>JAMJEY010000019.1:0-1200000 GCA_024713865.1 Morchella sp. 2016-72
AACTAACCCTAACTAACCCTAACTAACCCTAACTAACCCTAACTAACCCTAACTAACCCTAACTAACCCTAACTAACCCTAACTAGCCGAGTCCTTACACTCTTAAATCGCTGTGAATAAATTCACTCCCCAAGCGGACGAACCTCTTCCTTAGCCAGCCTTCCATATAAATATAGTAGCACCAGCTAAGGCCCTCAATTCTATACTAATCACTAACAGACTCATCTCAGAGTTTAATAGCTTAGGCCGGAATTGAACCCCAGACCCACTTAGATATAGGTGTCCCGGCATCTTGGTATCGGTTCCGACAGTTCGGTTCCAACAGTTCGGTAGGAGGAAAAGGATTGAAACTAAGGAGAGGTTGTTACGCAAAAATGGACGGAGGTGGAGAGATAGTGACGTCATTAGTTTTCAGAAAGTTCTATGTCGTGATGGATTTGTAATATAAATAAAGGAAATGGTGGGGAGGAATACGAAGGTGTGAATACGGTGGATTTCTATGGGGTTCTACGGATGGAGGTGTGAGTCATAATGGACTAGCGAAGGAATGTGTTAAATAGAGCGGGCGGATCTTTTCTTTAGTTCTTTCTTTCTTTTCTCTCTGTCTCGTCTTTCTGTCTTCTCGATATATAGGAATATACTCCTATCTCTTGAATCATAGCCTCTGAGATCCCAGAACCTGGCTTCGGGATCTATCATTATTATCATCATCGTTCTCGTTGAGGTCCATCCGATCCTCACTCTCTCTGCCCTTGTCCTTGTCCCTGCCCGAAGCTTTGCCTCTGCCTTTGCCTTGGCCGGTGCCTGTGCTTGTGCCCGCCCGGCAAGCTCCCTGTCTTCGTCGGTGTCCTCGTTGTCGGCTGTGTTCCTCGAGCCCCTCTGCGTCATCATTGTCGTCTTCCTCTGGTCCGGGTAACCCCGTCACATAGGTCAGATGTTTACCACTACACTAGGTAGCGATTTGCACATCAGGTTAAGCGAAGGTGTAAATTTATTTGTGCGTTAGACCCGGCAGGACATATGGCACAACAACCAACCCCTCCAGCCTTGATCCACCCCAACCAGCGTACTCTTTGGCTGGTTCGCTCCCTCCAGCATCTTTCCAGTTGGGAAACCTGGCCGGTTAGGACAGAACATGGACACAATTTCAAGGGCTCCTGCCTCACCAAAGACATTATCTCTATATCAAGCCATGTAGTTGTAGTTCTCAACGCCCTCATGACATCATTTGAGAATATTACTAGGGCCAAAAGAATTCTATTGGGTGCTGTGGATAAACCTGTCAGAGATTTCTGTCAGAAGGTATTGGAGGAATACCCGGCAGAAAAAAAAACATGGGCTACAGATAGACAGGAGTGTTTCACTCTAAAAGCATGCCTAGTGAATGTTTTTATTGAGCCTCATTATGATTCAGGGGATCCTAATGATGGGTGGGCAATTATGGCACCGATGGAGGAATTCAAGGGTGGTGAGTTGTGCATTCGTCAGCTAGGAAGGCACTTTGTTTATCAACCAGGTGGAATTGGTATTATTAGCGGAAGTAGGCTGGAGCACTGCACTACATCTTGGTCAGGTATTAGATACAGTCTAGTTTCAACCTTTCATGAAAGTATGAAGAAGGAGTATGAGCAGGAGGTTAAATAGCGCACATGTACATATTTATAGTGCAGCGCTCCAGGCATTATGTTCTCCTTTGACTAACTCTACTTGATTGATATATATAAGTAGAGCACACACTGCTAATACTAGACAGCTATTACATGTGCCATCTCCCCAGGAAACAGTCTTTCTAGACTACATCCTTTCCACCTCCACTGCCGTCCACCCGCGCCCACCAAGTGCCTTGTCCCATCAATCCCTCTGCACACAGTCATCACTCCACATCACAAAGCCCTTGTTCTGCTGATCCTTCTCGACATAAAACACCCGCAGCTTCTTCTCTTTCACGTCGACTACCACTGTCATCTGCGACGACTGGTCCACAGGAGGCGCCTGCGACATCTCGTCCATGTTGCTCGGCGTCCACTTCTTGCCGTCGAACGTCACCCGCTGCAGCGAGCTGTCGTTGAGTACGTAGTATAGGACGATGTAGTTTCCCTTGCCGCTCGGCGCAGGGATCACGGCGGCCGCGAGCGGGCTGTTATCCCGCTTGACGTCGTTCGTGTTGTCGACCTTGACGACTGCGCCAGTTAGCTTGGGATGTGAGGGGGGTTTGGGGGGGGGGGGGGAGGTCACGTACTGTCCCCGCCGTCAACGCTCCAGCACCTGACCCACTGCTTATCGTCCGCCTGGCTCTGGTAAAAGACGTAGCGCTGGTTTGTGTATTGGTCGTAACATGCCGCGAGATACGAGGTCGCCAACGGCACGGGATCGTCCTTCTTCTTTGGCGTGGGCCCGCCGGCAAGCGTGATCTGGTACATGCGCGGGCTCGCTTTGTCCCTGTTTGCGGTCAGCACCCTGTCAGTTTATGGGGAGGGGTGGGGGGGGGGGGGACGTGCTTTAGATAGTAGACCCAGCCCTGGTCCTCGCCGTTGCCACAGGCGGCGAGGGCGGGGATGTCGGTAGAGGCTGCGAGGGGGCGGTAGGCGGGGCTTATGCCGTAGGGCTGATAGATTGGGTTCTTATCCTTGTCCGTGCCGCTGACCATGCCGTAGGCTTCGACCTAAAGCACAAGTGTCCTCCTGTTAGTAGCCGCAAGCGAGGCGGTGAGATGGGGGGTGGGATCAGAGGTACAATGTTGTTGTAGCGGAGGACGGCAAAGGAGGAGGGGTTGCAAAGGGGGCCAGGGGGGATGATGGGGGTGTCATTGGGGTCGGACGAGCCGGGGCGGCGGCGCTGCAGGTTGAAGTTGAGGTTGTCGCACAGGTAGAAGAGGAGGGTCTCTTGGCCATTAGGATCGGAGTCTAGCACGAGGGGGTTAGGGATGGCGGCGAGGGCGGTCATTGTGTTTTTGGCCATTGTGAGTACGTGGGAGGGATTGTGTCTGTATAGGGGGGGGGGGGGCAGCTGTGAAAGAGGGAGGATGGTGGGAATGGGGGGCTCTATATACCTCAAAGGCAGATGTCGGCCACCCCTTCGTCTGTCAACAAAATCCCGCCCCGCAAGAAAAAGTAAACCTAGTGGGGCTTTACTAACAGATCTCGTTATCTCTCTTATCAAACAATTGATCTCCCATACAAATGGTGGTCTGGACGGAGGAGAGCATGCGCTCGTCACCCACGTGGGGCTAAATCCCCTAGATGCCTACACTACGTGACGGTGACACCGAGCATGCAGGTCTACCACGCCACCAACACACACCCGAGGTCACAACACGGTGACAGCGGTGGTTGTGGTGGTGTGCAGCGATAGGCGCTGACTGGGCGGGGAGGGTGCGGGGGACATAGGTTATCCCCTCCTCAGACAGTGTGGCGTGTGCACGTGGGTCTTCTGGCATACAGTAGTCTACCCCCTAGACCTGACCCGTTGACAAATCTATGTAGACCCTAGACCGTGGGAACAGCAGAGAGTTCAGCTCCACCGCGATCTCCGACATGGTCGCACGAGCGGTTGACCCGCGCTGCATGCAGTACACGGCATGGAGATATCCGTTATCTTCAGCTGTGATTGCATCATGTGTGGAGTGCCACTTTCCCCAGGCGGTCGCGGCTGCAGATGGGAGTGGGAGAGGGGGTGGACAGCGCTTGCAATCGAGTGGAGGAGGCAGGGTCTCCAATGGTTCACCCGTACTACCAAGCAAACTGGTTTAGTGGATATTTCGGTTTGAACAGCTCAAAAAAATTAATAAACGGTTCTATCATGCAGGTACCCGTCACACAGAGAATGTATCTCCAGACCTTGACAGGTTTTGGGGCGAGCTCAACTGCACCACAAACTCTGGAAACACATTTAGTTTAGTTCAGTTCAGTTGGGGATGTAATTCGGTTCGGTTCGTTATGGGATGGCCTCCGAATACAGCCGGGTTCAACCGTTGGAATCACTGGCCCGGCCTCGGGGAGGGGTATAGAGGGTGGATTGATCCATATCCCCTCCAATTGAACATGAGATTGTTTCTATCAGTAAGTCAATGCTGAGAGCCAGAGTGAAGCACATCTTTCCACCAACATCAATCTTCCTCTTGTGAGCTCGCCTCCATCCACGACGCCCCCCGCCGCCCCTATGGCCGCCCCATCACCATCACCGCCGCCTTCGCCCGCTCCCCTAGCCCCACCTCCCACCGTCTTACTACCCCTCAAGGTCGATGCCTTCGCTCTCAACCCCAGCATCTGCATCCCCACCGACGATGCCCCCTCGCTCATCGCCCCAATCACCCAGCCAAACTACACCTTTCTCCGCATCGCGTCCGACGTCCTTCAACCCGACGTCCTCCCCTTCACCGACCTCCACACCGCCGGCGTGGAAGGGCGAAACCCCCGCCTCTACGACCTCGGCGCCAACAAGCTGCGCGAGAACCGTGTCGGCGTATACCTGACATGGCTGATCCCCCGCGTCTATCGCTCAGGCGCCGCATCCACCGCAAAGCCCACCACCGAAAGATCCACCCCCCCGACCAATCCCTCTGCCCCGACCCCAACACCGATCCCAACCCCCCCCGTCGATCTCTCCGCCCCATCCTTCCGCGAAGCCCCCGTTCGCTGGCTCGTTGTGCGCGTGGTGGAGAAGGCCAGCATCCAGCCCACCTCCGCGCAAGAGCGGCTCCCTCTGCTAAAGGCCTGGGTGATTGAGAGCGACCGCAAGCGCCTCATTGACGACCTCGACTTCTCTGTCGACCTCCAGACCGACGTCAGCCCGTTCATTGACCCCGGACCCGCCAACGGCACCCCCGACATCGACACGCAGGCCGAGGTGTTTATCGGATACCGCGCCGACGCCGCAAGCTGGGAGGAGGACACGTCCCCCGACCGCGTGCCAATGTGCCTGGTCAACAGCGCGAACCAGCTTTTTCCCGACTTCCAGCCCCACAACGGCAACGTGTTCAGCATGTGCGATGGCTTCGACTACCGCGACACGAACGGGGACCCGCAGAAGGCCACGGCGGCGACGGCGAGCTATTATGTGCTGGGCTGGCACTCGGACGAGGAGCAGGACCTGTTCTATGTCGATCCCAAGACGCAGGCGCCGCCGGATCACGCGGCGGTGATGTCGGCGCTGAACATGGCCTTTCCCGACGCCATGGCCGGCACAGACGACGTCAAGAGCTTCTTAAAGGAGGGGAACGCGGCGTCGACACGGCTGCTATGCCACGGCGCCATCTACAAGGTCGAGTGGGACTCTACAGTAAAGCCGGCAAACACCCCCGCGGACACACAGGGCATGTTGCTGACGGAGAGCATGCCGGTCGCCGTGGGGACCACCCCGCTCGACGCCCTGCTGGCCTATGTTGGCGCCCACAAGGACAGCGCGGCGGGAGACATCAAGGACCTGGAGGACCTCCTGTACAGGTTGCAGGCTCTCCTCCTGGCGCAGAGCGACAGCGTGGACGATGTGCATCAGGCTGCGGACGAGTTGAGCGCCGGTAACTATGTCAGGACCAGGACGGGGACGCAGTATCATTTTGCGGTTGTAGGAGATGAGAAGGCGGGGGACAGCCCGCCAAAGGTACCCACGCAGCGGCAGATCGGTATCTTGATGGGGCTAAACCAGGCCAGCTATGCATATGAGATGGCGGCCATGACGCTGGACATGAAGCGGTGGGAGCTGTTTGGTGTGTGGTGGAAGTATGTCGGCTTCATCGAGGATGACAAGAAGAAGAACGAGAGCAAATATCAGGCCAGAGCACAGGGGCTGAGCGACGACATCAACAAGCTTCAGGAACAGATGAGGCGCTTTCAGGCCGATATCGACGCGGCAAAGACACAGTTATCGCCGCTGGAGGTGAAGGCCGCCGCCACACCGTCGGCGTTTCAGACGCGGGACCCAACGCTCATAGTGGGCGGGATCGAGAGTGGATGGCCGCTGGACTATCTCAACAAGCTCGTCGTGCGTCTTCAGTCCGAGATCGTGAGCAAAGTCCCATCGCCGCCGCCTCCGCCGGATGGCTGGACAGACTTTGCCTCGATGCTCGCCAGCAAGATGCCCATCCCCGAGCTGAAGGACAGCGCTACCGCCCTGCTCAATGAGTTCCTCCTCCTCGATGGCACCGACACTCCCGCCCTTCCACACGCCGCCACCGAGAGCTACCCCCTCTTCCACGACATCGGCCCCGCTGGCAGTCCTGCCGGGCCCTGGCGCGACCGCTGGAACAGCACGCAGCCCTGGTTCCCGCTCTTCCTCGAGTGGGAGGCGCAATACACGCACATCCCGTTCGAGCAGTGGGTCCTCGCCGAAAAGACGAGCCGCGGCGCCACACAGCCACAGCTGCGCTGGGCCATCTCCGACGACCCAAAGTTCACCCCGCTGTACAATCAGGCAAAGAAGCTCGATGACACCCGTACGCTCTCCGGTCGAGTGCTCATCCTTCCACAGCCAAATTTCTCGCTGTTCTCGAAGCTCAAACAGCTGTTCGCGTCGACGCCGGCGGACATCCTCACCCCCATCATCAGTCCGCAGGAGCAGCAGCGCCTGCTCGATAATATATACAAGCTGCCTTTCCTGTCGGCGCCGCTAGCGGGACTGACGGACCACCTGCTGACGCTGGTGCAAGGCACACACATCAAGCCTACCGTGCGGCGGCCCAAGGCGCCCCCCAAGCCCCTCGAGGAGGCCGTGGATGCGGCCTCGAGCATTGGATTCACCTACGACATGATGGATCAGGTGGGGAAGGAGACAGACTTGACGCCATACGGGTCGCTCGTTCAGTTTCTCGGGTCGTCCTACTGCGCGTTCAAGCCCGTCACGCATGGCCAGATGCGCTTCACAAAAATGAACATCATTGACCGCTTCGGGCAGGCTATCAGCGCTATCGACCCATCAGCACAGGTTCCTCCTGCCCTGTACCCCGCCATAAGCGAATTCTACGCCCCCGAGGTGCTCCCCGATGGGCACGCAAACACCGTAGTGCAGGACCAGGTGGGCTTCTGCGAGTTCATCCAGTTACCGCCGGCCATCAACCAGCCGGCGCGGCTGTCCTCCTGCTTCCTCATGGAGAACGACAAGGGAACAGACTGGCGGCCAGCGGCGGAGTGGGAGAACCCAATCTGGGGCTGGATCGTCATCAACTACCCCGATCGCGGAATCCAGCTGTTTACCACCAAAGGCGTCTTCTACAGTGAGGTCCGCCTGGGCGGGCGGGGCGGGGATACTGTCTCCGCCGACTGGCTCCCCTTCGACCCACCGGAGCCGTCCCCGCAGGATACAGCCAGGCTCGACCTCCTGGTGGCGCAGATGAGGAAGGACAAGGACTGGCTACAGTCGTTCATGAGCATCATCTCCGACGCCCTCTCCAAAGCGCCCGCCGCCCCGACCGCATACGCCGAATTCCTCTCCGCCATCATCGGCAAGCCGCTGGCGCTGACGGCGATGGGCTGGTCCCTCGAGCTCACCACGAACGCGCTCACCCAGCAGTCATCGCTCAACAAAGTCCCCCCCGAGCGCTATCTCCTCCCCGGCGCGGGCCACGACAAGACCTACTCCTTCCCCGTCAAGCTCGGCGACGCTGACCGCTCCTACGACGGCCTCGTCGGATACTTCCTCCCGCTGCAGTCGGCCCCAAACCGCACAGTATTTGATCTCTCGGCCGTCCACACCTTCTTCGGCGAGGGCAAGGCCGTCGTCGATATCGCCACCACTCCATACCCCTCGTTCGCCCCCTTCTGGTCCGACCCCGCCCCGCCAATCACCGCGGCCGAACTCGATTCGAAGCGCATCGAAAACATGAGTGTCTTTGGCACAATAGTGGATCCCTTTGCTCCCGTGCACGGGTACAGCTCGTTCCTACCGCCCACAGCGCTGGCTCTGCCGCCATGGACATGGCAGGGCGCGATGGCCAAGATGACGGCGTTCTTCAGGGTGGGACCCATGGTGCTGACGGGCGACGTGCCGCCGTGGAAGGGGAACGAGAACCATGTGCTGGTGGCGGGGTACGATCTGGCGACGCAGGGTGTGGTGCCGGGCGCGGGAGTGGGCGTGCCAGTGGGCGTGGCCGAGTGGGCGTGGTTGCAGCCGTATAGTGAGAGTACGGAGGTGTTCTTGCCCGTGGGGATCGCGAAGACGGATGAGAGGCCGAGGTTTGAGAAGAGCCCGTATACTGCTGTGGAGGGATATCTGCAGTTGAGGGGGCCGGTTGTGGGGAAACCAGAGAAGAAGAAAGAGGTGACCGGGGAGGGGGAGGTGGAGGTGGAGGTGGAGGCTTAGTCTCGTATTTTTGATCATGCGCTGCAATTCTTTTCGGGTATTGTGGAAACGGAGGTCTTGTAATGAATGGAATATTACTCTTGCTTTTTTTTTTCTTACCGCTCCTAACCACTCTGCCCCCCATCAGTGCACCAAGGGTAAATGTAAAAGCCTGTTGGATCTTTGTCTGTGTATATTCTGCAGGACTCAGTACATCCTACCCAAGGATTCAAAGACTTTGAATATATACACATTCCACTCCCGGCGACCTTGCCGTAGGCGATGTATATGCTTAATTTGGTTCTAGCGTGGAAAGATAATGATTGATGCATACTGGTGTATCGAAGGAACATTAATATCTACTAATACACAGTATGAACCGCATAGCATTCAGCAGCATTACTAGAAATGCTGCATGTTGAATGCGGCATTGAATACCATACTATCTAAACACCGCAAAATTTGTCTCCCGCAGCGCGGATCACTCCGCTTTCTTTCCTGCTACTGTAATTGGGCTTGTGGATAGCTGTGGTTATCGCCTCAGGACATTTAATATTGACTTTGGCCACCATTAGATACTGACAGCTTGAGATTTTGAACATTCCAATGCACTGACTAAAAACTAAATATATTATTAAATTTAAATTATGATGAGTGGCTCTAGGGATTTGATTCGGTAATGAACGAAATATACGATATATATCGTACCCACATCCTTTCTGTAGCGTTTAAAGTCTCTAGTAGCGGCAAATACAACTCTATTCTCAAACGCCACCAAGAGGCAAAGAGGATGTTGACCCTAGGATCATCGGGGATCACTCGATTTTACCACTAAAAGATGTGTTAGAATTGTTGATGCGATCCTGGGAGCTATTTCGTTATATTCATAGTACTGCCACTACCACGGGAATCCCTGTATCACTTGATACATTACCCACACAAGAATGATGCGTAATGCATTAAGTGATGCATTTAGCTGTAAAAAGTGAATCTAGTGATCTAGATTCATTTACTGATGATTTTGCTGATGATTTTGCTCATGATTTATCTCTTTAAACCGGATATTAAATAGATAAAGTATAAGTTATTCGTGTTACCATGGCTTAGGTGGGAGGATACTTACAGGAATAAATATGACACAAGTTCAAATCTTCTACATATCTTTTTATTGTTAAATTATCTACAAGTCTTGGCAAAATGAGACTGTGATGCATTATTGATGCTTATGAGATGCATTTATAGATTCATTATACAAAATTCGGATTTTCAGTTTATATGATGCATATACTGATGCATTTCTGATACATTTGCGATACACGTCTCGCCGTGGTCAAGTGCCACACTCTATGAAGTTCGCAGAAGTCACTACACTGGTATGTCAGGGTGTGTGGTCATGCCTAGACTGTTCTTGGCAGATATATTTGTGTATAAAAGGGCCTTAATGTACCACTCTATATAATAGTCAAGCAAGTCAATTATCAAAGTCACCGTCTCCCGCACTACTTATTGATTAGTTGTTTTTTCCATTTAACCCATCAGTTGAACGCAGCCGGTACCGGTGGTTTTCCTTACATACATGTAGCTATGTTAAAGGTGTCTGGACCGCCGCGGAGATTGGTGTTCTTAGCACATAGATCTGTATGAGTCGAAATTTTTTCCCTCTATTACTCCGTTGTCAGCACTACTTCTCTCTGCCTCACTTGCTAGTCACCCATTACAACAGTACTCGCCCGGCGATGGTTAGAAAACTCACGTCCACTGGATAAATGGTGTTCAAGGCAAAACAATGGGTTAATTTTAATCATCCTTATTTTCACTAACCAATAGCTAACGGGATACCTTGGAGTGCAGGTCACAAAGGAAGAGCGCATTCCACCGAAATATATAGTCGTTACAAACAAATAAAGGCGAGAGTATCAAAATATGAACAAAGAGGGGCACGGCGGCTATCACTGGTATAGTAAATCTATAAAGAGAGAAAGAAATGGAGCATAACAGTGCCTATCCTGTAATATCCCACCTGGCCTCAACCCCTGGAGGCTGTCAGTCAATAGCACCAACCGTCTCACGGTCATATATGAAACGAACCTACCGATCTTCCCTATACAGTGACCATCTCTGCCGACTTCCCCGTACTCGACACGCTCAACAACGGCGCATCCATGTACAGATTCCCAAACGCACCCAACAGCTTACCCGGCGCACCACCGTTCAGAGCGGGCGCCTCCCAGCCAAACAAAGTCGCCCAATTCGTCACCATTTCCTGCGCGCTCCCCTTGCCTGAGAGCGGGTCCTGCCACTTTGCCTTCACTAAATCCCACTGGTCATTTCCTCCGGTGCCCGGGAGCGGCAGCCAGTCCGAGCTCTGCGGAGTCACGGCGGGAAATGTACCGTCCGGGGAAATGGCCTCTGAGGACTCTAACGCCGCGTTGAAGGGCGGGATGCGATCTTTGGAGGCTGTCGGGAATGGGGCGCTGATTGTCACGCCCATCATGAGGATGATAGCGGGGGTGCCGCCATTGAGGAGGGTTGAGAGGTCGCTCGCATCTGGATTTGACGGGTCCTGGTTTGGGTCATCTATGTGGCCACCATGGATGTCAGTACGCCACCATCTAAAAACCACCTAACTATAACAACTGGTCAGCCCTACTTACACACACCCCACAACGCCGACGGCACAGCTTTCAGCGACTGTGTAATTCTCCATAGGTTCACCGAACCCGGGGGCAGGGGCGGGGTAATCTCGATCTCTAAATCTGATGTCAACGCCACCGTCAGCTGCATAGGTTTTGCATATATCTTGTTCGGCGGCGTCGGGACCTTTGCCTTAGGGTCGCCTTTAATGTCAGCGGTGTCAATCGCCATCCGGCAGGCAATGCCGAACGACAACGCTGCCGCACGCACCAGCCATGGAACATCGTCTGTTGGGATCTTGGACCCGTTGGTGGATGGGATCTGGCCGGTCTGGCACGAGAAGATATGAGGCTTCTGATCCGCAGATCCATCCATGCCTTCGGTACTCTCCTCGCTTGTCTCTGCCACCGCCGTGTCGATGCCCATGATGAGAGCGGCTGGAGCGCCAGATCTAGAGCCAACCGCCGCAGAAGGCTGGATGCCCGCTTGATATACAAGCTTATAAAACTCCAGTAGGTTGACGGCCGCACAAGGGTAAGCGCCTGGTCCAAAGTTGATGTCGAACCCAAATACCCAGAAATCGACGTGGACCCTCCCGGACATTGGCGGTCCCTGTAGGTAGATATGGGCGCCAATCTCAACGCTGATGTGGAGAGTGACGATCCAAAGATCCAGGGTGTAGCGGACACCCACAGAAATGCCCGCGTCTGCGATGAAGTGGAAGGGCTTGTAGTTGATCAGAAAGTCGGCATAGGCGTCAAAGAATGCCTGCAGCGGCCCCAGAGACAGCGACGCATGTAGGAGGCCGCCGCCCATACATACCTTTGGCGTGATGGCGAAGTATGCCTGCCCCGTGATACTCAGCGAGTCGTCGAGATTCCATGAGATTGCCAGCCTCGGCGGGTTTGGGTACTGCGATGGGGGATGGAATGCCTTATTGAAGCCTCCAATGGTAAACACCCAGTCACCCTGCATCGCCGGATCAGATCCCTCGAACCAATAGTACAGGGCGAACCCGCCAGTGAGGTGGCAGTCCGGGCTCAGCACGAACGAGCTAGGCATAAGCTGGGCCTCGAACTTCATGACCCCCGCAGCAAAGTTAACCGTCGCGGCGATCCCGAGCTCAACACGTGCAAACTTCTCCTTGATATCTGGGTCCGCAGGGATGTCGGCCGCAGCGACACCAAAGATGCCGAGACTCACAGACGGATCCCACTGCACGACGACGACGGCATCGATCACAAGCGTCTCAAAGGCTGTCACTTTCAGTCCTGCGGCGACCCAGTAGGAGCTGTCTTGCGTGGTAAACCAGGCGCCGGGGTGGCCCATCATTTTGGTTAATGCGTCCATTGGGTCCGCGGGGGCCGCGGTCATGTCAATAAAGGGGAAGGTCATGACCTCACTAACGCTGGGGTATCGCAATGCGGAATTGTACCCGAAGCCGCCAGTGATGCCCGAAATCTCTGCAAACTCAAGCTCGACAAGTGGGCCAGCAAGGAGACCAAAGATGCACGCAGTAATCTCCTTCTTTTTGGGATGCTTTTTGTCCAGGCCGGCCATTTTGCCGTAAAAGCCAGCTGCTTCAAACAGATACGGATCAAACGCAACAATAACGCCGCCAATGTAGATGTCTCCGTCTGGGCTGCTGTTATGCTCAAAGAGTCCGGAAATGACTAGTGGCGGCCGGTTGAATGACACGGCTAAACCACTGAGTGAAGGGACAACGGTGGGAAGGTTAAACAGGTTTGTGTCCTTTTTTTCGGCGAAGTTGAGGCCGAGGCCGAAGCCGATGAGTGTCAAGCTCAACGGGCCCAGTGCAAAGGTCGCGTCAAAGAGGACTGACAGAGTGCTGCCCTTGAGCTGGAAACCGATATTGGTTATCGACAGCGGGCCAATCGACTTTTTATATGCGGCCATGGAAGGGCCAGAGTCACCGCCGCTATCGTCCCCGTCCCCGCCCCTTTGGAAGGTTACCGTTCTCTCAGCAGTGGCCATATCCGTGCTTTCAGCCTCCTTCTTGGGCTGCCCAAACACATAGTCGATCACCGCCGTCTTCTTGTCCTTCTCCTTCAAAACCACTACAAAGTGGGACCCCGCCGCAATAACCAAGTCCTTCGAGCCTGGTGGCTTGTTCGACAATGGCTTCACCAATAGCACGTCTCCCAGCGATGAAAGCTCATTATTGATGGCGGCCACCTCGCTCTGCAGAAGCCCCGGGCCTGTGTTTACATTCTGGTCTGACGTATCCTCCACCCACAGGTAGTATATCTCATCGAACGGCTGCTCCAAATCCCCAACGACGGGGAAGTGGCATGTTTGTAGCCCAGCCATTGTTGCCTTGATGATACGCTTCGGCGGTGTTGTAGCTGTCCATGAAGCACCTCGGTACTGGGCGTAGGATAGCTGAAAGTCCGAGATCTTGATTGTCCCCGAGTAGAGCATGGAGTTGCTGTCCGTAGGCTTTCTGCACCAAAACTCAATGTGGTCGCTGCTCGACACAGGAATGTTGGCGACGAAGGAAGGCATTTTCGATGCCGCACCGCCGACAATACTATCCACAACCGCGCCCACAGTAGACTTCCCGGTGACATCAGCATTTATGACTGCATGGAAGGTCCAGGTACCCGGGTCGTACTTGTAAGTCAAGGTCAGCTGCAGATCGCCGACCAATATGTTGCCAGCAAAGGTGAATTCGTCGCCGTCGGCGCGCTTGTAGGTGTACGTCAGATCGAGATGCTTAATCTCGATGCGCTCCAGGAACGACATGACGCCGCCGTTCTGCGCAGCTGTGTCGAAGAAAGAGTATAGAGCTGATGCGTAGAGATTCTGCACCGACCCAGCCACAGTCCAAGCTCCATTATCATAAGCCACCTTGCCCCATAGTGATGCCGGGATTCGATAGTTTGCCGTTGTGTCCTTCGATGGCTCGAGCAGCAAGCCCACCTCAAGTGATAATGTGGCCTTGGTGTCCTTGCCTACCCATTCCAACGACGCCTCAAGCTCCATGGTACCGGGGCTGAGCGTTGGGGCCCGCTTCGGGGGGATGGACCCGAGCATTCCGCCAAAGGAGATCTTCGAGCTGGTAAGGGTAATGTATGCTTGCACAATGTAGCTCAGAAAGACGGGGGGCCTATAGGAGATGGTCGCAGAAGTGCCAAAGAGGTTTTCGAGGTTGAGCGAATCACTGATGGTGCCGGTTGTTATGGGGGCGAATCTGAGGTAAGGCTCGTAGTCTGGAAGGAACTGAAGGGCATCCGGTGGCGATGGGCTCGCTATCCAAAGAAAAGAAGAAGAGTCAGTGAGATGTAGAGGCTCAGACACATCGGGGTTACTTTGGAGTAGCAAAACAAGCACATACCGCACCAGAGCGTCCCCTTTAACTCAACGCCGTCAATTCCCGCCGCAACGTCCCAATCAAGGCTCAACAGAAAAACGACCTTCTCTCCGCTCACGTTTCCAAAACGTAGTGCAACCTCAACATCCATGATGAGATGTGTGAGTGTGGGAGCCCCATCACCTGGAAAGCTGAGCGTGAGAGTGATACGACGTAGATTCGGCACTGTGTCTGCATCAGCGCGCTTCAGCCAGTCATTAATAAAGTTCAGATCCCCCCCTTTGCACGAATCCTTCACCCAGCCTATGATCGCCTCCAGAGCATTCCCGGCCTCCGTCTTGATCTCAATCTTCACCACCTCCTCGCGGAATTCAACAGCGATGTCAAATATGATGCGTTTGTAGGTCCACTGGGCGATGAGCACAACATCTCCCTCTGTCTGGACCAGGGCCCCATCGGATGACAGATCCCACATGCTGGCCCGCTTTGCAACCACCACCACATTATCCAGGGTGAGGTGCTCAAGGATTTTGGCAAAAAGACCGTTGAAACGATCCAGATCTTCAGCTGGCATGTCGAACTGAAGCCTGACGACTGTCCTGTAGTCGGTGGTTGGGTCAAACCATACAGCATTTCTTTTTCCAGCGCTACCGGACGGATCCAATTCTAGGTTTACAACGCCCAAAAACTTCATGACAAAAGAGTCTGTCATCCTGCTCAGCCCACAGTAGTCAAACACCTGCAGCAGCGTCATATTCAGTGTCGTGGGTGGTGCCGTGAGCCCAAAAGAGGACGGATCCAGTCCGAATGCCATCATGCCAACATCGGTCACATACCCCGGAATATCCCCCTTCAGGGACTGTAGTCCAAGTGCAGACTCTGCAAATGCGGTGCCGAATTTGAGTTGCGGGCTCGGCTTTGCGGGGGGGGGCTGCGCCGCGGTATCCGCCGGGGAGGTCATCACGATGCTGAAGGCGTTGATGTTGCTGGCAGTGGCAGTAGCTGTGAGTGCAGTGACCTGAATGCTGTCCTGGAGCCAGCAGTACCATTCGTCATTGTCGCCGAACGCGATGGTGGGGGTGTTCTCGGATGGAGCGGAAGCAAGGCCAATGACACAGCGGTGGAGGAGGTTGACAAAGTCGTCGAGATCCCCCGCCCCGAGGACATAGGAGCCTGGATCGAGCTCTCCGTTGTTGTCGGTACCATACATATAGTATGTGTTATCATCACTATTGCCATCATCATCATCATCACCACCATCATCACCATCAGCATCACCACTGCCTGTAGTCGCAGAAGTGGTGGGATTGATGGCACTGTCGAAATCACCCTCCATATCTAGTGTGTCAGAGTTATCATCATCGGACTCCGAATCCGTCTCCGACTCCGTATCCAGTTCATTCGAATCGCTCGGTTTGCCCTGGTTATACTTTTTGCCAACATTGGCGCCAGCTGACCTTAGGTTGTAGCCCGTTTTCAGTTTCTTCAGGGGCTGCGATTTCGTCATGTCATTCTTTTTACTCTTTCGTTTATTCGCCGTTGCCAACTGTTTTCCCGTTTTCGTCACCGGCTTGGGTGGGAGCACCTCCTCCTGGTCCCCATGATACTGCAGCTTCATCTCACCATCCTTAGGGTCGTGATACTTTCTACTCTTGACCTTGATGTAGCGCAGATACTTGTTGACACTGTTCGGGACCATATTTGGGCCTTTCCAGCCCGCGCTTGACGCTGATAGCTGGTCTGCCGTGATGGGCGACAGCTTCTCCCAGCGGGTCTGCATCCGGGTACAGACCCACTGCTTTGCCGCATCCTTCTTCGGCTTCTTCTTCCTGAGGGCGTCCCACTCGGCGAAGATGCTGTAG
Organism: Morchella sp. 2016-72; assembly: GCA_024713865.1. Lineage (NCBI taxonomy): Eukaryota > Fungi > Ascomycota > Pezizomycetes > Pezizales > Morchellaceae > Morchella > Morchella sp. 2016-72. The sequence continues at coordinate 16,102 of JAMJEY010000019.1, forward strand.
AACTTTGAGCCGGTCGTGTTCTTGTTGATGTCGTCGTACATTCCCCTCATGGCCTCCACGTAACGTCCCCACTTGCTTTTACCGGACGAGGTGGTGAGCGCTCTGGTGCTGACATTGAAGATGGATTTGTAGACGCCATTGGTTTTGGCGAGCCAGCCGGGATAGCTTGTGCTGTAGATGGGCTTGGGGTTGTTAGGGCGTTTTCCTTTGCTCCGGTAGAGCGCCTCTAGGTAGACCATGATTTCCCAGCCTATATATCATATCACCCATATCAATCAATACAACCGTGCACAAATGTTACGTCCATACAGAGCGCACCCCAAGAGGAATGGAGAGAAAAACGGAGCAAGTAGAGCAAAAGGGAACATGTGTGCAATGGAACAGGAGCCTGTTTCCCGCAATGCATTCTCAGGTCTTGTGCAGCGAGAAGAATCTGCCACGCGGGAAGAAAGCCTTCGGATGAGAACGAGAAACCTCCCAACACCAACAACAGCAACAGAGCAGAGAACGGAATTCCGCGACTCACAAGGATGGCCGTACATCTTCCCACACGACACAATCACATTCTTCGGCATATAGTTATGGAGCATTATCATCGGCGTCGACTTCCTCGCTCCATGGTGGCTCAACTTGACGCTCGTGATGGCCCCTCCCGTCCAATCCGGGTCTCCGTTTGTCTTCGACCAGTCCACCACATCCTTCTCCATATCCCAGTCGGCGTCGCCCGCAAAGTAATGCGACAGATGGCCGCCCTGCCATATCACCATCGCAAAGATGGACGCCAGATTTGTCCCTGTCGTCCCTCTCTCATCCACAATCCCCAGCCTCCGAGATTCCAAACGTGATCTCTTGCTGCCCTCCTCCGGCTCTTTGAAGCTCAGCTCATTCGACCCCACGCAGTAGCACCCCGGCATGTTCGTGTCGACCGCCGCACGCTCGTCCTTTGGCTTGTTTTCGTCGTACAACACACTCGGTGACGTGATATCCTCCAACTGGACCATGCTCGGCAGCGGGCTGTTGTCGAAGAAGTTTGTCCCGCGCAGATCGTCGTACCTGAGGTTACAGATAGCGTGGTACTGATCCTTCACCTTCGTGGTTGGCTTATACGTCAGCTTCCCCTTCGGGTCCTCCCTGAAGCACGTCGGATATCCATTGTAGCCGACCCCGCTACCCGGCGATTCCCAGTAGGGCGCATACAACGTCGTGAGCGGCTTCGTCCTCCCGGCGCCGTCATACTTCATGAAGCTGATCTGGTAGTTCTTTGTGTCTGGCGTCTTCTGCGTCGCGATATCGGCAGCAATGAGATTGACGATGCCCTCGTAGTGGTCGTGGTCCCAGTGCGTGATGACGATGGCGTCGAACTTGAGCGGCTTGTCCTTGAGCGTGGACTTGTACTTTGCGGCGATGGAGTGCATGGTCCATTGCACGTTCTTTGCGATACCATGGTCGCCGTCGCCGCCGTCGACAAGGATCGCGCGGAAGATTGAGGCGTTGTGGTCATCGGGGTTGCGGATGAGGAGGTGGATGGCGGCATCCCCGGCACCCACGGCGATGTGGTAGGAGTCAACACCCCAGGACACCGATGGCATTCTTGGTGTCTGAGGACTGGGGGGGGGGGGGACGTTTGTGGATTGTCTTGGTTGGGTAGAGGTGGTTGTGTATGCTCTGTGAGGGGGGGGGGTGATGTATGAGTGCTGGTTTAGGGGGGGCGATCGCGAAGATGGACAGATGAAAAATATGGTCCTTCGAGGAGAGGAGAGAGGAACTTCGATTGTCGTGGTATGGGGGGAGGTTGGGGGGGGGTTGATCGAGTGATATACTGTGAAGCTCTCAACCCCTCCTCCTCAGTTCACGCAGAATGGATGACCCCACCACCATCCTCCCCCCCGCCTTCCCCACCCATGCACGCTGCCCCACCACCTTGCATGCATCCGAGACATGCAGCGTTCAAGGGCGTCGGGATTCCCGAAGGCCATCACGGTGACCCGCTGTGCGGCTGAATGCGTGACCCACGGAACAGGACCTCAGGCATGGAAAAAGGTGTCGCGGGATATATGCAACGAGCACCTTGGCACTGGGCGTGGGAACTTGGAAGTGCCGGCTGAGACATCTGAAATTTCAATCTTGAAATTAACTGTATTTGAACATGACTTGGCAGTCTATTAACTGTCCATTCTGTGCCATCAACTGCTATAACATGGCCCGCTCTGTAGAGCAATAGAACAGATGAATTCTGGACTAACGACAGTGAGATGATGAAAATACAGGTGTCCGCAGCCATACGCGTTGCGTCAACTGGAGAGTAGGCTGCCGTACCGCTAAGAGAGGTGTATGCGCTCTGTGCACCACCACCACCATCGTTGGTGTTTCCGTTATCGCGATATTTAGCTGGACTGATGGAGTAGCTTTGCTGTGTGCAGGAGGACACTGGCTGGGCTTGCGATCGACATGTATCACGGAAATCTGTTACTGTCGGTATTTCACCAAGACTGTAACAAAAAGACGAGCTTACAGCGAGAGGGAAAATTATTGTAGAAACAGGCGTCTAAAAACAGGGCTTAAGTGGCCCCGGCCAATGGGACTCTTCCCATACTTTTACAACAATTTTACCACACGCTGGAAATTCGCTCAAATCTTCTAAAGAAATCTCAATATCAAGTTGTGATTCAGCCAAAGATAAAAGATCCAGAACAGGCGATAGCGGGTGTTGTCTATCTAATTACTTGTACCGGAAACGTCTGGTGCAGATCGATGCCATTTAACCAATCACCCAAGTGGTAATCCCTGGACGGAGCAGTCGAAACGGGAACGCCATGCAGAGACTTCAGCCTGCCACAAACAAGCTCTTTGGCCCGCGTCCGGGTCTGGAGAGGCGGGGAAGGCCTGCTTGGGGGGTGGAGGTTTAGGGCGGTATGTAGGCTACCAATCACACGACACCGACTCTTTGATTTGCAAGGACTGGCTGATAGTCAATTGACCCCTCATGTGGAATTGATTCTTCTTCTCAGCTCTGGGTAGAACGATTGCAATCGTCCACTCGATCGGCCCACCAGGCACGAGAGACAGATATCCCCTCTTCCGCCCATCAATCCCCAACAACCCAATCCTCAGTTCTGACTCCCCCCCCCCCCATCATATGCTCATCCAATCACCAACCGTCTACTACTAACACACGCCCCAACTATGGCCACACCCCGCCACCTACCTCTCCGCCATGCCCGCCGTCTCCTCCACGATCCCCCCCCAACGCCCACCGACCCAAATCTCAAGCCTCTAGACCCCGGCTTCGAGCAGCTCCTCTCCTTCTACGCGCCCTCCCTCACGGCGGGCCTCTATACCGCGACCGCCAGACAAACTGTCACCGCCCCCACCTCCGACCCCCCGCTGAAACTCACCACCGCCCAATCCTTCACCGTCACCGCGCCCCGCTTCGCCCTCCCGGACGGCGCTATCCACTCCACGTATCCGCCCCAGGGCCACGGCGACCATGTCGAGATCCTACCCCACATGGTGTTCAACGACGCGCACCTCCCCTGGGAGCGGCAGGCGGCAGTACCATCCTCCTCCTCCTCCTCCTCCTCCTCCTCCGCCGCGCCGCCACAGCCAGATACGAGAAACCGAGTACCCTGGCTCGCTCTGCTGTCGTTCACGGCCAACGAGCTGGCGATCGCGCCCGCTGACCTGACCGCGGGGGGTATCTTTGACGGGACAAGCCTTAAGAAGCCTGTTGTGCAGAGCTCCACAATGACCGTGAGCATGAGTGTGGTCGATCTGTTGGCCACTGCTGCCACAGCCACGCCGATAAAGGTTGTCAACGCCGATGCCACCGAGCCTGTGCCTCCGTCCACCATGACCTCCGCCGTCTTTCTCCCACCCGCGCTATTCACCTCGCTCTTCACCACAGACGGTGCCGGAGTGACGGCCGATGTGGAGCGCTACAAGTATCTCTCGCACGCGCGCAGCATCAACACCACCGGCATGGCTGCGGCGAGCGCCGCGGGCAACAGCGGGGTGTTCAGCGTGGTGGTGTCCCACCGGACGGGGCCTGTCGATGCCACACAAGCAGCGCCGGTGATTGTGCACCTGGTGTCCATCGAGGGCGTGCCGGGCATGGCCTTCCCGCTGCCCGCAGGCACGCGCTACGTCGCAATGACCAGTCTCCACAGCTGGAGCTACACGTGCCTGCCGCCCACCGCGGACAACATCTACCAGACACTGGAAACGTTGGGTGCAGGCCGCAGCGTGCTGCGCGCGCCAGACACGACAATCAACACCGCCGCGGGGATGAGCCCGAGGCTCGCGGCAAGGCTGAAGGATGGGTACACACTCGTGCGGTACCGGGTGCAGACCGGAGAAGAGACGGCCGCGCTTCTGCGGGGGGCTCTGACGCCAACCACTGTCACGCGGCCGCTGATCCCGAGCTGGACGAGTCTGTCGAACTCGGGCATGGACCTGCAGGTGCTGGACCAGGAGGTTGGGCTGATGGACATCACGTACAGCGCTGCGTGGCAGCTGGGGCGGACGCTGGGCATGGCGGACCGGGCGTTTGCGACGGCGCTCGCGCGGGTACGTGGTGCGATCTTTGACGGCGCGATGAACATGTGCAAGATTGATGTGCTGAGTAGAATCCCCGGTGCGCATCGGACGAGGGAGGAGACGCTGCGGGAAGTTGTGAAGGGGTTTGAGACGCTGCGGGGGCTTTCTGGCGGGGGGAAGCTGCATGCCCCTCGCGGCATGATGCGGCGGTGGTGGCGGGAGGCGGTCGAGATCCCCGATCTGTCGTTCGGCGGGGAGAACATCACCGCCGAGATGTTTGGTGGCCATGCCCGCACCGTTGCCCGCGGGCTGGCGGCCTCCACGGATGGCGGGGTCTACAACGAGAACAACTCACCCGCCAGCACGGACTGGATGGCCGTCCTCAAGTGGGTCATCGACAAGCTGTACCTCTATGGCATCCCCGCCCAGTACCTCATCAGTGACCCCTCCCATCTGCCCGCCGAGTCTCTCCGCTTCTTCACCATCGACGGAAACTGGACGGATGCCCTGCTCGACGGTGCCCTTAGCCTGGCAAACCACAGCGTCGACACCACCGACCAGGCCCGCATTGCCATCAAGACGGCCATCAACGAGTACCTGACCACGCCACTGCCCTCGCCCGCTGGCTACCTCCCGCAGGTGCCCTCCTACGGCTTCCTCCTGCGGTCGCAGGCCGTCGTGCAGTTCCCCGACCTGGTCGTCACAACGTCGCCCGCCCCCGCCGACGGCCGCGCCGCCATCCTCCGACACGAGAACATCGCCGACGACGTCGTGCTGTGCCTGTTTGACCGCGAGCCAGGCAGCTCGGCCTTCAAGCAGCTGACATTCAGCCAGCCACCGCACCAGCAGGCCTTTGTGGCCGCGGCGGAGGTCACGGCCGACCTCTTCACGACATCCTACAAGCGCGTGTACACCCAGGCCAACCCGGACGACAAGGACAGGGGAAAGGAGCTGTGCAAGAATACGTGGTATAGGAAGGACGGTGCAAAGGTGTTTGATTGGGACACGAGGACGCTGGTGTTTCCGGCCTGGGCGGTCGACGTGTATACAACCATCAGTGAGCAGATGAGGGCAAAGGTCGGGCCGGACGCCTTCGTGGACACCGAAGCCACCGCTGCTCTGTGCGGGATACAGCTCAACAATCCAATCTACTCCCTCAACATCCTCACGCCGCCCGATCCCACGCCACCAGCCGCACTGCGGGGGCTCAGTGGTGCGGCGGCCGGCCCGCGAACCCTCCTCCTCCTCGACGCGCCAAAGCGCCCCAGAGTCCCCCTCCACACAAGGCGCGCCGCCATGCCGCCGCTGCCGCCGCCCATCGCACACGATATCACGGTCCCGCCACTCCCGCCCCCCTCCTCTCGAACGCGCCTCACCCCCCTGTCCACCATCGTCCCACCGCCGCACCACCGCCGTCCGCTCTCCGCGCCTCGGTCCTCGCGCATGACAGCCCCACGCCTCATCCCACAGACACCCCCGCGCGTCCCTGGCCCCGCCCACCCCCCAGTCTTCAAGTACACCGTCACGCCCGCGGCCGCCTTCGGCCCCATCCCCACCGGCCTGGGCAAGCAGGACCTCGTCTTCGGCGTTATCCTGACCAGCGGTGCGCAGTACCAGTACCGGCTGCAGAGCATCGAGCTGGCCCTGCCGCTCGGCGCCATGAGCAACGTGGGTCCGCCCACGTTCGCCCAGAGCTACGACGGGCCGGGGGCCGCCATGCTGAGCAATCTGCGCTTCAATGTGGCGGTGGAGTTTGGGCAGGACCAGATGGTGCTGAGGCTGGTGCCCAGGACGACGAAGGGGGTGGTGCCCGTGAGCGTGTGCGGGGAGGTGAGTTTTGGGTTGGGGCTGGTGCAGGTGAATGCGTGGGCGGTACCGAAGACGGTGGGGATGAGGGCGAGGGAGAGGTGGGAGTGGGGGATGTTGGAGTATTGGGTGGGGGTGGACTTGGTGCCTGGGCCTGGGACGGGGACGGGGACGGGGACGGCGGAAAATGGGGCGTAGATGGAGGTGTAGATTTTATATCGCTGTGTTCTTTCTTTTTTTTCTAGTCATCTTCCTTAGCTAAGACGGGAAGGCTTTGATTGATGGGATGGAAAGTCACGTAGCAATGAAACTCTGTTATGCAACAGCTCCGATAGACGAATGCAAACGGAGATTTTTGAAAACTGGGTTTGTATAGCTCTAGGCCATATATCATCGGAAGGCAACCAAACCACACCAAAACCGGCCTAAATACAACAAACACCCACCCAATTGCAATCAGGAACCAAAAGGGTTTTGTAGAGTAAAACTTTAGATATCAAAAATATATATAAAGAGCACTCACTCAGGCCAGATGTGGAAGAAAGTACATGAGCTAGAAGTAGAGCAACTTGGAGATTCAGTTACATCCCATCCAAATGCATGGTTTTGGCGCGTTTTTGGCAACTCAACACAATAAAATCAACACAGTTCATGCTAGAAGCATACTAGATCAATTTTAAGCTGATAGAGTAATTCTTGACATGCAATAAATATACTTCTCCGATTATCATAAATCGTTCATGATAATTGGTGATCTAGGACCACGTTGCAAAGTAGCATTCTTGGTGTAAAATGGGAGCCTTCCGATGGTATATATGGCATCGCGCTATAGTATTGTATTATGATTGCTAAAGGGAGAGTAACAACTTCCCCCCACAAAGGGGGAATAAAAAAATAGAAAAATTATTATTCCGGTGCTGAACGGACTTCCTTACCAGAAGTAAAGTGGAGACGTGCAATAAACTTCCCTACCAGAGGTGAGGTGAAGTGGGTCGTGTCGTTGTGGTGTACGTGGTGTTCGTGGTGATGTTTGTGGTTGGTATTTAAATACACAATGATATAAATAAGAATTGGCAGTAGTGGTTCTCGAATTGATAGCATAGTATATATCCTTTATTTCACTTCTGTGGAATTTTTTATTTCGGTTTTTGAGAGATGATTAAGCGAGCTATAATGGTCCTCAAAGTGAGGGACTTCATCCTCACTTTGAGGACCGTTATTGTACCCATAGTAGATAGATTTAACAATGAGGTGATGTGGCAGAATCGAGTGAGAGATCATGTTCGGTTGCGATGCGACGTTAACAATCTTTCCAATTTATTATGTCTCTGGAGTGGGTACAGCATTCAAGATTAATCAAATACATGTACGGTACATAGACCTGGGCTATGGTGATCGTCACGTGACCACTACCATCACCATCTACAGTTCCCCAAAACTTTTTTTTTCATCATTACTATTGAATTTTCTACGCTGAATGTTACTTCCACCGTACGGTTATTTTATATGAGGGCTTTATATAAGCTGTCTAGTTTGGGGTACGGAGCTCTCTGCAATTTGGTGGGTCGTGCGCTGGCTGTACCCGAAATCCTTGGTAGTTACGAACCACCGTACTAGTGCAACAGAACCTCATTTCGCTGCGTGATTGGATACATACTTGTTCCCCCGCCTACTTCATGATGAAGAGCACTGCTCCCCAGCAACTTGAACATCAGGCCGGCTCTTATTGCAGGTCATGGCTCCTGCGAGCGTTCTCTGCCGCCAATAGAGTCATATCCACCTACACTTCAAGCATCAATGCGGTCATTCTTATGTCTTCCACACATGGGATACTATAACAGAACCTCCGCCTCCCCATTGTCTCACGTCTGAACGCGTGCTACAGAGCGTTCCTTTCTCTGTTCCCTCAAATCACGATGATGATCGAAATTACTACTCAGTGGAAGAATGTTGTATGACGTGAGGAGACAATATTGCACCGCCGACCGCTGATTCCAGCTAGGCTGTAAGTTTTGTTTGGTAGACTGCAAATGTTCTGAATACAAATGAAGGGATTAACCCGAACCCTACATCACCAAAACCGGGTATAATTCAGTAACAGCTTTGCATCTTATGTCTGCGCTAATACCTGCGGGTATATCAGGATGTATTCTTTGTTAAAAACAGGTTTCAAATTACTCACCACTAGGGACACCAGGGATACATTCTTGAACTACCATGATTGTTCCTTCATCCTCCAACATATAATTTAATTTTGCCAATTTTCCTTGCCTACTAGTCGGGGTTTTTCTGACCTTTATCCAAGTCTCTTATTCTTTGAAATTCTCTCTCTAACTTTGGCTCCCTTGCCATATCCAATTGCAACATTTATGGCACACTCCCTCCTAGAGGGTAATGATTGTAATTGTGGGTTTTTCATACCCCTCACTTGCCAGTTTATAAATTGCAGAACTTGAAGATACCAGGTAAAATCATAACCAGTGGGGTGGTTTTTTGACGTCAGTAGAGTCCTCATATCTTGAATTCCTATGATGAGAAACCAGTATAATTAGATTCCTCGCATCCTTCCGGTAATGTAGCCATCAATTGATGACTAATCAATTGGACTGCATCATCGATTATCACTCGTGGCTTTGTCAGCTCATGGGATATCAATCGTCTGTCCAGTCATGGAATATCACTCGTCTTGCTAGTCATTGAATATCACTCGTCTGTCCAGTCATGAATTATCACTCGTTTTTGGCACCCACTTGCCACTGCCTTTGGAGGTCAGCAAGGCACTGTTTCTAGGTGTTTCCTGGCACCAGCCTCTGTATCATAGTTACACTAGCGCGCGTCCATGGCGTCAATTCGGGCGTGTCCATGGTGTCCATTTGGGCGTGTCCATGGGGTGGATTTGGGAGTGTCTATGTCGTGTCCTAGGCGTCCATTTGGGCGTGTTCATGGCAAGTCCCAGGTGTCATTTTGAGCCCCTCCATGGTAGGTACTAGGCGCCATTTTAGGAGTATCCATGGCGTCAATTTGGGCGTGTCCATGGCGTCATTTTGGGCGTGTAGGTCGTGCGGCGTCTCTTGGAGGAGGCGGCGCAGTCAGAAAAGGTGTCGCACGGTATGCAATCTTCCACTTTGTCGAGACGGCCCCTTTCTCTTCATTCATGTAGTTAAATAGGTCTCGTAGTATCAACATATTTTGATATTAGTAGCCAAGTCATCTATCCCAACAGAGTTAGGTCCCTTGAATTGCTAACCGGACCGACCGTTTAAGGGATACGGGATACGGTTCGGCATTGTCAAGAGTAATTCGAAGGCTGCTCAACCCGACTGGGTGTTCACAATTCAACACCCACCATATGTACTACTACGTTAAGAACCCATAGAGTTATTTGACAAGTAGTACTAATGATGTTGCTATCCCTACTGAAACGCCATGCCGACGAAATACAAGCAAACAAAACACGGAAGCGAAACGAGACGCCACCTTAAAACGAAGCGAAACAATTTATCGGAACTAAACAGAATGAGTGGGGCATTGCTAGAGACAAAATGAGCGATGTCTAGATCTCTTTACATACATAGCGACCGACCCCTACGAGCGAACTTTCGATTCAGCCCCGCATATCGATAACAGCGCCAGCGAGGACAAATATTCATAATGCCCTTGTTGTGGCTAGGGTGCGGGGATCTATTTTAGCTTGAGAATTGTACGATTACCAGGGCCAGTGCATCTCTAATAAGTACTGTGAACATCCTCCGTGCGGCAGGACCTATAACCTTTGACCACTGCAGGTTTTAAACAAATTCAACACGATCAAGACGGCTATTTCTTTGTTCTCTTAAATCGCTACAAGTATACCATGAGCAGAAACAAGCAAGCAAACAAGGCCAAGCAAAATCACACCAAGTAGTAAGAGTCACCAACCCTCCCCCCCCCCCCACCCCTTTCCCCTCGCTAAACGTAGTTTTGCCCAAAAACGCTACATTCCCAAATTGAAACAGGGAACAGGGATGGTTGCGAGATATGAGAACGAAACTATCACTGGTAGACTTTCGAATCCATGAAGACTTTAACTTGTTTCAGAACCTGGGAGGGTTAGTATTCAGGGTCAAGCAACAAGAAGACATCGGGGGTGTGGGGGGATATAAGTATCCGTACCTCTCCCCACTGCGTTTCGGCCTCCGTAAGATCCTCAAGACCCTTCCGTTGGAACCTCGGATCCGACTTCATCATATTTGCATTCAGATTAACAAAAGAGTCCAAGATGTTAACAAAGTGCGATTCCATCTTTTCGTAGGCGACTGTAACGGGTCATTATTTTCACGGGTGCAGTATTTTGTGGAATGGGTGAGCATACCTCTGATTGTTTCTGTGGCGGCTATGGCAGCATCGATGGTGTTTCTTACATCATCCATGGAGCTTTCCTGGTCCGCCAGCAGAGCTAAAAGTATTTCACCCGATTAATATTTTGAGCCTCGTGAACCTTGCGGGTAACCCACTCTTCCATTGTTTCAATTTCTCATCTTTTGTATTTAGTTCGCCAAGTTGAGTATTTTTCTCCTTGATTTGGGCATCTAATTTCCTAAAATCGCCGAAAATTGTGAATGAGGCAGCTGTGGCGCCGCTGGTGTCATCTTTTGCCGACGTCAGCGCGCTCCTAGACCGCTCCGAACAGAAACATAACTAGAAGAACTCACTATACATTTCCTGGGCCTTCCGTGCTTCCTTAGCCTTGAGCTCGTTGATCTCCTTCTGGACATCATCGCGCTCTTTCTTTTTAGCCTCAATGTCCCTCTGCATGAGAGGATTAACGGCCTTATATGCCGTGTTGACAGGTTCCAGCTCTTTTTTGTCCGCTTCGATAATGGGTTTGAACTATATCTCCAATAAGCTTCTTCAACGATCTTCTAACCTGTAGCGAATTACCTTTTTTAGCTCCTCGATAATATTGGCGCTTTTCTCCTTCTGCGTCTTTGCCATTTCGCTGAGCTTTTTGAAATTTCTCTTGGGTCCCCGAATGAAATATTTAAAGTCGGCATCAGGGTCATCAGGTGGGTCGTCCAACCGGTCCTTCAAGTCCTCTCTAAGCCCGTTATATGCAAGCTCGGCGGTGCTCGCGAGACTATTGATCCCGTTCGCTGATACACGCCGCAGTCAGTAGGCTACCGGGTTCAGAAGGCATTACAGGTGTAGGAATACGAATTTGAAATATCAGCTGATAGCCCCCTGAGTGGAATTCGGTCGTGTGTTTTTGTATCTTTAGGGCACTATCCCTTGCCGTCTAAAGTGCGCATGAGATTGCTGGATCACAAGGGGACGCGTATCGGGGTAAGGGACTCACGTCATAAAACTTTTTGGCCGCCTCCTTGAGATCCCCCTGCAGCCCTTCATCTATAGGCGGGAACTGTTTCTCGTATGCCTCCTGTGTCGCGGGCAGGGCCATACCTGCCTTGAGGTAGGACGGCAAGTCTTTTATTAGAGCTTTTTTGAGGATGGATTCCTCGTCCTGGGAAGCGGTGCCGCTGGCGGCCGCGGCCGGGGACGAAGCATTACCGGCAAAAAGGGCAGGTGGAGGGAGGGGGTAACTGGCTGTCTCTGCGGTGGCCATTGTAGCGTTTGAATTCAAGGTAGCTCTGTGTGTTTAAACGGACTTGACAGAGCGCGGTACATCAACGTATTTGTACTTGACTGTTGAGATAGGCGGACGGGCTTTCATCTATCCGGGGGGGGGGGATATCCGTATGGGGGGGGGGGGTCTGCAACCCACCCACATGTGGTAGTTACCCTAATACATAGTTATGCAGGTTTCTACGGATGGGGACTTTGCACCACTAACCCAAACTCCGTGACTGGCTATGTCGATGATGATGGTGGGGCCTAGACTCAGGACCCCGTGAGGGGAAGAACATGTGGTATTGTAGATACCTCCCTTCGTCAGTCTGTGTTTCCTTCTTAGCTGCAGTGCATGATATTTAGAAGACTACATGTAGGTAGTGGGGGTGACGAACTGACGGAATTAGCCGAGCTGAACAAACATGTAGATCATGTCAATCAATCAATCCCCCACCAACGTTAACCAAGGGTGGGGTGGTAGATCCGAACCAGGGCGAAGCGGGGATACTCTGCCCCTCTGCAGGGGTTCAGGCACACATTGGCCAATCAGGGGTCAAATAACTGCCCTCGAGAACTTTTCTTTCTTAGCGCGGGCTGCAGATCGTAAAAAAGCGCGCTGCAGGCCCAAGATACCTATCCCTGTCAGATTCGCGACCTGGACCGTGCACCACTTAGTAGAGGAATTATATATTGCTTGTTCCGGTAAATATGTAGCAACAACAGAACCCTAACTAACCCCGTAACCCTTCCTACAACCGTTTCAATTCGGGCGGTTACCAATCCTATGACGGAGTGCAAGTAGGTGTTCCGCAGAAAGCTACTCCCTCCGGATGCAGCTGGGTTGTCGGAGATTCTATATACTCTAGCTAGAGTACTTATCGCGCGCGGGGTTTCACCGATCACATATTACGTCACCTGAAGCACGGTTGCCGCCGAGGCTCGTCCAGCGCGGCTCCCCAGGTGATGTTATCAATAGAAAGGGGCCTAAACGCATCTTAGTCTTAGACACCCCATGACGACATTTCCGTCAAAAATGCCCCCTCAGTTGCTGCCCTTGCACGGCAGATGGATCCGGAGCCTTTGTTCGGGGGTCTTGGCACTAGGTTGCCAAGGACCAAAGCCTCCGGCTCTAGCAGAGGGGACACTCCTTCTATGGTGGGAGAAACTTTGACACTACTAGCTGGAGGTGGTAGGCATGATATTTTCTATGCCACTCACAGAGGCCACTGTTGACATGGTATCAAAAGTACAACCTTGAGAGCAAGAGGAAATAAGTCTTCGTAAACACCGGGCTGTGAATTAGGATGTGCGGGTTCAGCTCGTATCCGATGAATGTAACGCCTAGAAAGCCTATGTGGTAGTCTTTGACAATTTGCAACAATATTTCAATTTCTTGTGCTGTTGCTATCACGATTACTAGAAAGGTGACAACTTATCAGATAAGACGTGGAGAGATGCATATACCGGTCATGATCGGCCCTCGGCCGGGGAGTGGGGGTGCAATCCCACAGGGGGGAATTTTTTAATCTCCGTCCAGGGATCATCTATATCAATTTCTTCAGTCAGGCGTGAGTTTGATCTCACACGTAGAGGAAACACGCCAGAACGGCGGTACACCCGCATCCCCGGCAACAGGTACGTTAACTTTCCAGTGTAGAACCGCAACAAAACCAACCACAGTGAAGTAGTTTAGGTAAAATAAAAATCTATATAACTATCATAACCTATATAGTGGGGAACCCCGTTGCTAGGCGCTTTACATATCATCACTCCTTGTGCGATAAGACAATGGCTTAAGTCATGTTATGGCTACGTTCCCTCCTAGCCAAATGCGTATTTAAGTGCATAGCTCTGTTGATTATTTCTTGGCATCTAAACACTTACCCACATTAGATGTGAGGTTGGTGTGCTGGTTGTACTTAAAGATATCGTGCCGGGGGCCTCTGTACCTAGTCTAGTACTATCTATATTAAACGCTGATCTTTTTATGTCGATCTTTTTTGCGTGCCATAGAGATGTGTCTTGGCGGGTTTTTGTATGGCATGCAAAAGCGGATATGCCCGAAATCTTTGCAACATGGGGAGAGGAGACTCCGACTGTGTCTGGTGAAAGGGGCAACACAAAGAGGTGATGAGTTTCGAATGGGCGAATGAGCTGTGGCGGAGTAATTTCTGCGGGCACTAATCCCTGCTAGAATCACGTGTCCGCCATACGAGGCAAAAGCTGTGGGGGTGGGACGGGAATGTCAGTCAGGTGTTGGCGGGGTCCTGTGAACATTGGTAAATATAAAGAATACATAGTCCCCCTCTCCATATTGCTTCACCTCTATCAGCCTCTAGAATATACCATCCACTCCATTACCAAGCACAAGCCCGTTTCGCGATATGGAACCGCCCAAGAAATCCCCCGACGACTACCAACGTGCAACCTCACATTTGAAACTTACAGGCCCGGATTCCGACATTATAACCAAAAATGAATGGATTGATGGGACAGAGGTGTTTTTTCCCCACGCTATATCCCTTGTGCACTACTTACCTTCTAAACCCAGGTCCATGCTCGATCCCCAATATTCTCGGATATCAACACCGAAATCAACCGCTGGAGCACGCTCAACGGCAAAGTGGCCACCTGGATCTACGTTTTTGGCGACTGTATCGACAGCGCCGATCCATCTCCAAAGATCTCTCTCAAGCGCGAAAAGAAAATCTATATCATCCTAACAGCACGTCTCTGGTTCCCCTCCGCGGACCAGCCTGTAACTCTGCATCTGGATCTTCCAATTGGAAGCATGGTCGAGTTTCGGACCAACGAGCTCCCAAAGGATTTTTCGGTTGTCATCAATGGCAAACAGATTCCCCTCAAGCCCAAGCCTGGGGCATGGGGAATAAGTGTTGAGACCAAAAACGGCGTCGAGGTAGAGGAGAGTGATACCGTGCTGCCACGTGATGAACTAGCTACATTCAAACACTTGGATGGGTTGCCAGAAGAGGACGCAGACGAGACTGTGGTTCAAACTCTCCCGAGGGAGTAAGCCACCCCCCCCCCCACTCCCCATGCCTACGCTTCCGGGGTTAATAGCCCCCCTAACAACCATTAGCAATCTCCCCCGCCTACTGAAGTACCAGTTTATTTTGGCCTCCTCGTGGTTCCAGACCGACGTACAGTCGTCTTACAGTCTCCTAACCTTTATCGCCGACGCGACAAAGGGAGCTCCCGCAGCATTTGAGCTGAACCTTCAAGCCAACATACTTGCAGCCCGTCTCGGTCTGAACCCCCGCCCCCACTTATATTTATCCCCCTGGCCGGATCATGCAGAGCAGTGACTTACTAGTACTGTGACGAATAGGCGCTAGGGGTGACGGCCTCCTCAACTATGTCCCTTCTTTGGATCTCGGCGCCTGCAAAAGAGTGCTCAAGGCGCGCTTGGCCGCTGTGCTTGCCTTTGAGAGTAGTTATAAGGATTATGTGAGCTTGCTTACGGCGAATAAAAATGCCCAGACCTCGGGTGAGCTTGCGCTCGGTCACTCGATGGATGTCGAGTCGCAGTACCTGTCCATGGAGGAGCTTGCAAAGAAGAGATATGACGACGCGTGGGAGGCATATAGGGCCGCGAGGAGGAGCTTTCAAGTGAGTAAACACTGCCCTGTCATAGGCGGCATACATTGACAGAGGACAGGCACTGGAAAAAGAACTCAATGATAAGTCCAAGACGTTCGCAGACACTATCAAGAAGAAGGAGAAGGACGAGGCAAGTCACAAAACACCGCTGATGGAGAGGAAACGGAGTCTGACTACCCGATTGATCAGTTGAATATGCTTTCCATCAAAATGTTTGGTACGGTTCTTAAAGCGGGGGCGGGCTTGGCCACCGCAGCAGTGGGTGCCAAAGGCGTAGTCGGCGGAATGGGTGGGGGCGCAGCTGTGGACGCGGCAGGCAAATCTGAAGGGGGAGGGCTGGGGGATTCACTTGGAAAGGTCCATTCATTATATCCCCACACTTGCGAGGTACTGCGTAACTGACGGCCATCCCTACCACAGATCAACGGTGGAGTAGGTGCAATCGCGGCGGCTGTTAAAGAACAGAACCAGCTTTTGGATCATGCCAGCAGAATGCTTAGAGCGGTGACCAACGTGAATACTGTAGTCGGTAACACTACAGATATGGTAAGGGGGGCTACATATCGAGGCAAGGAGGACTCTACGGCTCATACCAAGGGTAAATCTATCACTCCGGACCTGAAGGCCGGGATACCGAAGCCCATGGAATGATCTACTAATTGTGGTCTGTCTAGTACCCTCGTATAGGCCCGATGATACGATCGGCCTTAAAAGTGAATGGTGAGAAAAAGATCATCGGTCGGTTTAATGCCTCATATCCATACCTGACTACGCACCTAGGGACGAATACGAAAAGCAAATGGAGGTGGTGTTAGAATCTGTAAAACCACTCTTGACCGACAATACAGAGTTTAGACAGTACGACGAATATCACCTTGCCCTTCAGAAACTTCCTATTCGAGGAAGAGCAATCCTGACAGCCCAGAAGGAGTATATTGAAGCTGGAGATACCTACACTCGTGTTCTTCTAAAGAAGAGCACCGCTAGTAAGAATAACGAGCGCCTCAAGGAAGCACTTACCAAGCTCGGCTCGGACAAGGATACCCTCCGTGTCGTGCAGCGAGTAATGATTGAGCGTCTCGTGTCCATAAGAGCATGGGTTACTGTGGATCTCCACGGCTATCTCGCAGCTTACAAATACTTCTCGCTCAATAGCACACCACCTATCCAGATATCAGCTACCCAGCCAGCGTCGTATTATATGGAAGGTGCCGCGAGACTCCAATCTGCTGTTGAATCTGCACGCGCAGGTCTCAGGAGCCAGGAAAGGACCTTTGTCTTCGGTCAGGATGCAACTGTGGGGGACTGGAAGAGCACGCTTCGGAACGAGAAATCGATATCCTTCGACATTGGGGCCTATATGGAAAAACCAATGTTTTCAAGGTTTGCACGTGTTCGGGTGTCGCGCGCGAGGTATTTCCTCCATTCATTTCCGCACCTGAGCGTAGGCATGGTACTGATATCCAGATAGGTGTTATCTTAAAGGTGCCACCCGTACGGGTGGATCAACAATTGACCTCAAAATCAGTACCGCATCCCACTTTAAAGATAGAGGCATTATGCCACCTTACGAGGTCTTTGAGTTTTTTGGAGAGACGGCAGCAAGATATTTCGAGTATGAAGTGAACGGGGAAAGGATTTTGGCAGATGGAGTGTATGTTGATGCACACGAATACAGTCGCCCTGCATTATTTACAACATGGACCGTGGATGTGGTGGATCCGGTGGAAGGTACTGGTACAGTGAACCTAGATGGGGTGACGGAGGTGCTACTCGAGGTGACATGCGAGGTGTCGAGGAGGAGATAGATAGAGACTTCCTGTGCGGAGATACGCTGTCTGTAGCATCCACCCTTGTGTGGTCCCGCCACACCTTTCTTGAGAATATATTCAGTTTTTTCTGTGGGGGTACGCACATGGCCCCTCTGTTTCCTAAGTAAAGATATGGTGTGCCCCACTTAAAGGTAATTGAAAACGAAGGGAGGTCGAGGGCGAATAACCTTTCAAGAAAAAAAAGTTAAAGAAAATCGGTCTGATAGAGGTATAGTACTATTGACGAAGTTTATTTATATCAACACCGCCGTGTCACCTTTAGGTGCACACTATACTTATGGTGGGGGAAGCCTTGACCCGGAGGAGTCTGAAAACCTCAACTTTGACCGCTTGGAGATCCTCCACCACCACACATATCTTAAGTCTTATTACATACATCGACCTAGTTCCATCTACCCCACCACCCTATTTGCTTAGATTCTTTATAAAGAATACTTTCCCGGGACAATGTCGCTTGTACGGTCAAAAAAAGTGTTATTCTGAGTCCTAGATAGGTCTTGGTAGTGAATTGGCCGTGTTAGGACTTCCCCTCCATAGGCATTGTACATAGAATATCCCAACACACGGTAAAAAGATGACACTTCCAAGGCACAGATCTTGACCCGTGTATCCTCCGCTATATATACCTGTCTCTTTAAATGTGGGTGTTTTCTCTTTTTCGATTTCATTCATTATGCTTATCCTTTTGGGTATTATACTAGTATGGCGTATCTACTCATGGAGAGTGAGCGGGAGTACTCCCACCCCCAAAAATGCTATTGGCTGATGGCCACTAAATCCAAGTGATGGCAACCGAGAAAAGACCCATGGTTCCTTAAATAGGATTAGTTTAACACTATTACAGGCCCCCAACCAATGGTACTTTTCAGGGTGGATTTGAGCGAAGTATGTACCCCGGGGTCCTCAAAGTGATGCAACGGCGACAAAAACCACAAATTTTGCAGCTACTGGCCACCATGTCCAAAGGTTTGGAAGTAATTTATATATGTCGGATTGCACCAAGCGGAGCTAGATAATAAATGGTAAATGGAAATTCAATTGGAAAATTGACTGGGGTCTAGCTTTAGTGGTGGTCGCGACACCAGAATATTGAGCCCGTTGCACCACTTTAAGGACCCCCAGGGTACAATATAGCTCCAAGTCAACCATCACTAAAATGTGGCATTCGCCCACAATTAGTGAAGTAACACAACTAAAAGCCCGGCACTTCAGGGACAAATAGATATACTTACAAGCATCTCAAATTATAAATTTCATACATGGGCAACAGTTATGAAAAGATCTCGACGGCTTAGGATGGGTATGGTCTGTTGAAATCCGCCAATACCCCATACAAATTCGAGATCTCGGCAAGAACTCAATGCAAGGATTGCTCCCACAAAAACCCCCGGGCCCCACAGCTTAATCAAAAGTTGATATTTTTGAAATGTGAAGTTATAAGATGGCTCTCCATACCCTCCAGATATGTTATGCAAAGTTTCATATCACCGTCTTCAAAAGGTGTGGTGGGGCAAGAAGTGGAAAAGGGAGAATTTTGGTGTGTTTTTCTTGCCGTACGATGACGGTTAACCAAGAACTATACCAGCTCCACCCCGGCGCCATTCCTCATAGTCCCACTCTGTCTCGGAATATCGAAGTTTGCGGTCGGCAGAGACCCCCAGGAACCACAAAGGTAACTGCGCGGCAGAGCGATCATTGACAGAGTTTAAACACGTCAAACATGGCGATACCCACACTGAGATATATGGTGGATGTGGAGAGCAACGAACATCAGTCCAAATCGCTAATTCAAGTCCAACCCTAGTATACAAATAAGAGAATCCGTAACCGCTGATGGTTAGAGCTACAATCAGCGCACGTTTCTATGGTCGCTTTTTATAAAATCATTTGTTGCCAGCAGAGATTGTGACGGAAGCGTTAAATTTATTGTAGCCTGCATCTACCATACTCAAATCTATATATAATACTAATCAAATCATCAATTTTCCTACGTTAGCCGCCGGAACCTCCGTATAGCACGAGACTTCTTTTTCTCCCGTTTCTGCATATTCCCTCGCCATTTCTGCACTTGCCCCGCTCTTGACCCCGCTCTACGCTTGATCAATTGAATCACCTCTCTCCTCCCATTCACCCCGTCGCAACTATATCTATACAACTCTCTACCCCAGAACCTGCCGGCTAGTACCTTATATTGGCAAGCAGAAGGACAGATGATGCCATGGGCGTGACCTCCGTGACGGGCAACAACCCACCGCTGCCGCTGGCTTCAGTCTCGACCCTCGTCGATCCAGTAGCCCATCCTCTGCGATCATACAGGCTCCTCGTTATCTCACACCAGCGGTGGCGACCGATCCACGCGAGTAATGCGACACTGCGCAGACGCGGTTTTGAGCGCACCGACCAGCGAGAGAGCAGATCCGGACACTAAAGGACACGGGTTCGAGATGGAGATGTGGACAGCAGGGCTGGCCGCGGCGGATCGGGGGTCTTTCGATTATTATTGAGATGGTTCCGGCACTACGGCGACGGTGGCATACATAGGGTACGGCCGATACCGGGGTTCCCCTGTTCGCGGGTGAGGTAAGCTTGGCTGCAGTGACCTTACCGCTACGGAGAGAGGCACAGGCGGAGGTTTGGGCCCGGGGGTTCTGGTCTGCAGACCGTCCAACCAGTCGTTCCTGTAGGTGAGGCCCATTAACCATACTTGACAGCTCACCCCATCCCTCCCCTATGCACTGACACTGTTCTAGCTATTCAAGGACCCTGCGGAAGTGCCAAACAGACCCCCGCCCACCCCGCCCCCGGATTCAACAAAACCATTCCCCAAGGTGCCCAGAAGTGGTTCTGTCATGCACTGGGCAAAGGTACTGGCTGCCAAAGATCCATATACATGTAGATATTGAGCAGAAGGACTGACAGTCGGCAGATGCTTGGAGACAGGGTGGTTGTGGTGGTGTTGTGTTGGTGTTTGTGATGGGGCGATGTCGTTGACAGGTGAGGGCTCAACTTGCCCTTTGGTACGGTCAGGCTGCCCCTGCATCTGGGCGCTCTAAAGTCTGTCGTGGAGTCAGCTCCCTCCCCCCTATTTACCTACTCCGGCGCGCTTTTAAGCATTCCCCTACACTCATCTCCCCCCCCTTGAATCCCACCTGCCTCCCCCAGAAAGCACATGCCACTACCCAACGGCCATACCTCAAGGACAAGATACTTACAACATTATATTCAGGTCATTATACCCCGCGGTAGCCATATCGATATAGACCAGCTACTAGGACTAGCAACCAAGTTCCTAGTACGAATGCCGGCCATCCAGTGCGTGTTTCTCGAGGCCTTCCATGGCAACCGGTGGTGATGTTGGGGGGGGGGGGGGAGTGATAGTGGGAGGAGTGGCTGGGTGTGGACAGCGGTGAGGTGGAGGTTGGCCGGTTGTGCGATCGCAGAGGATAGACCGGAGAAGGTATTACGAGAGGAAGGGCAACGGGGGAAAGACCCGTGAGGAAGACATGAAAATGGTCCACACCTATTTTACTCGGAGGGAGAACGATGAGGGGAAGAGCACGAGAGGAAGATCTACGAGAGGAGGCGAGGCTAGCCGGTGAACTTATGGAGTGACTCGGTGACCTGGATTTCGACAGTTATCTCTTTTATTTCTTTATGATATGTATAAGATGCTCCGACAGACCTTTCCTTTGTTCGGTGATATTGGATTTATACGATCATAGGTGATCTGTTTTGTGTTGAGTTGATTTCTTTTGAGTGAAATTTATATATATAGTGAATCGTCAGCTGGCTATGACGTATGAGATAGTGTTTACTCAACCATACTTTCATCGGTAGTCTCAGATGACCCAGGAATCTGTATACTTCTCCGAGCCGCTCTCGGTCCCAATTTGGCACTTTATGTATTATATCGAGCTTTCTGCGGTTTCTCATTATTGATAAATGGGACTTGTTTCCAGTCTAGCCTCTAATATGTGTGATGTGAGAACTAAACTAGTGTTTCGCTTGTGGCCTGAGGAAACACATACATGTTTCTTGAGCACATAACCACCGCCGAGAATGCATGCATACAGTTGTTTATAAAGGGGAGGGTATGAAGACTTGTTATTCTTAACTGTCGGGGGAGAAAGCTCCCTATTTATACAAAAACATGGTAGTACAAAAGGAATATAGTAAATATACAAATATGACCCACCATAGTTTATGACTCATGTGAGTAATACAGACAACGGCGGAGAATATGTAGGTACCGAGTGATATCTTATGAAAAGGTTGAGGTTCAATGATACGCAACCGTGAGATAGCGGCCTTGTGGTCAGGTGCTGCTCTGCGTGGAGGATAGGGCAACAGGGCAATGAGGTGGAGAATGCAGTGTGAGAACGGTAAAATCCTTGGTTCCCATGCCGTCGAGTGATCTACTATGATCTCCGTCAGCGAGTGATATATCATGATCGGTCAACATCGAGTGATCCTTGATGTCCCAGCGGTATTTTTTTTTTAATTCATCAAGCCGTAAGACCTGATACGTGATTGCAGTGTCTATGGCTTATGTGCAGTATGTTCGGAAAAGTCACTTGGCATAACTGAGTGATATTATAACGCGTTTTTCGCCAGGAAAGCGATCGTCACCGGGAATCGAACCGCGTCCCATGGATGAAAGTTCAAACTGTGAAGTCAAATATGTCGGAAGTACTTCCTGCAACTACCGACCTCAATTTCCTATTTCCACAGCTGTATCGGCTGCGCATGTATACTAATCGATGAGTTTAGTAGAGCCAAATCCCTAAAAGCATACACGCAAGACTAATCGAGTGCTAGGGTTGTAACCCATAGGGGAAGGTGTCCTACATAATAATTCATAAAAGTAAATAAGGCTCATAGAAACGAGGACGAGGGCGCATGCGAAAAATGAAGGAACCCGCCCCCACACCCTACACAACAATAAAGGAGTGAGAAAAAGCAAGAAATCACGTATGGAACTCAATCCCTCAACTGACTAGGGGCATTATACTGCACGATTAAATGTAGGGCAACCAGTCAGCCCACCTGGGAGTAGTAAACGTTCCCGCGGGAGGACTGCGCATGGCAGTATATGCCTCGAACGCAAAGTAGAACCCAAACGAGACCGGCAAAACAAGCAAGATGATGCAGGTCCAAATGAGAATGTAGTGGTAGACAAACAAACACCCGCCCAAGAGCCTCCGGATCCCCGGCGCCGGCATATGACCTATCCAGCGATCCCTCCTAACAGTGCATTCTTTGTGCATACGTCTGAAGAAATACACCAAAAAGCAATCCCCCTCCATCGCCCCGAAAGGAACCTCCATATAATGCCACATAAGGTCTCCTCATATCTGGTAAATGCGACGATGACGATGACTAGAATCGGTAACACAACCACGCCGGCACAAGAAGTACACCACAATGCTGCCTCGACATCCGAAGGAAATCCAATCCTCAATGCAAAAAGATGAAGCCCGCCCGTAACCGCAACAATGATTCCCTCGCTGAACGAGGCGAGGGCTTGGTGGTCGGATATCTTGGAGTTGATGGGGATAGTCACATCATAGATGGCCTTCGACGTCGTTGAAAGCGCGGGGGTTTTAGACTTTTTGGTAGTTAGGTAATAGGTTTTCTGGTTTTCCTTACTATCCTTGAGCCTTTCTTCGATATCGGACGGTTTCTTGAACCTCAGCGGAGAACCGGCACTGGATTCTCTCAACTTCACCACAATAGGCTTCCCAATGTCCAGCGGCTTGTGCCACCAGCACAGGTATGTGAAACCCGCACAAGGAACCTGAAGGAGCACATGGAGCTCTAGCAGGGTTAATGGGAGCGAGGGTGAGTTCCTCCAACGTCCAAACGATTGGACCAGTAGCCACAGAGGGCAAGCGCCAAGACCTTTGCGATACTATTGCATTTCCCCTTATCAGCCATGGCATCCTTCCCGAACGAAGATTCAGTGAGCATGCCCATCTCCAGTAGTACCCTTCTTCCAGGTTCGTTGTGTTAGCGGAAACCTCTGTGGTATGAACTTGTGAACTGCCATTTCCTTTAGTACCGGAACACGTAACTGCCGCTCCAGCAATGATATCAGGAGTGCAGCTCAGGTGCGGTTGGATGATGCTTCTGCCCGCTGTAATATCATCTTCATCATCATCGAGCTGGGTGTCTGCGCCGGGAGTGATTCTGTTCCTCGGTGTCGAGAGGACGCGCGGGGTGTTGTTTCTGAGTTCCAATGTCTCTGGTGATACCTTTTCCTTCGAACTATCCGTCAAATCATCCCCGGAGCTCCTCCCAATCAATTTCAACTTGGACCTGTTGATGAGAAAGCCCCCCATGACAACAGGAAATGCAGCCTCCATGCCAAATCTTTCAATCGACTTGGCCAGAGCTTTGGCCGTGTCTTTCGCACTCCCCGTTTTGTCATTGTACGTCTCCTCCATCTTTTTCCATGCATCCTGAAGTTTCTTTGCTTGCAGCATTTCGTAAAAAGCGTAGATCATGATCCCTTCCGGGACCAGTATCGAGATGATCATCAGGACTATCTTGTACCATACTCGAGCGAACTTTGTACTACCAGGGAGAATGTTGGCATGCAAGCTGGTCCAGACACAGAAGATGTACCCAGGGTGTCGGAAAGTGATGCACATTTTGACTTAACAACGCCTAAATACACCCAAATACACCAACTGAAAATACTTTCTAGGTGGAGTTTCGAGTATATATTCCCTCTATTATTACCTGGAATTTATCTAGAGATGTCTGGATACTAAATGTTTGCTTTACAGGGAAGCGGTCACTTCAAGGTAGTAAAAATGAGTGGTAAAGGTCACAGAAACGAATTGATAACAGACTGTTTTTTAGTTCCTAGTCACAATATGTATCTCAACGCTCATATTAACCTGGAAATAATCGCATGTGGTATGTAACCCTCTGGTGGTTGATAAATTATCAAATGTGCATCACTTTCCGACACCCTGAGTACGTTGCCGTACAGCTGATGACAATCCCGATGGTACCGCGACCAGTGGGCTCTGATATACGGCCTTCTGTTGGAACCCAGGCAGATTATAGAATGTCACATCCCCATCTCCAAATTGTGCATCTAGCTTGTAGCTCGGGAGAGGACTTGCGAGGGTAAGCAAGCTCCAGACGCCCAGGAGTAGTATGGTGAGATAGAATCCAGGCATCAGAGCAAAACCCATCGAAGTATCGGTAATTGCCCGTCTGACCTTGGGCTAGGACCGTTAGTATATGGGTCCTCCATACTAACGTGTAACTTGCGTGCCGACCCACAGTATCCAAAGTTCTCGCAACGGACCAACCAGGAAATGGTAGGGGAAAATCGCCAGGCTTGACGAACACTTCCAGGATTGTTTATGTAAATTAAAGGAAAGGCTAATAGCCGGGTCGTTGAGGTAAAAAACCAAGATGAATGCTATTCCTGGGACCCTCTGCCTTGAGGAATTAAAAGTCCAAGAGCGACGTGAGCTAGCTTGAGTGGATATAACAAAGGATGCGGTGTCGGGTGAGCAGTGAGAAAAACTGCTATACACTGCAGACTCTGTGTGGCCCTTCAAAGCATTCGCGTACTTGCGTTGAGGGAAGTATAGTGGCGGACACACAGAACCGACCATCAAACTATCCTTCACCCACTGACTTTCAACACCACAACACCTGTCCAAGAAGAAAGTCCTTCTATATAATAGTTCTGTTACCTACCCCCAACAGCCCTACAGAAGGGATTTGAAATAAATAAAAAGCCACTTCCCCATAGCCTCTAGAACAACCTAACTGAGGGTCGGTTTTGAGTGTCCGCCACTGTATTTACATACATGATTAGTAGTGGCCCACCTCGCGACCCTCGCGACCGCGGGCTAATCAACCAATCGGACTGATTCCGTGTTAATCTACCGCAGAATCTCGGGAATAACGAATCGGACTGGGCGGAGCACAACTTACCTATTGGTCAAGACAACAAAAGTTACGCTTTGGCTTTGTCGGATTGAGGCTCAACAGGCATTTGACCAATCTGAAGTCTAATATTCCATTCCAGTTCGATTCGTTATTCCTGAGTTTCTGCGGCACTAGGGTCCCATCAAATATACAAGCGTAAGATACTGGGAGTAAGAAACACGGTTGTAAACCGGTTATAAACCCAGGTCCAGTTCAGAGGGAGTAAGATACTATGGCAGGGTTAGGGGTTATTAAGCAATAACATAGGAAGAGGGCACCACCAGTAGCAAGAAACAAGTCCATTCCCCCAAGCTTTCTAGTAGACTGTTGAAGACACCCGCATTTTTGGCTTATGTCATCCGGGGTATCATTTAAGTAGTAATAAACATCAGTTTCCAATAGCTTGAGTATTTTGCCCTGTTTTAAACACGGTCTCCAGTATCTCACGGGACTCTACAACTTGGCCGAAACTACCTGAAATGCCCTACCACCCAGGCACTGGCCACGTCAGAGTGGTTCGGCTTCGCCCAAAATGAACTTATGACCGGTGGACCTCACAGCCACGCCAAAAAATTGGGAAAAAATGAATTAGATACATTCGTTACCCGAAAAAAAATTGTTCCAACCTGGGATAACCACAAGTTATGCCCACTCTTACAGGTTCTCGCATTATGTCCATTAATCTGTTTACAGGTCCCGCACTTTTGTAGATTTTCCTCTACTACTCCCCCGTTCGCTCTGCGTGCGTAGTTGAGAGCTTCTAGGCTACAGTCGCCCTTCTCAGCACGCTTCTTCTTTGGTCTACCTGTAGGGCGTCGTGCAACTGGGGGAAACAGGAGTCTCCAGGTCCAGGACAGGCTTCTAGATCCAAAATACTGATTGCTTGCCAGTTGTGGGAGTAGGTCTGCCTCCAAACAGTGGTTGACAATCCGGGTGGGAAATGATCAAGAGGGCGCTCTCCCATAGTGAAGATACACGCCCACGCATGTAAACAGGGTATTCGGTTCTCCTGGTACTGCAAACAACTACAATTTTGTGTATCCACTTACCACTAAATCAGTTTCTGACGCGCTACTATAGCTTCCTAATTTTGAACTTATAGTTGACGATATGTGTTCTTCCAGGCCCCCCATTCCGCCGGGCACGTTGCTGTACCTCTCCACCATGTACATCTGCCATCCTTACGTTGTTGCTTTGAGCCCAGATCCGACTAGTTTCAGCTTTGGTATAGCATTACTGGGTGTATGGTAACGCTTGTTTGTTTGCTTCTTACAGGCGTTTGAACCATAAGGTCACCTATTTATGCCATATTTGGTTCAGAAGGTCAAGAACTGGAAGCCCACACTCCAGCTTTATACTCTTGTTGTAGGATTCTACAATATTAGAGGTGTTGTGCCATAACGACAGCCTCGAAAAAATGCTGCCACCTATAACTCTTTTTCAATTGCATGAAGATAATCAGCAGCTGCAGGCTTTTCAAGGCATAAACGATCCATATGGAAACTGTATTGCTCCTCCGTTTTTGAATTCGCAATTTCCGCAAAAAACGCATCTGTAATGTATGACCCAAATCCTGTTTTGAAATTATTACGTAGATGAAAGTAGGAGTAGGCAGGGAAAACCCGGGGCCCTAAAGCTTCAACCACTGACATGCATATGAGGTCCTTATTACTGTCAATCATGATGGCTGTACCCCCTGATATCAAACGGATTGCTTACCGTAAATGGTTCATGAATTAAAGCCAGGATTCCGCATTTTCTCCTCCAAAAATAGCCTAATATTACGGAGTAACTAGGACTACACGAGAGACGAGACGAAATGATGAAGCAAGATGGATCGAGGGGCACAGCCGCTGTCAAGACAAACGGGAAGCCGGAGGCCGAGGCGAAAACGACTATTGGCATTCACTAACTGCCATCACTGCGGAGACGGAGATGTGTAATTGGCGCTTGACAGGGGATCGGCTTTTGTCCACGGCAATTTTGCTATGGCTATCTTCTTCATTACTGGCAGTGGTGAGCTGAGTGGGATTCTCCTCTTTAATAGGCGGAGCCTTTTGCTAAAACATTCGTTGGATTCGCTTATTTAGGTTACTTCAAGATTCGACAAGTAGCTTGTTATGTTATCCCATCTTAAGAAGCTAGTCTAGCACATTTGTTCACTGCATTTATTACTACGGTTCTATAAAATTATCTCAATGATGCCCTTCGACGAAGAGCCCTCTGAAGAACGAAATAGCGTATATAATCTGACAAATACTTCCCTTGTATTCGTTTTGAGGGGGCTATGTTCATGATATGATTGCCTGGCATGACCAAGTTATACGCTTAATTAAGAGCATTTGGAGATATATATATAAAATGGATTGTAGTTAAAAAAGGCTGCAGGGTAGCGAATACAGAAAAATAGTTAATGGACATTGTTTATATCCATTATCCATCAATACTCTACACCTAAAGCTCTCCTCCTTATATATGCCCTACAGCCCGTAAGGGCCGATTATATCATATAGGAAGACACCCACCCGAAATTTCCTGGGCCGGGGGTGTTGGGGGCGTGGGACTTGGTCTATATGGGGAGAGGATCTGCCCCAGGGGCACATCATATCCTTGTGCAAATTTGATCTTGAAGAATCATTCGTGGGACCGTAGCAAGCTTTTCCACTGTGTGAGCGGATACCAGGAGGAGATCGAGAGGGAGTAATCTGTCTAATTCTGAGGGACCGGAGGTGAGACCGGAGAGCCGTCGAATAATAGTATCACTCTGAGAAACGCAGGAGGACATTATAACAATGCACAATTATCCCCAAACAAGTGCTTCAAGAATCCATGATGAATAAATAGTTTGTGGTGCTTTCGTCCTTCTAGATACCCGTGACTAACATCCCAAACCTGACTACCACCAAAATTCGGAAAATCAACAAGGGATTGCAGTAATTATCTGGACTCGGCCTTGAAGGTGTTGATAGGGCCTCTCTATTTAGCACTAAGATCTACCTTTGACGGATATGCCACGGGGGGGGGGCCCGGGGGGGGGGGGGGGTTGTCCTCTTCTTCCACTCGTGGACAGGAAGGAACTGTAAGGTAGGTTGCAATTGTTTACACTTGTCCTCGGTCTCTTATATGAAGAAGTATTAATCAATTATACACCCCCAGTGGATGTCCCTCAGGTCAGATACGGCGGGAAGTCCAGAATCAATTACATACTGGCACGTGTAAATGATATCGGTGGGCGGGATCTCCCAAAGGAATTGTGCATATATTAAGGACTTAATGCATCAGTAAGCTACCTGTTAAGATAATTAAGCGTAAATTAGTAATAGATCCTCGCAAGTCTTATTGAAACCCACTATTCAGCAGCGCTTATGATACTCATCCTGAAAGGCTAGGCGTTTGGTGATGTCGCTTAACGCATAAATACAAATGAGGTTTGCGCTCTATATTTCAATCAGGATCTCTGGTTTCATTTTTTCATATCCGATATTATCTTTACACCAGCAACATGCAAAAACTAACTTTCTTAAAGAAACTAACAGTACATGTAGCACTCGCGAACATCCGCTATTTACGTTTACCGTCACCAATCAACTTATTTGCCCCATCGACCAGTGCGTAAATGACCCCTACAGGTGCCGCAACCAGAGCGGCCGGAGCTAGGACAATTGGAGCAGCAATAGCTAACCCAAACTTTTCCACAAACGTCATATCAGCAGGGTCTTTTAGCTGCTTCATCAGGGACTTCAGGACTCCAGCTTCCTTGTCATTGCCTTCACTCTCCATCTCCTCAATCTCCTCATTGGTCTCAGCACAAATCGTTTTGCCGACAGTAGTCTCTCCTATTTTATTGGTTTGTTGCATCTCATCTTGCACAAGAAGGGTAACAGGAGGGACCGATAATAGCGCTGTAACGATGCCCGCTGCTGCGGCTTTGTTCTTTTTGGGCAACCTGACTGTCGAGTGGATACCTCCCCAATGCTGCTCCAGAATTTGGGCTTCCCTCACCTCTTGCTCGTCAAACCCCTTGCCCTCGAAATCCCACATCGTGGTGCCTATAATGACATTCCCCATTGCCTTTTCACCACAAATATTTCGAAGGAAAGACAGAGTTTTCCTCTGGCTATTGGAGTATCGCTTCTCGCTAATGTCGTGCAGGAAGATAACACCGTGAAGTGAGAAGATATTACCCCCAGAAGGAGATAAAAGGTGCAATACAATATCTCGAAGGATATCGATGTTACCCCGCGTCGTATCATCAAAACCGGGGGTGTCAATGAGTATGACACGCCGACCGTTGATACAGCAATTATATGGCTTGACCTCCGCCGTTGCTAACGGTCCAGTGATTAGCGGGGTTTGAACAAAATAGAGAGTAGTAATGTAGTACCTGAGTCAATGCCATCGCCTACATCCGGTGGTCTCCCAAGATATATATCCTTTCCACCAAGTAACTCGATGAAGCTGCTTTTACCT
Source organism: Morchella sp. 2016-72 (assembly GCA_024713865.1). Taxonomy (NCBI): domain Eukaryota; kingdom Fungi; phylum Ascomycota; class Pezizomycetes; order Pezizales; family Morchellaceae; genus Morchella; species Morchella sp. 2016-72. Next base: position 45,933 of record JAMJEY010000019.1, read on the forward strand.
GCGCCGGTCTTTCCCATCATGATGAATGCTGGGGGCAAGGCTGCATTCGCTGTGGAATGTTGGTCAATAGAAGCCCTGTGTCTACTTATCGAATAATGGAACCTACCTGAAGATGAAGTGCTTGCTGTAGGGCCACCTGATTTCTTTGCCGCGGTCATCGTTGAAGGGGGTTGTGTGTATCCTTTGTAATTTGCTAAATAGGAATTTAAAGTCGTATTATATGGCTGGGATCCGCTCGTTACCGATAGATGTAATAAAGTGGGTGAGAGCTGAGGTATGGGGGAAGCTTGGAGCAAGATACATGTTTTTAATTTCATGGGGGGAGAAAGAACTGCGGGAAGGAGAACATGCGCCCCACAGGCGCGTAGCTGCCTGAAGCTGCCTGAAGTTGGTTGCCTAAAGCCGATTGTTTCAAATCGAAGCGCCCACCTCGCGATAATTGGTGCTTTTGACGCCCAGGCTTTAATTTGATCACTACCCGGTAGAAGATGCCTAGGCTTCCAAGATGTCCCATGGGGCTTCTTTCGGTGTCGCGACGGCGGTGGCCGGTGGTGCTAAGCTAACCCGAACCTCACCCACCAGAAAGCCCTACATCACATCTCTATAAGCCATTTATGGGGTTGCGCTTCGTGGATCACGGGATATCACTCGGTTTTTACCATGTAAATCTCAGTTACTATCTGTTTTGCTTACTGGCGAACGAAATACATGTTGCGAGAACCCGTTTTTAATTTTCCAGAGAGGACTTTGCGAGATGCCACGTGCGTTGTATGCGAAACCTCTTTCCCCCTGTGAGACTTGGCAGTAATTGGGTTTTTCCTGGAATGTATCGTACTGCTCTACCGCCATTACTCGAAAAATTGGCTATGCATACGAATCGGACTGGGCTGGAATACCACTTACCTATTGGTCAAGACAGCTAAAAGTTACGCTTTGGCTTTGTCAGATTGAGGCTCAACAGGCATTTGACCAATCCAAAGTCTAATATTCCAGTCCAGTTAATTCGATTCGTTATTAATCCTGAGATTCTGCGGTATGAGATCAAAATTACTATAGCAGACCTGATCTACGTTTAAATGCTACCCGTTGTCGTGCCCGCCACTATATTACAAGTGAGCAGGTAGACCCTTCACGTAGGTTTTGGAACTGGCGTTGGCAAAAAGGCATTCAATAGATGTGGGCGCCCAAGTCTTCATGGGGGTATCGTTCTTTCCCGTTTACCTTGAGCGAGTGAATCCAACCATCTATCAGCAAGCCCAAGAGGAGTCTCTCTTTGCCAATGGCGTTGGGGTGGCCCCCATATACATCCGCCCGAGTTTTAGCGGCTCAAGGCTGAACCCCGCACCTCAGTCCTCCTCCCCTTGCGCCACCAGGGTGTATCAAGCTATATACTTTGAGAAGAATCACAACAGGATAAAATGTCAGGTCCTACATCCCCAGCACGCGCTCCCCATATGTCTGCCGGAGTGGGTGCGCGATCTCGCTCATCGTCGGTCGAAGCCCGGCTCCCAGAGGTCGGAAAGTTGGTATTTCGCGTGCGAGGGATCCCACCAAACGCTACACTAGGAGATCTGGAAGAGAGTTTCAAAAGCCATTTTGGGCGCTCCGGTGGACGGTGCAACACCATCGCCAAAGACCTTAGCTCCTTAGTTCCATCCTGTTACTCCAAGGAGAGGGAGAGTGGAACCCAGACAGCTCTAGTACAGTTCTGCCCAAAAACCCCTCGACGTTTGGAAAAGCTGGGGGTCGGCAAATCCTACGACTTCATGCACTCCGGATACCAAATTACTATAGATAAGGACTTCACGGGACTGACTCAACTTTATTCAACAACCGGGCAGATAGAGGCAGAGTAGGTGGCCCTGCATCCACAGTGATAGATGGAGTCAATTAACCTTTGATGTCGTTAACTAGCATTGTCGCTCTACCGGGGCTGAATGGTCATGCTTATGGGTCTTGGGCTGGGGCAGGCAAGCAAAATCGAAAGTCAATGTGGCTTCGCGACTTCATACGCGAAGACTTTCCTACATGCAGGATGCTGATCTTTGGATACCATTCCGAATTGCTCGAGGACTACCTACACACAGTTACGGACTACGCCGAAGACCTTTTACAGGAACTGACAAAGGTGAGGCACACAGATGAGGTAATGATAAACACTAGTCGTGAAATCTAGATTCCGAGTTGATTGTCTATAGGAAAAGCGAAGGCCAATCATTTTCATGGGCCATAGTTTCGGTGGTATTATAATCACTCATGTAAGCCTGCCGAGCTGATTCTTAAGCATAGTGGTGCTAATCCTTCTCACTAGTCCATCGTTAAGGCTCGGACATCGGGTCTATGGGGCAGCACCTTGGATAACGTCAAGGGGGCAATATTCTTTGGGACTCCCCACCGGGGTTTGCAACATTTGGATGAACTTATCAAGGCGGTAGATAAAAACATATGGAGGAAGGGACTGCTGGAAGGCCTCAAATTCGGAAACCCGGCTCTTGAATCTACATTATCGGCATTCAAGGACCACTGCCAGGAAACTGACCTGGAGGTAGTAAGTATTAAGGAAAGCCGACAGACAAGGGAGGTGACACGGGTTAGTTCAAGTTTTTAGTTGAATTTTGATTAATTCCCAATCCGAGGGACGCCGAGATCTGATGGGGGCTAATACATTGATACTTAGGATGAGCTTGGCAGATTGGCCCGTGACGGTAAATTGGTAAAGTTCGTTACTGTTGCCTCCTCGGAGCTAGGGTTACCAAGTAACCTAGAGAAGACCATAATGGTCGAGGGGGATCACTCAAACCTAGTGAAGCTCGAGAACACACATAGCAAAGCCTATACTTCAGTTATTGGTGTCATCCGCACGTTCATAAGCAAGGAGGGTATGTATAGAAACCCCATCACCTTGCCTATAACTTATTTTATGCCAGACGGTAGTGTCCGTGGGTCTCGGAAACGTCCCTGTACGGATACCAAAGAGTATGGGAGCCCTAGGGCCCGGAAACGGCCCAGAGTCCACGAACCACAGGAGCTACTCGGACGGCGCGCGAAAATGAGTGATAAAGAGGAACGAGAGGGCAAAGAAATGTCAGGTATGCAGCATGAGCTCTGAATACCTCCAAGCTCCCCCAGAGACCGTGTGGCTGTATCAAATTGTTGAGTTTCCTGAAATACTAACTCATCATCATTTGCCTGAAGACAAGAGTCGGCAGGATCTGCTGAAGTGGTTGTCCCAGCTAAAGCCCGAGAAGGACCACGACGAAATTTGTCGAAAAAGACTCGAAGGAACAGGGGAGTGGTTACTGAAGTCGAAGGAGGTACAGGATTGGGAAGAAATTACCTGCTCATGTCTTCTTTGGTGCTACGGGACAGGTACGTAGCCAATAAATACCACTTGCCTTTCTCTATAACTAGCTAATACTAGCTGAATAAAAAAAGCTGGAGTTGGAAAGTCATTCCTGGCGTAAGTAAGGACAAGTGATCCGGCATAGGTGTTTTGACGCTGATGAATTTGAAGTTCCTCGATGATAGACTATATAAACTCTAGGTATAGGTCAGGTGGGGGAATTACGATCGGCATAGCCTACTTTTACTTCAATTTTCAAGATGAGCAAAAGAAGGATATCAGTATATTTATTCGCACAATTATCAAACAGCTTTGCCGCTATCTCCAGCATATCCCGCCGTCACTTGGGGAGCTATACGAAACATGCGTGAGGGACGACATCGATCCGAAGCTTGAGAAGCTACAAGAACAACTCCTTCAAATCACGCGAGCCTTCGATAAAGTATTGATTGTAATTGATGCTCTGGATGAATGTCCTGAAAGAAAACGTCAAGAATTACTCCCATACATCAACCAGCTTTTCGAGCACATTCAGACGCGGGTTGGGACTTCCACTACTTTAAAGATTTTTGTGACCAGCCGGCCAGAGCGCGACATTAAGAGACAATTGCAATCAGATAACTACACAACATTCCCGGTTAACGTGGAAGAGGTTCGGGAGGATATTGCAAAATATGTTGACAACAAATTGAGGGATGGGAACAAGAATTTTGTTATCGACCAAGAGCTGCAGCAGGAGATTCGGAAAGCTCTCCTCTCCCGAGACAATGCGATGTGAAATATCTTCTCAGCATATTTAGGTTGGGTCACGCTAACCCGCCACTTAGGTTCCTTTGGGTCCGCTATCAACTTGAGCATATCTACGATCAAGGCTCGCCTGAAGACATCCGCAACGCTTTAATGACTATGCCGGTGGACATGAACCAAACGTATACTCGGATGTGGGAGACGATAAATAAAAGTACTCCAGCAACGCGCGATGCTGTCAAGCGGGCCTTGACGTGGGTGATAACAGCAAAGGAACCCCTGAGCCCCAAAGAGCTAAATACAATCCTCGCTATAGACGTCTCTTCAAGAAGTGCGGTCCAATGCTCCAGAAAGTACCCCGACCCAAGCTGGATTATCGACGCAAGTTGTGGCTTTATTATTATGGGGAATGATGGTTTAGTGAGGGCTATGCACTTCAGTGCGAAGGAGTTCCTGGTTAGCGATGAAAGCTTTCTCGGCAACTCTCTCCAACGTGAGATTGAGATTGTTAGAAGATCCGCCTATTATCTTCGGTTTGAGGATTTAATAAAGGTAGAAGGGATAAGCAACTGGTTCGACCTGCATGATAAGGAGAAGCTACTAGACCTCTCATATATAGTTCGGAGATGGATCGAACATGCCAGGATTATTCCTGCACCCTTACCAGAGGACTTGAGGCATCTTATTAAGCATTTACTTGAGCGGAATACATATTGGTATGGCTGCATTAAGCTAGACGCTAAGATAACTGGAGAGTTTACATTACACCCCCTAAATATTTGCGCAAAGCTCGGTTTAATGTCAGTTTACGAACAAGTTTATCAAGTTGGTGAGACTCTACCTGGTACTAGCGTTGGCGCTTTGAGGGCAGCTATGAAGAATAGTCGCAGTGGCGACGAGAAAGCATCGATTTTGATGGAGATGGCACTTGCGTTGGATGATCTCGGAGAGGAAGAATTATTCTGGCGTGCCGTTCTAGCGTTCTCTATGAGGCATAGAATGTATCCATCACTTAAAGACCTGCTGGAGAAAACAGGTCAGATGCAGTTTAGAGAACAGAGGGATAAATGGCTTTTGGAGGACCTTGCAGCTGAGGGAGATGCAGAGACTCTTGAGATACTGAAGGAAAAGAATATAAAAATTGAATATTGCAACTCGCACTATGGCTCTTTCCTTGTACTTGTTGTGGCGAAGGGGAACATCCAATTGACGGAAAAGCTATTATCGGAGGGCGGAAATATTCACTCTGCGGGAGGACTTTTTCACACACTTCTGCAGGCAGCCGCAGCGTCAGGGGATCCAACCCTTGTCTCTAGGTTTGTCGGATTAGGGGTTGATGTTAATGCTGTTGGTGGAAGATATGGAACGGCTATGCAAGCGGCTCTGGCTGCTTGTATCGACAATATGAATCATCTGGATAGGGAAGGGGAAAGAGAGGCTTTTAAAGTTATGGATCTTCTGATCGAGGCGGGTGTAGATATCAACGCTAAGGTTGGAAAACTCAAGGATGGATACGAATTCGCTCCGTACTCATCGTGCCCTCCGGAGGAATTTAAAGGTGAAGGGAAGTTTATTCGCGAAGATGATACGGTCCTTTCCAATGCAGCCCGACTTGGCGATTGTGAGATGGTACAATTTCTTGTGGAGAGGGGCGCGGATATGAGAATTTCCAGTGGCGAGGTGGGATCCCCCCTGGTCAGTGCAGTGGTCCGAGGAGAAACGGAAATGTTGAGGTATCTGTTAGACAAGGGTGCCGATGTTCACCTTAACTCTGGTGTTCTTGGTGGACCTGTGGAGGCAATGAAAAGCGCATGCAGAGTGTGGAGGGGAGTGGCGAAGTTGTTCGATGAGTTGAGAGAGGTTAAACTGTGGGAAGAGGATATGTGGATACACGTTCGGTCGGATAAGCTTTGTCAAAAGATTCTTCAATTATTTGACATTCCCTTTGACTACGGGCTCCACGATCTAGCACACCAGTTTCTAAGGTGTCACGGGGAGATTCATGCGCTATTGACACGCGATACCAATTGTACATGTAGTGATGATTCGGGGGGTGGTGGGGAGCTGTGTGATGACTCGGGAAGCGACGACTCGGGAAGCGGCGAGGAGCTATACGTGTGAGATCTGGATATCAAGTGTCGAAAGGCGATTCCGGCTGTGTGTTTTTATGTATGGCAATCAAGGCTGCTTGTTGAAATACTGGAAGCACGGACGAGTACTGAAGCGGGAAAGTATGAGAAGGTGCATACATAACTACATGTATGTAACTCATGTATTTCATATCCCTAGGCCCTGAAACCAAGAGGTTGTGCTCCTCAAGTGGTAAAGCTGATATTTGTATTATCGAGACTGGCTCCTTACTGCTATTATATTCCCATTGCTACTCCTACTGTTCCTGTTCCTATTCCTATTCCTACCTACTCCTACTACCCCCACTAGTTGTGCCACCCTTACCCTGTGGCGACACGCTTAGTCACCCAACACCTCATTGCAGCCCCGACCCCACCCCCCCGATAGTCCCCCTCCACATCTCCCCCCATCGTGTCCGCCCAACCTCCAACACCTACTACAAGCGCCATCAATATTGAAAACTACACCCAGGCAATCTCTGCCATCGTCTCCAACCTCCTGACCGACCTTTCCCGAGTCAGCGCCGTCCCAGCGAGTACTATAACCATCAATACCACCAACAATAACTGCAAGTGCAACGATGAGATACTACGTCAGCTAGAGAGCATCAGCTCCGAGCTCGCGGCCCTCCGCCGCGACGTCGACGCAATAAAAGCACAGGATCGAAAAAGCAACACCGAGGCCATAAAGGCACCGCCAGTCGAGGACCGCAGCAGCAGCAACAAGCCACTGCAGCAGACCACCACCCCCAAGACAGATTTAGAGGACCTCCTGGAGCTGGGTGACCCAGGTAGGCCTGCCCCCCACCCTGAGACGGCAGAGTAAGTACCACCGTAGTAGTACCCGGGATTAAGCGCCTAGGCATACTGAACGGCGCCTAAGTGAATACAACGCCCTCGCCCGCCAATACAACAGCACACTCCAGAGTGTCCACGATTTCATCGCGCCGCTGTACAACAAGAACAATAAACCGGTCTTTGGCTTCCCCGAAACGCTCGGAGGGCTCGCCTCTCTCGGTTTACCCCCGGCTAGAAACAAGATCCTATGCGGCAGAGCAGACTGACTGATGGGACATGGATGTAGACCCCGTGGCCAAGACGCTCCTATGTGATGCCTTCGGGCTACCTTACGAGGAAGACGCCTTCTCAACCTTCTGCGGCCTCAACGGCGCCGTAATCGCTGCCTCCCCCCCCTTCGATAGCACCGGCAGCCAGGTCGCCTATTTACGCATCCTGGGCCGCAACAAACGGGCACGTGACCTAGCCGCCGCCGGCAACCCGAGTCCGCAGACTAGGCGGGCTGCAGCGTACGTAGCTACACACATTTCCTATTCCCCTCCCCACTAGCTAATGCTCCCATGTGTCCTGTAGGCGCCACAATAGCGCCGCGCGTGAGCAGAACGCGATACGCGGTGGTTGGATCGAGAGGGTGCGTGACGAGCGGGACTTGGTGGTGCCGGGGTTTGCTTCGGAGCGGACGTGGTTCGCTAGTGCATCGAGTAAGTGTACCCTTGACTCATGGGCTGGCTGGTGGTCAGCGGGCTCTGCTAACGGAGAGGCGGGCATGAAAGGGAAGGATGTTTTGTGGATATTGGGGGAGTATGGGTTGGATGTGGAGCCGGAGGGTTGTTTAGAAAGGTTTGCGGAGTTTCTAGGACTGCCGAAGGGGACGGGGACGGATGTGGAGAGGAGGGTCGTGTGGTATTTGTAGGGGTGGGGTAGGTTTAGTTGCTGTAATATGTCTAAACGTGATATCTAATTGAATTAGAGGTGAAACTAATCAAGGATGAGAGGAGACTCAAGTGTAGGTTATAGGCTACGACGTCTCAGACCCGCTCAGTTGACGCAAGAACCCATAATCATATATTATCACTCGCATCATTGAACCATAGACTATCACTCGTAACACGGATTCATGGATTATCACCCGACACAAGTCCTTCCTCCACCCGCGCCTATGGGCCCACCCAGTGCGTGGTTAGGTGAAATGGCCTTACGCCCAAATACCGCTATCAGTACTACAGTAGCCCTATTACCGCATTTCTGGAAAACCTCACTCAAGCCCACATAATCACGGAATATCACTCGATAGTGGGCGATGCTGCGGGCCCGAGGAAAGACAGCACACAGTTGATAATATGTCGGGGGTCTGCGTGAGAGAGCGCTTGAAGGAGTAGTGTTGGAGCTTTCAGTCGAGTGTGTTGCATGGCCCTGGTCTTGCAGAGAATGATGGTGGCCACGTCACCGGTCAAGAGACCTGAGTTTGAGCCGGTTGGTGGGGGTAAATGGGTTGTTATTGTGGCGAAGTGTAGGTCCGGACTTTCTGCTTGTTAGGTTAGATTTTGCTAGAATGTGACTCATTTTAGGGAGAATGTAAGATAGTCTTATGCCAAGAGTGGATTGTAAAAAAAGGGGATGATGAAAAGGTTAGCCCTATGAACGTCCTTTTAGACCGGGTATAAGATATAATCTGGTATGGAAGCGGAGAAGTTGGAGGTAGATGCCAGGTTGGTCCGGGCCTCTTTAAATTTAATATTGCTGGCGTTGTGACACCAGATTAGCGGTTATTACCAGTGTCTAGCCTAGCATTGGGAAGAAGGAAACTTCGACCAAGTTGCTACCGAGAAGTACAGAGTAGATAGAGTTTGTGAGTGAGATGATCTGCTTTCTGCCACTTGTATATCGATTTGATAGTGGTGTTGAGACTATAGCTCCTTTGTGTGGAGAAATAGCTATAGCGCTAAGTAGGAATTATTGTGTATGAGACTGTTTGAGATATAGAATTAGATTGAGATCTTCCCCTTAGGTCTCATAAGGGTAGGTCTGGCAAATAAAAATAGAAGATCTGAGAATACCTTTCACACTGAATGATTAGTTCGGATTAATTACTCTTTCTTGACAGAGACAGTGAAGATAATAGAGGAGGTGTTTTGTTTCCATGCTACGGAAGTTATAATTCTTAAAGAATCCGGTGGTAATATTGATGGATCATGGAGTCGATAGTATAGGATATAATTCTTGAGAAAGGCCTAATGATATTAACAATGATACAATAGAAGGTAGAGTTTAAGTAGATGCAATTAAACTAAATTCTAGGCAGCATTTTGAGCATTTAACAAGTATGTAACCTTTACCTCGAGCACTACGATTGGTAACAAAACAGTCTGGGCAATTGCAACATCAAGCGACATGCATCTACAATCTACAATCTATGTACGAGGAACGGGACTAACTAAATTTTAAAAGAAGCCCATATCTGCTCTCTTTTTCCTATACAAAATCATCATCTTTAGTTATCATCATATAATATTCCTGATAGAGTCCTGAGACTCCGCCAGCTCAATATTTCCTACATTACTATACCATCTGACGAAGATAATGAGCTCCCCTAGCCCTCTGCCTCTTCCAAGGATTAATTCGAGAGGGCCATCAAAATCTGCGATCACGAAATATCACTCAGCCGTGAGCGTCCGGATACCACCGTTTAGAGTAAATCGTAACCGAGAATCAGTTGGTAAAAAGAATCCTCGGAGTCATGAGAAATTACTGGTAGTACGTAACTACAAGAGATTGCAACCTATCGCAATAGTTTATCTGCAGGTGTTTTCCCTTTATTCATCGGTTTTACCAATCGCTACTGACTGGTGAACCGGATCCAATCACTCTCTTCCCAACTTAACTAAGCTGTTTCAAACACACCCAAAATGCCGGGGGCTACCACTATATAGCATAAGCCTGTGTTTCCCCATATGCCACTAGTATTCTCATTTGCGATACAGGAATTTTATTATCGACAGGACAAAAGAAACATAAAAGTCGCACCTACTCCTCGAACCATGCATGGCTCAGTATCTCCTGCGCGCTTGGCCGCTCCTCCGGCTCGTACTGCAAGATCTGACGCAGTAGGCCACTGATTACGGCTGCCTCCTTACCCGAAATATCTGGGTTCCTGTTCTGAAGTATAAAGTCCTCCAGGATACATTGGGGACCTGGTTCACCTGGGCCGTCACCGCTATCAACCCTCCAGCGGATTTGGGTCCCGTCCTCTTGGTAATATCTCTCCCTACGTGGCCACTTTTGAAGTAGGTGCTCGGGAAGAGGACCCAGAAGATCAATAAATCCCATCATATGGGTATCATCAGTTGCGGCCTCATATTCGGAACAAGTCCAATTATCTATGGCGAACGGGGGTTGTCCTGTAACTAACTGGGCGATAAGGCAGCCAAAAGCCCAGATGTCGATGCCTTGATCAAAAGGGAGTCCTAGCACAAGTTCAGGTGCACGAAGGGCAATGGGTGTAACGGGTTTATGATTACTACCGGGTAGTAGGAGGGCTTTCAAAAAAAAAAAGGTCAGTTTATCAGCTGCAATTGTGGATGGTTTCGGCAGGCACATACAACCGCCAAAGTCCGATAGCTTGGCTGTAAGACTCGGCCCAATGTCAATATACTTTGCTGCCAGGGGCTGCGGTATGGCGAGATATCGTGGTGCCCACTTATCTTCCTTTCCATCCAAGCGTTGAATGGGCCCGGAGATTCCGATTTCTTCTCGCATGTCCTGTCGTAATTCGTCCTCCGGCACACCGTCCAGGTCCTTGGCGCCTAATAAAATATTCCCAAACTGTATATCACCGTGAACTATACCGCTATCGTGCAGGGTGCATAGGCCGAGAAGGGTATGCAGTAAAACTTTCTTTCTCAGGGATATAGGGGCTCTTTCGAGGTGCGCGTCGGGGAGGTCGCCTTCGTGTGGTTCAAGCATCCAGTCGAAACTTGCAGCCATTGGTTCAAACACTAGGCATAGATGAGTTCCATTGGGACCGGTTTGCAGAAAACTCTCTAATAGGGTCAAGATATGCTTTGAGTCTTGATGTGCGATGCGTTCCCGCAAGGGCAGTTCTTCATCTTTATCCAACATATCGGCCGTGGAGATTTTTAGAGCGACATATCGAGATATTCTGAGATTTGCGTCAGTTCATCCCTAATAACACGCAAGAGGTTGGGACAGCTTACTGCTCATCAAGTGCTAGCCAAACTGTTGAGAACGACCCATATCCGAGTTTACGCAGAATCTTGTAACGGCCAGACTGAAACCGATCCCCAATATGCACCGGGTGATATCCTCCGGGACGATAGGCCTCTACCCACTCGGTGGGAGCGGGGAGTTGGACAGATCTTCTCTGCAGTTCTGTAGGGGCTGGCGGAGGAGATGTCATTGTTGATGGAATGCGTATTAGCACCCGCCCTACACGACAAATATTGAACCAACACACGCGGAGGGGCGGCTGGAGATTCGGCCGATGACCCTCGCTTAAGCGCCCCACCCCAACTAGTGGCGCTAGGGCGTTAGGTACTGCGGGTGTAGGGCCGGGTAAGTCTGTAGACATACTCGCGCTCGCCTGAAGCCTGACATTTAACGCAAAAGAGAGGAGCTGTTCGAGTGACTTATAGAGACCTTCAATTGCCCTGGAACTTGACAATATTACGGGAGTCAAAAATGGAGCTAGATACTGTTTGCCACTGATCAGCATTACCGTGAGAGATGAATTTATTCCGCCATCAATACCACCGCCAAATTCCTGAGTGTTTTATGGAAGGTCGGTTTTCGTCTGAATTTTATTCCGGGTGTCGCGCCCTTCAGCCCGGGTATCGAGAAGTTGGGGGCAGATGGAGGTGTGGCTACAAAAGGAGAAATATCAGCCAAGCTCTGGAAAATGCTTGGGCGGAGCCTTGTTGTTGATACCAGTAGCTCCTGCTCGCGATCGTACCTCTAGCTCTTCGCGTGCGGGACCCCATGCCCCCAACTCCCGCCTACCTGCAACCTATGGGATAGGTTTAGTTGACCGGGTTTGGGACCTCCCCCCCCCCCCAACTGCCGCAACACCTGAGAAGAACCTGATATCTAAGGCTGTCATAGCCGAAGGATGGAATTCTATCCTGGAGCTATCTGCTAGATTACGGTGGCGCACGGAACCAATGAATTAAACAAAAAAATCATTGTGCTGCAGCTGGCGTCGAATCATGGCCTATCACTCGTTGGAAGGAGTCATATTTGGTTAATTAATATACAAACCCCGTTATCGTGATACTATCAACATTGGATATAAGAGAGGTGTCTTATATACCCATATAGGATAGTGACGTGTGTGTTTACCGGACACATCTGGCGGATGTATAAGACCTTTGGGGAATCTCTCTCATGCATTATATATATTAGCGTGCCCTATCCAGGAAGTGATTCACCAGGATAGAGCAGCAACGTGCGAATTCTATAATATATCTAAGTATTCCAAAGACTGATAAACGTGGCGAACTGCTTACCCTCACCAAAAATTGAGATCACAGGATATTTATGCGCGCATGAGGGACATTCTCCAAAGGTCTTACACATCCACCAGATAGTCCTAGGCAAAATAGTTGACTGTGCTCGGAAGCAACACCCATCACAACATCACTGAAATCGCCTATCACCCCGGAAAACACATACCTATTGACCAAACGAGTGATGATATTAGCAGGGTTAGGCTTTAGACGAGTAGGCCTCGCCGTGACTGGCTAGTGTCCTTGCGCGCTCGATTCGTACTTGTTTATAGTTTTGAAAAACGTGCGATATACGAGACTTGTATTCCGTGGGTACCATAAAGCTTTCCCAAACGCCAAGTCATTAAGCCATTACTAGCCGGGAACCAGCAACCTTGGGCCAAGCCAATTCTTTGAAGCAATTAATAAATTAGCGATTAATTACTGATAGAAGAATTAACAATAGCTATACGAAATTTTAAACCTCTGGGTTGCTTGAGTTGAGGTATGTAGAGAACCGGGGTTCCAGGTGGGTCAAGGCAATCCTGGTATCCAGTCATAAGGAAATGGAGTATATTTAACATAACTCCATAATAGAACCGAGATACAGTGCTCGAACTCAATTGGCTCTCTGCAGGCCAGGCGGTATGGCCGAGGAAATCCTGACATAGTAGACCTTTCGGTATTGGTCCTGACCCAGTCTCTGCCTAGCCGGAGGTGGTGGGTGGGGGGCTTGTCACTTCAGCACATAAGCTTACATGTAGTTTATAGCTTTCCGGTGCGTGTGGCGCTAGTAGCCTGACGCCAAGAATCTAGTAGAGCTGCAGAGTAACATTTCCCAATATTTAGATGTTTTTCTTTTACCCCTTTATCTAGCACCAGTCCCGCTACGCATGAAAGACTTGTAAAAGTGCAGCTCAACGCATAATACACCAAATTAAATACCCACGAACTATTCACGCGCAAATTTACATGACCGCGGTCCGAGGAGTAAAAGGGAGGGAGTCAATCCATACTTGTACTGGAGCCCACAGGCACATTTACTTCAGACAATCACGCTAGTTGGAGCCTTCGGTAGGATATTTAATACGGTGGAAAGTAGTCGGGCGTGCTGTCGTGCTGGATAGGCGTGTGGATTACAACCTGGTTGACCGGCAAACTCCCAATGACGCACCAAGTCCCAATGACGCACCAAGACTCTTTATTGTCATCTAGTCAGTAAGTGGATCCCCAGACTCGCCTCTAGAATTGCGTGCTAAACAGCTGAATTCAAGATAGACGTTGCAGAAACAGTCTAATGATGAGATGAAGCACCAAGAACCACCATAACCCCCCCCCCCCCAAAAGCTCCCTACCCCTACCATACCCCTTACTTCATCTCATTGCTACCTCGAGTCCTTAGTGCAAGTACACCTCCGGCCCTGCCCATCTCTCAACCCCCAACCTACTATTCTTACATATTTTCTTATGGCCACCTGCCTCCCAATCCCTCCTCTGGCATCCCGGGCCACAATACCACCACTCCTTACACCTTGCACAGACCAACCATGTCCCCACCTTCTCTTCCACCTTCCCACAGTCGATGGCATCACACGTCTTCTTCTTCACCTCCTCTTCGCAGGCCCCCAACCACCCCTTAATCATCTCCCCGCCCCAGAGGCGCTTGTTCCGCATGTGGTACTCCGCCGCCGCCTCGACCCGGATACCAGTAAAGTTATCGTGCAAGCCACGAGGCTGCAAACAGAAGCAGAGACCCTTAACCTCGTACGCCATGGTGGGGTGAGAGACCCCCGCGAGTAGGAGTGGATAGTGGTGCAGGTTTGCGTGATGTGCCATCCGCAAAATACTTGTCGAGAAGACGCAGGCACCGTAGAGGTTGAAGGAGGCGAAGGCGAGGCTGAATAATAGCTGACACTGCGGGTGGGGCTGGATATTCATGGGTGGTGGGCAGGTCGTATCAAAGTCGGACTGGGCGTAGCGCTTGAGTTCTATGAAACAATGATATACGAGAGGTTCTGTTAGTGGGAATGGAGATCATGAACGGGGGAGTGGGCGTGAACCTTTGAAAGCGAGGCTGGGATCGAACTGGGCGTGGGATTGGCAGCCAGAACTGGAGCGGTCAAGTGCGCAGAGACAAAAGTTGAGTGCCTCGAGGTAGTGGCCGTGCTCTAGCAGTACTTTGGAGGCACGAACCTGTGAATCTGAAGAGGAAATGTCAGCCAGACCCAGTCATTAATCTGCCTTTACAGCCTATTGGGTGATTGGAGCGAATGTAACAGTCGTAGAGCAAAAACAACCATACCATTGCATGAGTTCGGGGACCTTTTGCACTCTGATAAACTATAATTCAGGGAACTCATGCAGTGCTTGTCGGGGCAGTCCTCCAGGGAAGTGTTTTTCACAGGCGGGCCGGGCCTGGAATGGTAAATATCTCGATGCCGTGAGTTAATTTAGCACTTTATAAAGGAGACAAGGATAGCAATAAATCATACATCTCTCTCGCGGAGTGCTTGTGGCCGTGGCCGCAAATTGTATCCAAGTCTTGACCATTCATTGATGGATGTGTCGGGGGTGGCAGATGCTAGAGCCTAACTTGAAGCGAGCTTCACACTTATAACTCCGTTTTGGCTATGCAAAACTAGTCTCGTTCCCAGACCCAATCGGTATTTTTTTATTGTGGTGTGCACATAAAATACTACATCTCCAACCACACCAAAATAGGGGATGGGCACGAGACTAATGCAAAACTGATATTCGGATCATGTGTATGTAGTTTATATATGGGCGGCCTGAACAAGCCTGAAGCTGCAGCATAACCCTAACCCCGTCCAACAGTTCATGAATCATCACTTGGAAGGATCCCTTCTAGAACGGATAGCCGCTGGGCGTCCCGGATTATCCAAAGTGAGTGAACAGATCCTCACCAGTCAACACCCAACCCACTCAACCCCAGAGCCTTGTACATAGGAGGGATAGAATGGCATAACATTACATTTCCACCCCCGAAGATGGCAGGATATCGGTTATAAATATGCATAGCTTTCTTAGTTCTAATAGGATTAAATAGCAAAAAGATATCTCTGTGCCAGGGAGGTATTTACTTAAGTGTTCACTGTCCCCTGCGGCATAAAATTAGAGACTTTGCGCAAATGGAGCCAGCTCTATATTCTGATTATCTGATTGGCTGGTGAGGTTTTCGGAAGGTGGAGCTGGCTTCATTTGCGTAAAGTCTCTAATATTGTGTCGATAAAGACCTAGGGCCCGTTTGGCAACAGTGCCAAACGGGCCCTTAATAGTCCAAAGGTCTTGATACTCAACACCTCTGTATACACATACAAGTATACATCTGCATAGCCAGGCAAGGAGAAGGATCGGCACAATCTAATTTCATCTCCAACCTCCGTACCATCACTAGAAGACCCCGCATACGCACCGAAGACTCGCCATATCGAAGCTCCTCCTACTTACCTTACAGAAAACCATCTCAACTATCCTAAACCATCATGTCAGATTTCAACACCATGTGAGATTTCGGAGTTATCTCAGATTTGGAGATTGAAACCAGTCTACGATTGAACCATCAATACCCGATTCCGAGATTGGACCCTTAGTACCCGATTCCGGGACACAATACAGTACACCGGGACCCAATAGCAAACCTACAGTGCCTGAATCTGGGGTTGAATCCCCAGTTCCTGATACTGGTGGGGGGCCTTCGGTACGTGCGTCCGAGCTTGAACTCGAAGTACCTGTGTGTAGCCAGCTCGACGATGACCTTTTTCCCTAACTAGCCTTGTTCGCGGGATAGAACAATGGGTTTGGGCTTTATACCCTTCCCTTTCCCCTTCAGGTGGAAGGTCAAATTACAGTGTACTAGGGTAAGCTATACTGAATCTTGCCTTAAACCCATCAAGATTTTTCATCGAATAAAATCATATTCAAGATAGAGTCCCTACAACTCGCGGACACGAGGTGGCTACCCCTAGTTTCATAGGTACTATTCTATCTATTGTCCAATCACTATCTATTGACCCGTCACACTGAGCATTGTCGCTCTTCACGGTCCCGCCGGAGACGCATTTGGAACCTTCACCGGCAACCTTTCCGGCACCTTGTGGCTTCGCGATCTGTCCCCACGGTTCCT
This sequence comes from Morchella sp. 2016-72, assembly GCA_024713865.1. Classification (NCBI taxonomy): domain Eukaryota; kingdom Fungi; phylum Ascomycota; class Pezizomycetes; order Pezizales; family Morchellaceae; genus Morchella; species Morchella sp. 2016-72. The sequence goes on from JAMJEY010000019.1 coordinate 62,595, forward strand.
GAGTATATATATGGTGGCTGGAAATGAGCAGAACATCCGAGTATTGACTTTCGGGTATGAGGCATCTATGTTCGCCTAGCTAGCTGGGCCAACGTCGAACGCTTGACACTATATGCGGAGGAGCTTCTTAAAGCCCTTGTAGGTGACAAGGGGTGCCGTTTCGTGCTCCGCGTAAGTCACGCCCTGGACCGTGCATCTTACTACCGAACTCTTGGCCTACCTTGTAATTGCCTGTAGGATTGCCCCATCATTTTCATAGGCCACTCTTTGGGATTGTCATTAAACATGTATTTGAACGGAATCACCTGTTGAATATTGGGATAAGACATTGATACATCTTCATAGATAATAGGCCCTCAATATCGCCTTTTTCACAACCCCAAAGTGCAGCTGGATTATCTCTAGTGTCAAGGCCCTCCACTGCTTCGGTACCCCTCACCTAGAACATGATATCGAACAGTGGACTTTATTCCTCGGTAGATTAGCCAGATCAGTGAACGCCACCCGCGAAGCTACTCGGTCGATTGAATCGTGGGCCCCGGTACTCCTGATTATTTCGACATCATATCGTACTTTGATTTACTAGCCAACAATAACGATGTCATTATATGAAGGCCATCAGTTTTGTTTTATATGCTTTTAATACTATACTATATATACACGACAGGTTGGGGGTGAAGATTCTGTAAGGATGAACTACATTGGGGAGCAAGTGGTAGCTCATATATCGATCAAGGACTAGTACCGGGGAATGTGTAAGCTTGCACCTACGGACGACAAGAACACTGATGGAGTATTAGGGTGCTTAGGTAAACATACGCCTGGCTGGCCACAAAGTAGAAGACATAAGGTAGTAGGAACTTTATTTCTACTTTTGAGTCGTGAACTCTCGTTGTCGGTTATATATATCTTGGCTCTAGGCCTTGGGCCAGTCTGGTAGCTTGGCGTCGGCCCAAGCCTCTGCGGTATTGATAGCTAGAGAGTGTATTCCTATCCACCGAGGCTTCGCCGCGCGCGCGCGGCATGGGCTCACGTACGCTGATTGCCCGGACAGCGAAAAGCAAGCACAAATAGCGGAGATATATATATTGAGGAGATTAGGCAGATGCTTTACGTGACTACATATTATAAAAACCCATGATGCTGTGAATTAATTACTCAACCACCCGACCCATTATCATACCCCTACGAAACGTCGTAGTACCTCCTACTTATGACGTATAACAGCTACATGTATGCTTTCCTAAGTAGAAACAGTGACCATACGTAACGAGGTTGAGACCAGAGCGCGTTGCAATATGTCACTCGTCTTCACTCGCCGTAATAACTTGAACGATTGGTTAATACAATGGCTACAGCTTCAATATGAGAACTATGTACTTACTTTGGGTCCTTTCACCCTACTATCCCCCCAAATCTGATGTCAACTTCCTGATCAACTGGTCCTCTTCAGGCAAGAGAAGGGCATCATCCATCGATTGTTGCGCATACATAATCTATCCCTTATTGGGTGAGTCCCGGCCTCAACCCCACTTTCAGCCTTTCTAGCTCTCTGTGGTATCTACCTTTAATTATTTTCATTAACTCCTTTGAACAAAAACATTCGCCTTACCAGGTACCGCAAAATCTTGAGCAACCCCCCGAGCTGGCTGATTTTGCGGTATGTGTATGGTTCATCCGTCCAAGGGATAATAAGTTGGGGGGGGGGGGGGGGGTTGGGCGAGACGGAGGATAACGACGAAAGATCTGCATCAATTTCTAAAAAGGCCAAGCCCCGCCAGATCAACCTCCGTCTCGCTCGCCGGACCTCCACTGCTCTACATATTATTACGGCGCAGCTGTTACTACTTGGATCAGACTCTACCTCTGCCCCAGCTGACATGTCCCTTTACCAGGTGAGCTGTGCAAGCCTTCCTCTATGCCCTCTTAACAGCTCCATGTATCTCGAGTGGACTTTTGGCTGCATGAATATCCATTTCACTTTGAAAACCCACTACCCCCGGGTAGATTCTGGGTGGGGGTAAGCGGTTTAGCCTTGAAATACTTACATATATGTGGTATCCCATAAACCGTCGTTGCTGACACCCCTTATGTGAGACCGAAAGCTCCGCCAACAAGTACCATAGAATTTATTAGCACTAGCCACTCGTTGGAATTTGGAGAAGGGGTGTCAGCATTGTCTCGGCGGTTTATGGGATAAAACTCGCGCATTGTTGTCCTAGGTACATATTTCATCCTGTACCTAGAAAGTAAAATTGACAGGTTGCCCTAGGTATTTCGGCCAATTACTTCCTGAAAACAGCGCCTATGGGAACAAGACATGCTCGACAAAAGGTGAAGATCCATATCAAGCAGAGCCTCGAATTCCCCGCACTCATCAAATCGCAGATTTCGGCTCTGATGTACCCTAGCCAAATAGCGGGGGTGCGCAACCCACGAACGAGAGCACGCCACACGAGGATTGGCGCATAAGCCACACAGTCGCCTCCCGTTGCTGAAGGCGAACCAACTAATGTCAACCCTCCGCCGACCTTCGCAACGTAAGGGAACCGAGACCAAGGCATCTCCTCTATCCAAATATTACCTTCGCTCGCAGCGTGAATGATCGTCTGTATCATTCGTCAACATCATATCAGCTGCAATTGTCTGGTCCCAGGTCATGTAGGATCGAGCTTTCGTGGGGTCAATTAATCAACTAAATGTATGTATGTCAATCAAACCCCCCAAATACAGCTGACCTTCCTGCTCACCACCGACAAAGGATAAATACTTTACGATCCCTTGCCTCAGACTCCATCGACCATCACCTAGTTCCCCTCAGTCGAGACCACCTTAAATAGCAAGAACCAGCCGTTTGCAATTGGATACCTTCCCAAATACTACCGATCTTCTCCGCGGCGACGACTCCCCTAGCCTAGTGCCGGGTGCCGGTCTTCCCAGGGGTGGAGATGGCCGCAGGGGTGGAGATTGGGGGAAGACCCCTGGGACCTCAAGTTCCCCGGTCTCCTCGACTCCATGAGCAGCATCGAGAACGAGCAGCATGACGACGAGCATTACGTTCGCGACATGTTGAACTCCATCAAAGATGTTCCAGAGTTTCTCGAGCTCTACAACGGTTTAGACGAATCACTACAAAATAAGGTGGCCGATTTCATGGACGGGAAGAGCGCCGACGAGGTTACAGTGGGCGACTTTATTCCCCCGGTGGGGACAGCGGCGCCGCTCGAGTGTTGCTGATGTTTGTAAACCCTTGCTAATTTAAAAGTCCAGTGGATCACGGTCGGTGGGGGGGCATGAAGGTGATGCGGATGGATCCTGATACGCAGAAAGTGGAAGTTTAGTAACTTCATTATCTTTAGAGCACATCTGAACTCTATCTCTAGATTTACAGTAACCTCGAATTTAAGAACTGGGGCGACACTATCAACAACACTCCGTGCATCACAGTCATCGCTGAGACTGTCAAAGCCGTGGAAGGGGTTATGAAGGTAGCAAAGGCGAATAACAAACGTGTCCGATGCGCTGGATTCCGACACACCTGGTCCAACATGTACTCCGATACTGGAGATATACTTGTCTCTTTGCTCAGCCTCGCTGTTGCGACAGGTGATTCTAAGGTGATCACCGCCAACGCTATTGATGGGCCGAAGACAGAGTTTAATCAAATTGAAATACCACCGGATTACATGGCTGCTTCGAATGGTGATAAGATGTTAGTACGTGTTGGGGCCGCTGTCAGTAACGAAGCGTTCCGGAGGTGGTCTTTGAAGAACAACTGGACGCTGCCCCTTAATGTAATCATGGTGGAGTACGTATTACAATTAAAGCGGCTCTAGATGAATAATGTTCTAACATCTAGTTAAACAGAATCACTACAGCTGGTGCCAATGCCCCAATCTGCCACGGTGCCGGAATTACACACAACATTCTGAGCGACCTTGTTCGATGTATTGAGTATGTCGATGTAAATGGGAACAGCCAAGCAATTTCCAATCCCGATCAGCTCAAGCCGCTGCTGGGGCGTTTGGTCTTTTAGGTATTTGGTCATTTAACTATCATTTATAAGCCCTTCCTCACACGTGAGCTGATATCGCAAAGGAATTGTCACTCATATTACTCTCGAACTTGACAAAATGACCTACGCAAATCTCGAACCCGCGAAAGTGGCAATGTAATCTGCCATTCCTCCGCCGGCAAATTACAATATGCCGCAAGGTATGGGATATAATCTGTCGGAAGCAGAGAGGAAGGCCGCAGAATCTGCCTTTATCATGGAGGCAAAGTCCTACTACTCTGAATGGTTCTGGTACGCGTACAACAGCCGTGTCTGGATCAACTACTGGTATGTTGCGTATCTTGAACTTTCATAATGCCGCCTCGATTTCTATTCAGCGGAAAGCTCAAGACACAACTCGTCAATGCCCTTCATTTCAGGCGCGGGGTACTGCTCCTCTTGGTACAAATCCTAGCCTCAATATATACTAACTAATGTCAATAAGATTCAAAACTTCCATGTCCGATGTGTCGAGTTCAACATTCCCATTCCCCAATCCGCCAATGACCCCGAAGAACTCGATTGGAGTGTTGTACAGCGCGCCTAGTGAGATACGCTAACGCTCGCACAGCAAGACAAGGAGCAAACCGGCGCGCCCCGCATGGTCCTTGAGCTCAGCATCATCCGTTCCAGCGAAATCATCATGGCCCCGCAGGCGGGTAATAAATGGGCAGCAAGCATTGAGGTTATTAGCAACCTCGCAGCTGGGGAAGACGGTAGTTGGTCGGACTTTGTCCAGAAGCTCGCAGATCGCTGGACTAGCTATAAATTATCTGATGGCACACCACTCAATGTGAGGCCGCACTGGGCTAAGGATTGGTAGGTGACCTCGTTGCATTCTACTGAATATATGATGGGTTGCGTATAGACCGCGTTGCTAACTCATGGGCTGCTTGATTACAGGGAGAATATTAAAGTCAGCGGTGTGGAAATGAAGCAGCACCTCAAGAAGGTGGCTTACGAAACCCAAATCCCCAAGTTCAAGGAAGTCCTGAGCGCGGTTGGTGCTAAACAAGGATGGACTCTTGATGATCTGCGCGCCAGATTCTCTAATACCCTCCTGGAATATCTGTACTTTGAGTAGACTAATGTCTCTCCTTTTGTTTTATGAAACCTGGTAGCTCATGTATGAATCCAGACGGGCAATTGAATTCACATAGTGCAAAGTTACCCCTGATAGCGGAGTATTTCCGTTAGCATGATATATGTGACAATTCCCTGGGCTCGACTGGGGCAATAATATCTTTATTCCTTTTATACTATGCTTAACCTACCCCAGAAACCCCGGCTTCGATTTCTCGTTTATGCCCAGGAGCTTGGCCTGCCTTCTTATTTCGGGGTTTGCAGCGGATATAAATCAACCCGTCAGCTACTTAGCGTAGTGTTCAAAGCCGCGTCATGTGAGAGTCTTAGATGGTAAAAAAACCAACTGATCGCGCTGTGTCTTGACCGTTCAAGGTGATGAAAGGATTCAGGCTTAGGGATGACAAGGAGAAGGTGTACTAATGTGTGGGTCTATATTGATACCTCATACATGCATGCAGATGTCCGGGTCTATTGAGTACGTGACCACATTTTTGATATATAATTTCACATAGAATCATTGACAAGCTGTTCACACAGTATGCTACTGCAAGAGAACACTAGTCCTGGGGGTTAGCCGAGCGGACTCGAGTTGATGTATTGATTTATTTGCTGCCGGGCCGACTCGGTGCTCATTAAAGGACAGAGAGATACCGAATGACGCCTTGGTTAGATGGAGGTCACAAATATTTATGTACGTGTAGTCAGTACTTCTACCGATCCCCTCAAGGCATTGGCAGGGGGTATGTCGCAGACACCAGATATCACTCGAATTTCACCCACAACTAGCAATTATGTAGGCTGTTGTTGGAGATACATGTATATCTAACTAGACTCCGTAAGAGAGGTATCCCATAGTATCCATGCTCCAATATTACGTGTATTCGTTGGTGCAAAAGCCATTGCACGCAAGCCACATGTACCCAGGGGTCCCCAAAAGTGATGCAACGCTTGGGATTGCACAATTAAGTGAGGTCTTAGTGAATTCACAACCACCTTTATTTCTTTTATTTAAATATGACCGATCAATTCTTTATACTCTCTTAACTCTGTATACCATATATATATCGTTGCTTCATTGGGGTAAATTGGGTCGTATGTGGTTGAAACCGTGGGTTATAAATCGAGTTGTTGCATCACTTCCCGGCACCCCTGGGTACAGTCTACCACAGCACGTCCAATGTGTATCAAAGGCTCCATATCCTCGCTAATCAGGCCTGCAAAGAGCCCTTGGAGTCGATCATAATGTATCTCCAGGGGGTGGTTACATGTAGGTACATGTAATTTCGTTCTACCTCAGGTTATGCAAGCAGTCCGCCGAGAAACCAGCATCATGATCAGCGTGCATCGGGCCGGCCGAGCGCGGAAGTACGGACATATGAATTTATGTGCTCTAGCGGGAGATAAAATTTAGGCTCTTGCACAAGTTTAAGGACAGCAGCTACTGCAGGTACCGACGTAATCGAAGAACTTAAATATTTATTTACTACGACATGTAGACGATATTTAGCGATTTACCTTAAGAAACACTACACCATCAACGCCTCAGACCGTCCAGTCTGGACGAGACTGAATTATGACCAGATGGACGGTCTACTTACTTTACACTAGTCTATGGTCTTGCCTGCGGTCTGACTATGGATTGCCCGTTGGGTGTTGCCTAAGTTGCTTTCTTCCTACTAGGTTGAGGTGGCTCCAACCTAGGGTTCATAGATAATATGTATCACCATACTCAAAGAGAATTAAATCAATACCAAAATATATAATTCCAAATCATACTCAACCTCCATGTGGATAGATACCCATCTAGTTACTATAAACATCATAATAAACAAGATCACTTATATACTCTTTTAGGCCATTTTGCAGTCCATAGTCCGCCCAGTCCGTCCAAAAGGTTGACGGACTGACTTGGCTGGTTCAAAACCGCGGTCGACTGCAGTCCTGGACTGTAGTCCGTGTAGTCCGTCCCAATTTTTGGACCACTCGGCTTGGCACAGTCGACTGTAATCGACCACAATCTGACTGAACCCTCGTTGCTTGGCGTTGAGATTGAAATTTCTCACCGGGGCATGGCTGTTTAGCCAGGTTATATACGAATCTTACTCCTACTGAACTAGCTGTTGTATCTCTTAATCCCTCGTATTCGGTCTCTGCTCCGTGATCGTGGGGGCGCTATGCGATGGGACTGTAAGTGCTTTATGGTACGCACTACCGTTGGTGGTTACCAACAGCCGTGCCAAGCCAGGCTCTGGATGAGTCGTTCTCCGCAAAATCTATAGTGGCAACCTTCGTCAGCAAGGGGCGTGTCGAATAAGCATAGAGATCGACCAACTACCAGGGTAAGGGAATTTATTTTAGCAATTAAGTGGGCCCCTACCCAGCCAATCGGTTTTGTAGAGATCGATTAGATCGAGCACCAGCACCTAGTTCCGGGCCTCCCCATTGGCTCTTTACACGTAGAAAATTAAGCTTACTTACACCGCTGATCATGAACCAATATAGATAGGTACCAGTCTCGCTTTCAACAGAGCATGGGATGGGACCTGTGACACGGTAGTTACGCCTCTAATAGGAGCATTATATATAATTAATTTTGCCCGATCTTCCTATCACATCTTCGCTGGGAGTACTTAATCTTGCATATTTTTCTAATTCCTCTCAAAGGTTTGTGTGATGATATAAACATAACCTACGAAGAAGCTCGTTTAGTGTATTGTTAATTGATTCTGAAACATCGACATCTATAGCTTTGGGCTAACATAATTGGCTCGATGGTTTATTACTGTCTGTCCTACATAGATATCTCACCGGAGGGTCACATGCACATGTACCTATGTCATTCGGTTCCTGACGGAGAATATCATCAATCTCTAGCTCATTGTGCACTTTATTTACCGGAGGAGCTTATGTTGTGCGACTCATTGGCGGTCGTAGTTTGCCGCTCATGATTAGTAGATCTAGAGGGGCCGGGGCTTGACGAATCACGGCCCATCTTAGGAATTAAACTACCAAAAAGTGCATAAACTGTTTAGCGGCAAGCACATACATGTAAAAATTTGTCCCGACAGCTACTGAACCGTCTTCAAACTTGAGACCCTGTGAGAACCACGCAGTATAGTTACGTATCTCTACCGCCCAATAACTGCACTGTAGAAGGCAACGTTCCAACGTACTCTCCTTGAGGTTGTTCAAAGGGACTTTGTCTGCAGCAATTGGCAAGGGTATTCTTGTAATGAGTGCAAACAGACGGGTATTTTTAAAACTAAAATGATTAGTAGTTACGGACATTTCGGCAATTCCTTCGCTCAACAGATATACGGATAGAGAGGCGTAGTAGAGCGTGATCTTATAAATACAAATAGTAATCAAATGTATGCAATCTTATTCAACCAATACATTTTTGTGTTCTAAGCATGACTGAACACCCCCTCTAATCTCCTATAGGCTTCTACCTGAATACTTTGTGTATTTAAACCCTCTTCCTTCCTCTCAATTCTACTCTCATCCCACAGCACTTCATCCTTCTCCGGTAGCAATACATCCACAAAATTCCACTCCACTCCTCAATTCAATTCCTTCTTAAAGCCTAAACTTTACCAACAAATACCTATCATAATCATGGTTTCCTTCAGCACCCTCATCCTCATTCCCACCATCTTCCTTGGCTCGTAAGATACCTCCTAAATTAGTGCCTAATACCTAATAGCCACTAATTCACTCTATAGCGCCCTTGCCGGAATGAACTGCAAATGCCAAGATTCCCGCGGACAGTTCAACGAAGCCACTCGTACCTGCTGCTCAAGGCAGAGCAACCCCTTGACCTATTACCCCGGGCCAAACAACCAGGTAACCAACTCTCCCCTATAACACTCTGTAGTTTGTGACTGACGAAAAGGTCCAGTGTGCGAATCCTGCAAACGGGATTGACAGCGGTGCTTTTGAGGCCTGTTGCAAGAGCTTGGGAGTTGGCGCTGCTTTCTGCTGGACTTAAACGAGCTTGAGGCACATGTGATTTCTGTGATTGGCCAGGTGACTGTAGGGTATCTAGGGTATACGGGGAAGAATATGGGCCTGTGAACGTTGATATATATATAGCTATGTGATACAATATATATTCTTTTTTATTCTCGAACGATATGCTCAGTGAGGTTTATGTTTGAAGACTAGTCTTAAGGTTTCATTTACCGGCTCTTGAACAGTACCCGAAAGGAATTTCGAGAATTGAGACTGTTCTCGGCGGTAAGTAAGAGTATCCAGGTCGCAAAAACCATCAGTTGGGGAATACGATAATATACAACATTGGAAATGAGGCGGCTAGAGGACCTGAGCTGAAGGCCAGGCCAAGCTACAAACGGAGCAGCCTGCTCAGCGAAACATCCTACCTCAATCTCTTTACCGTATGAGCGGTGGTAATTGAATGACTCTTTATTAGGAAAGGGGCCCGAGGGTTGTAGCGGGGAAGCGGGGTCACCGGAATAGAGTCGAAACCCTCTTCCTCAATCCAAATTCCATCAATCGGGTTGATCTCGGTCCTTTCCAGCTTCCCATGGCGCAGAGAGTAACACAAACACATACATCTCCTCTCCGAGATCCCGGGAGAACGCCCGGCTTCCCGAATCACGATAGGGCACTAAGAACCCCCTTATGTACCAATAAAACTAGGGGTATCGTTCCCAGTGGTTTCCAATTAATTCAGTTATATAGGGGCACCATTGTTACCGACTACTACAGCTCCCGCTTATTTCAACAATTTCGGAAGCCAAAAATGCACAAATGATGGAATTCGAAGTTATGGGGACTCGGGAATGCGCCCTAGTCAGTTGTTAGTATCAGAGGTAGGTCAAAGATGCCTAGGAAGAGTCTAGCCAATGAACCAAATTATAGAAAGCGCTGAACACAATTAGTAAATTAAACATGTTACCGATGAACCACGTGTGCATGCATGGAGTATCAAGTGAACTATATGGGTATTCGAGTGATATGATATGATAAAAGTCCAGAAACCCTAACCCTCACACCCGGGCTACCGCAAAATCTCAGTTTATTCGGACGGTTGCCAAGAGCGGTGTTGGCTGTAAAAGGCTCTGATCTCTTCCTTTAAGGGGTGATATTTTTCAGCTCCTCTGCAAAATTGTCCTCTTGGCAACCGTCCGAATAAACTGAGATTTTGCGGTACTTGCGACCACACAGGCTGTTGGAAGACTTAAGCTTTATTGGGATAGGTGTGCACAGCCAAGAAGGGTCGGAGGCGGCTGGAGCCGGAAGGGAAAACGTCAGCGAACCTGTCATGATTGAGGTTCAAACACTTAGTAACGGCCGCGGGGCTTGGGTTTTAACAAACGGAAACTACTCCTCCCACCCAGGCCAAGCTTTTATAACTTACGTACTAATGATTGCTACTCGTTTGCTACTCGTAAGCCTTACTTATAGTCCATGCCACCCGGTTTTAGCCAGCGTGAAAGCCATGAAAATATAATATCAAGATCACATATATCAATAACTGGACAATTGTAGGCTGGCTGTAATAGGAAGGTGCTGTTGCAGGGTTCTTGACAGGGGTTTCTCCGCGCTCAAGGATAACGTTTTCGACCCAGTACTGTGTCAGACAACCAAAACAGACATAAAGCCTTCGAAGAACGTAGACCCCACAATCACCATAATAGAGGGTGGTCGATCTGGAAGCTAGTTAAGCACTTGTGTTTTGAAGTGGAATTCATTTATTAAAAATCTGGTACTAAATATCTTAAGAGGTGGTGGAGATAGCGTTGGTAACAGAAATCCCCATACAAATTTGTGTGAGGTTGACACTCTTCTAGGTCTGACACGGTACACGGTCTAAAACGTTCTGTTTGAGAAAAAAGTCTCGGCTGGGACCGTTGTTAAAATTAAGGGCCCGTTCGGACAGTCTGATAATCACGATAATCCGACAGATTATAGAGTTTTGGATTATTGTAATAAGTAGAGGTGTTCGGGGGAGTGAATAATCTATATTCTCTAACTTCTGCTTATTCAAATAATCTGCCAAGAAAATAATTAGCTCGAAAGGTGTTTATTTTCTCTTCTCCCCAATGATACCAAGTTTCTCAGCTGTGGCAGTCGCGACATTAATTGCGGTGTACTGGTGTGAGATTATCCTCAAGTTCTGCTTATTTGAATTATTTCACCCACTCATTGATAATCGACACTTTGGAATAATCCATCAATATAATCCGTGCCGGTCCGAACGGGCCCTAAATAATAATAGTAATAATCAGAATCAGAATCAGAACTGTGTTGGCAATGACAATGGTCGGGCCAAGATATGCAGTCTAAAGCAGTTAGCCCCAGCCAAGAGATATGCTTACTAATCCACGGATCAGCATGTTTCTTATCTCCAGCGCCCGCTATCACACTTCCTTGAGATTCACCCTCATCCCGGCGCCCATCACCAGCCCCTTGTCGCTCACTATAAGCACATATCTCACCTGTCCCCAAATTGTTCAGAATACGTATACTCACTCTCCACTTTTAGCCCTTTAAGCCAGTGGATGTATTGGGCAGATTATCGATACGTCGGGTGCGTGTGGTGGTGTTTGATCTCGAAATTAGCGTCGGTGTAGCCTTCTCTATGTATTTCAATCCATTCTGATTAGATACAAACCCCCCCCCCACACATATGTCCGACCCCAAAACTAAAATACGTCTCTCACATGCATTACAGCTACATTGCAATAACTAACCCCTAACTCTCCAACGGTCAATTAAGCCCATATGATACTAATCAATGCTGGCAATTGCCAATACTGATGCCCAACCTCATCATGTAGGGCTCCATAGAGTCCCCCATTTCCCCCCACGGGGTTCTCGACGTTCGGCAACTACTGACTAATATTACCACTCTCGCTAATCTAAAAACTCCTTACTCTTACATAGACGAAAGTCTTGACCTTCTGGGCCATCACCTCACTACCAACATGTTTATATTCAGGGGTCCTTTCTAATCCAGCTACATATGTAGCCCCTAGGTACCCCTTTGTTGCGGTTATAAATATATACATCTGTCATTATATAATTTACGTAGCATGAAGTAAAAGGGGCCTGGGGTATACTAGATTCTCGCATTGCATACACGCCCATATGTCCGTAGTAGGCTAGTCATCCGCGGTGGGGTTACATATGTAACTTAATAATGCAATAAACGTAATGCGACGTACGCGGATGTCTGTATAGAGATTAATTTATTAAGTTACCCATTGAATTACCACATATAGACTTGCCCTAAGCCGTAGCTACTGCCCTAAGATCTAACTCATGTAATATAGCTCTACATACTATGTCGTTTCCACACCTAGGAACGGAACACATCATGGCGATGCCCTTTACCACTTGGACCGTACCTAACCACTGTAAAGTATCAGCGGATCTAGAGAGTACAGTTATAACGTCTCATTGTGTATATCGCAGATAGGGCCTAAACTGAAATTCAATCTAAAAAACACCAACGGAGATACTTAGATGTGTACCATAGTTGGAGGGCTAAAGGAATCTATATCTGCCTTAACCACAGGGCACTCGATCGAGTGATAATCTGTGATCATCACTTAGTAGGCGCTCACTGAACGACTTAAGGTCTACAACGCTTTAAAACTAATTAGTTCAGAATACTGGGTGTCAGTTTGGATCAAGATGAGGTGTTTTTGGCGACTTGTTTTGCCTTAGTCTCCGTTGTATTGATTTATCGACCTTGTTGTTTAAATGGAGCTCCAGTGGCCACAAGTGTTACATTACGATTACACCGAACCTAAACCTCAAGAAGCTCCGTCTATGACAATATCATGTTGTGATGTCCGCTAAGCAGCGTTCATCCCCGAGGAACTTGTTCAATGAAGCGAGTGACCTTAACGAGGAGTAATATCTTACTAATATAATCAAAACGTTTAATTGCCGTCTATTATATATTGCAACCAGCTGGTAAATTTTACCCGCAAGCTCCAGCACCGAACTTTAAAGCGAAAAATATCTTATTTCACTTCCAAAAGCTATTCACGGCAGGTTGGCCCCCCTCTGAGCACAGCAGCAAGTATACTCACAACATGTATTGAAACGTAACAGACAAAAGCCATCCAAGTGGATATAAGGAGGATAAATATACTCAGGACCCAGGTTGGACAGAGACTCAATAGGTAATGGATGTAAGACATATCTGATATTGGGCCGTGGAAGGACCAGATGGCCAGGTATGAAAATGTGTTTTTTGGCATGGAGTTGAAATAATGTGGTATTTTTAAAAATGTAGGGCGAGTGGTGAGTAGGATTGGTATTCTTGATTTGCGATATCAACACCAATGGTTATTGAGTTGTTTTTATATAATAGTTCTCAAAATTGCGGCTCTTGAAAGTCGTGGTTAGTAGATATTTCAAAAGTACGCTATACGAGCTTTGGATTTTTCATCAAAGCAGGGACATTTTATAGGCCTTTATCTAGTAGACAAACATTATCATACCTCTAGGGTAGATATAAAAAGGGGTATCTCCCCCGGGTTTGGTGGAGATGCTGGCCACCGTGCCTATCCACAGCTAGTAAGGGTACTTAGGTAGGGCAAAGGGGGCTTGGCGATGAGTAGCTTGGATATTTGATCCACATTAGTCCCAAAGAATACTGCTCAGATAACGGTATTGAATAATCGACTAGTTTGTCCATCAGTTTATAGGCGTCAAGCGCACAATAATCCTTTTCAGAGAGAACGTTAACTCATTAGTAAGCCTCATAGTTATTCCTACTATCCTTCGTAAAGTCACCTCGAGTTCGCGAAATAGCTATTTATGGCTGGTGCCAATTGACTATTGTTGAACTCGCGATCGTAGGGTAAGGTTTGTTTGTGTCGGGGAAATAGCCGGTCCCCACGGATAGAATGATATCCGGATCAGCTGGGTAGGATTTTTCCCATATGTTCCTGCACTCTTCTGCAGATCTGATGCCTAGAGGATTGGATTGCTATAGCGCAGACCACCACCAACGTATGTAGTCGCGTCGTTCCCAGCTCCTCCAATGTTTTCTTATATGGTGTGAAGTAGAATCGAAGGGTACAGCTGCCGTGCATAAGCCTGGGTTGATTTAGAGCATGTTAGAGCCGATCGGAGCTCGGGACCAGGGGGAACTTCCAACCTCTAGGCGTGGGGCAGTAATATTAGTACAATTATTTACATGCCTAGGCAGGGCGGTTGTAGCTGATGGTAGCAGTGGCTTGTGGGCCTTGTCCTCGGGTGTTTTTGAAGATGATTTTCGTTATTGTCTTAAACTTTGATATCATATATAGTATTTATTTGCAGGCCTTCGGCAATAGGTCAAGAGCTATGATTCCACCTTCAAGTGAAACATAATTAGCTTTGGAGACAACACTGGGTGAGGCACGTGTATAGGGCTCTATACCTGTATCTGTACCAACTACAAGATCAAAAAGGTTGTGTATGCTCAGATCGAGTCCTATACGCTCCTCTATTCTCTTTAGGATTAGGAGTTCTAGATCTGATGCTCCACGTACTCCCCCGCCGTCTAGGGCAAGCACCCATATATATGCCTGCATATATAAGGAGGCCTTGTCTGGACTAGCTGGTCTTTATCCTACGGCTTTGAGTAGAATACACGTTCCCGTAAGATTATTTCCACCTCTTTAATCTGAGAGCGCTCACCGAAATCCAAGATACAGCCTTCACGGTGCGAATGTTTGCAAGGGGGAGTGTGGTCCGGAACTGCTGGCAGACATGAAAAATATGTTTTAAAGCTACTAACCGCTCAGATGTCTTTCAAGCTGCCTAATGCCTTTTTGCGATATGAAATGATGTTCTCCGCAGAAGGCCTCTGAGCACTTTTGTTATGCTGGCATAGGGTTTCATATATATTGTAAAACTGATCCCTGATTTTTTCTGTTATCCTTAACGCGCATGTCTCTATATCCTCGGTGACGGAACCATCATGTTTTCCCACATCATAGTGGACAAACGGGCCACCCGAAATGAGTTCTCCATTTGTATCGCGGTGCCGTTTCTCATGCATGGACGACATTCTTTTACAGATACAGATGGCTGATCCTTGTTGAAGTTGACAGGTTACATGCTGGCGAGTAACCTTCGATTTCGTTCTAGAGCCGGTTGGGACCCATAACGTACTTAACTTATTCCTAAGATCAGCATATTGATATATATCTAATCCGCCGACGGAGGGGGGGGGGGGGGCTTTCTAGGATAACCCCTACGGAGGCAATTATTCAGGAAACATGATGCAAAAATCATTGAAAATCCACCCACCATAGCCTCAGCGGTATTCTCGGTGTTCAGACTGTGTCTTGGCAAGTTCTTTATGTGATCCTCCATGTTCTGTGGGATAGTGTTATCCTGACTCGTCGCCTTATAGAGGTCGAAGGGCTTATCAGTAGTGGAAAATTGTGGGAAGGCCAGAGCGAATAGACGCGCCAGATCTTGGATATTGTACTGTGTCCACGAGCTTAATTGCTCTAGCCTTCGCCGTATGATTGACGCTGTTTATAACCTACCCTCTTAGCATATTGAATTGAGTATATACGTCATTGGAACGCAAGTATTGTTTTAACGGTATATAATTAACAAACGTGGATAGTCCGGAAGTAATGTAGGATGAAGTCTGTAGTGTGGATCTGACATCCTTTTCTAGTTGACTTGTTTTCTTTCTCTTGAATACTCTTCAAATGGTCCGAGTTTTCCCATACGTCAGTCATACTATTATATTAGATATGGAGCTATCAAACTTATCCTCGTCCATCTAATTAATATTATGCTCGGTGAGCGCGTTTCAAGCCAATATTAGGGTTTTTATTAATTAAAGCCTCGGCCTCAAGCCCATGCGAGGCCTAGGGGGGAACCCCGCGATATCCCGAGTGATCGTTTGTGTATGTCTCAACGCCAAGCACACGATATCACTGAAAGCGTAAAGAAATTGGGTATTTGAGTTGATATGGTGCCGATTCTTTTCAAAATGAATTTGTTTAGGTCGTTTCATAGCTGGAGGCTGCATGTACTTAATCAAACAATCAAGCAACTAACACCACCACCTAGATCTAGTATTTTTCAATGTCTCAAGGCATCTTTGGGGGGCTGTCTTGCTTAATTACCTACTGCCGTTGTCACGTCTAGAAAAATAAACTCTGACAATGATATCTCTCGTCTTGTACAAATCACTCACCCGAAAGATTCAAGGATATTGGCATATGACCTCACCCACACCTACATATATCTAGCCTGTGGTTTCCTCATAAATATGAAGCTATCCGGGGTTACTTTAGTCACTCCAATTAAGATTGCTAGCTCCATGTGTCTTTGATAGAAAGTTTAGGTAAAACTCCTGTTTTTAGTTCTTTTATTTTGCGGGGGCATAGTTAACTATATATAGATATAGCATGGCCTCATGGTCAACGACAATTGCAAACTGAGAAGAAGATAATAATCAACATGACAACAACAAACGGAAAATGGATAAATCATCCAAGATGGGGCAAAAATGTAGAGATCGAACCAGGTGACTCTATCATATGAATGATATGGAAGCTCCCTCATCGCTACAAATGACTCCACTCATGATCACAGATAAAGTCTTGCGAGAATACAGGGCACAAGTACGAGTACAAAGAATGTACAATACGCTGTTGGACACCACCAGAGCCCCCATTTCTTCCAACCCCCCCTCCCCCCCTTTTTTTTACTAGCAGCATACCCATACAACTTTCTCTGCCATCGGTTGCCGGAAATGTTAGAATGAGTACTATCTCGTATTTCTTCTTCGCCTTTTTCCACAGCTATTATATTTTCCAAAGAAACCCGCTAGGATAGAGAGACAGAATGCCGCAACCGATCTAGCGGTGATGAGGGAAGCTGTCTTCTACAGAATCCGCTTAGTGTCGGCCGGGGATAAGGACCGCTAGGTGACGAGGTGAGGACTACCGTTGATCATTCCGGTGAGAGGTAGGGCCAAGGTCTCCCACTAGTGTTGGGCACAAGCCGAGCTAGTTCGAGCTTTAGGCTTGGACACCTCGAGCTGATATCGGAAACGCTCGAGCGATCTAGCCTATTAGTAATGAGTTGATATTGGCAAAATTGTAAATATAGCAAGGATAGATCCTCTGGGAATCACCTGAAAATGAAATATATATCGATATAACTGTCTTTAGCTACATCTTTGAGAGCTCGAGCCTTTCTTCCCACAATCCGGGCCAGCTCGAGCTTTAGGCCAGCCTCGTCTCGAACGGGCTCGTCGTGTCCAACACCATCTCCCACCAGAATACCCTCCACCCATACGCCCGCAGAGAGCCGGATTCTTTCGTGGGTAGGCTCTAGATCTATCTGGCCTTGCTCACCCGGGTCAAATAGGACCGGTGCGGAAACCCCCCGTAACGTATAAGCACAAAGAGGGAGTATCAGTATACGTATATACTACACTTGGAACCATTGAACATAGGCCGGTCACGCTTTTGGGTCGAAAAACTTTCTAGTTTCTGTGCTATAATAATTTTCAGAGACCCAGAGAGAGAAGCCCGCAGAGGCTGGCCTGTATCCCGAACATAGATGAAAATACCTAGGGATGTCGAGGAGGAGCAAAGCTTTGTGTTTAAGGGCGCTCTGTTGGCTTATAGCTGTGACAAAGACCTGGGTAAAAATTCAATCTTGTGCTCGCAAACCTTACTCCGAACAACACATATAGGGAAAAGTACAGGAACCCACCCAGTACACCCAAATTTGTTCATCAGTCCTTTCAAGTAAATGATAGGCTTTCGAGCTGAGACCGCATTATTTAACTGGTTGCCAAGTGATCACTAATACTCAAACTAGCAACCTTATTTCCAAGTATTTTATTCTGTCCGGGAAACTGAGACACTCGCTTATTTCCGAACAACACCTCAATTGACTGGGACCGACGAAAAGGTTCCAAGCTAAGTTCCTCTCGATGTGGCTGGTTTAATTCTTTGGTTCTTACATGGAATCATAGGTTTCAGCTTAGGAGTGGCCTTAATAATTTGATTACTGCGTCAATTTCTCCTGAATGTCTCTGCTTGGGGGTTGCAATTGAGTGGTGGTGTGTGGAGTGGTCTAGGTACGTGCGCATCAAAGTGAGGATAATGATTTGGATCCGGGCCAGTAGGATGATTGGAGCTTTAGGGCGTACATACCTAGTGAGATCGAGTGCGCTGGTTGATCAGGCCTGGGCTGAATTACTCAAAGTGGGGTAGGGAAAATTAAGTTATGGTAAACTCTTCAACCTGATCTTGATCCCACTTTTCCATCTAGCTAGGTCAGTGGGCTCAAAGTCGAACGTGGTTGAATCAACTTAGCTAATTAGCTTCGCTAGTAGCTAATATAGGTTCTGATATGCATGGTTACAACCCTCGTTTCCTGTCCCCTCTGTACACATCTTTCCGGCCAGGAACATATTGATTTCGGAGCTTAATTTTGACGTGTTAAAGCCCCTTATGCGCGCGCACTCTAGATCTGGTAAACAATTTCAAATTATAAAATGTTTTCCGTCAAGTATCTTGCATGCCATCGATCAGGGGAGGCTTTTAATACCTACTAATTACTTATCTACATACGACGGCACTCTTCTGACCACCGTCTAGAAATACTAAACAGAAACTTAAGTGTTAAGTAATTTTGAGCATTACCATACATACCATACATATCCCCTCGCTCCTACGCAATATACATATAGATAGTACATTATATTGCACCTATATATGATATCCCACTATATACATGTAGCTATACGTGCGCGACATGCATGCAAAGCTAAAGTACTACGAGGGTGTTTCTTCTATTTTCTAATTCTCCCTCTACCGTGCCTATAATAACAGAGAGCTACAATACCCTCATTACGGCCATACCTATCAATCTCTGAGCATGCGTAGGAGAAATGGTTGTTGGTGCGTGGGCTAGGATTCATAAACAGACACAATATAGTAGGGTCTGCAGGGCTTTTTGAACAGGGCTGTATACTACCCGCTTGTTACCCGGGGTGAATCAATAACCCACCTGGCCTATTACAGGCCTCATTTATGAAATTGTCTTGCCGGTCTGCCTGGTATATATGTAGGTACAGCGACCGGGAATAAGTGGCGGAATTAACTCCTAAGAGTACAAGCACCATGTACCAAATGTTGGTGGCGTTTTACCAAAACAGGCGTCACTGCGTTCCATCACTTATTACCTTCCATTGTACATACCTACATGTACAGCCACGTCCGCAAAGTTTTGGCACCCTGTGAAAAGATCCTGCGATTACAACAAAAAAAATATTTTGGTCCCTTCCTCGAAAGGTAAAGTTGAGAAGGGTTGTGATAGACGGCACTATAGGGATATGTAACCTATAAATTGTCTTTGCAGTCACTGATCTTATCTAGTTGTTTATATCACGATTTGAACTCATGAGCTTCGAGACTGGCCATGGGCATGGGGTGCCAAAACTTTGCGGACGCGGCTGTACATATTTCACTAAGCCCACATAAGCATACATATACATGTATATTATAACTCCCGCCCGCACCAAGTAAGATTCATGCAACTTGCTACTCTATAGCTGCCAATATTGCTACCCCATCATGATCATGAAATAAGACTATTGGCAAATACTTATCATCTGGCATGGCCAGCGTCAGCCTCATGCTCAAAACCAAGATTGGTTATGTATATACGTCATACATGACTGAGATATGTACCAGTATATAGTACTGGGGCCGAATCATTTGTCGAGTTCCTGAGGCAGCTTGTAAAAAAGGTTTACCGGGAAAGTTTGAGATTTTCCGATTCTCAGTGAATATGGCAAAGGTGTTTTCTCGAACAACTCCTGTACCATGCATACTTGAAACTTAGCTTTCTATTGGGTCAGGTTACCGATCTTCCACAAATCTGATTGACCCTGTAGCTACAGTTATATAATTATAAAGGTTCGATCTATCATGATCATAAATGCAAAAGCACTGGCCACGAACCCGTCTAATAACCCCGCGATTGCGTCATAAACCATTTCGGTCGCTCTTTCCAAACCAAACTGCCTGCGCACTTTCTTCTCATTTAACAGGTGTGTTGTCCGTATAGGTTGGTTAGATGTTGGTCTAAATGAGGTGCGTTCAATTGCACCAATCACGATTCACACCCATTCCTCTTTACCTGCTCCCAGGTGGCACAGGATTCAACCTTATGTACGTCCTAGTGCCGCGATGCATGGAGGTTACCTCCTGAGCAGTTAGCACCCAGAATGAAATTTTATCATAAAACTATTGTCAATCAATACCTTGTAAGCTAGAAGGAAAAGTCGATAATTACATAATTGATGGCAGCTTTGTAGAAAAGACGCACATATAAGTCTGTATACCCACAATGAAACTTTAAATCCCAGTAGATAACATCCAACGCCGTCCAAGGTAAGAGATAAAGGAAATTTAGTGGCACAAAACAGGATTTTATATAGCCGGAAAGCCCTATCCAACGTGAGGTAGAAAGTCTATCCACATTATCTTATCGTACGCGCCGTATGGAAGACGTCTCATTGATACAAAAGATTCAACTAGAAGGTAAAATCTGGAAAGTACGCAGGGCAAGATTCCCAATAGAAAACAAAGACAGTATACAACAATAAAAATTCGGGCCGCTGTAGTATAATGAGCCCCCCCACCGCCAACTGGCAATCGTCGTGCCCTTATGACCTGTGGCGTCTCTGTCGCATTCCCCGGACCCATTCCCTCAATATCGATATCTGGTCTTCTTGGGGGACTGCTCTTGCTTGGAAAAGGTGGTGTTTCTTCCTTACCCTTCAGGTCAATCCATAACTGGGCAAGCATACCAACCAACATGGAAAAGCAAAATATAACAACAGACCCAGCCGTTAGAAGCGACGATATCTTCCATAACCTACGCTCTGCTTGACTCGGGAATTTATAATTCCATGCAACCAGATGTAGGCAGCCGTGGACAACACTGACAACTGAAAGTAACAACTCCTCCTTCCAAAATCTCTTCCAGCCGTTCAACACGGAGTGAAAAGCTGTGAAAAGAAATAAAAATAAACCCATTATCCCACGCTTTTGAGAAACGGAGGAGTTCCATAGCTGTCGGAAAAGGATTTTCCCTAATCCCGCCCGTCTTGTGAGGCAGGGAGTACCTTCCCCATGCCAAAACACCTCTGTTTCGTTTTTGAATGGGGGGATGCCGTCTTCATCAAAGACATCGTTAGGAATACGGCTCTTTGTCATGATATTCATGATATGCGAAGGCACTTCCACAAATGTTGGCTGAGTGATGTCAACTGGCTTATCTATCCAAACGACATACATAACCACCGCACACATCGTATGCAACACTGTGTAGAGCTCGAGTAACGAAACCGGTATCCTAGTAATGTACCGACTTATCACTTGCGCTATCGTCCATATCGCCTGCACGACTACCAAGAACTTCGCTAGTCTGTTCACTTTGCTTTTATCCTTGACAGCCTGGGACGAAGGGTAGTTGAGGTATCCCAGTTGAGCGACCTGGAGCACCCCCCGTGGCGTGAGAGTCACTTTTTTTCTGATTACTTCGATGCTGTGCATGTGGTTGATGGGACTGGTGTCTGACGCGGCGCTCTCACGGCCTCCACCCCCCTCTGCTGCCTCCAGCGACTTCTCCGAAAACTTCTCTAGAACAACAAATCCCCCCATTATAGCGTAATATGACAGCGTCATATCCCACTCTCTTGAATCTTTTGGCTGCTCAACCGCTTTTCTCATTGCCTCTGTGAGCATTTGTGCGGTTTTTCTCTCATGCGCTGCGACAAGGAGCGAAATTTCAGGAAATAGGAGTGTTATGATGCTCCACATCAGTTTATTGGTATTTAAACCATGACGAAGCCTCGCAACGAATGCAGCCCATAGTGAAGAGGCTCGAGGAGTGATTTCCGAGGAAGTCGGCCCGTCAACTGGTGTTGTACCTTCCCTGATATCGTATTCATCGACCATATGCGTAGCCAAGTATCTTCTGTACCTGACTTTCCAAAAGGCAGGCTCAATATTTGAGTGAACCGCAGTCCAGGCGCAGAGGAGTAGAGTTAAAATGCATGGGAATAGGATATCTAACGTGCCCCTTCTGAGCGATCCTGATACCCAAGGGTTTTCGTGTCCCGGGGGTCTTGTGATATTGGTGGGGCTATTTAATGGGTCGCTTGCAATTGACGTGGCAGGGGTGCAGCGGGCTGATAGAACACGAAGTAATATGACAGTGATTATAGGGAGTAAGTTGAACATTTCTATTAATTCTTCAGGGCCTCATGTTAGTCTAGCCCCACGTAGCTATAGTAGCTAGAGATACTCTAAAGGGGGTAGCATGGCATATATACCTATCAATGACACAATGACGGTTACAAAAGATACCAAATCGTTTAATTCCAA
Source organism: Morchella sp. 2016-72 (assembly GCA_024713865.1). Taxonomy (NCBI): domain Eukaryota; kingdom Fungi; phylum Ascomycota; class Pezizomycetes; order Pezizales; family Morchellaceae; genus Morchella; species Morchella sp. 2016-72. The sequence goes on from JAMJEY010000019.1 coordinate 85,155, forward strand.
ATTAACTCACCTGACAAGATTAACTTAGAAAATTGAGGTAGTGTGAAAAAAGGTCTTAGTGGGGACCTACATTCAACGTGGGAAGCGGATATTATATAATTAATTCCAAAGTGCGTTACCCACTTTAAAGTTGGAAAGGGAATACTGGATGAACATTCGTATGCGGATTTATAATTTAGTCGTTTCGTGGCCGGGGCGCCAACAAATTTATGCAGAAGCTGAATGTGCCTTCCCAGCTAATGGTCTTCTGTGAAGTTGTGTGCGGAGGGGGGGGGGGGGGAGGCTGTCTAGCTTGGTGGCCGGGAACTATATCTAATAAAACACCAGTAATCACCAGGTTCGTAATTTTATGTGTCCAGCGCAGCCCCATGCATGATGAGTTGATCTTTCTGCAAAAGACACTGAAATATGCCTCTAGGAGAAATGCGCTTCAAAAGACGAAGAACCTCGCCAGATGACCCACGCTGCACTGCGAACATGAAGCCTATCTCAGCTGCAGATATATAACAGAAACTTAATCCGGGAGAGCGATGCGATCGCAATTAGGCCCACAATCGGAACCTGGCTTCACCATTGAATTTACGGCTTCTTATTCACAATCGCCCAAACCCTAGCACCAAGGATGGCGAAGGTGATCCCTATTAGCTCAACATTGAATTTATGATATACACACATACACCATATCCATATATCTCCCAGCTGTCAATCAAAAGGCGCTAATCTACACATAAAACCTCTTATCGCCTGGTGGGCCAAAACATGCTCAGAATCTGGTGCTTTGCAGCCTTGGCAAACTTGGTCAAAACTTACTGTTTGTGGGAGTTTCTTGTTGAAATTTCAACTGTAGTATTACCATATCTGGCAACGCAAGCGCCAGGTTTGTACAATATGCAAAGCACCAGATTCTGAGCATGTTTCGGCCCACCAGGCGATACCTCGAATCAGGCTTGAGTTTTCTATCTTATAAACCTCAGAGGTGACAATCAATTGGATGTAGATGTCGGAAATAGAGTTGAGTCATCAGACCTCACGTTTAATGATTAATGTGCTTAGTATACTCTATATCATGAGATTGTCTTGTGTGTGCTACTCTTGCGGAACCGCTTGGTTTCTTCCATTAGCTTGGTGGTGGCCGTGGTCGGGTAGGAAATCCATCTACATATTCGGGAGTGATAAAGGTTTGGCCTATTAGAGGCACAACTAGCCGCACATCACACGCTACGTGTACAAACGTTGCGTTTCGTCAAGAAATTTGTTTCCACAAAAAGCTATAAAATGTCAGGAATAACCAAGCGAACAGCTAGGACCCAATACCAAGCGGGGGGGACAAAAAACCATTTAGGCTACTTTGGCTAGCTAAGGCTTATTCTGTGATTGGTTAATATTCCCAATTTAACTATTAGCGAATAGATCGGTCATATGCAGAGACGGCGAATGGGGTTGTTCCTGATCGACAGCGGGATCCGGGAGCTCCAGGTTATTCAAGAAACTCTGATTGGTGCTTGACGCGAATCTTGAGGATCGTGTGTTAGCCCCTACGATCTCAAACATTCTTACTCGCAGTTAGAGTAGGGATATCACATTTCAGCTGCAGGCCTAAGAGCCTCGAGTATGATTTTTATGGTGTCTATCCACGAAAATTAATGCAGGTGCCAATATTTGTGTGGGGCCAAAACAATGCTCCATACAAATTATCCATGTCTTTGTCACTTGCATTTTCAGGTTCTCATGACCCTAGACTCACTTCACTCAGCTAAAACTCGACGTTGCAACTAGCTACTCTTGCCTAGTGTTTGGCATTCCTCCATGTTCCGCATACCCCCAGAAGTGAGTCTACTCAGTAAACTAGATATCAGGACCATTTTAGAGTACCTGGCGCGACGACTTTGTACGATTACCTTTAACCATAGAGATTCTAGATAATAATCAACCTTCGCTATAGGTTATATACGGGCTACTGTCAAACCATTGCTCACTAGTTAGGCCGCTTCGAAGTTTCCGCCTCGAAGTTTCTATAACGTAATTACGTACTTAAGTAGAAAAATAGGTACTCTTGAGTATGTAGTTATATAGGGCAGGCAAACAGAGCCTGAACATCATGGTATATTGCAACCAGGGATTCAGTTTGCAGTTAGGACAAATATGCGCGAATCAGCGACAGTTACCACAGCAGTTGATATTAAGATTTTTCTTACCTAATATAACCCAAGTATATTTCAACCTTACTAGCTAGCTATAGGCACTGCGTCGTACGTCTCTTACCACCCTCGCCCAAGCTTGATATTTCGCGGCTACATGTACTTGCGGCGAGAATAAGTTTCCGCCAAGTTTGTGTGAGAAAACGCTGTTGCAAGACAGAAGTGGTGGCAGAAACTTATTCTCGAGGCAAGTATACTCTCCAAAATGATATGAAATAATCTGAGACTATATATATACTCCACCTACCAAAAGCGCTAGTCTCACTTATCACCTTCTCGTCAATCCTAGGCCTAGTACTACAATCTTAAGCTTGTGAGGCTTGGTTTGAATATCCACAAGCTTTACTTAGAAATGGGAATTTTGGGGCCCATGCCATATTGAAGGCCAGGACGCTCGTACAAACAGGTGGCTTTACACTCTGGCCAGGCTGGGGTGCGTGTAAACAGCTGGGAGGGGGCAATATGGCCATAGGTAGTTTGGATGTACGTGTGTAGCTGGATATTATTTGGCCCTAGACATACACATGATTCAAACTAGGAAAGAGTATTCTACATTTGTTTATATAGACATAGCCTTGAAATTTGGAAAGAGCAATTGCATGGACAAGGTTAATGCAATATAATATGGGCGCCCATAATATCAACGCGAGCGCGGGCTTCGGAAACCTAACTCTAGATTCCTGAATTACCTGTGGCTAAAAAAGGCCAATGGCATACAACATGAGGCGGACATTGCTCTTGAGTTGGTTGATCGGAGCGGGCGTTGAATTGCACTTTCAAAAGTCTCCACTGATAAATATTGGCTCGATCGTCGGAGCACGAGTGTTTAATATGCATGTCCCCACATTTGAAGCTCGAGTCGAGACGCCTCAGACACGGGTCTTGTTGGATGGGCAGAAAGTGTTGTCATAACCTATAGGTTGCGCATGCATGAATGCATATTGTATAAATATACATGTTATACGTATATAGCCCGATCTTTCGGGCCATGTGCGTGGAGTTAGTTTGATTGATCAGTAATGTTTAGACCAGGTAGTGTCAGGCCTAGAAGAGTGTCAACCCCACACAAATTTGTATGGGATTTCTGCAACTACAGAAGCTATCTCCACCACCTCTTAAGATATTTAGTACCGGATTTTTAATTCCACTTCAAAACACAGTCATTTGATTGGTTGGTTTGCAGATTATCCTCTATTATGGTGGGAGCTTCTCTGTGTAGAATCAGAGAAAACTCGTTGCGAGAGAGCAGGGGGTATAGGCCAACCAGACAGTCTTTGAACGCCAATATGCAGGTTTTGGTGGGTACATGTATGTAGCCACACAACCTTGGCATATCCAATTGGCGTCCAGATCACAGTACATCACTCGTGGCTTGGCACGAATTCGGAATAACCCTAACCTCGACAATCGAAAACCAGACTCCAGATACATATATTGCGATCAGAGGGAAGGTAATTTCTAGCAAGCGGGGCTGTCCTGGATATGGTTGTATATACATTAAAAATGCAGATCTGAGAAACACTATTCCAAGCTCTCAGGACGCTCTTCTCAGCTGTAGCTCTAAAGAACACGTCGCTTAGCCCTCAAGAACATGACGTGCGCTCAGAAAGTCCGCAGGATCATCAGATCTATTACTCACAGTTTCCTGGTAAAGGGAAGCAGCCGCTGGCGGTCATTCGTAGGACTAGTAGCGGCCCATGATCCCAGGAACATCATGAAAGTATGGTTAAGCCCCCACAGGGATAAAGACAAGGGACATAGATATAGACGCTGGTTGGCGGTTGGTGGGTATATATACGGCGTACGTACTCAATGTATACAATTCTGCGATATAGCCTCACTCGGGCACGGAATGAGTCTTCTAGGGCCCAATCAACTAAGTCGCCGCCCAATATATTCCGCGCTCGAAGGTTGAGGCCGGTGTATAGCCCGAATAGTCACCGGGGGTTAATTTCAGATGCTTGAAGATATGTGCGGAAAGCTTGCTCTGATTGGAAAGGGAATTATATAATTATATAATACATTGTGATTAAGATTCATATAAAAGGCTCACATCAACCGGCTTCTCCCTCACTCCTGCACAATACAATCAGCTCGCGATCGGAGGCAATAACTAATATTTTCTTTTAAACCGTACATGTTCATTCCACCACGCGGAAATTCTCCTCGTGATAGCTTACAGCCCCCGAACCAACCCGCGAGCACTAAAGAGAATCTCAGTACCCATACCAATACTCTGAGTCCCGACTCAATAATTGCAATTCTCTCGCTTCTTGTCGCAATTCTTAGTCTCCTCGGCGCGCTTGGCTGGCTGCCCTCTCGAAAACCACGACGCGACATGAACACGGCGGTAAGTACATATAATATGATTTACATATCTACCCAATCCTAGTACTTGTCCTCGATCAAACTAACATATCCTGCGCCGTGCGCTTTAGAAACCGGTAACCGAATCCAATGCCGTCGGGCACCCCGTTGCGAACACTGTGCAGCAGCAGCAGCAGCGGCCGATCAGCTTGGCTAGGGGCCGGCCCGTGCATATGGCCATGGTGTACGACTGCAAAATCACAACCACACAGCTCCAGTACTGCATCGTAGTTTATGATCAGTGATGATAGCGGCGGGGTGTGTGGAAATATCCGCAGGGCCTATTGCTTGTGAGGAACATATATATTAGCGTTTATCAGGGCTTGACCGGGCGATCGATAGCGACATATATATGGTGGAAGAAGCGTTGTACGGGTAGGATGTCAACCATGTGCACACCCTCCTGTAAAATTAATACGCCACAACTTTATGATTGGCTTGGCAGCATCGTTAAAAATATTTGATAATTATACATTGTCCACTGTCAGCCCGTTCCGTGAAGAAATATTAACTCTTCGATGACTTTTATAAGTCACTTCAGCTCCCCACCCAGCACCTTCCCGATAAGCTTGTGCTATTTTGTCAGTACGATTCCAAAACTTCCATACAAAACCCTCTGCATATTTTAGACCTTCCGGAACTCTTTTTCTAAGATCAGACACAGTATATTTACAATTCTTTCGGGTATACCATTTAGTCGCCCCCCAATAATGCTCAATCCAATTGAGCTCACAATGATACTTAGGGAATAGTATACTTAAGTGTCCCATACTTTGTACTAGCTCTTCTAATCTACTTTTTTGCTCTTGAAAATCCGGTTGTAATGACATTAATGATCTTGCGCAACAGCCTCCAATTTTAGTAGCATCACACAGTAATTGAGATTTGCATTTGTGTTTTAAATCTGGTCTTAATAATCCACGTTCTTGCAGGATTATTTTTAAGCCTTTAGGTTGACCATGAAGGCTGGTAGGAACAAAATCATCGAATGTTTTGTATATCATAGTCTGAGTAACTTTGATTCCATCGGTATTTATATACCAACCGTCTCGCATTATTGGTGCTTTTCCGCCAGGGTTAAAATTCATTGAATAAGCGCGTAAAGCATTGTCTGACCATGAATGATGTGAGGGTGCGTTATCAAAGAGAAATAAGGCTTGACATCCTGGAAACTGTAATTCGAAAATCGGAATTGCATAATCGGTAATCTGAGCTGCCAATTTGTCTGAGTCCCACCATAAATCCCCCCCGCACTCTATCATCTCAAGAGCATCTCTCCGTAAGCCTAACTGATTTAATTGATCGTCATCAATATGGTCTGGAACCCGGAGAGTCGAAATAGGTGTTAAAAATCCAGATAGCATAATACTCTTCCCCAAACTCTTTTTCCGGATTGCTTGACTCCCTTTTGCTATCCATTGATATGTAGGACCATCGTTCGAGTAAAAAGTGCATTCATCGTGAGTAACTAATACGACAGGACATTGACCAGTTGACGCCCATATATCTGCTAGACTATGTATCATTCCCCCTTCTTCGTTCCACTGTATCAACCGTGGCTTAATTGCCTCTAAAAAAGGCAAATATTTCTCATTTCTATACATTAAAACATCCTTTCGTTCATGTCCATCCTTATAGAGTCCTTTCCGTACTTGTTTCCAGTCATAACCGAGACGGTGAAGCCATGTAACCGCAGACCTACTGGTAAGGCTCCAAGTATTTTCATCGTGATGAAGGTGTTGTAATTTCAGTAACGTTTCATGGATCTTTTGTATCGTATCCTCATCGATATTGCTTTCATCTGAATTGTCATCTCCGAGTCCTTTTGCAATATTTCTCCAATAACCAACCACAAAGTCTGCGAGTCCTTGTGAAGATATATTGGAACCATTGATAGCAAGCCATTCTCTAACGGCCAACAAAGTACCTTGATCTTCTAACATACCCCGGACTTTAGCGGAAGTCCGTCCTCTTTTTCCTGGTATAATATAACGTTCCCTAACCCAATCCCTCTCCGCTATCTGAATCGCATTTGCTAGTTTTGTACCTCCCTGATACCCATCCGCTACTTGAACTGCTAACTTTACACGCCCAATAGTATGATTGACCCGTTGAGTATTCATGAATTGAAGGACCTGGTGGTAGCGAGTAAAGTCCTGTCCTATTGGGCATTGTCTTGAATTAAGTACTTTCTTCATATCCCGAATAGCTATACCTAAGTAAGCAAGTAGTATTAATTATTTGATTGATTAAATTTACTTACCCGCATCAAGTATTATAAGCCTGAGATTACTATTTTGTCTCAATCCTACAGCTACCGGCCACTTGACAATTGCCTCTTTCACCATTGAATTATCTCCAAATGAATCGACCCAATTCAATAAAGGACATGCTGGTGCAGGTAGCCCGATCCCAGGTTTCAAACTAGGGATTGATGAATCACTACCTCGCTCCAACTTGGTTAAGGAAGGTAGTTCCTCTGTTTTCAGACTTTGATGAAGGGAACCGCCTGGATTGATTCTGAATTTGGTGTTTGCTAACTCCCTTTCTAGTGCACGCTTTCGTTGTTTCCACTTTGCTTGTCTTGATATTGTGTTGACCGTGACCAATTGTGGCCACTTGGGAGAACTCTGATCCAATACTAACCCCATGTTACTCTGTATGCGCAAGTAAGCTTCTGTGATTATCTTTAAGTCTGCCCTCATACTAACCTTGATCTCCATGCCTTCTTCTAGAGCTCCCTCTTTCTGTTTCAAGCGGTCGCATTCTTCTGAAACCATCTCGACTATTCAAGTTCATGGGCGATTGGAACTTCTGGTTGTGTGTTGTGTCGCTAGGCAGCCAAAGTGCCCTCGCTTAGCTGAAAGGCTGGAGTGGGCGCTGTGGCTCTCCACCTGAGGGATCCAGCCAATCAAGATTTTATTTCTTCATGCTGTGCGCATGGTTAACACCCTACCCGTACAACGCTTCTTCCACCATAATATTGGTGCAATTAGTATGGGGGCTCCAGGCCGGCCCGTACTACGTTGGAGTAATGGCGTTGCTGAGAGTTACATGCATAGAAGAAAAGCTGTTAATATTATTTTTTTTGTGAATTTGCTTTTTGTGCGCCTTTACGTAATATAGATATATATATATATATGCGGCCAGTTAAGTTCTCATGTTCTCAAATATAGAAAGTCATTGAATGTTGTTATAGCTCGAGTACTACATACTTTAATATTATAACCCTGGAAACGAATCAAACGATGCCTTCTCCTGCGGGTGGATTTTGGGAAGCGAATGATCTTTTTGATTCGTTTCCGGGCGGCGTCTCCTGGAAAGGGGACTGTGGATTCATTTCCAGGGCGTTTTAGTCACTTTCCCGGATGCTTTTCCATCGGAATAAGACTTTTGTATAATGTTTTTGTGTCTATCATAGCGTACCGGGGCATAAACGGGTATATAACTTAAGTTACAGATCCAATAAGTGCAAATACCATGGCCAGGGGGCTAACATATATGATCCCAGAACAACGACCCCGCAGGGTAAGGGTATCAAAAGGTGTCAAATTGTACTTAGGATTCGTTTATGGATGCTTTTCTACATAGTAATATGATTCTTTTCCACGGGACTTAATTAGGTGAACCATGCCACGATCTTACCACTTTCCACACACACATTTCCTACCTACAACACGGCTCATGTATGGAGGGAGATTTGTTTCTAGATTAACTTTCTAGAGCTATCAGAGCGTGCTTACAATCGATATTCCTAATAATTCAACTAGCCCAAGATGTGAGTAATAGGCTAATTATGACTTTCTATCGATCACAAATAGTATTTGGGGGGGGGAGGGGCGGTCTGTGAAGCCAATGATCCAAAATATAGCGCGATATCATGCCCTTCGGAAGAAAAAAAAAGGGTTGCTGTTTCAGGTATATATATAACGTGTTTGGGGAAAACAAGTCTATTGATATATATATTTGGTGCGGTTACCACCCAAATCATCAACAGACTTTTTTTTTTTTTGGGCGGGTGATAGCATGCGCATAAGTGATGGAACGCCGGCCCTGAGGATACAAACGTCGAATGTTAGTGACGCTTTACCAAAACAGATATCTATATTTTCCATCACTTATTGCTTAGTATAGCGCTGTACTATGAGTAGAGGGGACATATATATATAGTAATATAAGGTGAAAGGGCCGAGTGGATTGAGCTACTTTACAATTAATCCGCTCCCTGAGCCACCAGTAAATATATGCTTGTTCTTGTCCAAAAATCACCGGCCTTCCTGAAGTAACGCAGAAATATATGCGACTGCCACAGCTTGACCATATTGTTAATTGCCAGTCCAGAACCCTCTCCAAAGAGATTTTGTATAATTACCCAACCGACGTACATGTAATTTTAAGGCAGACCCATGTCAAGGCTGGGAATGATAATTGAAAATTAACCCGCAGTTATATGTCAAGATGAATATGGCTTTTGGTGATATATTACGAAGGTTCTGCCCGTCCTGGTCTCTTTCTGGTTCTGTGCTGTACCTTGCCAGGGGCGAAATCCAGCACTAGGAACTCAGCAATGAATACCGATTTGGGTTACCAGTACATGTAGTCATTGTAGACCGGAGTACCGCATCGAATCAACGGCCTTTGGCATGTATTACTGTATACATACATGTACTTACATGTATGTACGTCTGGTGTTCTGCATGTAATGAGGTGAAATACATGTAATGTTTTACACCCCGTCTACTACATGTAGTATATACAAGTACATGTATTTGTATACATGTAGCTATGGGGGATCAGTCTTAGCACAGGTCAAATTTGTGCGTGTACATGTACTATAATACGTCATGCTACCTGTCAAAATAAATCTTGCCAGCTATCAAGCAGCAGAGGAGGAGGCGTGTCTTAACGTGGAAAGAAATGCTACCTATCACCATCTCCGTCAATTCATCTAAATCATCAGTTCTCCCTCCCTTCCCACGCCAACTTTAATTTGTCCGCCCTAGCTATCCATTCACCTCTTTAGAATCTATTACAGAGAATTACCCCACCATCTTCCAATTCTGTGGGTTCCTATAGAAGTCTTGTTACAAAATGGAATCAGAATCCTGGATGCCAAATAGTCATGGCAACTATTCTCATGGACGTACACAGGAAGATTCGCAAGCGGCGTATGAAGCAGGCCAGAATTTTAGATTATTTCCTACCGCTGAAAATAAGTGAGTATTTCTAAAAACCGAGTCACACATAGCTATATAGAAGAGTTCTGAACTAACAAACATCGTTTACGTTTAAGGGAAACGTTTGAGAATGCATCACTCCAATTCCTTCAAACCGTTAATGACCAGAAGCACCGAATTCTGACCAGGACCGTATGGGGGTTGGATTTCTACAAGTACCTCTGGCTCGCTTACTTCTCCAAATGGGCAGTGATAATGGCTGTATCAACACATTATATCTTTTCATTTGTGATCGCTATTACAGAGGTTTACCCTGGGTCGATCAAAAAGCCGGCCAGCGTCATTGCGATTACCGCTGTTGCTGCCGTTCTTAAGGGCCTCGTTCATCTAATACTTTACTGGCTATCTGATGTTCCAAAGCGATACTACACCTGGGTAGTGTGGCTACTGTGGGCTATGGCCATAATCGAAACTTCGTTTAAAGCGGGTGAACTTTTGTTAATCGCGAAATGGATTCCAAACTCCGAGGTCAATACAGCTCTTGACAGATGGAACTTTGCTGGAGGGGTCCTGAAGCCGCTTATTTTTTCAGTAATGTGCGCTTGGTGTTTCCATCGCCCCCAGACAATTTACCTAGGGGACGAAGGCCAACACTTTGAAAGGGTTAACTCCAAATATGTTGCTCCCTTACTAAGCCAGGAAGAGAAGTCAGAACTCCTGAAGCGAATTTACCCGTATACGGATTATTGAACCCCGAAATACATACGCACTAGGTTGGTCGAGGCCGAGGAGGAGTGGAAACTAGAGTAGTTCTTGGCGAGTATATCGGTGTGTCTTAAGCTTTCTTATGTTAGTGTTTTCCTTTGTTTTGTCTTGATCTTGCATGGGGAGGAAGATTTTACCCTGCTTCCGGAGAGTGGGAAGAAAGGTCCTGTCATAGCCTACGGGCTGCATACATGTATCAATCAACCCCAAAATACATGTATCATTATTTTTTTCCTATTCTCTAGTCTGCATGTAAATGCATCATATTATTCCCAGACAATTGTGTTTGAATTCGGACAACCATTAAGAACTTTGAATAAGGCGCAATGACAGGCACGTACCTTCTATCGCACGGTCTCCCCCCAATAATGAACAAACATGATATATGTAGACAAATGACCTTTCTTGATCTATATATGTACATGTAGAGATGTAGGTCTTGATTCCCCAAGTTGACCGAGAGTTCAAACCTCACTGCTTGCCGTTGTATACATTTATGTACCAACTGGTGTTATTAGTGTAGGTGTTATTAGTGTATGTAAGTACTACATGTACATGTAGGAACCCACCTATCTCCGGCGATTCGCCCGATATATAAAAATGGCACTTTACGGTCAAGCCAGTTTTTAGATAGTAGTACCCTATCCAACCCGGGCCGCAATACAGCGCAATAGATTCCTAAGCCCCGCCCTAGACCTTCTACAGCGATAAGTAGTTCAATAATCAAACTAAACTTACTTTGTTTACGGTAATTATTGAAAGACCTTGCTATAACCCCACCACTAGCTGGTGTCATGTTTTTTTCTGCTGTTTCCAAGACCTGTGGTTATCAGTGCATGGCTCACCGTACACAAATATGGAACTAACGGAAACCGCCAGGCGTCCGGCGGTGCATGATGGGTCCGTTTCTCATGTAAAATTTCCCAGATCAGAGATGGCGAACTTGCGTATCCCCGCCCTCCCCGTTAGGACTCCGTCTATGATCATGGTTGCGAGTTGGAATGCCGTCTTGTCTTCGGTGGAATCATATGTACATAACTTGATCTTAAGACTGAATGCCTAGTTATTTTACTGCATGTATTTATTTCTGTTGATGAAATCCGGATGCTTCTTACCCATTACATACCAGCTGCCCATAATTCATTCTTTTGAATTATACATATGTTGCATGTATTCGCAAACTGATGAGTGCCTGTATTATACCCCATGGCGCGTCTATCGCTTAATTTCTTTTACCAAGCGCCCCCAAACTACATGTACTCTATACATGTAGTTGTCCCCGCGGGTGCCTACGACCTACATGGATTTCTACATCCGTGGAAAAGAGAGCCTAAACGCCAAGAAATTGTGCGAACTATATATGAGCTCATCACCAATCCTCCGGCTTTCGACTACTTGATACACTCTATACATCCTCAATCAACCCTGATGGCATCCAACGCCGATAGTCCTTTCGAACCATTCGATGCGCCTAATAGTGATTCGTTTTTCATGAAGTTGGACAGTGGACTGATTATGGCGAAGCATTCCCATAGTCAGGAAGCGCTCAAGAGGGAAACTACTTCCATCTTATCAGCCCCGTTTGTGTAAGCATTGTCCTCGTTTTAGCCATGTTCCTGTGTATTTCGCTATTCCGTGGTGGGTATATAAATTAAGGGCTGTGCGTGGAAGAATATAGGGGAATTTCAAAATGAGTCTTCTTCATGAGCTAGCCCCTTGAAGGTATACAGTGAAAGTCCCCAAGATACTAACCGTTTACTCCAACATAGGCGAAATTTCATCGTTACGTTTAAAGCTCAGCCCATTACCAACGGTGACCTGGTTCGGGCCATAGCGAACTACTATAAACTTGAGAATAAGCTTTACCATTACTACAGATCTCTTATTTCCCAAGCTAGCTCTCTCCTCAACTTCTATTTCCCTGAAGGATCACTTTCACCGCCTGCCACACTCCTCGGCAAGATCCCCTACATTATCACATCTGATATACACTTTACCAAAGGGAGAGGTGGGTTACCTCCGGATCCTGAACTAGCGATTCCACGAGAAGTAGTCCTGCTTAGACTTCGCGGGCTATTCGCGGGTGTGGATGCCGTAGAGCAGGTGATAGATGAAGTCCATTATCGGAGGTTAGATAACTTTCTACCTATTCTGCATGAATCCAACATGGGGTTTCGGGTGGCCAGTGCGTTTACGGCAGCGAGATGTGAGGACGATATGGATAGGGCGGTAGGAGCTGTGCGGAGATGGCTAAGCGAAAGTGATATTGAACAGTATGAAAGCATACTTCAGGAGCTCCAGTGGTTAATGGACCCTGATTCCGTGACGGTGCAGGCCAGTGTTGATGGATATAGGAGGGGCAACAACCTAAGAAGAAGAATAAGCTACCACTCTAAGTAGTTGGCCACTATGGTTTGGTGCATGTACGTAGGCAAAGCTTATATATATAGCAAACTAATCTTATAAGGACCAAGTTCAACACCTATCCATCCTTCCGAGAGGCTAAGGCACAAAGGTGAAGAAGGTAGTTACTGTGTATGCTTGGGGCCCCGCCACCCCAAGCCACCCACCAAGAAAGGAGGAATTGATAGGCAGCGTGGGAACTGGGCAATATAGCGGGAGTAGAACGATGCATGCGGCCCAAGGATATAGCCCCACCTTCTTGAGTTCTACTGCCAGTATATTGATGACAAACGGGCCTCTTACTATTCCTCCTTAATTGCAAGCCTCTCAGCACACGCCCTCCAGCATGCCTCACGAAAACGATACCTGATTCCCATTGATACCCCCATCATGAATGCCGACTCGTTGTATTAATTAAGCACCGTCGTCATAGTAATTGATAAATCTAGCACCCGAGCTCATAATCTCACCAAGTTCCGACCCGAACGTAGCGTACTGGGCCGGTATAGGGCAAAGAGCGTATTTACCGAAATTTTAGTACTTTGTGGACCCATTCCAGCTGAGGTTATGTACGCCATGTCACGTGCCGCATGAATCAAGCGAGTGATATGTGGTGATTGTTATTGGGTTTTTTTAACTCATTAATTATGGTTTGCAGCCCATGGGACTACTATGACATCTAAAATACCACCACTTACCCCTAGTAAATAAAGCAAAGAATAAAACAGAGCGAAAAATGAGATTCCACGAAGTCATAAATTAAGCCTATACCACAGGCCCCAAATTAATCTCGAGTCTCGTATGAATGTGTTTTTCGTGATAGACAATATAAGTACTGCTGCGATAATTTTCCTATTTACAGGAGAATAAATATGGTGTAGGGATCGAGGGAAACTAGAGTGAGAACCAACAGCTTCACGCCAGGGTATTAACAACATATAGTCTGTGCGCTCTGTGCGCGGTAGACAGTGGTAATTATCAAAGGTGCATGTACTCGCGGCGACTCTTACGGCAACAGCGAGGATAGTGGGGCGTATGGGGCCGGAGGGCCGGGATTAATGACTTCTATAACAGGGCCGGCGGTGGCGGTGGCCGTCTTGAGGGCGAGATTGATCGAAGATTTATACCTACTGATATATCAGGGCTAGGGCGCCGCGGTTTCCGAATGGTAGTCTTATAGAGACGTACATAGTCAGCGCTAGTGCATGCAGCGCTGAAATAAAATTAATGGGTTCTAAAGATTATTATAGGTCTTTGAAAAATATATATAGCTTTCACTTCCTGAACCATATTGATCACCTAGATTATAAGGTTATGAACTTGTTCCAGCCTTTCATTCGCTCTTGGTACTAGGCCTGTTATATATATAATTACGGAGCCGAAACGAAACAGCCCGCAATTAATAATAGTGGCCCCCAGACCACCGGTGTTCCAGAGTGTTCACCCTACATATATATATATTCGCTATGTTACTCTGAGGCACTCTCATTTGGTTATTTCCTCTTGGCCGCGCGCGGGGTTTGGTGTAGCGTACTACATGTAGTCTTACCCCTTTTATATTTACCATACGTAGTTTAGGACGGTATATATACTTCCATGCTTTCTGATTAACTTCGAATACTCCAAACATCTCTGGGGAACTTTTGGATTCTGGAAATTTCTTTTCGCCAATCACATTCCAGTTAGGCTTCATGATCCGCGTCCACAGGCTTCGGGACCGGGCACCTTGAACGGGTCAGAGGGGTAATATGTACTACATAATAGAGACTTTGCGCAAATGCCAGCTCTATATTTCAATTATCTGATTTGTAGATCTGGGATTAGCACTAATCAGGTTACGAGAAGATGGAGCTGGCTCCATTTGCGTAAAGCCCCGAATACCTCCGCTGCTGATGCTGACCCTGGCCTGGGCCCCGGCATTAATCGGGCGGTTGAAATACGACCTATCATTTCAGTACTTCTCGTTCATGTTACTTCGACCAGCGCCGATCGCGATTCTTCATGGAAAATTCGCTGTGGGAAGCTTCATGCAGCTGCGCAGGCATTGCATGCCCACTACCCCTATACGATATTATTTCATTCTTTCCACCCACTGATACCCCATATAAAGCCTTAACCCTTAATTAACCATCACTACACTCTATGCAACCTACGCAGTTAAGGACTACATGAAAAGATTCCCCACCCCCAAAGAAGGCCTCCCCACGGGATAGACTCAAAAGACCCTTCCAAGGAAGGCGCCTGATACTCGCAAAAGATTCAATGGCAAGGTAGACCCTGCAAGCCAACAATAAATTAAAAAGACCACATGAAATAGTAAAGGGATTAAACTTCCGACATATATATAGCTTGGATAAGAATTGTGACAAAGGGACTATAAAAGACTCCCCTAAGTATATATAAGTATATACGCGAAAGAGCCTGACCTAGCTTTTCCTATACATGTACAGCGGTGTTAATAAGTCATCGGATGATCTTATAATTATACCAGTTCCCCCCGCAGACTTATATCCTGGTGGCGTTCCGCCTATG
Organism: Morchella sp. 2016-72; assembly: GCA_024713865.1. Classification (NCBI taxonomy): domain Eukaryota; kingdom Fungi; phylum Ascomycota; class Pezizomycetes; order Pezizales; family Morchellaceae; genus Morchella; species Morchella sp. 2016-72. The sequence continues at coordinate 100,597 of JAMJEY010000019.1, forward strand.
ACCTCTTACCCAGTACTGTTGCACCCTCCACCCTAGCCTTCGCCGCCGTCATAATTTACAAGCCCGATCAGAATCCTATCGATGTTGGGAAATCTCCGCGACCCGAACCTTTTGTCCTCCACAAGCCACAGGGCGGGCGGAATTACAATCCCTAGAGGTAACAACGCATAGTTAGGTAAGAAATGCCCCTACTGTCTCAATCACATACGGGTGGTCGGCCAATTAGTGGGAAATAGATATACTCGCGACAGGCAACAAAAATGCATGTAGCTACACTGCGTTCGTGTGTTTCCCACTTTTATTTCAATAGAAATTGCATTTCAAGACTTGCATATTCGGGTACCTCTAATCTGCCGCAACCACCTCTACGCGCGCCAAGTACAAGTAGACCGAGTTCTAGCTTGTGATTGGCCCAGCGGCTCGAACTAGTGTCAAGCATCCGTGGATCAATGCCAGCCGCAACAGACAGCAAATGATATCCGGTGACTTCGATATGCCTAACCTTTATTCAAATTTGAATCTAATGAATATCTGGTGGCGTCCTATCATTAATTCACTTCTTCACCTCGGTCACGACAAACAATAAGTACTCGAGGCTCACGACGTCCCCAAAGACGACCGCCATCGCATGCCATAAAAATGTAGTCGTGTGTATGCAACACCAGCCGGCCCCGGAAACCCGTGACGGTAAATATAAGTAGATTGCAATTGGTTCCCGAATACAGGGCAAAAACCTTACCTTCAACTCGGGCCTTATAAGATATGGGGTAGGTCCGTCGCTCACACCCCGTCTACCTTTCCTCCTCCAAACTTTGCAAAATTCCCCACGATTTCTACATTACACATAGCACAGTGCCCTATCTTCCACCTGGGAGCTCTTTCTGTTCAATTACCCCCCGAGTGTAAAACCTCCTTCCTCATGGTTCACTTACAATCCCAGTAAGGAAGATATAGTGGGAGAAGTGTAGAAGTCTACAAGGCTGACTTCGTTAATACAGCTAATAGTCTCTGTTACAAATCCTATCCGCATATATACGCAAATAATGGCAGTTAAAGCCGATAATCTAGACAGAAACGTCCCAGAGCCAGCTCCACAGCCCTACCAGAGCTCCACTTCTAATTACAGTGACCGCTTCTCCGTATCCAACACGGTTCTCGCAGCTATGGCTGTCCTTGTCGCTATCCTTACTCTTTTTAAAACGTGGAAAATGTGGAAATACTGCCGTAAACGAAGGGCTAGGACCGTGGGTTTTTCTCCATGCCTATCAGAAAAGTGGGTAATAATAGTCGCTTTTGATCTAGATCCATGAGCACCCCGAACAAAGAATCGGCCTCGTACTCCCTCTTGGCCTGGTCCCTTCTAACAAGTACAATAACAACAACTACCAGCACGGCGATATGGTCTACCACAGTTCCTTGACGGTTCAGTACCTGGCCGCATCCGGTGGAAGCTCTAGAGTTAGGCCTGAGCATGAGTGAAGTCTTTTATGGAGTTCTATATTTTTTGGTAAAGATTAAATTTATAAAGCTTCCAAATTTCACCGCAAGTAGGAGTCATGCTGAGGTTTTTTATACCATAATTTATGCTTTATGCAATATTTTGTACCAAAAAAAAAAAAGAAAGTACTACAAGTAGTTGTTCTTTTTCTACTTGACTGGGTACATGTAGACCAATCAGTTAGCATGGAGTCTTTTACGCGAAGGCTCATACATAAGAACCTGAAAACGCAGGCGCCAACATTTGTATGGCCAAGACGATTCTCCATACAAATTATCCCTGTCCTTGTCACTTGCATTTTCAGGTTCAGATGGTGGATAGCGAGTACTTATGTATGTAGTTGGATTTTAAAGCAGTCCACATCAGATCTTTGCCTGGTCGCGTTGGCAATCCGGCCCTGTCTATGGGCACCTCGAGTATGTACTCGCTATCCACCATAAGAACCTGAAAATGCAGGTGCCAATATTTGTACGGCCAAGACGATTCTCCATATACTCGCGCGGCCGAATTCTAACTAAATCACGTGGTACTGGTTGGCACTGCTCACAGGTCATGTGATTCAGTTAAAACTCGGCCGCGCGAGTATACTATTTTTGCAGTCTATGCTTACTAAACCACCGGCTGTTGGACCAGAATCTCCTCTCAGTTAATACGGCAAGTACAAGTATGTACTTAAAAGGTCACTAAATATCACTCGTTTAATTATGTAACTCGTAATCATGACATATCACTCGTCACAGCCACTCCACATGTAATTCACTCATAAATCCAATTAAATTAAGATCCAAGGTACTTTATATTAATACAAACCCACTGCAGAGACGTATATCTGTTCTTCAATATAGCAAGATGCACCTCATTGCATCACACACACACACACACCCAATCAGGCCACCATGTAATGTAAGGCAACCCACTTTTTCATCTGCACTGCATCTCATTTCTTCTTCTTCCTCTTCCTCTGTTTGTTTTGTTTGATTAATTGATGATGTATGTGATATGTAGTGCTACCCACCGGTTTCAGGCATCCCACCCACGCCCCAACAACAGCTGCAGCAGCAACGATAACCCTAAACCACCAACCAATCATAATCAACCACCAACCACAACGAACCACCAACAATCAACACCACCAATCCCTGGAATATAAACCCCACAAAAGATATAAAAAATCATATGTATATTATACCGCGGCGTAAGAAATTTATAACAAACCCTACCTGCCCCACCCTCGAGCTGGGCTCTTTCCCCACCCCGCCAAACTCATCTCTCCTAGAGACTTATATCCAATTGATCTCTCCTAGATATTTATATCCAATTGCAATAATGCCAGCCAAAACACCCTGCCGGTATTATCTGCACAAGACCTGTTTCCGTGGAACAGCTTGTCCATTCCTCCACTCTCCTGTCTCGTCCTCCCCCTCCTCCTCCCCCTCCTCCTCTTCCCCGACATCCCCGACATCCTCGACCTCATCTTCCTCTTCCTCGACCTCCTCCTTCTCCTCGCCCTCCACGGTCATCACCACCTCCACTTCCCAAGTACCCGTGTCCAAGAATCTACGTCCAGACGCTCCGGAATTCAGGCCACCATGTCGATTCTTTTTGAGGGGATACTGCAGCCGTGGGAGTGTCTGCAAATTCCTCCACCAGACCAATGAGCCTCCACAGGGCCCCATGATTGAACCCGGGGAGAGCAGTACGGGCCCAGATCTAGACCCAGACACTGAGACCGTGGTGCTCTCCACGCACACTGTCACTTTCGGCGCCGGCCTCTCTATAATTTCAGCCGTACCAACTATCAATACCAACTCGGTCACAATTTCAAACCTCCCGCCCAGTATGACAGCTGAGGGCCTCACGCAATTGTTGGCCCCCTTTGGCCTAACCTCCATAAGCATTGTGCCCCCTCCTGCAGGACATTTCACCCCGCGCACCGCAGTTACCGCCCTCGCAACGCTGACCTCCGCACATGAGGCCATCACCATTCTCAATGGCATGTGCTTCCCCACGCACACCGTCACTATAGCCCTGACCCCCTCCTACCCGGAGCCCTCCCTCGATTCCTCCCGACTGACAATCATGTATGACGCCCCCACGCTCTCCGCCACCGCCCACGCACCCGCCCAGCAGCCCCGCACAATCGCCGGACACCGGATAACCTCCGCCACCACCCCCACGGGCCTCACAGAGCTCCGGGGCCTCCCCCGCGGTATCCGCCGGGTCGACCTCCAGCGCGCCCTGGGCACCCACCTGGTCCGCCTCGGCACCGCATCATACCCCCTCAGCGTCCCCGAGACCACGGTCAAAATCCGAACCCTCCTCGAGGCCTCCGACTGCAGCGTCATGGCCATCGACACCGTCAGCATCCCGGGCGCCCCAAAAGTGCGGCTATCTGTCCGCCTCGCGAGCGCGGCGCAGGCACGCACCGCCGTGCGCGAGCTGAACAAGAAACCGGCAGGCTTTCTGGGCGGCGCGAGGTTGCGCGTGTGGCAGGTGTTTACGGCGAAGCTGCGGACGGCGCGGGGCGTCGTGCGCGCGGTGAAGGGGCAGCTGGAGGAGCTGCGCAAGGCGCAGGCCGCGCGCTTCACGAGGGTCAGGGTGTTTGGGGAGGAGGAGGAGGCGGTGGTGGGCACCCCCGTGTTCGTAATTGTCAGTGGGCCGGATAGGGAGGCGGTGGTGAGGGCGAAGGCGGTGGTGAGGGACTTGATATTGGGGGAGGTTGTGAGGGATTCGGATGGGAAGGCCCTATGGGATGATGCAATGGTGGGGAGGAAGGGGCGGGGGGTCTTGCGCGAGGTGGAAAAGTCCACGGGGGCGTATATACACTATGATGCCCGGCGGCGACAGCTCACCGCCCATGGCCCGCAGCCCGCACGTATCAGCGCCGCTAGAGAACTCCTTGCCCTGCGGTCCCCGCCTGTGCCCGTGCCCAGCCCACCAGAGCAGGACCAACCCCCACCGCAGCCCCTCGCCGACGGCACCTGCCCCGTCTGCCTCTGCCCCGCCGAGAATCCGACAACGACGCTCCCCTGCGAACACACCTACTGCGACTCCTGCTTCACGCGCTACATCGGCTCCATCAGCACCTTCCCCGTGTCCTGCATCGCCTGCGCTACTCCCCTCCCGCTGCGCCTCCTCCCCGCGTCCCTCCGCGACACTGCATGGTCCGATCATGTCAGTACGCGGCCTTCAACGCTCCGCTTCTGCCCGACGCCCGACTGCAAGGGTGTCATTGAGGTGACGCCGGATGCCGGGGCACCCCACACGTGCACCGAGTGTCTGGTCGAGATGTGCACGCGCTGCGTCGTGCCGATGCATGATGGGATGACCTGCGCGGAGTGGATCGTGGGGCTGGATGTCGAGGGGGAGAGGAGCTTTGGGGCGTGGGCGAGCGGGAGAGACGTGCGGGTTTGCGGGGCGGCGGGGTGCGGAGTGGTGATTGAGAAGGTGGACGGCTGCAATCATGTCCAGTGCGGGAGGTGCAAGACGCACATGTGTTGGGTGTGTGGGAGGGTGTGGGCGACGCCCGAGGCGGTCTACAGGCATATGAGGGAGGTACATGGAGGGATTGGGGTGGATGAGGAGGACTTTGGGTGGTAGGTTTCTTTTTTTTTATATATAATTTTTGTTTTAGCATGTATTTATGTAGTGTAGTTTAGCATCAATGATTGCTTCTGCGGATGTTGGGCATGCAGGTAGCTTGTATAATGTATATATTACCACCGTCCCTCACTTTACTTCTACATACTTGGAGTGAAGGGAATAACTGGCAGCCAAAATGAGGCCCCGATGTTGTGTCTCAGGGAAAAGCAGGTCGAAATATCATTGGCCCTCCTACTCCAGTCAGCGCCACACCGTATGCCCCCAGAGAACACTCCTCCAATTGACTCAGACCGACCACCCGTGAAGGTTACATATACAAAGACTCAGACAGTCTGTCTGTCTGCCCGGGTCTGAATCGAGTCGTATACTGCTAGGCCGGGGCGTAGCACAGTGCCAATGACCCCCTCTGCCGATATCCGGCGGGTTGGCTGTTTATGTCTACTCTCCTGCTTGAGGCGGGGCAGTGGATCCGTCTCTTTGGGTGCGCATGCCGTCCAAACAAAAACATGTCAAACTATCATTGACACCACGTGTATCCTTTCTTGCAGAGCCGGTCGATACCAATGGGGACGCGGTGATGCACTACGTTGCGGGCCCGGGTGTGGGTTAGGGTTGGCAGCAGACCCTCGGCCTGCCCACTTGGGTTTACTTCGTACTCGCACAGCCAGTGCAGGTCTCGTCTCATATGAAGCGTCAGCCCCGGGTGTGGAATACCTAAGGCCGGCACCTTCGCTTAGTCACGCCCCTCTGCACCTTTCTCTGCATGTCCCGTTTCACTCGCGTCAAAGTCAATGATCATAGGACCATGAAGTCTCGAGACCTCCGAAGCCAGGACACAAAGATACAAGGCAGGACAAGGCCTGTCCAGGTCTTTCTTGTCTCGGTTGAAGTGACGATCGGGTATACGTAATAACAATAGTGATAAAAGTAAGCGGTGGAGATCGGCCGAGTGATAGTCTATGAAACATGGGTAGCCGCCTTTTCTTGTTTGCTATTTGTTACGTATGTACTTGATCCATAATGCGAGCTCCCACCACAACATCAAAACTGAATAAAGCAAACATGAAGCTTCTTAACGAACCCTCCTCCTCCTCCTCCTCCTCCCCTCTCCACCCTACGCATTAACAATACTACCCAAACAACCCATGTCCTCCTCCTCACCGCCCTCCATACTTGCAACTCTGCCCTTCGAGCTCCTCCACCTCATCGCCAAATGCCTTATTGACTACCGTGACTGGTTTGCGCTCTCCCTCACTTGCCGCACCTTTCATGTCCTCACCGGCCCCCTCCTTGAACAGCGCTTCATCGGGGACGTGGCCGAGTTCATGTACAGGTCCATCCGCAGTGGCAGAACCCACGTGATTGAGCGTGGCATAGTCCTCGGCGATGCTTCAAACTCTATCCCCGCGCGCGAATGGACCCTCCACAAGTGCCGGCTCTTCAGGACGGCAATCACTTGCGGCAACATCGACGTGGTGCGTGTCTTCCTGGCGCACGGCATAGACCCCAACGGTGACTTTTCCGTCGCCGGGATAGGGCGCCCGCTCACGTGTGCGGTGGATTTCGCGTGGGTGGAGATTGCCAGGTTGCTACTGGAGGCGGGGGCAGAGGTGAACAACCCTGCCTACCGTCGCAGATGTGGCGAGATTGTTTGGACTGTGTTGTCTGAGGCGAGGCTTTCGGGGAATGTCAAGATGGCGGAGCTCTTGGAAAGCTATGGGGCGGTCGAGGATCTGGGGACCTACATATGCCCAGATTGCGTGTTATCTCCGGGATCAGGACATGGTGAGCTGTATGATGAGCCCGAGTCCGGGCCCCGCCTAGCTGATGGTGGTGATGGTGATGGTGATGGTGATGATGATGGTGATGATGATGGTGATGGTGATGAGGATGAGGATGAGGATGAGGATGATGGTGATGGTGATGATGGTGATGATGGTGATGGTGATGATGGTGATGATGATGAGTCGAAGCCCGGGTCCCCTGGGAGTGTAGCAGCCAACTTGTAGTTCTAGATGCATCGAATTACACTAGAGAACAGACACATTACATTAAAGCTACTTGTCTCCAACCAAGTATATATTGATGATACGGGCTACTAAATATCATGATCAAGCCACCTGCACCAGTGGATAGCGGGCGGGCCCTCTCTACAATCCACCACGCGCCAGATACAGCACTTCACCCAGTCGGAGAACTCTTCCATTATACGGTCACCATCAAACAGAACACCGACACCGTTATGGGCGGGTGATATCTCATGACCCAACAACAGGCAGGCCACGAGTCTCCATCCCCGAGTCTGACCACTGCTTCTGCAAGTACCCAATTAAACGCCATATCATATCCGACTCTCGCGACTTGACTCACTGCAGACGGCAAGCCAGTAGGCAGACAAACAAACAGACAGGTCGTATTCTGGCCGGGAGCCGGCAGCCAGCTTTTACTCGGGTAAGCCTAGCCCCCCGTGAACCTCTTTGCTGTGAATCTGCCCATCACCACATATCGGCCCAAGACCACCAGCCCCCGCCCACGGCTTGCTTGTACCCCTCCATACCTGTACGTGGCAAGGCGAACCTGCATGCAGAGACACACTAGCCCCCTCACCCAGAACCAAGATTGCGGAGACAGCTATCAGTAGGGAGACATCCTCATAATGCCACCCAGGGTTAGGGTTACCAAAGCGTAGGATACATTACGCCCTTTTCGACCGACAGGCGCGCGCTGCGGGCTACAAATAAACCCCCCACTTACAACGGCCCTGCCTGACGGCTTGAGCACAAGAGATGTCCCATCCAGGCGTAGAGCACCGAGTGATACCCCATGATCCACCCGGACGGGATACCCCTGGCGATAAAGCACCGGGAAATAAAGGCTCAGTCAAGTTAATTGAACCCAGTATCATCCGGTACTACCCCGACCCGCCCAACGGCCAACCCCACGGCCACCCCCGGGAACAACCGCAAGTGCAAACCCGCCCCGCCAGGGTACCAGGCAATACCCAGCACCGGGGACAGCCACAGCTGAAGCCTTCCGCTGTCCCGGGCTGAACACTATACAACACACGCACGGAAGCGGCTGCGGCGTTGCCGACGCAATGGTAGTGCTACAGCACCAACAACACCCACGGCTGCCATGAGCGGCCGGCCACCTCCTGCTGACTGACAAACACGCTACACTCCTCACGTACTGAAACAGCGGCCTCGACTCGGTTCTGGGGGTGTTGGCCCGGGATGGGGGCGCACCAGGGTAGGACCCCCGGACATGTGTCTCTGAAGAGCGGATATGTATCACGACGGCCTGGTCTAGTTGTACCCCGGGTTGACAAGCTTACCGGTCGAGATACCCCCCCCCCCCCCAAATAGTGAAATGGCAGGATACAGGTAGAGGGGGAGAACGACGATATGTAGTATCTACCTACACGCCCGGTGCGGTCATTACTATGTATGGAGAGAAGATAGATGCTTGTAGATACTTGTACTTTTACAGCGTGTGCATGCGTCAATGGAGGTACATGTTCACAATATATATAACTACATACGAGGCCAAACCAGGCCCGGCATGCAGTACAAAGAACCATCTACATCACAGGACATCACTCCCTAACAAAAAAGATGCCTACAAAAAAGATACCTACAAACAAAAAAGATACCTAACTACACCGCCCTCCCCCCCATCATCCTCCCCCATCCGCCCCCCTCCCCGCCACCCACAATCTGCCCACCCATAGTCGCGCTCCTCCCAGCGCCATACCCGACGCCGACGCCGACGCCGACGCCGTACCCCAGCCCCACGCCCAGGCCCGCCCCAGCAGAGGGAATGGTAGCCTGCATTGCGACGCCCAGCGCGGCCGACAGCGGCGTTGCCGTCGTCGGCGTGGGCGTGGCGGGGGAGGTCGCGTACTGCAGCTGCTGGTGGCGGAAGGCGGACCCACTCATGAGGATGTAGAGGTCCTTTGTTGGCCGGACGACGGTGCCCACGGCGACCAGCGTCGGCTTTGGGAACGGGTGGTCTTGCGTGATGGACTTTATGAGTTCTGCAATGTTTATCACGAGCTGTTTTTTTAGATGTTAGCAAGACTCTTTCCACACTCGGGGGGAGGGGGGACCTACATTCGTAAACTTATTCGTCTCCTCCCAGAACCTCCTGCGCTCCGCGACATCCCCCTCCCTCACCGCCTCCCACTTGACCATCCCCAGCCTCCGCGCCGCCTCCGTCCCCGCGACGCACAGCGCGCCCACCTCACGCAGCTTCAGCGCCACGGCCGGATTCGGCGCCGACACCGCCGCGCTCTTGAGCTCGCGCTCGATTGCCGGCAGTGTCGTTGTGGCCGCCGATGTCGCCGCAACAAACTTGCCGTACAGCGGCTCGTCACTGTCGAAGCCGCCGCCGCTGTCAATGGCCGGCCCGGGGGTGGGCGGCACCCCCTGGAGCATGAACACGTCCTGCCGTGGCGTGCTGGGCAGACTGAGAGCCGAGGCGTTACCGTGCTTTAGCCGGAGCGGCTGTAAGGACAGTGGTAGCGGGGGGGGCGTGGGCGTGTACATGCGTGCCTGCTGGTACTGGTGCAGCTGTGTAGCCTGCTGCTGGTGCTGCTGCTGCTCTGGCTCCGGCCACAGCAGTGGCCGCAACACCTCGTAGCTGCTCTGTAGCTCGACGTAAGAGCCGTACACCATGAGCAGGAGCGTCCTCACATATCGCTTCTCTGTTGCTGCTGCTGCAGCGCCGGGGGTGCCCGCGGTGTCGCGGAGGAGCGTCAGGACGGCCTTGAACGCCGAGAGACATGCGTCGCAGGCGTCGATGAGGGGTGCGTCGTCGTCTGTCTCCTCAACTGCCTCGAGGGCGGCGACGAGCGCGCCGATGTGGTTGTTTGCGCTGTAGAGCGCCGTGTCGATGTCTGCGGCGGCGGAGGAGGGGGAGGGGAGAGACTGCGCAAACTCCTCGATGGGGCCCTGCAGCGTCGACATTGCGTATAGGATTCCACGGGCGGCGTCGGCGATGCGCGTGGACGTGGGGGAGGCAGAGGTGCGTTTGTGTTCGGGGAGACTGGAGAGGCGGCGGAACAACTGGAGGGGGCGGTCCGGTTGGGTACCGTTGTGATTGCCATTGCCGGGGCCAGAGCTGCCACGGACGGCAGAGTCATGGGAGTAGCCGCGCTGATGCTTCGTTTTCTGGAGGTGGAGATGGTGCTGTTGCTCGTCGACGGTGCGGAGATGCTGATCGGCCGCAGCAGCGGCAGCGGCGGCGTGTTTAGCAGCGGCGCGTGCGCCAACCATTCCCATGCGCCGCGTGTTGAGGACCGTTGACTCGGAATTGCTGCGCGAGCGCTCTGTGGGCGTTTGCGGGAGGGGCTGCAGCGGCGGGGGGGACTTTAGGGGGGGTGAGAGGAGGGCCATTGGGAGACTTTGCATGAGTTGTTTGGGGGGGCGTCCTCTACTGGTGCTGGCCTTTTTAGCGGCGAGGCCAGGGGTGTCGCGGAATGGGGTGATTATGGGCTCTCCTAGCATTCCTCCTCCTCCGGCTCCTCCGGCTCCTCCGCCCCCTGCGGTCCCGCCCCCTTTGAGGGGCTTGATGGTGTCGCCGTCGGTGGTTCCGGATGCGTCGAATAGATTCTCGGTGCTGGGGTGTCCCACGAGGGTTGCGGCGACGCTTGAGTAATCATTTTCACTTCCGCTGCGCATATGCACCCATTAGCTATCCCCTCTCCTCCTCCTCCCTCCCCTCCCTGCGTGGAAAAGACACAAAAAAAAACTCACCTCGACCCCAATCTCAGATAGCGCTTCAAGTTCTCCAGCCACGCCTCGCGGTCCGTCTCGTCGTCGCCCTCCAGCACTGCCGGCGGCGGGTACGTCAGCGGGTTATGGTCAAGCTTCAGGATCTTGAGCTCGTGCATGTCGCCGATGTACGCGGGGAGGGTAGTGATCTTGTTTTTCGACATTGAGAGTACCTGGGTAGGGTTAGTCTTGAGAGGAGGGGGGTGGGGGGGGAGGGTAGCGGGAGACCTTGAGGTTCACGAGGGTGCCAAAGACTGCGGGGAGCGCGCGGAGTCGATTTCTGGAGATGTCTAGGATCTCGAGGGAGGGGAGGCGTGTAAGCTGTCAGTAAGTCAGTCTGGGTGCACCACCACCAAATCAAGGGGACTCACCGCCGGCGGAAACTCCCTCAGAAAGTTTGATCTCAGGTTAAGATACCTCAGCCTGGGCAAGTCCGCAAAGCCCTCCTCGAACGCCGTCAACTGGTTATGCGCCAGCGCCAACCTATTACACTCGATCCCTTTTTCGTCAGCCCTCCTCTTTCCCTTCCTTCTTTTCCGTTTTCTCTACCTCTTCCGTTCCCCCTCCCCACCCCCGGAGGCTATACGCACCTCTCAATCTCGCTCTTGACCATCTCCAGCACCTCCGCAGGGATTGCCGCAATTCGCTGATGCGACAGGTCGATGGTGACTGGGTCGCCGCGCGCGCGCGCGTCCGAGAGCGCGTGCGTGACCAGCGTGATGCATGCTGCCTTGTCGAGCGGCGGTGGGGGGGGCGTGGGTGCGGGTGTGGGGGTGTATGTTCGTGCGGGGGGCGGACGAGGTGAGGGCGAGGGCGAGGGTGTCTGCATTTCTGTATATATATGTTTTGTGTGTGTGTGTCTGTGGGGTGGTGGAGGGGGAGGGGAGGAGGGGAGAGANGGGGGGAGGGGGGGGTTTATGGATGGATGGTTGTTAGCTAGCTGACTGACTGGATTAGCTCAGGAGAGTTGTTGGTTGGGTTCTGTTGGATATTTTCTTTTCTTTTCCTTTCTTTTCTTTTTCTCGTATTTGCTTTTGTACTGTCCCTTTCTCACTCCCCCTGTGGGTCCTGCCCAGGACGAGGTAGAGTAATAAGAGGTAGTTATTGTATGCAGTTGGATTATCTCTCGAAGCCCACCGGCCGGTGTGTGTGTGTGTGTATGTATGAGTGTGTGTAGTCCAGTCGAGTCCGGTCAGTGGGCGATAACAATGCCTCTGGGTCCACTGCCTGAGCGAGTTAATAGAAGCAATAGAGGTAATAGATACAATGTAGCAGTGATGAAAATAGAAGCAATAGAGGCAATAGAGGTAATAGAACTTGCAATAATACCAGGTGGGGGGGGGAATCACCATCCAAAGCTGTTGACAGTCGACAAGGATTCAATGTACCATGGATTATCTAATCCATTTCTTCTCCTCTCCACGGGTCCACTTGTCCTCTCCCTTGAGTGCGTTAAGTGAGTCCCTTCTTCTTCTTTCTTTCTTTCTTTCCTCTTTCCGTGGGTCCATCTGAAACATTGCGGGTGTGTGAGTGTGTGTGTAGGCCTCTTTGTGTCTGTATGTATGTATGAATACATGCAGATACACAGACACAGAGTACCTACATGTATTCAATTCACCCCAACACCAACAGTGGCCATCCTGACCCTCGTGTGCCTCCTCGCTCGATGGGACACCACCCGGCACAGCGGTGGTGGTGAAACTTTGCAGTGGTTTCATGAGTGGTGCACTGCCCCTTGCAGAAGAAGAAGAAGGGGCACAATTAATAAGTTGTGATGTCGGGGTCACAGTATTTGACGTGACTTTTAATTACTTTGACCTCACATTAACTGAATACTTAGATTATCTAAACATCTCTCCCTACTGCGCTGTGTAACCACCCCGCCAACGGTGGGGCTCAACACCGTTCCAACATCTACACCCCCAGCGTATCCCCCATCACCTCCATTGCCTCACAAACTTCTTTTTCACAACCAAAAATCCCCCCTCGATCCAATAAACACAAAACGCCCCCGCCCCCCCCGCCAGCCATTAACTCTCCCTCGCCGCCATTCCCCGCTCCCGAGTAACAACCCCCCCCCCAATCCCCACCCCTCACACCTTCAACCAATAACTAATTGACTTGGCTAGATATAATAACCCCACAATGAGTCTCTCCCCCGGACCTCCATGTTCACATTGTGTCTAGTGGACGTGTCGACGACCAGGACATATTCCTCCGTGGCCCTACGATCGTCGTTCCCCCGCTACTGCCCTTCTCACTACTCAATTCAATTGCGTTCTCCTCTTGCACTCTGGAAGCTGAGATCATTGGCGTCGGGGAGAGTCTCTTCTATGGACAACTTCTTCATCGATGCCCTTGTGCGGGCCAGTCTCTGTAGATACCACTCATCTGCCCTTCCGTCACTCTTTCTCCCCGCTGGACGCCCCCGCCTCAACTCCCAATATCCCCGGACATATACCACGACCACCGACGGCCCAGATGCACCCACCCCCGGCCCAGATACACCCACCCCCGACACAGATACACCCACCGCCGACCCAGATACACCCACCGACGACCCAGATATACCCACCGCCGGCCCAGATACACCCACCCACACTCCCATCCTCGACCTCGTCCCCAGACCACCCTACTCCGCCGAGGTAAAGACAGAACTAAAGTCCTTTTCCGACCCCTACTACGACTCTGCCCTCGACGGCGCCGCCGACCCTCCCCCCAGCCCCCACCCCAACGACCCCAAAGCTGCCCTCCGTCCCCCCCTTCCCTGGTCCGTCCCCACAAACCCCAAAGACCACGCCCTCCTCCGCCGCTTCACCCGCCAGCTCTCCGACCCCGGAGTCACCCTCGACCTCCTCTACCGCACCTACCGCACGCTGCCCACGCCCCCGATCCTCCACCTGCACCTGCACCAGATCAACGCCTTCATCGCCCGCATGATGACGGTCCCGCAGCGCACCGAGACGGTCATGCTCCGCTACCTGGCCGTCCTCGACGACCTCCGCGCCGAAAACATCCCCATCTCCCGCCCCGAGTACAACGCCGCAATCTCCTTCGTCGCGCGCTCCTTCGCCACCGTCACCCTGCAGGAGGCCCGCGCCGCCCTGCACCTCTGGAAAAAGTCCGAGGCCGCCGGCTCAAGCAGCGACATCACAACCTTCAACATCCTCCTGGACATGGCCTCAAAGTCCGACACCCCCGTCCTCGTCGAGTGGGTGCTACGCGAGATCGAAGCCCGCAACATCCCCCCGGACCGCTTCACCCACACAACCCTAATCACGTACCACGGGCTGCGCGGCGACGGCGACGGCGCAACCCGCGCTTACCGCCGCCTCGTCGACGCGGGCGAGATCGTCGACACCGTCGTCCTCAACGCCGTCATGGCCGCGTTCCTGCGCGCCGGGCAGCCACAGAGCGCAGAGTACATCTACGAGAACATGAAGCGGGCGACGCTGGAGCCGCCCCCGCCCGGCACTGCCCCGCCACAGCGCGGCCCAGACGACTGGGTGGGCAAGCGCCGGTGGGCCAAGCATCTCAAGGCCGTGGCGGAGCGGCGACGCCGAATCATCGGCGGGTACATGAAGGAGTTCAACGCGTCGCTCGCGCCGGACGTGTACACGTTCAACATGGTCGTGCTGCTGGCGGCCAAGGGCGGCGACTATGAGCGGGCGATGGAGCTGGTCGCCGAGATGGTCCCGCTCGGCGTCAAGGTCGATGAGACGATCGTTGTGGCCCTGCTCAAGGGGTTCTACTGGTTTGGGGGCCTGCGGAATACGCCGTGGACCGCGGAGCGGTTCGAGGAGGTGTTGGGCATGGCGATGGATGCCGAGAGGGGCATACGCATGGAGAGGAGCCTGGCCAAGTGGGTGCTGATGAGCACCGCGAGGGTGTATAATAGCAGGGAGAGGGTCGAGAGGGTGTGGAGGAGGGTGAGTGTGAGGTTGGAGGATTGTGGGGGGGAAGTGGAGGAGGATACGATCGGGGTTTTGAGGGGCCTGCTGGGGCATGGGGTGGTGGTATGATGTAGTGGTAGTGGGGTGTATCTATGTATATATGTAGAGTATATAAGGACTTCTTCTCTCTTTTTTTTTTTAATTTTGCTGCTACTTTTATTTTTGTAGGATACCTAGGGAATGTGTATATAAAAGTGTACAAACAATACAAGATATCAGAAACCATCCAAGAAGCAATTGACCAGAGACCAGACCATCATACCTCACGTTTATATATGCACCCAAACGCAACTCCCGAACAACCTCCTGCCCGACCTGGCAGAGACGGTAAAATACCAGTCATGAGCTATCACTCGGCGGGACATACCTAACAAAACTGCGATCCCTCCCCCCCACTCAAACCGGGGATGTTGGTCTTTTATGCTCTCGTTTTGGAATGACAACGATAGTAGGCCTACATGTGTATATTCTGCATAACCGGAATCTGGTATATAATTATTCAATAGCAGCTATATGTACGTACATAGCTACCATACCCATCATGACGAAGCACCTATCCAGCTAGAGGCCTCGAAATGTCGAGACAAGGAACCTCCCCACGCTCTTTATCGACCCGCGCCAAAAGAGAAGGAGGAGAAACCCAATTATTAAGACACCCCCGAAAATGCGAGTAGTGGTGTAGACAATACCAGCAGCACCAAGCCCGGGACCTATAGAGCAGCTCCCCCGCCCTGGGTCCGTTGGGCCGTATCGTATGCGTGGGGGGCCAGTGGCCTGGCGGCCGCGGCCGGCACTGTTGGCGCCGAGGCCTCTACGCGACGCCCATTCTTTCCGTGGCCCTGCGCATCGTTTAGGGGCAGGGGGCGAGGTATTGTCTTATCTTATCTTTGTTTTGCATGCACTGTGGCCGCCGCTAGTAGAGTGAGATACCCCACCTATGATATTCTGGTATCAGATTGCTTTTGAGGTTGAGTTTGATGGTGGTAGGTTCACGAACTATCACTCGTATTCTCTAAGTGGGGCAATTACGCGCCCTGCAATCCCATTACATATATGTAGCTCTATCCGTAGAGCTTTCTATAACCCACAAGTACGGCAGATTGTATTATACATACATCTAGTCGCGCTGTTAGTGACGAGGCGTCAACACCTAATTGACTCCACTTACTAAATGCCAACGACACCGAGGTATAACTACTGGCCATAGAATCAAGTTCAATACTGATATTATGTGCCGCTGAGGTTCCCCCAACTCTTGCAGCGTTGTACCAGCTATATCTACAGCACTTCCAGAAGAGGGCATTGAAATCTGCCAAAGCCTTTTGAGCGTTTGCAGCTTTCCAGACTTCTTCCCCCCTTTACCTCTAGTTGACATCTATGTGATCTGATCACCCAAAGTAGTACTGGACTTATCTGTCTCCTACAGCCAGTAGTACTACCATGGTAATTAACAAGCGCTGGAGAAATGATCGATTGGTAAGAATAAGGCAACAAGAACGATACTATCTTTAAAAAAGGTTGTGCGGCATCTGTCGGCCGCCAGGAAAAGGTAGCCAGTGTTGCAATTAGATATAAATAACTGACCTCTAGAGAAGGTCTGTTTGACGCGGATGCGGGCTGAAAACAGCTAATACAGTTTGACTACACAGCCGCTATTTGTAAACCAACACCCTCCCGTCATCACTGCGCCGATTCTCCAGACCTCATACCAATCTAATTCATGGAAGCCCCTAATCCGGCTTCGAAACGACAGAATGTAACCTTAACTCTCACCCTCAAACTTTTCCCGGAATGTGTGTTCAAGGGGCGTTTTTCCTCCTGAAAATCCCATAGCCCCTTCTCTTCCCCCGCCATCGCCACTATCTCTAATTCCTACATATGCTACCCCTCATCCCGAGACACTCTGCAAGGCTCTCACGAGCGCACTTATTCTTTTGAGAATAGTGCTTTATCCAAGACCTAAATCACGCCACCCGGTTACCATGTCACCACCCTCAGGACGACTGCCGCCCCGACGTACTGCACCTATAAAAGCGTCCTCAACAGAGTAGAACCGCCGTCTTACGTCTCCTTAGACCCAACACCTAGGCCGGAGCCTGTAGATATAGATTCCGGAGTGTCCGTTTGACAGGCCAAAGGATATAATAGATGGGAGAATGGTTCACCGTACTAGGCCTTCCCTCAGAAGATCTGCACCTAAACCAGCGCGGTCTCCAGGAAATTTACCGCTCACCTCTGCCGCTATTTATCAAGTATTAATGCATACACTAAGCGTTAGCGAGTGATATGTGATGACCGCGACCAGAAACTCGAATGACTCAAAAGTACATTGATGTCAATATTATCATCTGAGCTTATCAGCAGCCGAGTTCAAAAAAGTGGGGCAGAGTTGAACTTGCGCAGGATCCAGCTCCCCGCCCCACTTCCTACACACCACCCCAGGAGGTACCGATTTACAGTCTCAATACGAGCTCCAATATTATACCTGCGCTGCTTTCAGCGTCTGCAGCAAAGGTGTTTTATAGAAACATACACATACTTGGCTACCAGAATCAAACGTGGTGGTAGCATCCATATAAAGGAGTTACATGGAGTTCCCCAGCGATTGCTTCCAGAAAAGGAAAAAGGGCTTTCCAGTAATTAACTCCTTACCCATAGAAATGTTCGTCTTTCCTGGTATAAGTCGGGGCGAGTCCTGGCCTAGGCCTGGCTTGTTGAAAGCCATGGCCCTCCCGCCCATCCTTGCTGAATACCGTCCACTGAGACGTCCTCTATTCCATAGGAGGTCCTATGAGCTTGAGCCTGGACTCTGAGTCCTCGGGGGCGTGATAGCTGTAGAACCCATGCTCCAACCGGGGATACAACCACTGCGTTAGATATCGGCGGGCAACCCGCCCAGACGGTACATTATCCCCAGTAATCTTTCCACGCTTTCCTAGCCTTCATAGGAAATTGCCATAGTACTGTGGTATGAAAGCGATAATTCAAGACCATTCTAGACCTGTAAACTCCGACCTGTACCTCCAGGACTTGTGGACCCGATATATTTCTTTCCTACCCCACAGAACATAAGGGCTCAATGATTCGGATACTTCTAGAGTAAGCTCCGCTCCGACAATGCATCTATACTCAAGAAATTGCATCAGGGAAATTTTCTGCTTTCAAGCCGGCCACAAAATATCACTCGATAATTTACCCAGGCCTAACCACACACTAATGTTTAGTGTATCCCGATATAGGCGTTTAGTGGCACGATATCAGTAAACCCGAATAACCTATTTAGTTAGGTGATCATAGTTAAGAATTAATGGCTAGGTATGTGGCACTAACGTACCGAATTAATGTAACTGAGTGATACTTTGCAGAGTGCGGGTTTAGGCTACCGCGAACGTTCCCGGGGAGACAAAGATTAACCGTACTTAGATTTTGTAATACAGTAATGGCCGAGATTCGAGTATTTGTTTGGTTTGGTTGAGGTTGGAGGCAGCCCTATGAGCAGGTGAGCAGCTCTCCTAGAAGGACCAGAAAGCAGCTCCCAAAGAGCCATAAATACTATTTATATAGTCATCCAAGTAAAAGAGCATGTAACTGGCACTCTCATCATTGAGGGTAATAAATGCCACATCGCCGATGAGGGATGGAGTTGAAGTTTGGCGCTGGAGGTTGATGTGGTCCCAGTAGCAGTCACATTTTACATCCCCACCTACAACCGTGACCACCAACGTGACTCCAATTAATCTAATCTCACGTTACATCTCCATCTCGACTTCCATCTATATAAACCTCCCATTGCATCCCTCCTCATCGTTTGCTACATGTTTCCATCGATCCCCCCCTCCCCATCAATTAATACCCTCCCGATTCACCCCGCACCTACATACTACATGGCCCATCCACTGCATACCGCAGGACTCTTTCCCCCTCATCCCATCTCCCGCTTTACCAAATCACGTCACATCATATATATACAATATGTATGTATATATCACATTCAAATCCCCCCCACCCCCCTTCCAATCCTTCATCCCTACCTACTACTTCATATATGTACCCTACCCCTACCACGGTTGAAATGGCAAAAAAGACAAAACAGAAAACCGAGTGAGATCCAATGACGCATGCATCACACCCATCCACCACCCCCCACGATCGCGCGACACCCCCCCTCCCACGATTCAAATATCCCTCTTAACAGGAAGTGGGTATCTACAAGCAATTCTCAATGCGCCTGTCTCCGTTCCGGATCGAGCAGACATTTGCGCCCCCCCCTCCCCCTCCCCTGTCAACATAGGTACCCCAACCTAACTCCTCCCACAGAGGAGACAGTCCCACCCACAACAGCAACGACCGACCCCCACGGAAGAAAGGGAAAAAAAAAAAAAAAAACGTCATACCTCGCTTATCTCACCCGCGCGCACGCCCCCATTCGTAGCCAGGACTGCTTCCTAAATAGGAAAAGGACCCCACAAATCGATATCTTTAGTGTCTTACAAGCGCTCGCTCGCTACCTCGGATAATTGTTCAAGCGACGGCTAGGTGGATAACTAAGCGCCAGCCAACTATTGGGGGATGGGATGCACTCTCCTCGGTAGAGTATGTACCTCTAGGTTGAAATTTAGAGACGTCCGGGGTATGTGCCGATAGTACCTTTGCAAATAAATTTGGGGCTTTATCCGATGATCGAGTGTGGGGATTGGGATTTCTTAAAAGTAACCACAATATACATCAATCTGAAGGTTTTATGGGGGATTCTGTGTGCTACATATGATAAGGCATTGGGATAGAACAAGTAATTGGAGCGGGTACTAAAGAAAGCAAGAAATCGTGTCCAAAACGCGCTGTTTCAATTCTTTAGAGCCTTTCTTCGGCAACTCGAAAAAGCTAGCACCCCAAATCCCTCTACTATCACTGATAAAAAGAAAGTAATAGAATTCCTCCCATTTTTAAAAAGTAAAAAAAAAAAAGAAAGAAAGAAAAAATTACGAGACAAACGCTACGCTATATATCAAAGAAAGAGATCAGAATCAAAAGTCCCGTAAGACAGGCTTAACGCCACCCTTCCAGTCGTCACGCTCATAGTAGCGGAACACAAGATCATAACCGTCTAGATCGTGACGGATCTTATCAACACGTCTGTAGCCCTTAATAGAATCCATCCTAGCGTTTCTCTTTGCCGCTGTGCTATCATAGACCCCTCCCCCCTGGGCACGCTCCAAGCTGTTTGGCTGGGCCTCAAACAAGGTGACAGAGAATCTTCCTGGGCGAAAGATGCCAACAACGTGCTCCAAGATCTCGGCGGTCTCACGTCCAGATTGGCGTCCCGGCACGTTGGTCTCGAACGAAGCGTAAGAGCAGTGGGGCTCGGGGGTAACGTGCACGGTGAAGTAGTGGGTGGTGGGGACATCCGGGTCAGGGGACGGGATGACGGCATTGGCCGAGAAGCCACAGGGGCTAAATATATATGAGTCGACGCAGGCATCAGGGTACTTGGAGCGCGGGTATGTGTCATCGAGCCCACAAGCCTTGGAGACGATGGAGCCCAGGGCGTGGCCCTCGCTTGTGAGTTCCTCCGGAAGCTCTTCATCCTCCTCAGACGAGAAAGCATCTCCAGAATCCTCGTGCTGCTGACGCCTGAATTGGCTCGCAGCTAGGGCGCTAGCATTGGCAAGGTAAAACTGCTTGGCCTTGGTTTCATCCAAATCGGTCATCAAGACTTCGAGGGTCTCATCGAAAATTCCATTCCCACTTCCTCCATCTCTTCCACCACCAATGTTTTTGTATACAATGTCATTAGCCTCTGGGAACGTTAGTATCTTGGTTTCCGTGGGCATGTCGAATGGCTCAGCAAGCTCATTAGTGGGCGTGAGAGGTGGAGAGAGCATGGTGCCTGGGTTGGTCAGATACAGGTACCAGTGCTCGCCGTTCATCTTTCCAACCATGTAGGCACTCCCGTTGAGGAACCATTCATCAAGGTAATCCACCTCATCGCGCCAGCTCTTGTGAGGATGCATCTGCTTGTCGGGGAACATGAAAGATTTCCTGGAGTAAAAGACACGGTACGGGGTAGCCACGTTGGCCCCGCCATTGTTGAAGCCAGCTTCGGCAGCGATACGAAGCATCTCCGAAAGACCATTAAGAAGAGTGGTTGTTCCGCATGTCTTGAGGATGACCTTATGGGGGAAGACAAACATGCTACTCTCACTCAAAAGATATGCGTCGACATTGTCGTTCTTCACAACCGAGAGGACCTTGCACTTCACGATGTCCAACATTTCCTCCCATCTCTCTTTGGTAATATATTTAAGGCCATTTTGGTGTGTGGTAGGTGGGAGTAGCTCCGGAGAAGGCGTGAACCAGACTTCAAGAAGCTTCTCTGGACCTGATAGATTATAATACATGGGTTAGTTGACAGAGTTTCTAAAAATGAGGGAGTTGAATCATTACCCTCAAAAGCGTTGGTGGAATCAAGATCGGCAGTTGCTTCATAGTTGATCGACAGAGCGGTCGCTTTGGAGCTGGAAGAGCTGATCATTTTGAATTATTTAGACGGTTATTGGTGGGTGTACGGTTTTAGAATTCTCAGAAAAGGTGGAGGATGTCTTCTTTAGATAGCTGTTGGGTGGTTGGGTGCTTGGTTGAGAAGAGTGAATTGAATAGTGGGGAGGATTTGTTGTGGGGGGGGGGGGGATCTGTTCTTTTTTTCTTTTTTCTTTCACTTTATCCTTTGTAGTCCTTCAATTGAAACAGAAAGCTACTTCCGCCCCGCCGTCAAGATGCCGATGCTCTTTCGAGAAACCGGTCGAGCAGACGAGGGGTTAGAGTACTGATGTAGAAATTTAGGGTTGAAGCTAAATGCGGCTGAGGCGAGTAAAGTTTTGCAGTTTTTTTCGGGAGTCGTGTTATCTGGGCCTAGTACGCGGTTGAAAAACAACGACGTCAGTACTGATGTCATCCTTTACGGATTGAAAATTAGGATAAGGAATCTTCTAGGCTGGACTATGGGAATATAATATTGAAGCCATTGTATCTCCTATTGCCTTCTGCGGGGAGTTCATCATTGAAAGACGTTGTCGGGTTGTATTTGGGCGATTCCCATGGATAAATGGATGGGTAGGTATGGATAGGATTCTATTGAATCGGAAATGGTATGGAGAACCTACTTCTTTCGTAGAGACAAGAAACGGAGCAGGTCCTTTCGGCTCATAAGAATGAAAAGGTCTTGCTCGGTAGTTTTAGTTTTTGGCTATGTGCAGCCTAGAAACGGAGTCCAGTATGCTCGCCAGAATTGTCGACGAACAGACGTGACTGCCGTTTGGGTGGGTTTATTTGGGGGATAACGTTGAGGTTGTCGTTGTGAGACAGCTTTGCGGCTCCTTGAGTTGATCTTTTCTACTGTCTTTTGGTAGTCGGCGGAATCTCCTTTCTCTTGATAATAGAGTAATAAGATTTCGTGATGATCAGCCAATCAATTGTGCTGGAGTTTTGTGGAGGGAATTGATGCGACAAGATGAGGAGCCGGGGGAGAGAGGAAGTTCCGTCTTTTGAATCTTGGGGAGAAGTGGGGTTTGCGTCAGGTTTTTTTTTTTTTTTGCTAGGAGAGGGGGGGGGGGGGAAGGGGGGAGGGGGTGGGTTAAAAAGCAAAGTCACTGCCGCACGAAGGCCCCAGGCATGGAAGAAAATTCTTTTGCAATCCAGAAAGAAAAAAAAACCTCTATCAAAATAGCGAATCCGGACTGCACCCCAACCATCGCAACCTGCACCACGCGTATAATTGCCCCTTGGACAGAAAAAGAATGGCAATCATCTCGTCTTGTCCAGCAAATGAACAATATTCACCTTCTCTACTCTAGAAAAACACTACATATGTAATTTCTGCTTCTCTGCTTGGTTACTTGCTCGCTCACTTGCTCGCTCATGGGTATTGAACCCTGGGTGCCTCCGTGGCCTGGGCGGGTGCTGTCGTGGAAGTGGCAGGTGTGTAGCAGTCCCAGTTCCTGAGCTAGCCACTCTTGTCTTTTCCGTCTATGCGCGCAAATTCACAATCTCTGCGGGGTTTATTATTTTGGTATTTTATTTTTTTAGGTGTTTTTTGTCCCTTCCGATGATGTTCCCTATTATTTATTACCCCCCGGGTTGCAGAGGGCACTTACCACCACCAGTAGTCCATGTCGACCTTATCCCTGGACCCTCGATCTTGTAACCGTTCCATGATCAGAGCATGAGTGTTTAGAATCTTGACCAAAACGTTCCCCTCCCTGCACGTAAGCGCAGAGAAGAGATGTAATAACCGAAATTATGATTGTGCCTTATTTCTGATCATCGCAATGGAAAGTTTTTGCTACGGGCCTACTTTTTTGAATTGTTTGTCGGATATATGGCACAATCTATGATAGCTGAGATGATGGATGGAAGCCACCAGATGCTCATTTGCTAGAGACCTCGCATCGGAGACCACGAATTCGTGAAGGTCTGCTGCATCTCTGACGAGGCAAATTGATATTGTGATAGAGAATAGACAACAGGTAGAGAAGTAATTGAGAAAGAAAGATCGCCGTGTGTCCAGCGAGGTTGTTCCTTTATTCTAATTCGACGCCTCGTAGGTGGGTATCAAACTGGAAACCTTTACCTTCGTTTTGCCCCCGGAATAAGTGCCGTTTTGCAAATCATGACGGCCGCATCTTTTTTTTTTTTTTTTCTTGCAAAGATCTGCCTAAAAAAGTTTGCGAGTCCCATACCGTGTGGTATTCGGATGATCGGTTGTTTCTACTGATATCTCGGTTTTTGTCCTGTTCGATCCAAGGTTTTTTCTCTTGCAAAGACATGGACCGGCCTTTATTCTTCTTGATTGCTATTAGCTATTGTCCCCTTTAGTTCAAGAACGTAAGCATATCTATCCCCTAACAACGTATCTCACAATCCCCCAACGAATAACAAACCGGATTTAGTACTAGAAATGTGATTTTCTTCCACAGTTACGCCGGCCACCGCAAGAGTACTTCATCTACCGAAATAAAAGTATAATGCGTGCTGTTGTCTGTATCCAGGTAGGGTTGTTTCCCTATACAGATCCCTTTCAATGACTTTCCAATTATATAACGTATCCTGCACATCTACTCCACTTGGAGAGTGATTTTCATGCACGCAATACTTATACCAATACCGGTACAAGACCACATCTTCCCATCTACAGACACACGTACAGTCCTACCCCCCACTACTACATTGACACCATACGTTTTTCATTTTTTTGAAAATCACATGGTCCTATGAGCTGGCAATGCTTGAGAAGGGGGGGGGGGGGGTGTGGTTATCCCAAGGCCACAGTTGATCTCGGATAGTGTAGCGGGAGAAATAAACCCTGGATAACAGAACGTTTGTGGCGTGTTAGAGAAAGTTCTTTCTGGATTCCATTAACCCAACGTCTACAACGCATAAACTGTACGGGGATGGGTAAAACGGACCCTTTAACCTGGGGAAGTCTCGGAGTAGCTTTTTTGAAGATGGGGTTTGTGGGGGAACAAAAGATTATCCTTGCTACCCTTGCTACCCTTGCTACCAATTGTGGGGTATGGTACTGGTTAGAGATGTTCTCTGGCAGAATACATGTAGATACTACATGTACATACATGTAGCTGGCTCACCCGTCACGTAGTTTGTGTTACACAGGGTGGGTATTTGTGATTACCTACTCTACTACGCATCTATTCTATATCAGATGCACGGAAAATTTCATCGGGATGCGTACATCATAAGTTACATACATGCTTCGCACGAATACTTGTAATAATGCCTTTTTAAGAGATACATGTAGATACGGCTTGTCAGTAGGTATCGTGATCAGCTAGCTTATCACGAAATGCTCTTATCCTGCATCAATCATCAACACACCTCTGTTCTTGTCACCACAAATGTGCGAGACCTTGAGAATTGTCTTCAAAAACTAAATATCTGACACACATGATATATCCTAATCCTGCGGAGACGTGATGTCACGTGCTAGACCCCCAACTATCGGATGAAGCTTAAGTTTCTACCCCACACTCTAGCAATTAAACTAATTAAACGGTGTCCATGGAACTTAAGGGACCCACTACCATGTGGGGAGTATCGTGATTACCCCCCATCCCTCCAGTTGGGTAGGAAATTAACTACTCGTAGTTTTCTAACGTTTCCGAAAGGACTGGGTCTGCATATGGGCGTAAATCGTGCTTGGCAACTAGATTTTGGTGGTATGCAGACCCAGTCCAGTTCGGAAACGTTAGAGAACTACGAGTAGGCATGTCACCCACGCGCGGTTCGGACTACTCTTCACTTCATAATGTTTTCGGACTGGACTGGGGCTGCATACCGCCAAAGTCTGGTTGTTACGCGCATTTGCCCATATATGCAGACCCAGTTCAGTCCTGAAACACTATGAAGTTACGAGCACAACAACCGATGATATCACTATCATCTACTGCAAAGGTGACCAAGATGGACTTTTATCACTCGGCTGAGATGCCCTTGGCAGTGGGGGGTATGGTAATCACAGCTGTAGCTGAACGTTGACTGCTAGTTGGACCATGCCTCTAATGACGCACATGATGAATATCATGGTTTCCCTAGGCAGCAGCTCAGTTGCTACTCTATCAGTGGATTCAACAGAGACAAATGGCTTCCATTGGTGAAAGAAGTGCATCTAAACTGTGGTCTAGGCTGCGGTCGACTGGATACATGCATACAATAACACCGGCATGAATGAACTTTTGGCCCCCTACTCCCTGCGTTATATTTCACCAATTTCCATATTCCTATGGCCTGGCCTCCTATGCTAACCACGGCCCCACCGCAACCGACTATGTATCCAGCAGAATCTGCATAGAGGTACCCATCGAGAAACTTTCTCCCATGGCGTGCATATCTTGTGACTAAGCTATTGATTGTCATTGGTTGAATGCTAATAGCTGAGCCCAAACAAATCGGCCAAGACACCTGGAGATACCAAACAGGAGTCATATCTGTACTGACCCCGGCACTGATGTATGAATTAGGATATATTAGACCAGTTTATAAACACCTTACTCCTCGAATTTTCTATCAATAAATCATTTCCACGAACATGAACCTAACTTAACCCCCAGAGCGGACTACCTTCAAGCAATCAATACAGGCTCCGCATTTTATCTCCGGCGTAACAAACGGTATCAAATCAAATTTCCGGCACAAATCATACGACGTAGCACGCAAGGCAAAGATAAAGGTTTTCAGCTGTTGTACAATAGTAATAAATGTTTCCAAGTGGTCTGCATTTTTGTTTGGTTACCAAAAAAGGTCAGCCCCGATCCAGAATTCCGGGTACAGTACCAACGGGCAGCAAGGGTTTTTAGGGGTTCAAGACGAAGGATTAAAGGCCCGGTCGCCTATGCAAACCAAAAAAGGTGCCTTGCATCTATTTTCGGCACTAAATACTGTTCCGAGTTCTCCATCACAACATAGAGTAATATATCTCTATCATTAGGGCACCCAGGTTCCTGCGGGATGGATCTACATACTACTGGAGGGATTTTTGTACTCGGGTGTGTGGGTAAGTGATCAGAATCTGATAAGTGAATGTTGTAACGGATGCGTGTGTTTGTCTTATCAGATCCTGATCACTTTTTGCAACACCCTAGTACCCTGAATGGCTCTCCTCTCGTCTCCAAACATGGTTTTAAACCAGTTTATTTTATCTTTCATTTACATACCGCCTGGCCGATATACAACCTAGTCACCTAAGCAGCATATGTATACAAGGAATTCCAGAGTACGTACATGGTACGACATGAAAAGCTCAACCGTCCGCCTGCCCTATGAAAATCATTGTCAGAAACGATGCTGCGTACATACACAAAGCGGGCCGCGGCCGGCGTCTCGGTTGGAATTTTTCTTTTTCTTTTTCGATCTCTGGTTAAATTCCAGATTTCTCGGTCCTCATATCTCCCGGAAAAACTCTAGTAGAGTAGCTATATGCCGCATGGATGGTTTGCACTGAGATAGAGTGCTCTACACTCTCTGCTACAGCAGGTCCTTTAATTTCCTCTAATATACTTTAATAGTCTTCCTATCAATTCTGCTTTTACCGAAACACTTACTTTAAGATGGGGGAGTCTGGTATTCGTCGACTCTATAGGCTTTAGATAATAGTTATTAATAAGAGTTATTATTTCGACCATTTCATCCTACAAGCTAGCTCGATCATGAAATTGTCTCTACTAGGGATGAGCTACCTAGAGATTAGTTATCCTAGAGAGTGAGATGCGCATACAGGCATGAATTAGTAGAGTAACGCTGTCATTCTAATAAGAGTATGTATGTAGATTATTTGCCTACTTTACCCTACTAATGCCTATGCTAGTTTTCTCTAGAAGCGTCATGGGTGCTAACAGGTTTCAGAAGTTGCAGACAGGAAGCTAGGCCTATATGGGATTCTTGGCAGGTATGCTGTTGACCTCAGAGGACACGATGCTTCGTAACAGTGGACAGTAGGATCATGTACGCCCCGAGCCAGCGCCGGCCGAGTTCCGAGATATGTCTCGGTAAATTCCTTTGAAATTCCGAAAAGCACTGAATCACAAGACGTCCAGCATCACCTTACCCTAATCTAGTAGCGATACGGTAATATTTTACATGGAGGAAGATAAGGTTCTTACTCCCCTAGCTGTATACCCGGGTGACCGGGCTCCACAAGTACTTCCTTAACTAGAGTAGCACCATTTTCTGAGACGATTCTAAACTTGATATCAATGATGATATGCGTTCTGTACGAGAAAGGCCTAGTCACGTACTGACCGCACTCAAGTCCGTGTGGGTTAATACAGGAGGAGGTAGAGT
This sequence comes from Morchella sp. 2016-72, assembly GCA_024713865.1. NCBI lineage: Eukaryota > Fungi > Ascomycota > Pezizomycetes > Pezizales > Morchellaceae > Morchella > Morchella sp. 2016-72. Next base: position 128,274 of record JAMJEY010000019.1, read on the forward strand.
AGAACTCTGCTCTGTATACAGGGCCGTACAATTCCTATACGGCCCCACAGCTATTTTCGTAAAATATGAAGGGTGGTAAAAGAAAACAGGAAATAGAATTCACGTGTTTGAGAAAGGAAAATGAGACATAGTGCTGCTAATCATAAGAGAGAGCCTATGCATGGGGTAAATAAGGAATCCTTCATGGCGGGAACTGAGCCTATGGTATTAAACATGGACCGTTATTCCCTTTTGTGAGAGCGGATATTATGCACTCTGCCGACAGCACAACAAGCCGAGCACTGCTACTATCCGTGATTCGATCCGATCTATGGGAAATACGGCGCGGCATATATTTAGAGAATTCTCATATAATCCTACGGCAGTCAAGCACTCTATAAGCCACTGCCTTGCCTATTATACTTTTTGGGTCTACCTAAGTTCTAGGTTCCTCACAGGTTTCAATAACGCTCGCGTTCTACTACACTACTGTGCTTACCATCAATTTTCATGTATTTTCGATCATTGCCATATTCAAACTAAATTCCGTCAGGATATATAGAAGCTTCCCTCGCGCTGACTCTAGCATAATGAGGTACTAGTTTTTGAATGATTATTCCGCTGAACTTTGGCGAATAGGTTTAGCCAACTAAGAAGCTTTCTCTGCAGCCGCAGATCTCACTAATCATCAACCATACAGTGTCACAAGCATCTCCGATCATTACCCCAGCAAACCCCGCGTGGCAGCGCCCCAAGATAAAAACCATTACTTCGTTTATTTTCAGGACATTGCAAATCCACCTCAAGTAGGCATAAGCCTGATTCCATCACGCACGTCACCCCTCCTTAGCAGTTCTTTTCTTGCTTGGAGTAGGTTTGTCCTCCTCTGGCGGCGTTACAGCTCCCATAACAGCTAGCCTGTTGAATATCTCTACGCTAATATGTTGTGAATACCGGCAAAAACGGAGACATAACATTCTTTCAGAAACTAATAGCCTCCGGTAAATCCTCCCATAAAATAAGGACATCAGTAACAACGCCGCCCGTAGTGATATTTTCAGTCAAGAAGGACCCATCAATCAAGCGGGGCAGAAAAAACCCACGCCGACCACTAAGGTCCAACCATCTATCCTTAGTGCTAACACCGGCTTTTGTTTCTAGAACGGTTATTCCCTACATTAACTAGAGTAAGTAGCAAGCCATCTGGCATCTAGTTTTGGCCACTGAGGCTCCATGTAACTACATGTAGCTAGTCAGTGGGTAACACAAAAGGAAAGGGGGGCGCCGTGCAGGGGCCACGGTCTTCGATATCCTTGTGGGAAACATACCTACATGTCATGTCTGAGCCCGCCTTTTATTCAGGGGTAAACAGGAACAGTTCCTGCAGATATGCCAGAGCTGGTTCACTGTGACATGGCGTAAGTAGGGGTTAGGGTCATTCGCGGTACTTTGATCAGAATACATGTAGTTAAATGTTGCACGTGTGAAACTCGAATGAAGGAGGGTTTGTAGTGTACAAGGGAGTATATTGTGTTCTAGGAAAAAATATCCGTGCGCAAACAAGACTTTAGAATAGTAAAACCCCCACGGGAAAAGCTGTTTCCATACTAGTAGGCCCAGATAAACAACCTAATACATAGAACGGTTCTTGCAAAGTTAAGTTACTCCATTGGAAAACTTAAGTTTTGGTAGGATTGCCTGATAAGATATGAGAATTATCTAGAGAGGTAAGTAGCCTATGTTTCTAGAAGTTAGCTCTATGTGTTATGGCGCTCGGCTGACCCAATATACATTAACCCAGCAGCTGTAAACGGAGCGTCATATAAATATTGATGAAAAAAACAGACAGGCGAGCAGAAACGGACAGACATTACGTAGCTAGGTGAAAGCATAACGAAGGAGACATTAATCAAACACACAGAAAAGCTTAATCTGAAGGAAGTGGGAACTCAAAAGATAAGGAAAGTATAAACGGGCCATGAAAAGAAACAATAAACAGAGTACCATAGCCCTATGGCCCGCCAATTATATCACAATTGAAAGTAGGAGCGATTTATAGATATTAATATATTAACTGTAATATGAAAGGGGTGATATTATCTCTACAGCTACTTAGATTTATGGTATGGTGTGGTAGAGTCTTGATTCGAGATTCACGGTTTTCGACTTAGGAGATGCTAGAATAGTGATAGTTTTCTTCCATTGGTGTTTTTCTATACCGGATCTTTCTATGAAGGGGATATAGTTGTGTTAGTAGGAAGAACATGATGGTACGAGCGCCGGGAAAGAAAGAGAACAGATTCGTAGGAATCGAAAGCATAATGAATTAGAGTAAGACATCCAGAGTTGTCTGCTACAGCGCTAATCATCCTAATATGTAAGAAATGGGAAATCTCTAGTCAGGATCTTATGGTACAGTAAACATGTCAAAAGTGATTTTACCACTGGTGGTGAAAAAACATCAGCATTTATACCTTAAAATGGATAAATCACAGATCACCTTTTGGCCAAAAGGGGCTATATAATGCCAGTATATATGAACATTGTCCACCAGTGGGGAATTTCATCACCAGTGGTAGGTTATTTTACCACCGGTGGCAGCTATTTTACCACTGTTGTGGAATTGTTGGTATTAGTGATAGTGCAGAATAAAGACTGAAGGTCAGCATTTATACTGGAACAAGGACTGAAATTCAGTACTTATACCAACCACCAGTGGTAAAATTATTTTTGACATATTTACCGCTCGATATATATATATCTAGAACGGAAATTCTTCAGTAAATGCACCACTGACATATAGTATGGCGAAAGTTTAAAGGTTGTATGGGAAATACATCATATATATCACCAAAGGCCTAATTTGTGTGGGCGTGCATAAACAAGTTTTTGTGGGCTTGAATAATTAAAAATTAAATTGTGTGCATGTGGGTATAATGAATTAAAGGAAAGGGTTAGTTAAAACTTTGCTCAGTTCACGTGTGAGGGAAGTTTCAATCAACTATTTAACCTTATTCCCTTTGAAAAAAGAAGATTGAAAGAAATCAACAGGTACTAATAGGCATATATCATTACATAGGGGGGGGCTGGATCTTTGGCCTCGGAGTAGTACAATGAGGGTAGTGCCAACTATGACACTGGGCTTTATGGGAATCTTAGAACATTCATGATGTATATACAAAGAAATGAAGCCGGTAAAAGGCTGTAAAAAGTACCAAAAACGGAGATGGGTACAACGATAGGGATCAACGGTGGAAAAATATATTAGTAAAGGACATAAAGGGATAAAACCGGATGGGCTCAAGGTTTAGATTAGTCAAGACATTTATTACTAACACCATATGCACTCCCATTTTTTGAAGGGTGTAGCGGAATGCACACATGTATATAAATGTACAGCACGAAAAAACGGGGTGCAATAACTACGGAATTTAGTGACGAATACTGAATTAGACCGGCACTTCATGAAGAATACTGCAACAATACAGTATCCCCTAGTACATTACTAGAATATTGATGGGAATACAGTAGCGAATCTACACCCCTCTTGTACTGTAGTTAGTAGGTAACGATACTGTAAGTATACGTACTGCCAGTAATACCAGCGTCGCAAATTGGTGAAGGCCATACCATGCCAGTCCTCGGTACCACGTATAAGATATCTCAATTTTATTCTCTTCAAGAGGCGTGTTCTATATAGCATAAACAATACTCATGTTACTATAGCTACAAATATCTGGAGAGTATGTCTCTCAAGGTTACAAGCTTAGCATACACGCGTAAAACAAACACCCTTGGCCATTAAAGAGGCTAAATTTACTTATATATAACTAGATAAACTATATTCGAAATATGCCATGAGTCAAGAAACAACACGAACCTACAACCGGTAATTAATGAATTAAACAAAAAAAAAAAAACGAATCTACAACCGCCAGGAACCAACCCCTCGAGTGATACCTCATGACTAAATTTTGATTACTCTGCGGACGTCTTACCCTAATATTCTGCACTAGTATTATCCAGCCATCATACCCCCCTATTCAGTAACCCAGGCAGTCACACGGGCCTCGTACACTCTGGTCTAGTCTCGTCAAAGTCTCGAGACTTTTGGTCATGTGACTTTTTTTCTGGGGAACATCTATAATCATGGTAGTTAATGTAAATTAAAAGTTGATCAAAAGTTGGAATCGTAGCTGGGGAGCACATTTGGGTACGGAAATAAATTCCTAAAAGTCTCGAGACATTCAGACCTAGTCTTGTCTTGTCTTGTCTTGTCAACCCTCAGGTCTCGTCTTGTCTTGCTGAAAGTCTCGAGACTTAGCCTCGAGACAACCTGTCTTGTGCCCACCACTACTACGTCATAAATTATAAACCACAGCCGGAAAACACCCCCAAACCCGAAGTGGGGGCGCGAACTAGGACAGGGAATAAATATCGACGGACAAGAAAGAGAATGTAGGCTCCTCGGAAACGACATCCATGCTTCCTCGATACTATCGGGTAGGTAGACAATCTAGTCAGCTTGTTCCATGATCAGGCCCGTGGGAGTTACCACTCCCACCTCTAAAACCCTTTCTCTCCTCTAGCCTTGCGAAGATCACTACCGCGTAGTATCGGTCATAGGATCTCACTCGAACCCTCTCAGCTAGCCCTAGCCCTGCCATGCGCAACAATCTCCCCTGTTCTTCCCCACATTTACGGAATGTTCCGATATTGTCCGCTTGAAACAGGGGTCAAAGTGCAAAGTGCAGGAAAAGAATAAAGGATAAGGCGATAAGGATGACGTGAGGTATAATCTTCGGCACCTAAGCATTCCAGAAAGACATGCTTCTCTGATTGAATTTTATAATAATTTAAATTTGTAGCGAACAAATTTGCTAGTCCATTCGTCCAAACCGTAGTCATCCAGTCATCCACAAATTCATAGAGAACAAGTAAAAAATAACGCCCGCATATCAAACGCCAAATCAAAAAAACCCCAGCCCGTAAAAATTGCAGATTACAACCGTTTCCGGGTTTGTACAAAATGTTCTCTAATGTCGAGGCCATACAAAACACAACGCCGTGCGAAATCTTTTCTCACTGTTCATGAAGGTGTTGGTTGGTAGATAGAGTATAGTTGCTAGCTGACCTCCTCGCACAAAAAAAAAAGAAAAAAAAAAAGAAAAAAAGAAAAAAAAATAAAGACCCAACTACATAACTAACAGTTAGGTATGGTAGGTGAAGGTGTATAAAGATGCTGTTGCCGCTATGCTGACGAGGCCCTTTTCAAGGATTCCAGTTTTTCATGTTTAGGATTCAGGACTTTAACTCTCTTTATCCAGGCAGAAAGGAAAAAGACGACTAAATGATTTTTTCCCCGCAAATAAAATGAACCCCAAAGAAATTATGAAAAGAAAAGAGAAAGGCTACCCATCACCACAAACAAAATTAAGGACACCTCCCCGCTACCAGGAGCCCCCGAACCCAAAACCGATGCAACAATATGCACAGTGAAAGGGTCCAATCACTATTGTGTAGTAGGGGCACCTGTTCCAGTACCACTAGAAGCTGCTCCATTTGCGGCTCCACCAGTAGCTAGCCCCGTCTTGTTGATGACCGCCTCGAGGGATGAGGCGTGGGATTTCCAGTCAATTCTAGTTCCCTGGGGGAGGTTGAGCTTGCGTTTGATAGTTTCCCTACACATGAGCCGTCAGCCTAATTATGTTTACATGTTCGGTGAAGGTATGAAGGGGGTATACTTGATCTTCAGACAGCTCGATCCATCTACCCTCGTCCAAACACTTAACACATCCTCATTACCTCTGATGCTTAGCACCGCACCACACAGGTCCTCACCAGCTTCACCAAACTGGTCTCCAACGATTGCCAAAACTAGGTCCTCCCAGTACCTTGTGCTAACACCCTTCCTCAATCGGATATTCCACTTTCCACCCTTTCTATTTTCTTTATCCTCCCACACGGGCCTAATACCCTTTTTAAACAGATGGTAGTCACTCACATGCGGCAGGGCGCTCGGCCGCCGCAGGTGGGTATATACGCTCCAGAACTCCTCCACCGTACCGAAGTAGGCAATTTTCAGGGTCGATTTCTCATAGTCCTGAAACTTGTTACCTGGAGCTCTATACCAGACGATCCACGTATTCTTCAATGGATGGGAGTCCTGCTGTGGGGGTTGTTGGGGTGCGGTGGCTACGGCCTTCCTACCTCCGGCGACGACCTCTGATGCCGTCAATCCGCCTTTCGGCGGAGAGATCAAATTATTCGGGGGGTTGATAGCCCCCGCCGCATTCAAGGCATCACCTCCTCCGGCGGCACCTGGAGTTTTGGGAGTTTTAAGACCAAATGAACCAAAGGCGCCGCCAATACCGATATTGAATGCAGACGCGGCAGATGCTGACTTTGCTGCAGTTGGAGAGGGGAGGGCCGGACTCGCAGTGTTTATGCTTTGCAAGTCATTGAACGGATTCTTGTAGTTAGGTCCTCTGGCCTTGGCTGAAGGCGGACCAAAAATTTTTGATGATGGGGGTTCACCGGTATTGCTTGCGGTGGGAGTTACTGTGGTGGACATAGACAGCGAGAGTTTACCGGAACTACCGTGAAGATTTTTTATTTTTTTGCGTCAGCCAGAGTTCCAGTTGCGGGAGCGGGGAGGGGGCGGGAAGAGGAAAGTGCAATTTCTTACTTCGAGCGTCGAGTCCATAGCGAGTTCGAGTCCATTGGTAGTAAGTCTAAGTGAATTATGTACTGCTCTTAGAAACCGGAGGAGGGAAAAAAATCTCTTCTGATGTCCAGTAAAAGGATGGAGAAACGAGTGGCAAGCAACTAGCCTGTGCTTAAGAAATTAAAAGGGGAGTAGGAAAGCGATATTTTACAAAGAGCCCGAAGAGAAATGAGAGGTTCAACGGAGTTTGAGGAAGCGCCTCTCAGTATTTAACAAAGATGTGACGTTGGAAGGCGCTGAAAAGTGGGGGATCAGCGGTCGGAAAATGGATATAGTTTATGGATCCTCAAAGGAGAATTTTATCGCCCAAGAAAGAGTTTTTTTTTTTTCTTTCTTCGCCGATGAGAAGAAGGATGGCTTTGAAAATGTTATGGATATTGAATGTACGCGGGACGACAAACTGACGAGATGAGTGGTGAAAGAGCGGAAATTGATGATGGGGCGAAGAAGTAGCAGTAGCAACAACACAAAGCCGCAACAGCAAAAACCAAGGAAGCCGTAGTAACAGATCAGATCAGATCGTACCAGGTCAGGGGGTGGCAGAGAAAAGTTGTTAAATAGACGAGAGGCAAGCAGAGATTAGTTCGAAGGTGGGAGGATGGTGAGAACTGGGTCAGCAAGTGGAGCAGAGTAAAGCAGAAGATATGCCAATGTAGTTGCGGCTGGTATGGAAAGGTATAGTAAGTTGGAGGAAGGGGGTAGAGGGGGAGGAAGAGAATGAGGGGAAGAATTCCAACAGATTTTTCTTGAATTTGTCGGTAGGATTGTCGTGGAGGTTTTGAGGTAGGGTTGCTTTACACAGGATTTACGCACTTTACAGTACGGAAGATTTTCTGTTTTTTTGTGAATGGGGAATGCGGGATTCTTTTCTTTCTTTCTGCCTTTCGTTGCATGCCTGACTTGCAATGGCTGACATCAAACTCACTGACCGTATTAGTCATCATGACCCCTGCATCTAGCCAAGGATTCCACCTCTTTAAAGGCCTTCTGTTTCCTTCCGGCTTCTCTTCTTCTCCTTTTACAACCAGACCACCACCTTCAATCAGAGTACAATCGATAGTCCGAAAATTACCCCACTCGACTGTCCATTTCCGATTAATAAACAATGTGTGTGGTTGAGATGATATCGTGAGCAGCAAGTCTGCAATTCTCGACCCTCCTTAAAAACCATCGCGACGAGATGCGCTCACCTTCGGGTTTGCAGTGCTTCCATGACCTGGTGATGACCTGAAGAGATGGACATTACTCCTCCTTTTTGCTACATGTTTGTTTTCTTGTATGTAGCCTTCAATTCAATTACATTTCTCTGTCCTGCCCCACTACAAACCCGAGATGAAGATACACAACGAGCTCTGGTAAACCGACCCAACCGCTCGCACTGGTAGTCTTCTGACTGCTAGCTACACAATGAGATGAGTTGGAAATGACGTTTAAAAGGCACAGACTGATCAAACCCCCCACTATCACCACCACCATCGCAACTACCTCCGCTGCTAGAGCATTTGCTAATTTTTCTAAGAAAAAGTGTAACTAGGGCTCTGTCTGAGTTAATTGGGGAAAAAAATTTCAAACCTGCCTGCGAGATGACGTTTTTACCCACTTGAACAACCCTATCATGCAGGGTTTTGGAGTATCTGTAGATTGAGTGGGACCCTGCCTTGATCCACCACGTACCAACATACATACAATCATGTAGTCTATATACCCAATTCACCCGTCATAAAGAAGATCTACCTAGATACCCAACCACGTACATTAGGTTATGGTTCATAAATCTTGAAAAGCTGTGCCTTTCTACATATTCTACCATTTCACCGTGATGTCGAAGTGATATTAACTAACAGCTTTGAGCCTATCAGCACAAAACAACCCTCAATTGTTTCGCCGGCGGCCTGCATGATAGATCGATATACATATGGCCTAGATCTGACTCTTGTAGAGATTGGCACACAACTCCTCCTCCAATTGCAAAGAATTCTAGAATCAATACGATACATAGCCCTCCCGATACCCATGTGAATTTTCTCCATATACTGCCTACTGTCTTTAGATATACAACTACCAGCCCGTGTCGCAGCGTATCTACGATGAGAATTTTGTACCTGCCTACACATTTTAAACACATCATGAAAAGAGAAAGAGGAGGGAGAGGAAGAGGAAGAAAAAGGAGTGAGAGGAATGTGCTTGTGCGAAACCACATCTTGTAGTTTTCAAACAAAATAGGAACGAAAGAAGGCTATGTACAAAAGTCCGGGGAAAAAAGACAAGAAACTCCACCCCAAACATAACATCATGAAAAAACGCCCATTTCCCATATCATGGCGGTCACTCATTTTCTACACCATACCAGCCCACAAGACAATGCTCACAAAACCGCATTAAAACTCGCTATCCTCCCTTCCTGCGACACCAACACCGACCAAGCCCAAGCCCAATACACCGACATTGGTCCATAGGCCCAACCTCCAGCCTCTCCAGAGAGCCTCCCCACCCCCCTCTTCCTTCGCCACACACCACATCGTCCCAAACACACCCGCATACCTGCCCAGTGGTACAATGGTTTTCTGCGGCTTCACCGCTGCAACCTGTCCCCGCCTCAGCACCGTCTCTAGCGGCAATCGTACTGCCAGCTCTGCAGTACTACTGAAGAACGTTAGGATGCTGAACATCGTCGGCGTCAGGATCGGATCGCAGCCGAATCGTGTACGCAGAAAGTACGGCGTGCCAAGGGAGATGAAGGATGGGAGAGTTGCATTGAGTGTAGTTGGGAGGATGAGGGACGGAGGGATGAAGTATGAGGGGAGTTGGCGCAGGCATGGGAGGATGTTGCGGGGCTGCTCGGTGGATGGGGTTATCACCAATCTAAATCCAATTGAACCTCGTATTAGCACACTGCACTTCACCAACTGAGCCTACCATGAACTGTTAATCTACCTCGTCCTCACAATATCCAATGGCGCCAATACCAGCGCCGCGACCGCCGCCGCTGCGACAGCAACACCCAGACTAGTCAGAGGATACGCACTATCCGCGATCTCTGTGAGGCCTGGGTCAGGCAGGCTCAGTACGGCGCTCAAGAAGCTACTTGTCCACGATTCAATCGTGCGCTCGAGGATGCCGTACAAGAAGGAGCTGTTCTGCCCCTTCCAGATACCCCATGTGCCCTCCTTATTCCACAGCGCTTTCAGCATGTCGCTAACGCTACTATCAGGGTGGAGGAGCTCGATTTGCCATGGATGGGCTGTATCGGGGTCTGCCGTTGTATCAAGTACATATCCAGCGCGATCGGTCATCTTACGACCACGAGATGGGGAGCGACGGAGGTTCTTGGGCGTCGGCGGGATGTTATCGGACGCAAAGTAGTCCGGCTCTGAGCCTGTGGATGCTGCCTATTTACGCCGTTTCAATCAGCACTGTGTAGAATATGCTGGAATTCGCATATAGACTGCAGGCTGTAGATTATAGCTGTAGTTGCAGTGGATCGTAAGACATACATCATCATCACTCCCATCCTCCTCGTCAGGACTATCGTACGCCCGTCCCTTCCTCCACGAGTTCTCCTTCTTCCTGCCTTTCCCCTTCGCACCTACAACCCCACTCTCGCACCTCGGTACAACCCTACACTGCAGCAACGTCTTGCTGTTCTCAAATGGTTGCGCGACGAGATTCAAGCCATACTGGGTGGCCGCCTGTGTGAAGAAGTTCTTTAAAACCTCGTTAGGGCTTGGGCTATCGAGGTAGTCGGTATAGTCCTGTAGATCATTCAATAGGTGGAATGATGGGGAGGCATTCTGGGCAGACGATGAGAATGATGGCGGGGGAAGCGGACTGGCTTCGAGACCGACAGGCGGAGGAGGGATGTAGTAGGGGCGAAGTGGGTTTGGGCTGGACATACGGACTTCTATATTGATGAAAGTGCTTGTGGTTTTGGAGTAAGTGGTATGGTCGTCGAAGTTGATGATATAACGCCAAGTACGTTACGTATTCTGCCCCTCACTCACTCACTTCACGTAGGACCTTGAGAGATGGAGATATCGGGGAATACAAGTGTTTATTTGTGTTAATATGTGCGGATGGGTGTGATCTATGCGTTGTTATAAATTATATGCGTATGCGGCTTTTTATTTCTCTTTAGGGTGGGGTCCCTTTTCCCTTTCCCTTTTTTTTTTTTTTCCAATGAGGTGAGGTCGTGCATGCCCATCTCCAAAAACGGATCCCTGTCACGTGTGACATGGTTGCTTCATAGAATATCACCCACCCTACGTTTACCATTACGCTATGCTTAGATCAAAATTACTATAAGCAGGCCTGGTCTACGCCCTTCAATCAGTCGTGAAGAAGGTAATCCCTGGCCGGGGATAGGGTTTTTGCGGTACATGTATTCTCCTGCCCAAACAGATATATCAATTAAATTCATAGCCCGTGCTCATCACTAATAAAATTGGTATAATGGCTCAAAAATCAAGGAAATAATCAAATCATGAAAGTTGGAACGTCCCATCCCTTCCCAAGCTCGGAGACTGCGTCGAAAAGAACGCGATCTTCCTCTGACATGACCCTGACCGCCCCCTCATCGTCGAAAAATGGTCTAACATCAGCCTCACAGACTGTGTCTTTCGGTGGAAGGGTTCCATCAACGAAGTAGTCGCGAATATACTTCACACTACAAACTGAGGGTGTTGAAATTGAACAATGCTAGAAACACGATTAGTTGGTAGCTGGAACCGTGGAGGGAAATAAAACGCTTACCCCTTCAGAATTCTGCTCTAATACAACAGATCCCTCAAAACCCTTTGCCATTTTGTGCGCGTTCCGCACTGGCGTCACAGGATCTGCGGAGTTGCCCAGGAATAGCAACGGCCAGCTAGTATTTGCACTGATGGGGCCGTTATAAACTAGTCCCTGCGGCCTTATCTTCCATCCTGCACATCCCATCCTAACAACAGCCCAGCTGCCACCTGATGTTGAGCTCTGGGCCTGCAGCATGTGCAAGTACTCGTGCATCTCATCCAACGAATCCTCAACTTGTTCTCCATCGCTACATGCAATGGCCCAGATCGCACTGAAATCTGGTCCTGGCGGGCGCTCCGGTCCACTACCACCACAGTTACACGAGAATGCCTTCTTTTGGTACTCGATGAAGCTTTTCCCGTCACCTGCATCGATATCGGCCAAGACTTTCGCGATCTTAGGAAAGGTAGTGAGAGGTTTATACAGAGCGGTGAAGAACATCGTTTTGACATCGGAGTAAGTAATGATTTCAGCCCCTGTGGAAGCATCAGGAACTGGGAGAGGTTGGCGCCGGAGTCGAGCCATGAGTGTGGAGAGACGGGTGGAGATATCGCCGGCAGTGGTACCTATGTGGAAACCACAACGAAGTGGACCAGCAAGAGAGCAGTAGTTGTAGAAAGATGCAACGACTTTCTCTGCGTCTTGCAAGTTGGTCATCCACCCAGATTTGTAGTAGTCTTCTACATCACAGATACCTGTTTCCAAAGTTTCGTAAGCTAAGAACCCTAAATTGGTGATTGGTCAAACCGGCGCAACAAGGTAGATATCAAAGCTCAGTTTCCGAATCACAACCCACAGAAGCTGAATCAAAGGCAGCACGATCTTAGTGTTCTTGATTGTCTTCGGAGTCTTGATAGATTTTCTTTGTATGCTTAACTTGTTGCACCGGTTCTGCCCAGCCTCAATAGCCCAAAAGCAAGAGTGGATCCTACCATCAACAGCCATCCTCTCGATCCTATCTGGAAACATACTAGCAAAGGTAGTCCCTAAAACACTTCCATAACTAAACCCCCAATACTTGAGTCCCTTTTTGCTCCCGTCTTCCCCAACTCTGTCCCACTCCCTCTCGCTGATCTCCAACATGTCTCTTGCTACCACCGGCGTTCCCACATACTTTCCGACGCCGGAAAGACCCTCGCCACCCATAGTAGTATTGCAAATGGCTCCCATAGTCATACTTCGTGCGTAAGCCTCCCCGACCTCCTCCCCCGAGTCGCTGGATCCAAGGACCCGCCCGCCAGACTTAAACCCCCAGATTGACTGCTCCATATCGGTGCTAAAGCAGGACATGGAAGGGGTAGTATTATTGATCCCACGGGGGTCGAAGCCAACAATAGAGAATTGAGGGCCAAGTATGGTCTGAAGTTGCTTTCCACGACCAATGGCAAAATTCGTACCAGAGCCACCGGGACCGCCTACATCATGTTGTTAGTTTTGACATACCCAACACCGAGCTTATGAATCCTAGTACGTTGTAACACAAGGCCAAATATCTCCGCCATTCATCCCACACATATTACCAATCACGTTTACATACCAGGATTAATCAACACTGGACCTCCCCACCGATCGCTTCTTTCATCCACCTGTGCAGGCACTTTTACGATCGCAACTGCTGCCTTCAGTCCGTTGCCCGGGTTCTCCCAGTCGAGAGGGACCTCGAGTCTTGCGCACTCGAATCCGTCCCAACACGGGCGGTACTCAAGGTGCGCAGTCGGAGTTATCTGTGTGGGTAGATGTATTAGCAAGGAGCAAAACAGAAAGGGGTATAAGAGGCGACTAACATCTTCCCATTTGAAATCCCGGGCCTTGCTTGCCTCAAAAGGACAGCTTTTGTGAAGAGCCGGCCCTTCCCAGTTTGTGAAATATCCGATGATAGCCCATAAACCGAACCCCGCGATTCCAGAGAATATAATAAGACGACGCGTCTTCTCAAGCAGTCTGAGTTTACGGCCCGACCGTGGGATATCGCGGCAGGCGGAAGGGATAAGTGGTGTTTCAAACCCTTTTTTCTGGCTCCAGTTCTCCATATTATCCATCTTGGCACTGGGGAGAGGAGGAGAGGAGGAGGGAAGGAGAGAGGAGAGAGGAGAGGAGGAGGAGGAGGTTAAAGTAAAAAAAAAGTCCTTAAGCGTTACTCCAGCTTAAGTGTTACTTAGCTACATGTACTTAGTACATGTAGGTATCTCCTAAGGTCTAGCCTCTCAAAGTGGTTAGACTGGTATGTATAGTCTTGGCACGATCTATAAGTGCCCCCTAGCTTCCGCGAACCACATCTGCGGAGTTATGCCTGATTGTAGGCCTTGGGCAAAATATTCTATCCAATAAGGTTCTCTTCACTTATCATATTCTAATCACTTACCCTCAATACCCAGTACTTTACCTATGCTTTAATTTAACATTTTTACCATCTCCAGAGTCTTTTTCTACTTGTGTGATTGGTTGATGGGAGGATAAGGTAATCAAGTTACCGGAAAAAGGCTCTGGGGTCCTTTGCGCAAAGGGCCTAATAATAATCTAAAGAAATTTAAGATCTATTATATATTTGATAAGGGGATAACGTAATCCGTTTGTAAAGCCACACAAAGTTTGCTTCTCACTTCACTGTCAGACCAAGGGTTATTATATAAATCATACACTCAGTTGTTGATCGTATCGGAGAAGAGGAACCCCATAATATTTCATTTAACGATAAGCCGCTATGATATCCTGTAACTATTTCCATCTCTAAAGCGTTTAACAAAGTAAGCCGTCTCGTGTGGGAACTTTGGTCGGGTAGCATTGATATGATGCTTCCTAATGCCTGTTCAACCTGGTAGTCAAACCTGGTCCTTGATATCTTACCATTACCAAATCACCGAGTGATATGTTATGATGATGAACACGCAGCGGGAGGTTTGCGCCTAGAAATGCCAACAAACTACGCAGCGAGAATCTAAATTTGGGTGGAATTTTACTTTATGCTTACCTTTCGTTGTCTGGCCTTTCAGGGCGGAAGACATCTTTGAAACTCAAACATATCGAGTATGAACAGAAGTGATAGCGAGGTAGTAGATACATGTAGGGATAGTGGTTAGACGGGGATAACTAGTTAAAATGTACTGAGCTAAATATAAAACAGATGCCATGACCATGGAAGGGAAAGGTTGCAAACGCCGCCCCCGCGATGCTAAAGTGTAGTGTAACCTACTTTACCCTAGTAGCGAAGCAAAAAGAATATTTATTTACAAAAATAACAAGCTGAAGGGAAATATAAGCACCAGAAAAAACTTGATAAGTATGATTTCATGGATCGCTATTGCGTATCTATATTATGCTGTGGTGGGCTTTTCTCCCTCTAGTACAACCTTTGCTACATCGTCTGCCAATGCACTAACTTTAGCACTCTCCCCCTCTTTCTTTGTAGCAATTCTCTTCTTCATCTCGTCGATCAAGTTAGCTAATTCCACATCAACTCCGTTCTTTTCAGGGTGTCCTTCAGGCAGCCCCATCTCTTTAATCTTGACCTTCCCTTCCTTCATCTCATCTTCGCCCAGTACAATTGCGAACGGCACACCGTTCTTGTCTGCGGCGGCGAATTGCTGGGGAAGTTTGGGCTTGACTTTGTACGAAAACTCGGCCTACTCTGGTTAGTACTATATATTCTAAACGGACAATTTAAAAATAAATACCTTTACTCCTGCGTCCCAAAGCATTCTACAGACCTCCATTCTCTCCTTGACTAGTCCTGTAAAGGTCTTTCCTCCAAAGGCCATCACAAACACGTCCACCTCATTTGCTCTCACCTCCGCTAGCATCTTCGCCTTGGTAATCGAGAATATTCTGTCAACACCAAACGAGATACCAACACATGGTACCCGTCCCTTTGCGGAGTTGGCAAACATGCCAACCAACTCATCATACCTTCCACCTGCAGCAATTGACCCTACACCGATCGAATCATCGTTAGAACGGTCGGCATCCGGGTCGTTAGGGTCAACAGCCTTAGCAGGCTTCTTTGGTTTGTAGCCCTTGGCGGGAGGTGCAGAAGCCTCCGTGACAACTTCGTAGATGATGCCAGTGTAGTAGTCGAGACCACGGGCGAGGGAAAGGTCGAAGGAAAGCTTAGGCATAACATTGAATATCTCGAGATAGTCGAAAAGTAGGCCCATATCCTTCAGGCCAGCAGCAAACAGCTCATTTGCAGTGAGAGTTTCGTCTTTGAGGAGCTCATCGAGAAGGTCGCGACCACCTTTCTTGAGAACATATTCCCCGATCTTATCGGCGACGGCAGGGTCCAGACCCTTCTCTTCCGTCATCTCTTTCCGCACCTCTTCCCAGGGAGACTATCCAAACAATGTCAGCTGGAAGTAACCCGAGACATGGACCATCACTCGTAGCATACCTTATCGAGCTTATCGACAGCACTGGAGATTGTCCTGATTTTCTCCGCAGGTACACCGCAAATTTGGAAAAGCCCATCAAGGATCTGTCTGTGGTTGATTTTGATTGTATATGTTCCCAAGTTTAGCCCATCCAAAATCTCAGTAGTGATTCTCAGAATCTCCGCGTCAGGAAGCATGGGATCATAGACACCGGCAATATCGAAATCGCACTGGTAGAACTCTCTCATACGGCCCTTTGTCATCGCCGGCTGATCACGGCGGTAGACTTTTGCGATGTGATATCTCTTGATTGATTGGATTGACGGGTTCATGGCGAGCCATCTCGCGAACGGAACTGTAAGATCGTAGCGGAGAGAGCAGATCTCGCCGCCTTGGTCGGCAAGGTCGTAAATGAGCTTTGAGTCTTCACCGTATTTCCCTGTGAGAACCTCGCGGAGCTCAAAGACACTGAGTAATAGATCATGTAAGCTTTTACTGTTTAAACACTCTGTACGTAAGGGAGGGCGAAGCCTACGGGGTATCTATAGTAACCGCTCCGTGTCGTTTGAACACATCCGTGATGGTTCCAAAGATCTTGTCACGAATGATCATATCCTTGCCCTCCCAATCTTTGGTACCCTTCGGGACCTTCAGATTCAACATTCCCTTGCCCTTCTCCTTCTTTTCCTTCGGCGCCATATGTAATTCCGGGTTCCGCGAAAGAAATTGGCGTGTAGAAAATGCTCTAATAGGTGGCACAGGTCTCAGGTAGTGGAACCTTAGTGTAGTTTTGGTTGCCGTGTAGTAAAGGAGTTTGTGGAGCTGTGAGGGGTAATGGAGGGGCAACTTCATCGCGGATGTCACGAAACCAGGTGAAACAAAAACCTAGTGACTCAACCAGCCAAACCCCGCGTTCTTTGTATCCCTGAAAGATGCGTTCGTAAGAGCCGCAGGGTTAGGGCTATTACAAGAGTACGACCACTGTTCCTGTTCAGTGTTATGATCATGAAATTGTTACACGTACACTCCCTCGTGCTTCTATACATTGTTCTCGACTATGTTCACGGTCGGCGCAGTGTGCAGTACGACTATACTACATGTATATCTATTATCTTAAGACGGGCCGAGTTTCGCTGTTAGCCGGGCCAGGGCGAGATATGCTTCACGGGGATACATATATGATACATTGGGGGTGGCCGGCTAGGCTAAATGAGATTTCTAAGGAGATTCTTGCATCCCGGAGTCCGCTCCTGCTACCAAGTCTAATAAAGAGTATGTATGCACCTAGATACAGCGATAGGAATGATCTATGGAAAAACGGGGGGAGGGCGGGGTGAAATTGTATGACGAAAAAGTACATATCTGTGCACCATATAACTGCTTTTTTCATAGATCATTCTTATCTGGGAGCTGTAAATCCCACAGCTGAGTCTGCTGAAGGTTCTCGTGAACCACTTACAAACGAGACCATCGGCGCAAGTGCAAATACATTACTTCTCTACTAAATGGTAGCATCCAGATTGGTTAATCAAATTTTTTCACCTGTGTTGTATTGCGTTATCTGTGACTGCAGCTACCGAAATAAAAAGATAACCCCATCATGACTTATCACTCACCCCCAATCAGACATCGTGCTCATCTCAACAAAATCCCCCGAGAGATTTGCCACGGATCTAGACTTTTTTTAATCGCTCAATTTAGTACTACAACGTCACACATACCCTGTCGGCTGTTTTTCCCTTCTGCTAGTATGGTCTACTTCTAAATATCGTGGGATCTTTGGCGTTGAGGCTGTACTGTACAGCCCCTGTAGTTGATTGGCTGTAATCACACGTGGGGCTGAACTACATAACTCATCACCCCGCATGTAACGCCGTAGCACCA
Organism: Morchella sp. 2016-72; assembly: GCA_024713865.1. NCBI lineage: Eukaryota > Fungi > Ascomycota > Pezizomycetes > Pezizales > Morchellaceae > Morchella > Morchella sp. 2016-72. Next base: position 146,019 of record JAMJEY010000019.1, read on the forward strand.
TCCCCAAGATCTTCGGGTACTGTAGGGTTAGGTCTGAATGGTACGAAAGCGTGATGCAATCAGACAGAAAAAAACTTCCAGGGAATGCGTTAACCAAGAGCCAGACTTGTTAGTCCACAAAGCTTCCAATTAGAACAAGTCGCCACACACAAGTGATATGAAGGAACACATTCCAATTCGCATGTCCAAACTAGTGGTTGATGCACACGGCACAACTTCCAAGCCCGCACCGATTCTGGTGTGTTTATAAATGCATGTGTGTTTCCCAGCCTTCCCCTCATCATCTTCCCCGCATTTATCAATAACAAACCCTCGTATCCATCCTGCCCTATAACTACATCCTTTTTAATAGCCCATACCTCTTACCGAAATGGATCTTCTTAAGAATCTCGCTGGTGGTTCCGACAATAACGATCAACGCGGCCAGCAATCATATGGCCAACAATCACATGGCCAGCAGCAGCAATACGGCCAGCAGCAGCAATATGGCCAGCAACAGCAGCCATATGGTCAGCAGCACGGTCACTCTTCATCAAATTCCGGCTCCGGCTCCGGCTCCGGTCTCGGTGGCATGATCGGTGGATTGATGGGTGGTGGCAGCCCAAAGCAGTCGCAGCAGCACCACCAAGACCAGTCGTACGGCCAGCAGGGCCAGTCATACGGCCAGCAAGGCGGGTCATACGGACAACAGGGAGGACCATACGGCCAACAGGGAGGACCATACGGCCAACAGGGAGGACCATACGGCCAGCAGGGTGGATCATACGGCCAGCAGGGCCAGCAGTCATACGGCCAGCAGCAAGGCCATTCCTCCTCGGGCTCTGGCTCTGGTTCAGGCCTCGGCGGCATGATCGGGGGGCTGGTGGGTGGTAGCAAGCCCCAGCACCACCAGCAGCAGCAATCTTACGGCCAGCAGCAAGGACACTCTTCGTCTGGCTCTGGCTCTGGCTCTGGCTTGGGTGGCATGATTGGTGGATTAATGGGTGGCAACAAACCCCAGCAGCAGCAGCAGCAAAGCTCTAGCGGTTGGGGCGACAAGCTCCATGGCATGATCGGTGGTGGCCCAGAGTCCGAAAAGAAAGAGGATGCTGTTGACAAGGGTATGCGTTTTATTCCACTACATTGCGAAAGTAGATGATAACAAGATTTTCGCTTTAGCTGTTGATCTTTTCCAGGAGCATATTCTCAAGCAGGGCCCTCAAAATAATGAGAGCGCCTTTGAGCAAGCTAAGGATGAGCAGATTGGCAACTGTAAGAATGCCCGTACATGAACTCTTCCTATTTGATCATATCGCTAACTCTCAAATTTCTAGTTATCCGATCCCAGTACAAGAATTACACTGGCAAGGATATTTCTAAGAAATAAATTGGTTATATGTAAATATGGTATTTTCATTTTTTATTTCAGGATGGGGTTTTCTTTTTTCTACTTTTAAATTACGAAATCATGTCCGGTTACGTCATATGTAAAGCATTTGAAACATCCAGCTATACCTGTTTTGGAATCAAGCTTACAATAACAATTCAAAGTATTGGAAACATAAACGTAAACTCTCAGCACAAAGATTTTTTTTAAAAAAGTTACACAGAATATTCTTGTACTACAGAAATGAACGTATCAAACCAATCGAAATCATGTTGAGATCAGGCCTTAATACTGACAAATGGGCAGCTAGCATGAGAGTTATACCAATCAACTACTAAGGTAGGTTCAGCCAGGTGCCTAATCCGAACCTCCCGTGCCACCACTACCATCCCAACCACAACTCAATGAAACGCTGGTCCATCCATCTTGTAGGTCTATAAAATCCCATGACTTGAGGGACGATCTGGTAGCTTTTTGGCCACGATATAACCCCAGAAATAGGGATAAATGACGATCCCTGAAGTCATGAGACCAGACAGGCCTACAAGAAGGGTGGAAAAGCGTTATATTGATTTGTGCCCAAGGTGAAAGTGCCAGCGGGAAAGAAGTCGTATCAGAATACAGGGACCAAAACCTGCCTTGTCCGTTCAAATTGATAATACCAACTCCAACGCAATGCTCACTGGCGACTCAAATATCAGTGTATCAGACCCAACCTCAAAGTGATTGCAATCGCTCTTGATGGTCTTTTCGAAGCTCGGGGGAAATGCCCTCTATTTAAACTATTTGATATCGGCTCATACTGACAAATACTGTTTCATACTCGATTAATAACAACCGGTCTGGATAAATTCAACTGCAAATTACGATGAGTCAACATCACCCACAACAATATATATCTAGACTGTACATGTGGTTGCAAAAAGAAAATCACCATAAACGCCCTCAGGTATAACCTGCTGCAGTATGCTCCCCTTGGGTGAAATTGCTGGTCCAGACTCCCCTCACATCATGCAGTGGGCCGAGGGAAGAAACGTGGGTGTGGAATCCCCTCCACATGTGTGCACGCCGTTTTGTGCATTGCGGGCTATGGACGTTGGATCATCACGGCTGAAGGTCGTACCCCATGTGAGCTTGCCGCATAAGCATATCGGGACCTGATTCCGATTTGTGTGGCAAGCCGGGGTTCGGATAGATGAAACCGAAGCTGCATGTTTCCTTTTTGGTAGTTATTGCTGGTACCGCAAGCCCACATACATGCATAATGCGTACATAATTGGTGCACTCGGTTTAACTAAAGTCTTGTTTTTGAAGGCGATTTTGGAGATAAACGGAACTTACCAGGGTTGGAGGCCTACGCACCTTCGGCATGAGCGCAAAGCTGACATTGGTGGTGTTTTTTTTTTTTTTTTTCACAGAGAGTCACTCGTTCCAAGAATATCGTGATGCCAGTGGTTGGTATAGCGGGAATCGCGCAAATTTCGGTTTCTGATGCGGAGTAATCAGACTTAGGCTTAACTTGATATTTTTTTTTCTTTTTTAGTTGCACTTTCAGCTCGAATATAGACCTATGCCTCGATCTTTTGCTTCTGGCGGTCAAGTGATCCTGAGGCATTCTGTCGACATTAGCATTCTGATACTGTACTGGCTACTGAAAAATAGTCGAACCTTTCCACAATTATGATTTAGATGATGTATGTATACAACTACGGCAATTCATACTTCTGCCACCCTGTACCATAACAGTTGAATCAAACAGGACTTTCTATTTGTGATCGCCGGTCCCCGAACGAAGCCTCTACATGTAGTTATCATAGTTGTTGGCGCGTTGGTTACTATACATTGATATATGTAATAATGATCGACCTATGTCTTTCCTTTTTCTAGTTAGCTATTTTTTTATCTACTTACATGTAATTATTCTCTTTATGTAACATTCTTAGCCGTGACAAGTGTCCTTCTTTACTACACCGTATCGCACTCGGGCATTTCTAGATACATAATTTTTTTCTTCTTTATTCATTCTCCTAGGCCCTGCGTATGCGGTTATATCACTTATTCATTTCCCCCGAGAATTTTGGCTAATTTATGAGGTATAACAGGTACGATCTCTCATTAAGATGAGATAATAGAATGCGAACTCTGTCATTGGCAGTTTTATAATAAGCTTGGTTCAACCCATCTGGCCAACTGAAATTCTGGGATTTTATCCCGCCGCGTATCTACATGATGCTCTACTCGATATCCCCACACCAACTTCTACTATGAGCCGAGGTTACCTGCTCTCTGCTAATCCTGTCGTATGACTTCGTTGCTAATTACTGTTGGTTACCCGTTCTTAGCTCAGTACTCAGTCCATCACCATGAACTGATCTGTATTTTATGAGGTACTCTAATGGCGTGCTTGGCGGTCCAATGGCAGACAAAACTATGCCAAAGACTGTATTCGAATAGGTTGACGTGTTTAGACATCTCTCTTTGGTCGGTTTACCACGTGGCCAAGACCCCCTTACCCCTCATAACATTTTCCACAAGCGTCGCAAGTTGAATCACGATGCTCATTTCGAAAGATGGGATGCCATCGTATGGAGTCTACTCTTTCCCTAACCCAGGCAATCACATTCTGTCCAATACTACAACCCTCAGGTATGCGTCTGTTACCTATTCAGTTTCGAATTAGACTTGCAGGGAATGTAGATCCGTTGGTTGACACGAGTGATTGCATATGATTGCGGTTGCGAGCTCTGCCCCCCACCACGTTTACTCGATTGGGGAAGGGAAAAATATCAAGAAACCCAATATAGTAGTGTCATACCGCGCAATTGTGATATTTGACTTTTGGATTGCATAACTCTAAACCCACTAGGTGTCTTTCTTGTTTTCCCTTGTCTACCTGAGTTCAAGAAAGAAAAATGCCGCGCTAAATTATAAATAAAGAGAAACCACGGCTTCATATTCGCTCACTGAGTGAAGTTTGAAATACTACTTGGCTAGCCTTATGTCTCTGGCGTATGGTAGCTTTACACATAATAATGGATATTTTGGAATTGCGTAATAAAGAGGGATATCATGAACGTGATGTGCATATAATGCCATATTTGAAATAACTAGAAGCGCCTGTGCAAATTTTCACTAACTAAACGACAAACCGCGGGAAAGCAGAAACTATATTTCAAATAACTGAGGATGCGCGCCTAGTTGAGAGACACGCCACGGGGTTATCTCCCGCGCAGCAATTGGTAATCGTTCTCCCGTGAGCGTCCTAGTTCTATCACTAATGATACTGAGGGCCGGGACTATATTTTCGTAGAAGAATGTGTTAGTTGGCCCCTGCCATTCATAACTCATAATCCGCCATACAAAATCACAAACTAACCTCTAGTGCATGTATGACAGAAATATGTAAATCAGCACCGACCAAAATAATAAAGACACAGTATAGTGGATCGCAGGGTCTGGTAGCGTCTATGATAGTATCATATCATAATTCTACGTTGTGCATAAACCAAAAAGAAACCTTTCTAGTCCCAGAATCTTTCTGACCGTCAGCTACATGTTCATGTATGTCTATTCGTATGTAGACACTAGTGCAGTTGTCCACCTGAGTTATAAACCAGCGATATCCAAATGACTAATAAAATCTCATAAGTCTGTCATGGAGATCTATTTCGAAGTTGAAATTAGGTGACGTGACTTTCTTGGTTGATCATGATCCGGTATGATGCAACTACGTGGAGCCTATCCATTCCTCATGTCAGATCCTTTATCCTCATGTAATTGGGATAGATAGATATAGAATCCAGAGCCCCTTTCTTTCTTTCTTTCTCCCTCTTTTAAATTTCTCCCGGGCTCTGTTTTAGTCCCTTTGCTTTTCAGTCGGTCTCTAATTTTTATTTGTTAGTCACGAAATTTCACTCGTCCCCCCCCCCCCGTCGACCTGTCTGGCACTCTACTAAAACGGGAATTCATTATACACAATCTCTCTGAAGATAAGGGTATGAAAGTGGTAGTCTACTCCCTTTGGGGTGCTGATTTGGCCCAGAAACTTCCGCTAGATGCCGCAATGCTATCGCCCACTGAACTGGGAGCTTCTCATGTTATAGGGTCTAGATCTCCACACCCCATTCCGCCTACTCGTAAACCCCGCGGTGTTATTGTATAGAGGCCGTATCGCCTGCTCGGAGTGTATCTTTCATTCATGTCTAGTTTACGGACCCCCTCCTATTAGCCCAAGCTCAGCTAGCTACACGCACTCCTCGAAGACATGTGAGTATACACGATTTGGAGCTTCAGCATTTAAACACCCCCCCCCCCCTCCCTCTCCAGGCTTTAAATATTCACAGAGGACATGTACATAACCAGGTTACGTCTTCGACATTTACATACACCAGCTAAAACTTCGCCCATTTACATACAAAATTCTCGGAGCCCGATCTTTTGCACATATCCATTTATACCCGTTCCACATGAACCCCCCCCCCCCAACTCCATCCCGAGTACCCCTATCCTATCATCGTAATAAGAAACCACTAGAAACAGCATTTATTTTGTTACCATACTACTTCCCTATCCCACAGTGGACTAGCGTATATAACTGGAACTTCAAAAACAAAAATAAAAGGGAAAACATTGACAATTGCAGATAACTCCCCTTCCTACCGATCGACCCTGAGTTTATGCTCCTACTACATACTACCTTCCATGCCCTACTACCCTACTTTCCCAAACCGTATCCAAGCTTAGGGTCGCGACGATACGAAACAAAAAAGTATCCGTTAAATCAAAATTCCAAAAGACATAGAAAATAAAACCAAAACATTGACATTAACATTGAAATTCGCATTACGTTGAGGGCTTTCAGGACCGCGAGTTGTTTTTCTAACTGTTTCTTGAACAAATCAGAAATATAAGAATTCTTATAAAAAATTGACAAAAAAAATCTCAACCCCGAACCCCACCTATCTGCAAGCAATAAACGGGGCGCCCAAATCCGTAAACCCATAATACCAAGAAATAGAGGAAAGTAGGAAATGGAAGGAGAAAAACCCAGACCCGAATTTTTTGGCTCTTTTTTGAAATAACGCGAATTTGAAGTGAAGGCTTGAGACAAGAGATAAAAAAAAAACACTTCCCAAAGTTACAATTGAACAACGGACAAAAAAAAGAGAAAACGTAAGGGAGAAATGCATCCAACCCGACACACTTAGTTAACACCTCATTAGAAGAAAGGGAAAAAATGAGAGTATGAGATATAAAAGTAGGGAAAGTTTAAAAGCGAACCAACTGTAAAGTACAAGAATCAAAAAACGTAACGGGGAAGTAGTAACATACACTTGCGAAATATTTGTTACAGATTCTTCGTTCGGGAATGGCTGCACAGTAAGGAAGTTAACAATACACTTTGTACAGGGAAGCATCCTCGCTTCACTGCGCAAGGAATTGATCGAGGTTTGATTCCATATTATCACCAGTGTTCAGTGCTTCAGCAGCAAGAGTCTCATAGCTTACTGCCGATGCAGGCGCAGGGTCCTTGACATATAATTCGGCATCATGATTCGTCAGAGCCTCAAACATATTGTTCATATCCCGGCTAGAAGGAGCATTATTGTATTGGGGGCTGCTACTAGACTCGTTCCTCGATCGATGGTAACTACTACCGCTCGGGTTGAAGAGGGCCGGATCCAAAGTGGGGCCACGACCAGGGTTATTCATTAAAACAGGAGACCCGAGTCTTCCGTCTCGATATCCAGGCTGACTAAAAGTCGGGGAGCTCTGCGACGTGGATCCAAATCTTGAGTTCCCATAATCGAAATGGGGCTCTCCAGGAGATCGCTGGGATCCGTGACCTGAATGAGTCTGACCAGGATTGATCGTGGTGGGTGTATCAGGCGAAGACGGCATAGTTGCCGACTTTGAGGGAGCGGGTTTTATTATTGGAGGCGGTTTTGAGTTGCCGTCAATGGACTTCTTTTTTGAGAAAGAATGGGATTTAGTCCTAAGCTGGGGCGGGAGATCGTCCGGGTTTGTGATACCCATCTGAGCCATCAACTTCTGCTGCTTCGTTGGGCGAGGCTTGCGAGTAGACATAGAGACTTCGATGTTTGGGGGTGGTTCGGGCGCAATTGGCATCCATCTATGCAATTCGGTCCGGAAGAAGTTTGTTTCATGTGCCAAGAGGATCTCCGCGCCTTCAATCTTCCTCAGATAAAAGCGCATAGTTGGAACCTCAGCAGAAGTAAGCCCGAGTGCCGATGTCGTATATGGGCGAACATACTCCCGGAAATCGGATGCTGCTTTAATAATATTGTTGAGGCATTCCAGCTCATCGGGGATGAACGGAAGACCTGGAATCTCATTGTGCCACTCGATGAGGTCTTCAAGCTTAGGCCGAGCTGCATCCCGGGGTATCTTCACACGATAGTCACAGATAGGGCAGGTATATTTGTCATCTTCCTTGACCTTGCCTCTGGCTATCTTAAGACATTTTCCATGATACCTTTTCAGAAGTTAGATAATTTTCTTCCGCCGGATACTGCGGGGAAACATGATTGACATACCACTCATGACACACTTCACACTCAATCATCATCCCAGCTTCAGGTTGCCTGCAGATGCAAAAGACCTCCCTCGGTCTCCCGCCCCTAGAATTTTCAAAAGGGCCACCGGTTTTTGGTTCTGGGCTAGGCTCTCTACTAGATGGCTCCACTGGAGTTCTTGGCCGGTCGTCCAAGGCAAAGCAATGCTCATTACGCCCTTCCACATAGGCCATGTGTTGGCCTAGAATGTGTAGCGGCGCATTTGCTTTACCAAATAACTTTTTCCCTCTTCTCATCCAGTCTTCGTGGCGTTTCTGCTCTTTTTCTAGATCAATTGTTCCTACAGGCTTGCTGTGGAGCTCTAGTAAAGAATCCAACACCTCTCTAACATCTTTATAATGTGGTCTTTTTGATAGGTCTGGCTCCTTGCTCTGATCATATAGCGAAATGATCTGCCTATGAGCCTCGCGCTGTTTATTGAGGATTTGGTCGACTTGCGCTAATGTCTCCCTAGAAACTGGTAATGTTGAAGCTTGACTTGAAAGAGCCTCTAATTGCTGAAAATGCACAACATCCGCTCTCATTAACTCCTTGGCCTTAGCCTCCCACATATCTCCGCCCTCTTTCTGACTTTTTAAAAACATCATCTGTTCGTTGTTATCCGGAATCCCCAGGTCAAGCCCCTGTTTGATCATATCTGCAGTTTCATTTAGGTCCATAAATCTTCCACGGGATTCTCTTGCTAGATCCACCCATTTCAATTGCCGAACAATTTTCTCCAACAAATCTGTCTCAGCTAAGTCAACATTAAAACTCTTTCCCATTTCGACAAGCCCTTCATAGTCAGCTGTCGACAGAGCCCCTGGAGTAGCTAGAGCATTCCTGGCACTTATCTGAAACCCCCGGATTGCATCAGCTCTTTCACGAAGCTGATCAATTTCTGGGCATTCAAAGCCTATAGTCTCAGCATTTTCCAAAAGCTTCAAAATGCTTTCCAACTTCCTGTGCTCGCGTTCCTTTTCTTCCATCTCTGCCTGCTTAGAGCTTCCCTTCCTCCATGCTTTTTCATTTTTCCTGCGATTTTGCTGCTTGCGTGAAATATATGGAGTAGCCTCATCCACCCACTCCTGTGCACGTTCCACAAAGGTCTTCAAAGGCGCCAATTCCGGGATGTAGCAAGGAATCCGCTCACCCTCAGACAGCAGTGACTTCAAAACCTTCAATGCGGGCCGAGGTGTCTCTAACATTGTCTTCTGCAGCTTGGTAGCCCAAGCAGTTGGCATATTCGCCTTATCGTGGACTTTTTGTACAAGGTCCTCAAGCGCTTCATTCGTCATTTTAAGCCGTAAAGTGAGGTTCGATACCTCACAATCACAAATGTCCCGGTAGTGAGTGGGACAAGTGACATTGGTAGTGCACGAGCATGTGACCTGCGAAAGGTAGCAGTAAACTTTACATACCCCACATTGGTATTGATCTTCGCTTAACTCCTCGTCCTCAGGAAGAACAGATTGCTTGATGTCCGGAACCTGCTCAAGCAAGAGACGGCGCTCATCAAACTCTCTAGCCTTTACCCGTTCAAGAGCAGGTGAAAGCCTTAAGTAGAAACAGATTGATTAGCAAATGGTTTTTCCATTCGGTTCAATAAATAGAAAAGGGCAGCAAACCATAGCGACGTTCGAATACTAGTGTCTCTTGCGGCAGCAGTAAGCAGCAATTCATCATGTGAGAAAACAGGTGCTTTCCGGAACTGCCGGTATCTATTAACACCCTCCTGACCAAATGGCTCCCAGTCCGAAGGCGCGAAATTAACTGCCTCGTTAAAATTAAACTGCAAAAAGTCAGAAAATACAAGATGGTTAGCAGGGAGGGGGATAACATACACCATGGTTAAAGCCAGCATGATACGCCTGCGGGAACGTTACGACGAATTGTCCTGCTCTTTGATCCAACGCGTAAACAGTTACCCCAGCCTTCATCAACTGTTTCGGAGTTAGCAGAGTGACCAATTGAAACAAAAGGTCCGGTTGCTGCTCGAACAACTCTGGTACAGCCTCTCTCATAGCATTTTCGAACTTTTCCGCATCTGCGCCCGGAATTCCATACCAAGTCTTGGTAGCTCCAAAGTGTTGATAGTTGGAGGAATATGTATAGTGGTCTTCGTTGTGCCAACAGAACGTCGAAAAGCACATACCAACATATAGCCAAGGCACAGTCATCCCAGAGACATCGGACTTAATATGTCTGAATAGGGATTCAGGATGAAGGGGTAAATTGTTGAGATTCCATGGATCAGTGGAGTAGGGATTGACAGGCTGTTTTTCAATGGTCGGAAATCCACTTCCGTGCGTGGTTGAGTGTATGTCTGCGCCATATTCAACTTCTACCGTCTCATGTACACTTTCCACCAATCTCCAAAACTCCCGTTCTACATCATCCTCGGTAACCATTCGGGGTTTGTTGAGGACAGGATCAAAAGGCGTTCTGGATTGAAAGTAATGAGTTTTAAAGTTATTCGCTTTCTCTTGAAATTGTCGCAAGGAATAAATTTCGCCATCGGCGAAACCATAATCCCCAGTTCCAACCAAGCAACGGTTGCAATACCAATCCCGGTCGGGAACGCTCTTAAGCACAGGGTCCAAGCAATATGTGTGGTAACCATGGTCGCAGCTGTCGCAAAGGAGTAGATTGACCATGTCATCGCCACGCCCACATTTTTCGCACTTCTATACAAGTATTAGGCACAGTGATAAAAGATACTAGAAATGGAAGAAAAAATATTACTTCGCCTGGATTACTATTGTTACGATCACCATTCAAGGTCCTAGGCGTAGATGAAGGTCTGTGCAGTGTCATGTGTGATCCGGCTACCATTGGAGCCGGTTCTGGCGGAAGATCAGCAATCGATCTCGGTTAAGTGCAACCAACTTTGTAAAAATAAAATAATAAAATCCAGGGATTCTTACCTTTCTTCAACCGCTTGCTTCGTCTTTCGCCGTTCTCTGAATTATCATCACAATCCACACCTTTGGTCGAGTCTTTGCTGTCAATGACACCATTTTCCTGGCTAAGACCACGCTTGAGAACGGATCCCTCGGGTGTGTTTCTCTTGCTAGGTGTAGCGCCATTCTCGATTCTTCTAGAATTACTAGTCGGGGTCAATCCAGAGTCCGCCTCTCTTCTATTTCCGTTAACAATAGCTAGTGGCGTAAAATTAGAGGACCCAACGTTGACTGGTGTAAATCCACCCCCGTTATTGACAGGAGTGAACCCGCCATTCACCGCGGGAGTTGAACCGCGGATTGGTGTTGCATCTGTCATATCGGTATCGGATTTATCAGGTGTTCCTCTCAAAGATCCAGCAAGGGTATTTGAGGCTCTAATTGCCGGCGACTCTGGAGGAATGCTACCCATTGGAGAATTTAGCGACTTATCCAATGGGAATTTTTTAATCGGTGACCCGGCTGGTGAAGGGGTTATGGCGCCTCTCAACTCCGCCTCAATTTGCTGTTGCACTCCTGGCTTTGCTGATTTAACCCATTCTTCGTAAGGATGCAGATAACGCTGGTAGGAGTTTTTCAGCGAGGTTGACAAGCTGGACATAATCTTTCCCGAATAACCCAAATCTCTTCCGATCTCAGCCCACTTTTTATGCTTGCACACCTGATTAAAACCTCCTCTAATCTCAACCGCCTTTTTCAAGCGGTACAAGTCGAGGGGCCTCTTATCGACAGAAGGGAATCTGTTTAAATTTGTGCCATGCTGCTTGTGATACTTGGACAGCTGATCAAGATAATTCAAGTTTGCTCTAGTACCTACAGTACGCGAAAATCCGGAGGGATATAATGTCAGCTAAAAGGAATAACGGATATATTTGGTATGATTCCTGGGAAATCTTTTTTTTTCTTTTTTTTTTCTTTTAGTAATGATGGATTATGATTACCTCCTTCTACGGAGTTGAGCTCCTGCCTTCTAGTGCGAAAATGAAATCGCTAGTCACACGCACACAATGTTAGCATCATCAAATTTCGAGCGAACAAAACAAATATAATGATTCGAAGGGCTTGTAAAACAAGATTGTCGAGCCGGATAAGCGACAACAGACGCAACAATAGAGTGTTCTACAAACCTCTGTGTCCACCGCGAAGTCTGGGTTCCAGTTTTCTGGTGGGATGATTTTGCAAATCCCATACTTTCTCCCTTCCTCCGAGATGCTTTTAATGTAATCGATTGGATCCTTCCATTGCTCGGGTGTTGGTCTGTAAGTCGGTGCCTCTTGGAGGCCATGAGGTCTAAATTTCTTTGGCCCTTCTTTAGTTGAGCCCCTCCTCTCCACCGTAGACATATCCAAAGCCTGTGCCTTTCGAGAGCTCAGTGGAGCGGATTGATAGCCGCCGGGTCCAGGGTGAGTAGTCGGGATAGGTCCTCCACCAGGACCACCAGCTTTCATTCTAGTCGAGGGTGCGCGAGGTGACGGACGTGCCGACGAGGCCGCCGCCGAAGACGACGACGACGTAGCAGCAGCCGGCATTACGCAAGATGTTGGTTTGTTTATTCCGTGGTGGGAATGGGGGAGGGATGTTTAATGAAAATAACTGTTGGTTTTCGATGGGGGCGAAGGCGGATGTAGATGTGGGGTGTGTCGGTTTCTTATATGGATGGGGGTCTGGAGAGAGCTACAACAGGTATGTATGCTAGTTGCAAGCGTATTATTGCAGGACTGCCGATGTTCATCCAAGCCAAGCATATGTATGAACACGCAACGGGGAAACGGAATAGCTACAATATACCGTCTTATATTGTTGATAAATTTTGGGGAGATTTTTTTTTCCTTTTTTCCTTTGGGGGGTTCCTTCTGCACTCTAGAAAGGTGAAAGAGAGCTACCTGACCGTTGAGACGGTCGGGGTCGGGAAAGTGGCAGTGGATGGCGAGTTTGGGGGGAGGGGGGGGGGTGGTGGTAGAGGGACGGGGTGGGAGAAAAGAAAGAAAGGGAACGGGAACAAAATTAGGGAAGAGATCAGACTGAGGAAATACTATGATAGCCTTCGTCCGTCAGGGATCATGTGTGTGGCTGTTATGTATGTGTGTGATTCTGTGGTGGGTGGGTGGAGGGGTGGTGCGCCGTTCGTGGAAGATATGGCTTTTCCTTGCTGACAGCCGCCCGGGGAGAATGGATGGTTTGATGGTTCGATGAAACAAAAAAAAATGATGTAGTGAGTATAGAGGGAAGGAAATGGTAGAGAGGGAAAATTATCTAGGTACAAGTGGGTAGAGGAGGTATGTATGTAAACTGAGGCAACCGCAGCAGAAGCAGCAGCAGCAAGTAGAAAAAGCGGATGCGCGGCGAGATCCCTTATAAAACCACCCTTGGGCAATTGGGGGAGAGGGGGACAGAGGCAGTACCTAGCACTCACTAACAACAGCGGGGGGGGGGGGATATGGTTATGTATGTAAGTGAGGAATTGGATGTACTTGTATGTAATGTAAGTGAGTGAGTGTAATGGATTGTGATAGAGAGGAAGAGTATTGCGGGCGTCTTGCGCTAACCGCGTAGACTTTCTATCTGATTTATTGGGTGATAAAGATGGGGTACTATAATGTATCTTAAAACGACAGTGAGTCTTTTTTTACTTGGGGTAAAGCAAAGCGCGCAGAACAAAAGAATGGTATGGATGGATAGGGTATATTAGTTGAAGAGAGAGAGAAAGAGAGTGGAGCTGCTGCGACACGCGCGAGGGAGGATTGGTAGCACCCAAGGCACGCATACTCATGTATCATACCATCATCCACCATACATGACATGTACCCATACACACGTACATAAGTAAGTACAGTAATACCGACGTCCTTCACAATATATATATCTAACATTGTGCGGAAGAAGAAATCTAGAAATAAATGTACTTGATGTTATTTACCTTATTCAACCGCCAGTTTCGGGAGAGGGGGTGTGAATGCATCAGTTTAGTTTGTCGAGTATGCTAGAGTCAACCAATGATCAAAACGTACATGTATGCCTACATAGATACCCGCCGCTAAGGTTTAGGTAGTATCATAAAGAGAAGAATCTCTAATACCAATACTGATGCGAAAGGGACGCAATTGGAAAAAAACAATTCCCCAGTGAACGCTGTAGCCTGTAGAGCACATACATACATGTTTGCTAAACAACTGGCGAACGAACGAACGAACGAACAAGAGTAGTGCTCCAGCAGTCAATTCCTGCATCAAATGACAATGACCATCCATATTCGGCCAGCGGACGTTGCTGGACGCCCAAATCCAGTTAGCGCTATTCCGCTTTCTGACCGCCGCAAGCGATCTTTCTCTACCCTCTAAAATCCCAGATTTTGAAACCAGACCATTACAGCTTACAACCAAATTCCCCCCCCCCCCGCGGCCGCACCCATCCACCTCCCCCCCTCCCACAGATGTCCTTGGGACCTTATTATTTACAGAGCCTGGTAGAATTATTGCGAAAGTCAACACTAAAAGAGTGGGTTTCTTGGTCCGTGCTCACAGCAAAAGTCCTTTCAAGAGCCAATGGGACTATCGGGTCACGGGACAACCCACTTTCACAACTTTCACAATTGTGTTATTCCACTGGAAGAGACCAGTGGTAACCACGCTCTCCACGGCGTAAGCCACAGAAACTAGCATTTAAAGTGGCTTATGCTGTAATCTTGCCCAAAGAGACCAGGTATTCGAGACGTTGGCCGTCCACCGTCGAGAAACTGACCAAAGTACTCCTCGCCCGTTTCGGTCAGTGCCATGGGATCCAGTGCAGGGCGCCGCCGATCTGAGACATCTATCCACACACACACCCTACCTAACTTGTCCCATCCATCAACGCTGACGAGCAGCAGCAGAAGCAAGGAGGTTGGACACAAACAAGATATGACCGACGTCAGGTCGCCATCCCGACTTCACCTCTCCAACCTCTTATTTCAACCTCACTCCTCGCCCCCGACTATTAATCATGCACTCCCTATTCGAGTACAACCCATTGAAACCAATTACTGTTTGTCGTGGATTTTATCCGAGCCGCGTAAGATGAAAATAAAATCCACACAAAGGGAAAAAAAAAAAAAAAAAAAAAAAAATTAAGCGAACCATACAAAGAAACAATTTTCTACATACACGTATTTGATGGTAAATCAGCCTTCATTCCCGACCGGCATTTTATGCATTTTATTTGACCTGCCCTTCCTATCACCAATCCTATGCCTAGAAATTAGAGTACACACGTTCGTCCCTGAGTTATAGGTACCTTATCCTTTCTCAACTTCCGACTTGCCCCCCCCGCGCTCTAAGACACTTCTATTCATTTCTGAATCCCCGTGCGTCGGCTATCGTGCTCCTCTGTACTACTACCACTAAGAACTTATGTAGATGCAGCTCTCGGTTTACTAATTTGTCGCTCTGCTAAATCATTACGTATCTTATAACATGAAAAACTGATTCAAGATGCACAGTCCACGCGATGTGGAAGTAGGAATAAATAACTTGGCTGTCGTCATCTCAATATCAAATATATATATATATATATATATATAGACGTAGATGACTATATGTAGAGACTGATAAGATACCCCCCCCCCCAAGAGCTACATTCAAGAGCTACATTCAAGATAACAACTTTCATTTCTCGAGGCTGTCTGAGCTGGGTTTCCTAGGCCCGAAAGCCTCCCATGATTTATCAAATCCAGCACCTCTCCATGCACGTTCTATCGGCGGGAGACCAACAAGCCCTTCGCCGTAATCAATACCTGTACATATGTTAGCAAGTCCTAATACTGTTGGTCGAGTGCGCAGAACAAATAACACTCACTCATTGCAGCAATCTTCCTCCACATGGTACCCACAACGGGCAAATTCAACACGTCGCCATATTTTGCAGCGAGCTTTTCACCGTGCGCTAGTGCCCTAATGGTCTTGATAGTATGGCCATCGTCTTCTATGTGGATTGCACGCTCAATGATACTTAACCAAGGGTTCCCAACGCCGTCCTGCGAGACCTTCGGCTTATAATTTTCAATCTCGTCTTTGTGAATTACTGGCGCGCCGATTGCAGCATAGGTGAGTATATCGAAACGAACCTTCCACTCAAGGAGGCGGGCCTTCCCCTCGGGAGTCATAAACTCCTGGGAATTGAACGTCGATAGGAAGATGGAGCACGTTACGCAATGAATCATGAGGAAATCTATCTTGATCTCTTTGTTCTTCCGCTGAGCACCGCCGAGTAAAAGAGCTTGGAAATATAGCGAGTTAGTTGTTTTGGCTCGATGGGCTTACCGGGAGCTTACCTAATATATTGACTGATTCGGCCGTTTTCTCGTCTATCAGATGAGTTGGTACCTGGTATTGCCCCGCGTACGAAATGAGTTTGTCCAGGGCCTTTTCGAGAACGGTTGGGTAATATTCAAGTGTGACGTTGGTTGTCCCTACACCGCCAAAAGTCGGGTCGTTTTGGATCTCCATAATGATATCAAACAATGGTTTGCCGAAACCCTTCAAAGCAAATAAATCACAGTGTCTCGGGATTTGGGTCAATATAAGGGGACGTTACCTTACAGTCGATACCCTTGGAAATCTCTGATGCCCCCTTAAGGAAAGTTGCTGGCATATCATTGTAGCATGCCGCAAGAGTAAGTCCTACTGGGACTAGTCCCGGAAGTCCAAATTCCAACCCGTACCCAATACGGATGATTGGATGATATATACCTACATATATGTCCCACAGTCAATTAACAACGCCCGACAAAACACCCCGCAAAGGCACACCCACCAGCAAAGCAACGGGCCAGGAGGTCATCTGAAGTTTCCGTCCCTGCAAAAAGCCTCTTGTTCAACATGGCCCCAATACCTATCTCTTCCATCTCATTATGGAAAAATGCGACGAAATCAGACCAGCGGCCCTTGACGCCAAGGTGCTTGTGCCATTGGCTTTCGTCCGATAGGTCCACAACGATTTGAGAATTAAGTTCAGGGGGCGGGCGCTGGATTCCCTTTAGACGACTGTATATCACATCGAGATCAGATGGGGTGGCTCCAAAGTCATAGGTTGCCAGGAGGTCGTCGGAAATGTGGTTCTATTTATGTTAAATACTGATACCAAAGAGTTCAGAAAGGCGGCGAACATGAAGTCCTGAATAGTGTTAGTATTGGGTTAGACCTGGGCCAATGGAGTAAAACACACACCCAGATCATGGAAGAACCCGTGATGATCATCATGGTTCCTTTTCAAGAGCTCGCTGACCTTACGAGAGCTCTCAGCGGTGATTCCGGGGAAAGACATCAGGCCTCCTTTCCCAGAAGAAACCGACAATCCCGAGGATTTAGGCTCTGTCTGGATTATGGTCACTGGTGCCATTTTTAGTGATTTTGAAGGTATTTCTGTTTGTAGGTTGTAATTCGGGTGTTGGATATGTACGCTCTTCACTCCCAAAAGTGGCCGAAACCTCGAATACTTATACTAATACCCACATGGCCTTCAGGTACTTTTAGAGGTAGAAAATAATATATCAACTATCCTAATCAACTATAATAGATGTGCAATATGTCGGTATGTGCCATGCGGCTGAGACACAAAATTTCAGAACTTGCGTGCATTAAGGTCAATGCGAAGCTTGTTGATCAGCGGTTTTTGTTTTTCCCTAGGCTCTTCCAGGGCCTTTCTTTTTCCTCGTGGAGATCTTGACTTTTTTTAGTAAGATACACAGGATCTGGGTGGGTCGTCTCAAACTCTTTCGATTATATATTATGGCTCTTTAAAATTGAGAAACATATTTGTCATGTACCTCCGATCATATATTGAGTTTCGGCCGAGTTAATGCCACCTGATAATGTGACTAGAGTCCAGAACGAGCCTAGAAGTTTGTAATCAGCTGATCGAGTGACGGCTTGTGATGGTACGACACGGTTTATATACCCCTACATATATCAATATTAATACCGCAAAATACTCGAAAAAATTGGCTATCTCCAGCCCGGGATTATCGGCTTAACGATTAGCTGAACGGTGTAAATCCCGCCCTCTAATAGTAATTTTGATCTCATACACAGTCAATCTTTCGAGTTTTTGTGGTACGCTCTCCCTGCCGGCTTATAATTACCCTACATTTAGAGTCTGCTTTTTTTTTCCTTTTTTTTTTTTTTTTTTTGCTTTCTTTTAAAAAAGCCATGAGCCTACATGTAGCTAGGTATCAACACCGGCTACATGTACACTTTATTGTAGACAACGGCATTGGCTACAGTCCCATGAAAGGGCAATAAGTTTGGATCACAAGATTGATACGAAGCTCGAATCGGATCTTTAGAAACAGAACACCCCATATGTAAGCTACCGCCCCACTGATTTGCAAACTCTTTAGAGCTCGAGCTTCAGAGATCGACCCTAGGCCAAATAAGTGATATGTGATCAAACGGTAACATCTACAAACCTCCTAGCAAATGGGACCCTTGGGTTTTGCAACTGAAACGTGGGTAGGAAAAAGAAAACGTGGATTCCGGAATATCCAACCCCGCAATTTGTACTTATTGAACAGTCGGATGATGATGATTTGTAGAGCCTTTTACTTACACTGAGAGTTTTATCATATCAGCCTTGATTTAAGGGGTGGAATCCTGACTCAAAATACGAGACGCTGTAGATCCAGAGCATTTTTCACGAGGAATCATAGCATCAACAAACACTAGCTCCAGACCTCGTCTTGATACTAAGCTTCTTACAAACCGGGGTGCAATGTACTAGGCCACTCTACGGTCTGGACCCACTCATCTCACACCCTCCCCGGCAGCGGGTGAATGTTGTCCCGTCTATCCGATATGCGAGCAAGGCGGCTCGGAGACGTGCCGAACGGCGGCCCGGGTGGGTTGGGTTGAACAAGATATAGGAGCTTGCTGCCCCAGGTTTTTGAAGTTCGAAGATTGTCGATCTGGTCAACTATATTTACGCCAACCACCCTACACCGCGTCTGCGGTCTACCAAAAAATATCACGACTTGCGTGTATGACCATGGCCTGGAGAAGTAGGTTTAGCAAGAAAAGGTATTAACCCATCTATCAACTCAAACTACTACATTATCCTATATATATATAGCTATCAACTCAAATGACTACACTATCTATCAACACCATCCGACATCCAACACTTTACAGTTAACAGAGGAGTAAAGGGATACAGCCTAGCTCTTCTGCCAAAGAGCTTCGGAAATAATACACCGGGGGGGGGGGGCATGGAATAAGGATATAACTCCCCTAAGCCTAATAGAAGCCTCGGAGCATTAGAAAATCAACAGTCCAAAGTTGACAGCCGAAAATCCTAACAGATACAGCAATCTACCCAAGTGAAGAAACGTCAAAGAAAAAAAAGGAAAAAAGGGGATTAGGGGTAGACACAAGTCAACCACAAAGAACGCCGTAGCCAGTGATAAGTGCGCCCACAATCAACAGAAAGCCAGCAAGGAATCCACAAACTATACTCCGTACCCAAGCAACCAACCGAACCGAACCGAACCATCAAATGGGATATCCCAGATTGAGTATCAACGAGACAAGTAGGAAAAGATAGTGCCGACGAACAGGTGGGGCGTCGGAATCCATGTTCTAATCAATGTTTGAACATATGCGGGCATGGTAGCTTAGCGGCAACAGTGGTAGAGACCAAGCTCCTTCTTGGTACTTTGGATACTGTAGCAAAGATGTTAGAAAAAACTCTGAGGATGAGTGGTTACTTAAGTATTTATGGGGAACTAACCCATCGACAGCGCCTGGAGTGTTTCTTCTGGAAGCGGGAACAGCGAATGGTAGAGTGAAGCCGGCCTAGTGGTAAAGGAGATCGTCAGTTTCAATTACCAGAACAGAGGAAAGCAGAAATAATAGTAACGTTCGGACAGGGCTCGGGCAGGGCTCGCGCAGACTTTGAATAAAGGGCAGGGAGTTCAGGAGGCAGTGGGGGGCGGGAAAGAAGAAGAAGAGGAGGGGACAGGTATCAAGGTGGAAACTTACGACGATGTAGCCATACATGGCAAAGGCCTTAGGAGAAGTTGAGGTATTCGAGGCACGCTTGGAGAACATGCGCACAGCCTGAAATGGAGGTGACATATTTATTGGTTAACAAAGAGAGTTTGAGGTGTATTTGTTTAGAGACTGTTAAAGAGCTCAATTGATAAGTGAATTGAAGAGTTGTTTAGCTTTGTGGGGAGATGGAGAAGGATGAAGGAGTTAAGGAGTTGGGTCGCCTTTAAGTGTCCCAAAGCTCTTTCTTGCTAAGCTCACAGCAAGCTTGTCTTCATATCTAAAGATCAGATTATAAAAAGGGTCATTGCAAGACTAGCGAATCACAGGAGTGGGATTTCAAAGTATTTCTCAGTGTCCCAATCCTCACGCGCTGCGTATTCTGGGGTACATAGGGGTTACAGGCTGTGTGAGTCGACACCTAGCGTGAGGAGAGCACGCGAATAATATCCGAAATGGTGCGTTGGATGAGCTGACATTTGAGCTTTTTTCCGGAAGAATCCATGGCGGATGATCAGGTAAACGCCTACTCATTACATTCATACATATGGAGACATGTAGTGGTAAACACAAGCAACAAGCGCGGCAAAATGAACTCAGTTAGCCAGCCCAGCAAGAGATAGAATACTCAGGTTACATGTAGGTATATCATGTATGTAAATACCTACGATATTGTGTACCCATTGAACAAGCAAACAAGGAATCAAATAGCATGTTAGGGTACAGTCTATCTGTAGCAGGTGTTCGTGGGCGTGGGTTAGGTGAATGGATACCCTGCATGCTTTGGTTGTTCCTGAGCCAAAAAGTGCATGGATAGGGGTTCGTCGGATGATCCCCGTGAATCATATCACTCCACATCGTTTCACGCTCGGTAGCGAGTAGAGCATTAATCAATCAATAAAAAAACACAAGCTTAAGAGTTCCCGCAAAATTCTGTATTATGCCACAAATGTATACTGGTACAATCTATCAGTACATGCAGTTGTGGGCTGTATATTTATGAACTGGTGGGAAAAGTGGAATGATACATGTACTCCGGCGTCAAGGGTGAGTCCATGGTACAAGTTGTAGGCAGCGAGTGCATTCTTATGATCCTGTACGCCTAGCGTAGCCTTGTTTACCTGGAGGAGACTCCACAAATCGGCTTTTACCGAACCTCACAACTGAAGTCCCGAGTATTGTGTAGTACCGCAATATCACTTCCCGCCAAAATAAAAATAAAATAAAGCCATTGCAGGCACAATAATTAAATGTTTACTTATTTATTCAGCCTTGTTTGTAGACTGCGTATGTGCTTTAATTTTGAAACAAGGCTCTGGCACAAATCTCCGGTCAGTGGCTTTACTACACGTAACTTCAATTGAGAAGCTACTTCATGTACGTACATACATGTTATACATGTAGTTCTCATACCTGCATTACATGTAATTTACCCTCATGGAAACCCCGCGCCCGAGCCAGCCTTGTAATTCTTATGAATGGTGGAACGAGGCTACGCACCGCGAGAACTGTGTGCGCGGCGAGGAGGAGCTTTAATTTATCTATGTAAGTACATATATTGCTTTGGTACACTCCCGGAAACGTCTAAATTTTGTATGAATGTCATTTACATACATGTATTTATATGAACTACATGTACCTACATGCAATACATGCACAGACGATAATGCATGCTCTATACCACATCAGAGCTACATGTATCTATGGTAGCACAACTTAATCCGTGGGGGCACAACACAGTAATCTAGGCTTGAGTGAGATCTCATGAACATAATTTCTGAGGTTGCTGATCTACTCCTTTTCCCGGGTATTTATTATGGCTTAAGAAACAGGAATCCCCCATGTTTTGTACCCACCATTGCAAAAGATTTAATATCGTAAAAAAATACAGAAGCTAAACACAAAAAGCAGAACCCGTGTTCCGAGAATTAATTCCTTCACCAGCCGAAGTACTCTTTATACCTACGCCTCTAGCTCGTCCGCAGAAACATCCCCTAGATCCTTACCCACAATTGCATTTGACACTTTCCAACATTGGATGAGGTTGTCCTCAGCCGCCGAGACCATTACCCATGGGTCGTTAGGGTTCCAAGCGAAGTCTGAGACACTATTGGTGTGACCTCCGTGCATGAACAACCTAATGAAAAGAATTTGTTAGAATATAAATAAAGACTTTTGGTAAGTGATCCAACATACAATTCTGGAGGACCATCCTCAGCGTCTTCGGGGGTTTGCTCCTCCCCAATTCTTGCCAGGTCCCAGAAGCAGATTCGCCGATCAGCGCTACTAGACGCCAAAATAGGCTCCTCATGTGGATGCCAGCTCAGTCCATTTACCTCTGCATTGTGGCCGGCCAAGCTGTGGAGCTTGAGCTTCAAGCTCCGGATGTCCCATAATGCAACAGTCTTGTCGGCGGATGCAGTAGCGAC
The DNA here is from genome assembly GCA_024713865.1 of Morchella sp. 2016-72. Classification (NCBI taxonomy): domain Eukaryota; kingdom Fungi; phylum Ascomycota; class Pezizomycetes; order Pezizales; family Morchellaceae; genus Morchella; species Morchella sp. 2016-72. The sequence goes on from JAMJEY010000019.1 coordinate 168,369, forward strand.
AACATAGTCTGATGCTGGGTTGAAAGCAATACAGTTGACAGCGTCCGTATGCGCAACAACTTTAAGGTTCGTAGAAGCAGTATCTGACGAGCGTATATCGACAATCTGAAGCGTGTGATCATCCGAGACTGAACCAAATAGAGCATCATGACAAGGGTGATAAGAAACGTCGTTCACGATCGCGGAATGGTGCGTGTATATCTTGACGGGGGAGAGTTGGTTGTTGGTTTTAGTATAGCCAGTCGTATCCCATAGCCTTACGGTTGCGTCCTCGGAACCAGTTATCAGATGCCCCTCCTTGTGGGGGTTCCAGTTCAGTCCGTAACCTTCTCTCTCATGACCAATGAGCGTCATTTGCGGATTACATGTTCGGGTATTTGCAGGCATCAATGGGTGCTTTGTCCTGTCGAATATCAACACCTTCCCATCGGCACACATAGTTGCAATAAGGTCAGGCTTTTGAGGCATGTATCGGGCCTTGTTAACCTCGCCTTCGTGAACCATTTTTTGCTGGATGTGGAGACGGCATTCTGCCCCACCCCCGTACCCGCCGATTTCTTCTTTATCCTCATCATACCGGCGTGGGTCCTGGCCTGGAGCTGGGACTGGGTTGGGGAGCTGGACTTCGGCTATTTGGAGGTAGTTCGTATCGTTACCGGATGTGTGAGTACCGATAAGAAGACGATGGGTAGAGTAGTTCTTTCCCGGGTGTCTACAAAAGAGCTGTTAGAACCGTTTTTGTTAATATTGGGGGGGGGGGGGTCTACGTCTGTTTGTCGGGGAACCATTGCGTGGTCAATGTTGGCCATTCAAGCGCCGAGCTACAGTAAGTTAGCAAATATACTAGGTATTTGTGCTTGGTGCTAGGTCGAGTAAACCTTAGGATCAAATCGTAGAGAAATGGGGCGTTCTTTTTCCAGATCTTGTACTCTATTGCGCGCATGTCAGGTTAGCCTCTGTAGTATAATAGCGCCACCGCGGATGCAAGAGCATACCCTCGTTGATGATCCTGTCCACTACAATCTGTTCCTCTTGGTCACGGAGTTGAGGGTCCACTAGTGTTCATAAACGTTAGCCAAATTATTGAGATAGTGAGCTTTAAGAGTAGGTGAGCGTACTATCGATGTCTTCATCCATGTTTGCCGACATATTGGAGGTGGGTATAAGAGAGTCGTATCTTCGTTACAGGCCGTGACACAACACCTGAGAATGGATTTGTGTGATCGATGGTAGTGAGGTTGAGCGCGAGGCCAGAAATGTAAGTTTTGGGAATTCACGTCGCGTCTCAGTTGGTCGCACGAAGAATCAGCTAGAGCCGTCAACTGAAGTGGAAGGATACAAGGAAATATATAGATTACTTCATTTACCTAATAGATAGCTTTGAATAAAAATGAATCTATGTAAAACCTATGTTAATTCATATGTTATGTATTTACACTTGATTTCAAATAGCTCGCTCCGATAGATCATGTGGCATTGTGCGGCGAGACTGTCTGTTTGCTCCTCCGAAGAAACGCAACGTCACGAAGAACCACACTCGGTGACTCAAAAGAACACCCCCACGACGGTGTACCATCTCTCTTTGGGAGTTCGTTACTGGTTTTATTTCTCGAATTTACTCTGTTTCTTTTGTTACTTTTTCCAAGGAAGGAGGGATTATAGTTCACTGCCCATCCGCCACTTCACACCTGCTTTGTTTTTAGCTACTACAACCCTTTCGCACCATCTATATTCTCACGATGGGTGTTCCAAAGTTCTTCAGATGGATGTCCGAGCGCTATCCTACGATATCTCAGCTTATCGCTGAGAACCGTATTCCTGAGTTTGATTGTCTTTACGTATGAAAGAAGCTTCCTTGCTTTTCGATATGACAGAGCTCGATGCTGATTTCTTGTTGGTGGCAATAGTTGGATATGAATGGTATCATCCACAACTGTACTCACAGCGACTCTGATAGTCCGACCTTCCGCATGACAGAAGAGAAGATGTTCCTCGCCATATTCAATTATATTGAACATTTGTTCGGAAAAATTAAGCCTAAGAAGGTGTTCTTCATGGCTATTGATGGGGTCGCTCCCCGAGCGAAGATGAACCAGCAGCGTGCCCGACGATTCAGAACAGCTTTAGATGCAGAAAATGCGAGACTCAAGGCAATCAGAGAAGGGGTAGAGATGCCCAAAGAGGCTGCCTTTGATAGCAACTGCATTACTCCGGGTCAGTGGCCGGATTCCTGGTTACAAGGCTTAGAGCTTTACGGCTAACAACATCATAGGTACCGAGTTTATGGCTCGGTTGACTACGCAGCTTAAATATTTTATCAGCAAAAAGGTATCTGAGGATATCGACTGGCAATGCGTGGATGTGATTCTCTCTGGTCATGAGGTTCCCGGAGAAGGAGAACATAAAATCATGGAGTTCATCCGCCTAGCAAAGGCGCAACCTGACTATAATCCAAACGTTCGTCACTGTTTATACGGACTCGATGCGGATCTTATTATGCTGGGACTCTTGTCTCATGACCCTCACTTCTGTCTTCTCAGAGAAGAAGTAACCTTCGGCCGGACAAAGGCGAAATCGAAGGAACTAGAGCATCAGAATTTTTTTCTTATGCATCTCAGCGTTGTCCGCGAATACTTAGAACACGAGTTCCAGGAGTTGAAGGAACCAGGCGCTTTGAGCTTTCCGTATGATATGGAACGAGTCATAGATGATTTCATTTTGCTAGCGTTTTTTGTTGGTAACGATTTTTTGCCCAACTTACCTAATCTACACATTAACGAGGGCGCACTTGCCCTTCAATTCAAGGTCTATAAGGACATTTTGAAGAAGAGCACCGGATACATCAACGAGCACGGCGTCATTAATTTGGAGCGGCTGAAGTTGTTGTTGCAGGAACTTTCGGTGTATGAGAAGGACTTTTTTGAAGCAGAGGTTTCTGACGCAAACTGGCTTAAGGGTAAGCAAAGAGGTCATCTAGAAGCACTTGAACAGTCCAAGAGACAGAAGAAAGGAAAGCTTGTCATTACGACAGAGCAAAAGGATATATATAGAAAGATTAAAAAATGGCTCGAAAGTAGACGGAAGGGGAAGGGCTCAAGGGTGTTCAATATCCCTGCAAACTACTCAGCAGCTGATAGGAAGTTCGTCGAGGAACTTGCCGCGTCGTTGCGGTTGAATTGCCAGAGAGTTGAAAATGAGCAGCAGGAATTACACCTGCAGTTAAGCCATTATCCCGATGAGGAAGGCGAAGGCGGATCCGATGACGAAGAAGAGGAGGGTCAGATTGCTCTTTTAAGAGTGTTCAAGACTTATGATAAAGCATCGGTAGTGGATGTATCAACAGATGATGCGAAGGAGGTGATGCAGAAGAAATATGACGCTTTGTTTTATAAATGGAAAGATGACTATTACAAGGTGGGTACCTTTTTCACTTTATCTGGGGTAATTGGTATCTAAAATTACATTGTGTAGGAAAAACTTGGATTTGGTCTAGAAGACGAACAAAAGATGAGAGACTTGACGGAGAACTACATTGAAGGTCTCCAATGGGTGCTTTATTACTATTACAGGGGTGTAGCATCGTGGCCGTGGTTCTACCGCTACCACTATTCCCCAAAGATTTCCGATATTCACAAAGGTCTTGGTGCAAACCTGAATTTTAAGCTCGGAACACCATTTAAACCTTACGAACAATTGATGGGAGTTCTTCCCGACAGATCAAAGTCGATTGTACCGGAAGCCTATCATGTAAGGGGCATTGCATCGTCTCCAATAAACAGGACTAATATATTTTGCTCTCTAGGCATTAATGACTAATGAGAAGTCACCCATCATCGATTTTTACCCTCGGGAATTCGAACTTGATATGAACGGCAAAAAGATGGAATGGGAAGCTGTTGTCAAAATTCCTTTCATTGACGAGTCCCGACTCATTCCCGCTATGCGAAGCGTAGAGCATCTACTGACACCACGTGAGAGAGAACGCAACAGCTTCGGTATCACACTGAAGTTCTCCTACTCCCCAAGTGTTGATGAACTGTACCCGAGTAGTATGCCCGGTATTTTTCCAGATATCTCACACTGTCGCTGCGTGCTCAATGTATTTGAGCTACCCACGTTAGATGGACTGGATATCATTGTGGGATTGTGTCCTGGTGCCAATATCGGACTGGCATCACTTGCTGGATTCCCAAGTTTGAAGGTTTTAAAACATAGCGCGAGCTTGGAGTATCACGGAGTCAATGTTTTCCAGCAAGATAGTAGGAATGAGAGTATGGTTTTGAGGTTGGAGAACGCGTATGAGGGTGGGAAGTTAGAGGTTGCGAAGCAAAAGCTGGGCAAGAGAGTATATGTTGGTACGTGTTATCTTGCAACCTTTGGCGAATTGTGTTAATGATATCTCAGGATACCCATTTTTGCAGGAGGCGAAGGTCACTGCGATTTCGGATGAGTTATTCAAGTACCAACTCTCTGATAGTCAAATCATGCCCATTCCTCATAGCCCGTATGAAATCGAGGCATGGAGAAAGAAGGCAGATAGAATGGAGAGCAACTATAGCAAGAGAATGGGAATTGTCATTGGCCCCGTTGAAGTAGTCGTCCACACTAGTGTTCTCAAGGGGCTAAAGAGAACCGATGAGGGTGCTATGGTTAAGGAGTACGCAGTAGTTCCTGGGATCGAGACGGACTACGCTGCACAGACAGTTGTGGATGAAGTATTGAACGAGGATACAAGATTCGTAGAAAAGGAACCTCTTCCGATTGCTGAAGAGTTCCCGGAGGGCTCAAGGGCTTTTTTCTTGGGAGAATTCAATTTTGGGAGGCCGCTGGAAGTTATTAGACATCATCCAGAAAACAAGGTTGATGTTTGGATTCATATCATGGTAAAGACCCGAAAGACCCCTATGATAAGATAATAGTTATTAACATAAACCAGAAAGGAAAAGAGCCTGACTTCGGTCAACAAATCGCGCTTAAGGCAGAACAAACAAGTTCCTACTTTCCATCTTATGCCGTCGCTCGCCAGCTCGGCCTCAACCCTCTTGTCCTAAGTAAAATTACATCTTCATTTTCTGTTACAGTTGATGAGCAACGTTGCAACCTTGGTCTCAATCTCAAGTTTGAAGCTAAGAAGCTTAAGGTTCTTGGCTACTCCCGCCGCGGAGATTCAGGATGGGAATTCTCGACGAAGGCAATTGAACTTCTTAGAGAATATATGGAGAAATTCCCGGCTTTCTTCCAAGGAGTGATGAGGAATCCCCACGGGGATATCTACACTGATACTGACTTCTTTAAACCCTCTGAGAGCAAAGTAAGGATCAAGGAGATTCTCGACTGGCTGAAGAGTATTCAAATCAGATCCTTTGAGAAAGTCCCGTTAGAAGCGCAACAACTCGATTCAGATGTTGTCAAGGAGATTGAGGAAGCAGCCGATGCCTACCTTGCCTCCAACCAAGGAAGCGAGTTTAAGCGCATTAAAAAGGTTCCTAGAAGGGCTCTTCTTAAGCCCAGCGATGCAGAACACAGGCTTCAAAACCAATGGTTCGCCATCGGGGATCGTGTCATCTACGCTCAAGATTCTGGAAAGGTCCCAATTGCAACCCGTGGTACCGTTGTCGGGTTGACACGAACTTCTAGAGCGATGCTACTTGATGTTGTTTTCGATGCTACTTTTATGTCTGGTACCACTTTAAGTGAACGGTGCTCCCCCTTCCGCGGGATGACAGTACCAACTTCGTCTGTACTGAACTTGACCAACCGTCAACTCATTGCCAACTCAAAGGCCAGCGCTGAAAAGAATCCAACTCCTATACCTGAGCCTCTCTCTGCATTGGTAACCAACTCCAACGGCCGTGCTCTCCCAACCGAAGGCCTTAGACCAGCACAGATTCCAGGGCAATTGATGGGCTCATTTAGTAGTGCTGTCCAAGGCACAAATGGAAACAGCCGTGGGGGTCGTGGAGGCCGCGGTAGCCGTAGCGGCAATCACACCCCTGATGGGGTCAATGGTAGAGGTGGAAGCGGAGGATCTCCGCGAGGACCCACAAACATGACTATGAGGGGAGGTCCCCCAGTTATTATGCAAAGGCCACAACACCAGAACCAGCCTCAGCCAAATGGGCCTAATGGTCAAGGGTTCCAGCACCGTGGTCAGCAGCAACAGCAGCAGCAACAAAGCGGAAAAGATGAGCAGGGCGGGCAACCTCAGGCTGGTAGGGGAGCCTATAATAATGTTCCACCGCCAGCTGTATTGAATGCTCGCGGAGGAGGGGGGAGAGGGAGAGGGAGAGGAGGGAGGGGGAGAGGGAGAGGTGATAGGGGAGACAGAGGAAATTCGGGGAGTAGGACTACAACGCCCGTCTCAGTCGGGGAGTTGCAGTAGTATAGATGTACCTACATAGTGAAAATTCCTTCGATGCGGTCGAATGCCCTTTCTGATTAATTATGGCGTAATTGCCTAATTAACGGGGACAAGTTAGACTATATGGGAAGTGTTTATTACATATAGGTGATATGAGAGGGCTATTACTATCTAATTTAAACAATGGAAAGGAATTTTGTAGTTGTTTAGCTCTTTGGCTGGTGCTACTACATACATATATATCTAAATACATACATGTACTTACGTGTGCGTCGTGTGGCCTTCATACCACATCACTCGATCCGCTGACTTAGATACATGGTAGCCGCGTAATACGGCAAATGATAATTTTGTGACCAGGATTATGGTTGGGCTGGGCTGGGTTGGGGGAGTAATAATATGCAGGGATTCCTTCCTTGCTTAATTTTTTCCCCCTACACAGGTATAGGTACATACATGTACTAATGTACTATATGTAGATGCTCTTGATATGAAAGTTGAGATGGGATTAGTGTTTGGGTGGCTGTGGGCGAATTGCGGTAGCGAAACACCACTTTGTGTTGGAACCTTATTTTTTTATGGCGATTTTGTGTCGGTCGCCATCCACGGAGAAAAAAAGTATTGGTCGATGGTTAGTACAAGTACATGTACATGTATGTAGGACGCGTATGCAGGGTCCTGGACTAGAGTAGAGTAGAGCACACTCCACTCTACTCTACATGTATATGTGTACCTACATGAACCTATGACGGCTAACAGACAGGGATGTCGGGGGATAGGGTGGAGAAAATTTATCAATGATCGTGAAACTTGCAGCAAGAACAGTGGCCAGTTGGCCAGTGGTTAGGAGGAGGAGGGGGGGGGTGGGGGCCGCGATCTGAATAATGAGACAGCCTGGGTAGTATAATCAGCATTCTCAGGTTCTGATTTTAATGCCGGGATCCGGAAGCTGTGATCCTACTTTTTGTCTGTAGCTACATGTACTTAACGTACATGTAGTCTCTTCACGGGATCGTGTTTCGTGATCTGGTTTGTTCGCGGCGTGGTCGTTCTGCCTGTTCTCAAGAGGCGCCTATGATACGAGTTCCTAGGCGGGGATCCGGAAAAGATACCTAGGTAAGTTGTAAATTGGGTACCTTGTCCGACTGCTGCCTTCCCCCTCCCCCCCGGATAAGTACCTCTACTAAAAAGTTACTATGGTCATACCTGCCCACTCATCCCTTTGGTGGTGTTTCAGAAACCGTAAAAGGGAAGCTGTGAATGCGTGGTGTTTGTGGCAAGCGATCCAAGGGATGTCCCCTGCCTTGAGAGGGGGGTATGTTTGTGTGCGCCCTTCCCTGCCCGGCTGAGATGGGGTCGAGGGCAGTGGGTCTATATGTCTACATAAGCCGGCCCCAAGGGTTTTCTGTTGTTTCTCTTAATATACGTTTTTTTTTGTGCTCATTGATCGATCGGAGTTACCTACTACCTAGCTACGCCCTCTATTTACACAACAGAATTATATCTGCGATTTATATAAGTTGCAATAGGCACCATTGCAGTATTCGTCTACGTAACAGCTACGGGCGTCCACATATATAACAACTTCATCCCTCGAGTCGATTGCTAAAAACCATCTCCCCAAACAACTCTCCGAATAAAAAAAAACCCACAGGCCATCGAAATGCAGTTCCTCCCCCTCATCCTAACCTTCGCGGCCGCACTTTCTGCAGCCCAGGCTCAAAATGCAACTACCACCTGGTCTAATACCACTGCATCAACCACCCCCACTACCACCCTCCCTGCGACCACGGCAGTAGCAAATACTACCTCTACCGCCCGTAACACTACTGTCGTGACTTCATTCAAGACTAGCGTTCACACTGCATCCGCTACAGGTGGAAACCTTTCTACTACGGCGACAACTGTAGTTGTTGTTGGATCAAGCACTCCTGCGGCATCGGCATCCGCGAGTACCACCGCTGCAAGCGAGTTGGTAGGCAATGGAAACGGGGCTGGCGAGCTTGGAAAGGTTGGAGGTTCAATGGGCGCGTTTGCGATTGCATTGGCAGTTGTGATGGTGGGACACATGCTGTAGATGGTTTGGAGGGGAAATCAATAGAACTTTTTTTTTTTTTTAAAAAAAAAGAAGAAAAAATTGTTTTACTAGGCCGAAGCCCTAGTTAGGTTGTGTATAAATCGATAGGCTGGGTTTTTTTCTAATGATTAATGGCTGAGTTCCTTTCATTTTCTCTTCTCTTTGGTCGGGATCATAGAGGGGGGGATTGGATTGGTAGCTGTCGAGTGTAGTGTATAAAGATGGGTTTCTTTTTTGTATTAACTGGCGCTTCTTGGAATTTACTAAATTTCTTTGCTTTTTCTTACTATATGCGAGGTCGTTATCTTTATCTTAATCGGTCTCGGCACACATTGCTAGAGCAGGCTTTGCGGCTCCCAAGAAACTGCCAAGGAGGGTACACGGTGCACTTTGAGACGTCAGTATCGCAGCTACAATAATCGAGCACCGGTAACAAGAGCCTCGGGTGTAAGATAAGCTGGACAATCCAATTACATATACTTATGGCCCCTTGGCTTATGCTTATGAGTGTGGGTGGTGGCTGGTGCGTAGTGGTAATGAGGGACCTGGTTTTATGGTGGGGGTACATCTACTGCTGCCCGTGTATGGGTACGCGTGGTGTTATGGTTTATGCGGCGGGCTATGTATATTATCCCTTCGTTTGTCGATTGCTGCCCCCTATAATAGAGGAATTATATTCGTATGGGGAACAACGAGATCGAGATCTGTTAGTAAAGCCACACCAGATTTGTTTTTCTTGGGGGGTGCAGCATTTGATTGACAGACGAAGAGATACCAGGCTGGTTTATTATCGTGTACTAAGGAGCGAGAAACATGATAGGTGTGGTTGGTGGGGCTCAATGAATAAATCAGTCAATCAATCGCTGGTTGGTGGGGCTGAGTTATCGAGTGATTATTGGTGAAGGCGAGGTCGAGTGATTTTTTTTTTTGTTTACATCATTAATTGTATCCAGCCCTAAGGCTATGACAATATCGCACCGCCCCAGAACTACCCCGCCAGCCCCTGGCGAGGTCGAGTGAGATATAATAGAGTGATTTGGCCAATCCCTGTTTTTCAAATTTTGAGCACAAATTTTGAGTTCTTGGCGGGATTTTTACGCCAAAAACTATCGCCAAGAACTAAATATTTAGATTCAGAGGTTGACCAAGTCACTCTAATGCCCGGCTCGGACGGGACGGGTTGGGCTGAGGCTGGCAAAAACCTGTACTTATTGTTCGCCACCGTCTTGCCCCTCTTTCACTGATATGTACGTTGTTCTTTTACACCTTGCTATTCAACCTCAACGGAAGCCAACAAGTATACTCAAAACCTTGCTTTTATACCCATTTTGTTATATGCCTGATCGTTCACGCCCCTCAAGTCTCCAGGCCGAACCTTACGATTTTAACTTTAATTGACCCCTCTTACGAGCTACACCAATAAGCCGCGAGGATATCATCATTGCATAAATGTCAATTAACCATGACCCTGGATACAGGCCTGATACAGGAGTTCGCTTTAATGGCCCCAAGAATTGCAGCCTATCTTCATCAGAACCTGTTTATAGTTTCAACTCGGAAGTTGCTCTCCCAACACTTGCCCCGGAGAGCATCATGAAGATATTGATCAAGTGTATCGATGCATTGCCATTTTCGGAGTGCGGGTGTGTTCATCTCATTTCGCTCTTTTGGGTCGTAACTGACCATGTAGGTCTATCAAACACAAACTGCTGGTTGAGGAGCTTTGTACCTTTGTTGAAGACATTGATAGTATCCATTACGACAGAGGGGGCGAAAGCCTTAGATCCAAGCTGATGAAGCTAGTTGATGGGTTTAATCATTGGGCTCCGAGACCTCCTATGAGGTCTTCAAAGCTAAAGAGTGTTGAAAAACCACCAGGGGTACTTTCGATCATCGAGAGCCCTAGTGACCTATCGAGACCCTTAGTATGTCCTTTTTTTGGTGTTGGTTTATAATCTCTATTTATTAATATTCTTAAGGTTTTCTATTATCCTTTAAAAGGCGAACCTTCAATTGAGAAAGCTTTTCTTACAATTGATTCGGCTGCTCATCCCGTGCGATATGAGTCCGTTTGGAAGGGGCTTACCAGTACTTGGGCCGAGGATATTTGGAAATTATATAAGGCCACAGAGCAGGTTCTTGTCAACGAAGCTGAAGAGTCCCCCCAAGCACGTCCATACACCTGCAAAAAGGATAAATTACTTTTGGGTTTACACCAGCGGGGCCTCTCTCTGAGCATTGAGCCAATTTGGTCAGGGTTTGAAGAGAAATTTTTGAGTACCTGCACATCCCTTCGCTCGATTCAAACTACCATGGAAAAGGAAGATAGGTTTCTTCCGGAACGTTTTTACAAGTTCGACTTTGAGAACTGTGGCGGTTGGGAAGCATATAGATTTTGCCGTTCCATGCGTCAGATTGTGGTCCCTATTGAGCAAACCGTTGGTATCATTTCTGGGGAAAAGGTCACAATAAAACCCTTGCTCTGGGACCCGCATCAAGTCTATAATTCTCTGAAAGCGAAGACAACCTGGGGTCTCTATCCTACATACCTTGAATGGGACGAGAAGACCGAGAGCTTTACTGGAGCTATAAAACTTGCGTCAAACTTCCCAGAACGTACCCACGTAGACGTTCGCTGCGACATCTATGCAAGAACCTCCGAGACCCTTCCAGGGAAAGTTAGATTTGAAACGACCTTGAAATCATTTATTACTTTGCGTGTGTATGTTCCTGCCTACAGAGCGCCGGGAGCAGCCCTCGCCAAATCCGAGAAAACTACAAATTACGATCCCTTATTATCCTCAAACAAATATGATAAAGAATCTATGTCAGATCAAGTTGTTCAGCACAAGGCTTTCAAGTTTTTGCAAAACCCATGTCACTCGCCGTTGAAATTAACCGTTTTTGGAGCGCAGGACGAGAAGACATCAATCTCGTTGGATGAAACTCCTCATGACAATGACAGGTGTATTTTGATGGACCCTGTGGTTAATAGCGGTTACGGTGGTACCACTCCCATGTTCAAACAGCGAAAGGTTATACATGAAAGTGAAGGTATTCTTTCGTTGCGTTGGGACCCCGAGCAGTGGTTGAGCGTCATTTTTCGCGTCGAGCCTGAGGGTGGGGTTGAATGGAGATCATTAAGTAACTGGGAGATTATGTCAAGAAAGTCCGAAGGTGATTTGACTGGGAGTGATGATTCAGTTGAAAATGGCGAAGAATCACTAGAGAATAACTTGGAGCAGATTCAATACGTATGTTTATCCTACTTGCATAGCAAAATCTTGGCTGGAAAACTGATACAAAACATTTCCAGGAAGGAGATAATCTCACCCTCGGCTTAGAAGTTGAACTAGTGTTAACAAAAGAGATTGGCCGTTCCGGGTATCAAGTTTACGAAGAAATATCCACTATTTTTAACGAGCTACCGAGTGTCAAGGTGCAATCAATAGTGACAAACAAGCCTAACTCATTTGGTTCAGCCATATTCTCAGCGGATGCAGAAATGAAGGACAGGATGCTTGGGAATGAGAACTTCTTTGAAGGGCACGGATTTCTAGGAATGGGTATCGAAAAGCAGCGATGCATCCAGTGGAGGAAAATGACATTGCCCAAAATCCTGAATTCGTTGCGAATATTTAATGATGATATCGAGGATATCATCACGATATCGGTGCATATCGGAAAGAAAGGGGGGTATAATCTCCAGGAAGTAAAGCGTATTGCAAAGGCAATCATAATTTTTGGTGATCTCCTTGACTACACTAGGCAAATGCGTGATGAAAGCGAGCAACCTATTTCCCCTGACTTTGGATCTAGTCGGCACAATCCATGTTCGAAAGGTCTCACAGCAACAGAACACGTCAATTTAATGGATAAGGCCACATCTCTCGGTGATGTTACGAAAATCATGAATCCTGAGTATCATGATGTCGAAGAGTATAGGTTTAACTTTTCTAAACTGAAAAGCCAAGGGACAATCGTATGGACACAATCGATTTCAAAAGATGTAATTGGTGGCATCACTGGACTTATCGCCGGGATGCTCTCAATAACCACTGCAGCGATGACCCTTGAGGATGCACACTTTACTGAATTGGCCAAGTATGAAGCAAGTTGGGACAACCTCTCGCTGCTCCTCGAAAACAACCGGAATGGCATTGCAAAATTGAAGTCCGAATAAAGATAGTAAGAGGATGCGCTGCATCAAGCAGATAATTAGATGAAGACGCCCGTTATGTTCCGAGGAAGCTACATATTAAATTACAGTGAGATCCGGGATTTCCTTGAAGAAATTGTCTCCTTTCCACTTATTAATTTTCTTGATTTTCGGACCTTCTAACTGGGATCATGAAGATATGTGTTGCTCTGCGTTGTTTCAACCTGAAGGTAAAGCATGCTAAGGAGGTTTTTTCAAAGAGGAAAAATCAACTTTGTGTTTTCTATTAGCTCTCTATTGAGATTATGTATGTAATATTCATACAATCAAGGCTCAAAGGCGCTTTTTCCTTTCCCTAGACTACTTCCTTTTAAATTCAGGTTTGATTAGAGGAGAGCTTGTCGGAGGAACTTGTGTAGATTACTTGTATACTTGAATTCCGCAATAATCAAAGCTTTTAGTTAAGAGCGTATGTTCTACACAAGGATTAAGATTTATTCTATATTCGGAGGGGTTGGAGATGGAGTACGTACTTGAAGCCTTAAAAAACCATTAATTAACGTACTTACATATTGTTTAAGCCATAATGGTTTACCTAAATACTTATCTGCTTAAAAGTGAAATGAAGAAAGCCTGATCTGGTACTTGTCATATACATGTATGTATTGTTAGGTGACAAAAGTTCCCGTGATTTTGTAAAAGGGTGGGCCATGAACCAACTATAACTTGGCGACCACAAGAGATGTAAAGAAAATACTATTATTGTTAGAGAGCTCAAGGTTGATAGAACATAGTATCTAGGCTGAAGTCCCTATTACTGGCTTTTCGGGTTAGACTTTTAGGAAGTTTCTGCTGGTTGCTATGCAGAAATCACGAGAACTTTTGTCACCCTACAATAGATCACGGGGTATGGTAACGGGCATTACGCTGATTTGTGGATTGAATCAATATAGTAAAGTAGAGCAGTCAATCCCTTTCTCACCCCGTCAGCACCCCTGCCCCCAGTGACTTTTTTGTGTCCGTCACGCTATTCTCCATTCCTAATTTTGTTCTAAGTCTAAGTTTCGGATAGTACAGTGCCTGCTTAGAGATATTAGAATTACATTTGCTCGTTGACGGAAAAACGGAAGAAAACCTTACAGCATACCTACATGTACTTACTGTTCCGCCCGCATGGATATTTCTATGAGCCCAGCTTTAGTTGATAGTAAGAGCGGCTTGGTTAAGAGTCTTCAAAGAGGATTTTTATTTGAAAGTCCGGTGAGAAGAACCCCCTCGGGGCCAGGAGACATGGCCACGGTGTTAAAATAAGGTGTGGAATGCAGCCGCGCTAACGGGATTGCGATTCAGTTTCTACTTGTTACACAAGGATTATGTACGAGTACATGATGTATGCAAGAGGATACGCAATTAAGTTCGTTCCAGAGATATGGAAAAGGACATTCACTGCATGCCGAGGAGAATCGAAACTTGATCTCGAGGGGCATCTCAACCGTACGGTACAGTTAGCTCTCCGAGCGTTAGGGGGCCCCTTCTAGGCCGGGATACATGTTAGATCCTGATCTAATACCTCCAGTACCGGTATACCTATAGAAACCCCGATTAATTATCAACCATATAACTCCAACATCCGAATATTCCTTCCGCTTCTTCTTCCCTTGGTTACGTAATGTACCATACATGTTCACAACTGCTGTCTGGGCGTGACAAGGTAACTGGCTCCTGGGTACATGTATGTGTGTGTCTGAGCACTCTGCCCTACCCGAAAAAGTACCTGACCCTTCTCTGTTCAGATGGAAGCCCCGAAGAAATCACTGCTAAGGCCTGCTGCTAACATACTCCTCGGTTCCCAGAGCCCTACGGGAAGGAATACGGAGAAGATCTCAAGAGATCTCCTTTATTCCCACGGTTCCCCTTGGGTCCAGATGATCCCGTACGTGCCGGACATCGTTTTTTTTTTTCCCCCCCGACAATCAAGTAACGCAGATACACAAAGCTGGTCTCTTTGACCCTACCAACATTGTGCAGCATTGATATCTGCACATGAGATCTGCCATTGGTGGTATCAAGTAAATATTCCCAATGCAGTCGTGTTACAAAAAAGTTAAAGTAGACTGACCAGGAACTTTAGTGTTGGGTGTCTTTGCAGATGCGCACAAACAAATTTTACATCTGTCCCCCTTTTCCGGCCTTTAGGTTGGGGGCGGGGAGGGGAAAAAAAAAAGCAAAGCCCTTCTTGCTATTCCAAATCAATAACTTATAGCCGCTGTGTGAATGTTTCCTGGGATTTCTCGTTTGGCCCAGCTCTATGGCCTTTCTCGGCTCCGGAGTTGTACTTGCTTGCCACCTGAGGAGGATGTAATCTGCGTCGCCGACGTCTCTATCGGAAAATATCACTCGGCCTTGGCGCCGGCTGGCTTTGTGTAAGTTGGAGAACCGTACCCCTGTTCGCAAGTGTCACCGAGCTCAACTTACATGTAGTTACTCGACCTATTTTCAGTTCAGCTGCCAAGAGATCTCACCTCTTCTGGATTCTTTGCCCGATCTGCTCCATGAAATGCATTCAGCTACCAGACATACCGCGCGGTCTCGTAGGTACGGTGTACCTACGGGTACCTAGCCTTCTTTTCTCAAAGCCACAAACTGAAAACCTATCACTTCGCAGCACTGCAGTTAATACATGGTACATACATGTATGTATGTCATAATCTATTCTCGTCTGCAGCTGATGGATGTTGTTCTTAAAGAGCTCCCATGCAGAATAGAGGTCGCTGATCCTTATGTCATTGCGGTCACGGACCGTTGCCTGCCATACATATTGTTACAAACGCCCCCTCCCTCCATACATTCCCCATTTGGTTTCATAATTTTGGAAGCCCCCAATACGGTAAGCTCTGGTGTTTCATGTGCCGTCTAGCACAGACGAGAGGGAACGTGAATTTCATTTAAGCATGTCAGCCCGGGGGAGGGCCGTACACGACCTTCCTTCAAATTCCCCTCTTTGTAGGTAGGGAAATCTTTTAGGTTTCCTTTTTTTTTTTTTTTTTTCTTTCTTTCTCTCCTTGATTTGATCACTTATTCCTTCCTCCATGTCTTTGTGAACGCCGGCCGTCATCAACAAACAAAAACCCTAAACGCCTCCATGTAAACAGAACAGCGGAAAGAAAAGAACAAACCCAGAAACAAAAAAATCATGTCTCTTCTCCAACTCCCCAATGAACTGCTACTATACATTGGTGAACAGCTCAGTCCCCAACCAGAATGCCGTCACCTCAACGCGTTTCTGCAGACAAATCGCCGTCTCGCCGAACTCGTGCAACCGCTCCTCGACAAGAAGGCTGTCCCGGTCGACCTCGGCCGACGGAAAAGGGTGCTCCACTGGGCCGCAGAAAGAGGGTATGAACGACTTGCGGGAGCGCTGCTTGAGAATGGGAGTTATGTTGGATCTCTCGACTGCAATGGGTGGACACCTCTTCTGCACGCAGCAGCAAATGGGTACGATGGGATAATCCGCAAGCTACTAGCTAAAGGGGCAAACATAGAGGCGAAGAGCTACTGGGGGGACCGAGAGACCGCACTTCACTGTGCGGCACTAGAGGGTCAGGAAGCGGCTGTTCGAGTGTTGCTGGAGAAAGGTGCTGAGTTGGACACAAAGGCACAGTCAAGATCAACGGCACTTCATTTTGCGGTTGAGGGTGAGAAGGAAATGATCGTGAAGCTCCTTATCGACAAAGGGGCTAACGTCAACATCCAGAGAGATAATGAAACGGGCAACTACGCAGTCCACCTAGCCATCCAGAATGAAGATGAATCTATCTTGATGCTCTTACTCGACCACGGAGCCAATCACAAAGCACAGAATCGGGCCGGGGACACAGCACTACACCTCGCTTGCTCGGACAAGTGTCCTCCCGAGATGATGAAGTATCTTCTGGAGAAGGGCGCTGACTTTACAATACTAAACCAACGCGGAGAGACACCACTGCACATTGCAGCAAAGAGTAATAATACAGAAGCGGTCTTCAGGATGCTCCGTCTGGGAGCCTCAACAGTGATTAATTTCCGGGATGCAGACAATAATACACCACTTCTCTGTGTAGCAGCCGGCTCAGACCCCGTCGAGGTCAAGAGGTCCAACTCCAACAGGCTCTCCCGGCACCGATCCTTCGAGCGTCTCCCACCTCGCCGTAGCAACACCTCGCCTGTCCAAGACGTCCGTGCAGCGTCCCTCGCTATGGAAGTCATCAAAAACGACATCATAAAGATGCTCCTCGAGAACGGTGCCAACGTCAACCACCAAGGAAAGCGGAGGCAGGCAGCGCTCCACCTCGCCGCTATAAACGGCTACGAGGAGATGGCGCGGGTGCTGCTCGAGAACGGCGCCGACCCAACGCTCAAGGATGATAATGGCTGCACCGCTCTCGATCTTGTGGAGGAATATGTCCAGAAGTACCGCGAGGGCGGCGCGGCGGGGCGCGGCACAGTCCTGGGCCTGAAACAACTACTGCGGAGCGACTCGACACTAAGTCGACGAGAGAGTGTCCAGGGCTCTCCTGGTCTCCGGGATCTAAAGACGGGATTGCACAGAAGGGATAGTGCGCAGGGGTCACCGGGCCTACGGGAGTTTAGGAGTGCGAGTAGGAGGGACAGCATCCAAGGGTCGCCTAACGGCCTGCGGGAGCTGAGGAGTCCACCACTGATAAGGCCTATCAGTGTTAATGAAATGGGCATGCAGCGGAAGATGTCGAAGCGGACAGGGCCCGGTATTCGATTCCCAATCCGGGTTGTGCAGAGGGTCGACAGCTTGAGCAATGTTTCAGAGACATAGTAGGCTAATAGCATTTTTTTTTTTTTTTTTTTTTTACTTATTACTCTTCCTTTGTTGTTTTCTCAACCCCGGTGCATTGTTTGGTTTTTGTTTTTGCTGTGTTCATGGAAGGTTTTTGTATACGGGTGCAGTTGGATATCAAAACTGATATATGTCGGGATGCAATGCGGGCTAGTTTATGTTGGTGGGTAAAACGGCGGTAGCAGCGGCGGGCGAATGGGTTGGTTGGTTGGCGATTGCTCTCTCTCTCTCTCTCTCTCTTTTTACTGCTACTACTACTACTGCTCTCTCTAGGTTAAGGCTGCATTTCTAGGATTTCCTTTCTTCTTGGAGTGGGTGGGTGGGGGCCTGAAAAATCATTTGGAGTTTTTGTTTTGTCTAGACGTTTTCTTTTCTTCCTTTTCCTCCTCTTTCTCTCTCGAGATCGCACGAAAGCCATGACGGCGTCCTGTTTTTTTTGTTTTTTGATAGTACTCTACTCGCCTTCGGGCACACTAACTACATAACTACTATTACTATTCTACTTACTTGTTTCGATGTAACTCTCTCTCTTTCTCTTTCTCTCTCTCTCTCTCTCTTTTTTTTTTTTTTTTTTTGGCTTTTGCTTCCAGCCTTTTTTTTTTTTTTTTTCTCGGCTCTTTTTACTGTTCAATAATTACAATACCCACCAGAGTACCATACCCGTACAGGGCCCCCTCTCCATCCCTTAATTCACTCACTCCCGGTCTTGATCATAAGTACATGTATGTACCGCTTACGAACGAAAAAAAAAAAAAAAAAATCACCATCACTGACCTGCTGCAACTACTAATTTATCAAAACCGTTATCTTGAAACCACTGCTTCTGCAGATGTGTGGCTTCCTCTTCATGCACCCCACATCTCGCTTGGCACCGTTTGTCCCTCCTTCTTTCTGTGTGTGTGTGTGTGAGGGTGGATCCATGGGAGGGTAAGGAGGGTAAGAGAGGGGAACTTACCTAGGGGCAGGGGACCAGGGGCAGGGGGCAGGGGTAGGGGGGGGCTAATACTTTTCTGGGTAAAACTGGTCATGGAACTCTCACTCGCCCTTCTTCTACGGTACCCCTTCTTCTTCTGAAAAACAGACCATATGGCGTGCAAAGTGAAGTGAAGTGAAGGGAAGTGAATTTCAGAGATCGGCATGCCGCCGCCCCCCCCCCCCCTTCCGAAATTTCAACCTCCCCTTGCGCGCAGGGAGGTTATGTTGGGGGATGCCAGAATTCCATAATCATGTATGGTACCTACATGTATGTACTATATTGATTAAATTAATTATTGCGATCGCGCGCATGGACCACCATCGCTATATATCACGGCAGCACTATCTACATACATATAAGTACCTACAGTACATGTAGGTAAAAAGTACTCTAGGGTAGCTCCTGCCAATATGTGCTTGGTACTAAGCCCCGAGTAAGTGCTGGGTACTTTGTATGATATATATCATGACCATGAAAAAAGTAAGTATCTAGAGTAGAGCACAATTATGATCTCCAGCCCAGTTCCAAACACGCCGGGCCGTCAGGCAGGCAGGATTCGAGACTGGGCCGGTGTATTGCAAACCGGGCTTAACGGATCGCAACCGCCGCGGTTTCAAGCTCGGGACGAAGATGCGTGCCCGGGGGGTCTTGTATGGATGGAGGCGTGGGGTTTTGTTGTTTGGATGGTTAGATAGATAGATGGGCTAGGGTTTCTAGCTATCAGGCATATTGAGGAAGCGCATCTCGCTATGGCGGAACTCGATATGCCGGATACCTTGCTGCTCTATGTAAATCTTTTGTCATCCGGCATAGCGAGGTGCAACTGTAATCCCGCAACGCGCGTCAGGCAGACAATTGCAGCACGCTCGAGCCAATCATGGCATCTGTTTGGAAAGGAAAAAAAAAAAAAACTGGATCTTTCCCTCGGAGTGATTCTACGAGATAGCTTAGGCAGCCTAGCTACTTGCACATTGGAAGTTTCTAGTTGGTGCCCTTCGAACCTTAGAGATTAAGCCATGATTACTTGCTAGCTATCCGTACCTATGCCCATATCCCGTATCCAAACAAGCAAAAAAGAAAGGAAAAAAAAAGAGACAAGCGCACAAAACGCAAACACAGGACCAACGCGTACGCCCAACCAGACACACCCTACTTTACCCTACTCTTCCTTCCCTTCCTCTGTCCACACAGCAGCTTAAACTCCGTTCCCGCTAATGGTGCCATAGCTCGTCCCCTGTATGCGATCTGAGAAGACAAACGGTGCAGGCCGCTCCATCAGCCGCCCGGCCATGGCCTGCTCCTTGCGCTCGTAGTACACCCACTCGAGGTAGAAGGCGTGTAGGTGCCCGGGGAGGTAGCCGAGGATCGTGAGGACGACGTTGACTAGCAGGTCGGTCCCGCAACCGGCGACAGCAAAGACACCGAGAGGGGGGAACTGGTGAGTATGTGGTTAGCTACATAACTACATGTATTTGGGGGGGATGGCTTTACAATCACTGTCATGACGACGAGGAGGAAGGCGGACATGAAACCCATGGTTGGTGTTTTTTTGTTTGATTAGATTAGCTTGTGGGGATTGGTTCTTTGGGGTTTTATTGGATCTATCGTAGTTTATGTAGGCAGTAAGGCAGACAGACAGATATCAAGGGCAAGAAAAGAGGTTGAGTGCGGAATCAGAGAGTTATAAAGAGACCACGCCCTGTGTGTGTGACGTCATAGACAGCCAGTTCCAAGTTAAGGCAATTGATAAGTTCACACCCTGGCCCTGATCGGCGAGAGGGCTAGCCGCATTGGAAGAGGGGCATAACACAACAACAGCGAGATGATCATGATACTACTACCTACATACATATCGTGTTCAGTTGAGGAGAGCCAATGGATCTGGAACCTCGCTTGCTTTCCTGGGTTTTGACCCGAGGGTAGGCGTCGCTGGGATAGAGATTACCTTGCAGGTGCCGGCTGGTCTTTGATGGCATCTGGACGGTTCATGATTTGTCGCCGACATTTATATATAATCCGACTCTTTATTATGAAGATTCCGCTTTGTGTATTTCTTGTAGGTACTGGTCTCGCATGGCAGAGTCTATGGCCAATATCACGGTGTCCGAGGGCTGTGTTTAAACTTGGAGAACGTGACCTTAGATACTTACGATACGAGGTACATAGAGTACATGTTCCTACATACATGTATGCATGTAGAGTATATGTGGGTACAGCGCCAAAACGGGCAATACGGGGTCTCAGTGTCATAGTTAAAGTGCTGGACTCACAGTAATAACATCACTTTTATGCATGCCACTAAACCCCTGTACCGTATTCTATATCTATATCGCGGTATCTACTCCCTTTTACTCCCTGGAATACAACCGAGTCACTAACCCGCCGGTCCGGTTCTAGAAGCCCACTCTCGAAAGCTTCTGCTACGCCGGCCCAGTCCCAAGAGTCTCCTCGGCGTAATATTAGGACGGGCCGACTCGATATATGTAGCTCGAATCGTGAACTTGGGCCCAACCAACCAACCCGGCTACTATTCTCGTAGAGGGGGGGAAGGAGCTCAAGCAGACCTTGCCCTAACCACAGGTGCCGTATCTATAGGTGGTTTATACTTACCACTAGTCGACTTGCCTCTGTGCACCATCCAACAGCGTGCTCCGCTCAGAGATGGGTATCGTGTGGCCCACAAGGCGAGCAGAGATAGGTGTCTTGGGCTGGATGTCTCTGTATACATCTAGACCCGCCGCGGCTGCACCGACGAGACCGGCCGAAATATCCAGGTAGAATGGTATATGTGGTGCAAAAAAGTTCCAATGTTCCTACCGGGAGGGTCGATACACGCAGATGGGTGCGTAGGCGGGCAGGCAGTCTTCTGTACCAATTCCCCATCTCTCTATTGCTGGACATTGCTTTCCAGCTCCCATCAGCTTTGTTTATCCTTCTTTCCGTATCGGGAAGATAGTTTCCTTATTTGGATTCATCTTCCCGATTCGAGATATGATTTCTTTTGTTTTCTAATGATTATTTTCTTTGTACGTATCTATTTTCTTTATTTCATCTACTACTCTTTTTGGTAGTTATATTACCTATTAAGGAAGTCCAAGTCCCAGTATCAATCATCCATCACAATGCTTCCGTAACTCTCAGGACCACAGATGCCAGCCACAAAGACTGAGACTGCATCTGGTGGGGGCTAAGCCCGACTAAGCGTTCCTTGACTCTGACTAGGAACGATACAAGTCCCGGCCTACCAAAACCTCCAGCGAACAGCTACGCTCAGAGAGGTTTGATCATCACGTATCCCAAAAGGTCTACATCGGACGGATCCCTCTTTTCTAGTAGCCCTTTACATTCCCCTCTCCTTTCGATCGAGGGGATCTAGTACATTATACAACCCTAACCCACCAACCAAAGGGGGGTGGACTTGGGGCGTACGTATGACCAACAAACAGCTACAAAAATACCCAGTATCTGACAAAGAGCCGGACACAGATAGCACGAAGCGGGAGATGCGGTTTCATCCTCCGGTGAATTCGCATCTCAGGATATCACTCGGTCTCAGCCCATCACTCGTTTTGGGGGCCTTGGCTTTCTTGTCCGCACGGGGTGTCTGCACATAATTATATATCGTATGTCTGGCCTGCGATTATAGTGGTGCCCGAGTGGTTGCACATCAGACTATCAGTCGCCCAGGGCTCGGAGGGTCGAGAGCGTTCAACTTCGGCGTCTGAATATTCAATTCACAAGCCTGCTCCACTTGAATAGCTCGCTCTCTTCTTCCTCCAACAACCAATTCCTACGAGAAGAGGTGGGCTTCAAGGATTCAAACTCACCCAAATCTAATTTCAAGGCACTATGGTCTTTTCAAATAGCGTGCCTTTGCCACACCATGAAATACAGTTTTTCATCACAGGCTGGGTATAAAAGTGCTTTGCAGTCCGCACCTCCAGTGTTCTTCACCACATCAGTTCGTTTCGTTCGCACCAGAGCAAGGAAAAAACCCAAATACTCAAAGTCATCAGCTTATTTCTCAGAGCAAAGAAAAACCCAGATACTCAAAATCGTCAGCTTAGTTCTCAAAGTTCTAAACTAGCCTACAAACATTATATCAACCTACTTCCCAAAAATCGGACCCAGCTTACAAACAACGCCAATAATGGCCCCTCCCCACCCAGAGACCGCAACAGCTCCCAGCTCCCTCGGCGCCAGCTCCTCGCCCGTCAACAAAACCACCCGCTTCGACCCCCTCACCGACGAACTGACCTCCCCGAACCGGAGAGGCACCCCAACCCGCAGAGCAACCCCCGTCCAGGACACCACTCCCCAAAACCCCGGAACTCCCCGCAGAATCAGCGCCATTCGCAGCGGCATATCGTCCATGACCGGTACCCTCCCCGCCGTCGTACCCGTCCCTCTGCCCGAGGGCGCCTCCTCACCCGCCCGTGGCCGCCCCCCCGCTAAAAGATCCCCCCGCAAGAACACCGGGTCCGTCCCCCCGTCGTCGCCGGTGCGCAGGTCTGCGCGCACTCCCGTGCCAGTCGAACGCTACGCGGACTCATGGGCGCCGCCTACGCGGGCGCCCTCCACGACCAGGAAACGCCCCGTGGTGGGCGCGGGGATCGTGTATGAGCTCTCAGCGAACATGGGGACCGACGAGGAGCCGAGATACTGCCTGTTTCCGCGGGAGCGGGTGGGTGTGAGAGGGGTGTATGCGGTCTTGTGGGGCGTGGAGGGGGACGTGCAGCGGGAACTGATGTTGAGTGTCTGGGAGGGGAAGGTGCCGAAAGCATCTCCGAAGAGGCAGAGAGCCGTTACAAAAAGGCCGACTGGTGAGAGGGAGGGTGAGGAGGAGGAGGAGGAGGGGCAAGATGAGGAGGAGGAAGAGTCGCCGAGGAAGAGACGCAAGCCGGCGGTATTGCCGAGAGAACCAAAGAAGGTGAAACCAACGTCTCCGGTGAAGCCGAAGGCGCCAAAGGCAGCGGCGACATCCCCGGTGAAGCCGAAGGCGCCGAAGAAGCCGAAAGCGACATCCCCAGTCAAGCCAAAGGCAAAGAAGGGGAAAGGGAAGGAGAAAGCCCCGCCGGCAGCAGAAACGGAGTCACCCACTGGTGCGGAGGCGGAGGCCTCGAAGGCGGCGGAGAAGCCCGCGGCGGCGGCGGCGGTAAAGGTGAAGAAGCTACCAATGCCAACCGCTGCGGACTATGCAAGAATGGAAGCTGAGGAGCTGAGGCTGCGGGCAAAGAGGGGAGAGCGCCAGAGACAGATTGAGCGCTGGGGACTCCCGAATGTTCCGAAGCAAGCGTTGACGGAGGAGCAAAAAGAGGAGCTGAGAGCTGCAGAGGAGAGGGCAGAGCGCAGAAGGCAGCGGCGGGGAGGAGAACCCGAGCCTGTTAGGGCGCAGCGGTATAGCACGAATGAAGATGCATGAGCTCCTAGACCCAGAAGTGCTGCAGGGTAGGGAGTGAGATCGATGCTCGATCCCGCATGGCGCGTGCGTGCGTGTGTGTATGCGTAGAGGGGGTGGGCGTTGTTAGGTGCTATTTTGATCATTACCCCTCACACTCTCTTTTTCGTTTGCTTGTTTGCGTGCTTTCTGTTTTCTGTTTCGTGCTCTTTGAGTGCTTTGTTTGTTTGTGTTTTCTCTTTGCTTACCTGGCTTAGCTTACACACTCATTTGATGTTTCCTATGTCCCGCGACTGTGTGTATTACGTGGATTTTTATTGGCCTTGAGGCATTATTTAGATTCAATGAATTCGCGCAATACTCCAAAAAAAACCGAACACGTTCGTGAGATGAAATCGAGTGTGCATTTGTCACCCCTCTGTAGCTAGCTAGCTAGCTAGTACATACTTACCGGTATCAACCAACTTTACCGGTATCTATCTAGCTATCGATCTGTGCAAGTGTACCCTACCTACGCCCACGAGATCTCGATCCCTGGGGCCACGTTCGCTGTAAGGGTGCAAAAAAAGGGGGGGGTGAGCTAAGAGGTATGTATTGCAATAAGTACATATGTACAGACCCAACCCAATCAGGTCTGCGCTGTGGCAACATATGAGCGCCGCACCGCGCGCGCGCGAGTGATATCTCATGACCACACACAACACAACACAACACAACAAATCCTCCCCCCACATCAAGTAGATCGTACATCGGAGTTTATTATAGATCCCACCACTGGGTCGTTTATTTTTATTTTTTTATTTTTTTTTATTTTTTATTTATTTTTTACTGATGCTGCTGATGCACCTAAGTATGTGTGTAGACAGACACCATCCATCCATCCATGCACCGCGCCGGGCCGGGCGAAATGGATGGGGTCCAGTTCACTACACTATGGAGCTATCTATACACGTCATTACCCGCCGGGAACACGATCCTGCTGGTAAAAACGGATCGCGGTGTTTTTTTTTTTTTTGCAGCGAGACCGAGGGCACGCACGCTACAACAAGGTGGATGGATGGATGGGGCGGGAGGGAGGGAGGGAGGGAGGCGGGCTGCATTATGTACTAGAGTATAGCTAGAGTATATAGGGTAGATACATACGATGCGGTGTATTGTCCCGATTATCGCAGACGGGGAGTACAGGATGGAGGATATTGTATGTACAGCGCCTTCACTCTTGGGCGCGATCGCGGCTGCGGGTGAGACAAGGCCCCACTTACCTTGCTTTGTTCGGGAAAAGCTTAATTCTGCTCACGGGTCACAACGCTGCTTTTGGTGGGTACTGGGGACGGACGATAAACAGAAAACAGATGATCTCAAACAAGGTGTGTGTGTGTATATGCTTATATATGATCATCATAAAGGCGATATGTGGGTAGAGTATTGTATGTAGGATGGAGGATAGGCAGCACACACGTGGGTGGTGGGTGGTTCCGCGGCGAGGAAGGCGCAATTGATGGCCTGGGTGGTGGTGATGATGATGATTGTACTCTGAGGTATCACTTTTTCATTCTTTTTTTTTTCCTTCCCTTTTTTTCCCTTGGAGATGTAGGAGATACGACATGATTGATGATGGTACGGTACGATATGATCAGGATCAGGGGCCTACCGCCGCCGCCGCCATTCATAATGGCCAGATACAGATACAGAAAAACAAAAAAGGGCGGAAACCAGATATGTAGCCTTATGACCATGGTAGACACATGTAGAAGTACATACACCGTAGCAGTGCCTGTAGATAGAGAGAGAGAAAGATCAGTCCGGGGTAGAAGAGAGAGAGAGCCTCTTCCCCGCTTACATTGGCTGGGGAAGAATATGTAGACGTCATTACACTTGCCTTCCCAGGCGGGCGCCTTCCTCTTCCCCCCTCTCTCTCCTCTTCTCGTAACGCCGCCCGCGCGCCGCCGTATATCACATATAGCTATCAGCCTCCTCCCCCTGTAGGTAAATACTAGATGACAGTGTATTTTCGCGAACCTCGTTTCGTTTCTCGTTTGGTAGCTAGACAGACCCGACCCAAGGCTGGATCAACTACCGTCTTTTCTTTTTCCTTTTTACTTTTACCGGACTGTATGGGGGCGGGACGAGATGGGATGATGATGATGATGGGAGGGACGACGCGACGTGAGACCGACCGTGATATATACCCGGGTTAGGTACCTGTAGGTACAGGTACTGTAATTACTCTCAGTCCATGTATTGTAGCATGCCTAATATACTTACGAGTAACAATATAGCAGAGAAACCCCCCCCCAGCACGATGATATCATGAGCCAGATTAATGTAATGTATGTACTCCGCATTGCGCACTCTTAAGCTTCATGTTAGTCATTTACCGCCCCCCCCCCCCTCTTTCTGCCTTCTGTCTCTCGTCCACTTTCTTTACCCGCTGCGCATGTTACGCGTACGGCAGAAGTTTCTCCCGACCTCTTCTTCTCTTGCGCTGCCCACCCACACCCTTCTTTTTCTTCTCTTCCGACGGGCACTGCGCACCTAGGGTATGCAAGGAGAGGCAGCTGACGGAAACACTTTTTTTTCCTTTTTTTCCTTTCCTTTCTTTTCCTTTTTTCTTTTCCTTTCTTTTCCTTCATCTCTTCTCCCTGGCCAGTCCTTGTCTGTGATTTTACCCCGTGTGGGGGAGTAGAGTACACTGGTAGAGTATGTATCTAGACGACGACGACGACGATGATGACCGTTAAGTCGTCCTGAAACACCGACTGAATGACACTGCTCGGACCCTTGCTTGCTTGACCGAACCCTGCCACCGACCTCCTCCTTCCTCCACGATGATATCATAACGCCGTCCTTAACTTAAGATTACCCCGACGAGCCTCCCCCATGGCTAAATTGTAGACGGGGCGGGAAAATCTAGCTAGCTAGCTAGCTAGTGATATCATCGCCAGCCAGCGTACCTACATACATACCTTCCTTCACCGCGCGGTGGTCACGATGTTTTTGATATGGCGTACGTTCCGGGCCGTCTCCCCTACTCGACTGTCAAGGTACGTACATACATACATACAACTAGTAATCACTTTTTTTCCTTAGAGAGGGAGAGAGAGAGAGAGGGAGAGGGAGAGGGAGAGAGGGCGTTACCCCGCCCGCTCTTGGCTTCGCTTCCCCGGGATTGGGGTGTATACATAGTTGCAATGGCGAGATAGGGGATCTGTGGCTACTCTACCAAGTGTAACTACAGTACAGTACTGTAGTTACACCCATCTATCTTCCCAAAGGGGGACAAACAGTAGAAAAAGAAAAAAAAGGAAAAAAAAAAGAAACGGGAGCTGCAAGCGAGGCCAGATAGAAAATCAGATCAGATCATATGTCTATCACCAAAACAAAACTTGAATTCTTGATCCCTGCTGCCGCCAAACGAGTCGAGTATTTGACTACATATAGATACCTACAAATGGAAAAAGGAAAGAAGAAAAAAAGCAGACAGTCCAACGATTTTCACATTTTCAAGGCGACAGTAAAAACAGATTACTAGATAGGTGCCTACAGTAAAAAAAGAAGAAAAGAAAAAATAACACATGATGACGGAGGTATCAAAAACCCCACGCCTCACATAACAAAAATATGACAATGATAAGGGAGAGAAACTGTAATTGCCGAGAGCGACGACGTCAATGTCTGCTCCCGTCTACTCCTTCCTCTTTTTTTTTTTTTTTTTCCATCTCCTCCCCACCCTCCAACCCCACTATCCACTATCTACCTCCTTCTACCAGCTCGTGTCAATCGCATCCGCGACCGGGCAGACAAATAGGCAGACAGGCAGATTCTCAACACGACTCAACTCCCGTACCCGTACTGGCCTATCTGTCTATCTGCCTGCACAAACACACATCCTTCCCGCCCTGCATTACACACAGGCCCCTCATCCTTTCCACCCTCTCCGCGTCCCTATCTCTCGTCCCTTAACGCCCCTATAATCCTCGTATCCTCCTTGCTGCTGCTGCTGCTGCTGCTGCTCTCCATCATTCTGGCCTTGCTGCGCCGGCGGTTGAGGAGGAGGGGGAGGGAACGGCGGATACCCTTGCTGCTGCTGTGAAGGCCATGGATATGCGTATCCCTGCTGTTGGAACTGCTGCTGCATCATCTGCTGAAACCCTGGTGGCGGCGGGGGCGGGGGCGGCCAATACTGTCCCTGAGGATATGCGTATGGCATTTGTGGAATGGGAGGTGGTGGGGGTGGTGGCGGGTAGCCCTGAGGAGGGGGATAGTGCTGCTGAGTGAGTTCGGGTGGGTAATTAAGATGCGGCTGTGGTGGAGGGGGAGGGATGCCCTGTAGGGCCGGCTGCGATTGCCCAAATGAGGGGCGTGCCGGGGACCGACTGCGGGAACGCGACGAGGGTGATCTACTTCTCGACTCGCGATACCTCCTTCGGCCACCTGATCGCGATCGCGATCGAGAGCGTGATCGCGAATAGGAACCGCTGCGCTCGCTATCAGAGTAGCTTCCTCGTCTGCGACTATGGCTAGTTCGGCCCTCTGACCGGCTACTCTTGCCCTCCGCTGCCGCGCGCTTCTTATTTCTCATTTCTTCGCAGAAACTGCGACTCCATCCGTAGTAGCTTTCACCCCCCCCGGCGCTGCCTAATAACCCGCCCACTGCATCTGGGTCCCCAGCGCCAATATCCCCGCCGGAAAATATACCCTCGACAGAAACAAGAAAGTCCTTGACTGCCTTTGCCAGGGGCTCACTTGGTGTGAGCGTCGAAAACTGGATCGGCTTAAGCAGGCGCGGGTTTATGGGCGTTGGCGCATTTTCTTTAATATGCGGAAGGATGTTGGCCGCGGGAAGATCGTAGAAGGGAAGCGATGGGTCCCCATGGGACGGTGGAAGGAGTAGTGGGCGCCCAGTCGCTGGCTTATCGCGCGGAGAGGACGCGGACTTGTTCCCTGCTTCTGCGTCGCGAACGGCAGTGAGAAGGTCGGCCGTGAATGGCGCGGGGTAGTATGCCTGGGTTTTCCATAGATTGAGGAGTCGCTCCACCTTGGCAAGTTGCTTGACGGCTCCAGGGGCGATCGCTGCGGTGAAGAGGTCTTTGAGAAAGGGTTTAATCTCCTCCGGAAATGTTGGGGACGGCTCATTGCGAGTCGTATGATGTAGTATATCGTTGACAAGGTACAGCATATGCAGTCTTTGTCTCCTCGGGCTTGGACTCGGTCCAGAAGGGGGCTTGGTGAGTGATGGTGAGAGGGCGACCAAGTACTTCCCGAGAAGGACAACCCTAGCCCGTGATGTCACGTAGAGTAGAATCCATCGTTTGCATTTCTTTAGGAAGAGTGATGACCCGGTTAGTCTTGATATGACAGAAAAAAAACCACCCCGAAGCGGAGAGGGGGGAGTTAGGGTAGTAGGTGCTTGTGTGTATCAACCTGGATGTTTGATGGGGAGCAGATGGTGAGAGCCTTGTCAAGCAGGGTGTGGAAGAGGGTGATCTCATCTAGAGGCACAGCTGTGGGGTCTGGACGAAGAAGACCACCGCGAAAAGAAGCACGGGCGATTGAGACAGCAACAGCGGCAGCCATCACGGTAGAGAGAGGAGGAGAGGGGGGAAGGGCCGAGATTGAGGTCCTTGATGGGGTTGTTTTGCGTGAGGGGTCGTGACAAATGGCGACGTGGATGATTTGTGAAATTACTTTGTCCGAAGTTGGGGGGGGTTGTAGTGGTGGTTGGTGGTTGTGGAGGTTGTATTGGTGTGGGTTGGGTTTTTTGGTGACGTGACGTGACCTACTCAGGCATGGGGTATGTACGATGCCAAAGAATGAGGGAGTATGTACCTGTGGTATGTAGGGGATTGACTAAGTGGACCTGTTTCTGCAGTGAGTGAGTGATGGGGTGTCGTCCTTGTCCAGGTAGACTGATTGATTGACAGGGCAATATCTACGCTTTGGTACCAGTGTGATCCGCCCTTTAATTCAATTCAGCGATCTTAATACCTACTCTATTTCCATAAGGCTGTGTGCTGCTGCTGTTGCTGCTGCTGCTGCTGCTGCTCGTGTTGTATGTGGGTTTGACGTATTTCGGTCAATGTATCATGTACGTACGTAAGTGAGTTGCAATTAATTCCCTCCTTAAACTGTTCGATGAAGCTCACTTTGAAGATTTGGCGATTGCCCAGCCATGCCAAGCATTCAGCAGCTCGTCTCCTCTCTTACTTCTTGATAACCGGGGCTCTCCGAGTTGCAGACCCTGACCCTGATGCTGTCCCTCCCACCCAATCACCACACACACAAGAATCCTGAAATGGACCCTTTTCCCTAACGATATCTACCCATCCATCCACTTCCCTCCCGTCCCCGACTTAGAAGAAGTAGAACTCTTTGCTTTTTTGATAAACCTCCCCCCCCCCCCCATCGTGTGTTGACTAGAGTACATGTATCTCTCCCACTCGGGGAAATTGTCGAATGAGCTCTTGTCTCCGTTATAACCAGAGTGCAACTATAACTTCGCACGCATACGGCTGCTGTCTTTGTCTCCGCCGACAGCTGGAGATCCTAATGACCGATTCAACGCTCCGATCCTGTGCATTTAATCTTTCATCGAGACATTCCTGACCTGGCCCCATTATGCAAAGTGGCAGGAAACTACCTCTCTATGTTCTGCTGCTGTTCCGTTGTTGTTCTTCCACTGCTGGCTTCCCATCATCATCATCATCATCCATCACGCTCGCTCTAATAGTTAACTACATGTAGCTCTTTCCCTGAGACCCTACCTCCCCGTTCTGCAGGCGCGAACGGAAAAAGGAATTAACAACACATTGCTTGCTTGCTTGCTTGCTTGCTTGCCGTGCTTCGAAGCTATGGCAGCAGAGTGGTTTCATGATAGAGCATGCTCTAGCATGTGCTCCACTCTATTCTGGGCCGATTATATGTACATATGTACATGTACCTACAGCAAGTAGCAGCAGCAGGTAGGTAGGTATAAGGGAGCTAGGTACTATAGAACAGAGGGAAAGGCACTAGAATTTTGTACGTAAGGTAATAGTACGAGGTGTAACTACGTGCCTCTGCTACCCTCCCCAAAGTTCACTACTTCCCTGTGTGGAAGAGAACCGAGTCGAGTATTTAGTTGTTCTTTCAGAGTATAAAAATCATGTGTCTGTTATGTGGTGGCTCCTCTAGCCTTGACCTCTCTCTGCTCACTTTGATGTCTCGTACACTGGGAGGGAAGGAAAAAAATTTTTTTTATCGATAGTACAGGAGAGATAGGGTGCTTGAGCCAGCTGTACAGCTATACTGTAGCTGTAAGGTGCTGTCTATCTGTCTCTCCCTGCCTTCCCGACTGACTGACTGATTGACCGCCTACCTGCCTCGTGTAGGGCCAGGGCAGGCACAATAATGGCGTAACATACGTGCTCGTTCGTCATTTCCACATCGCCTTTGCTCGTGAGGATTGCGAATAACGAAATGCATTTTTTACTTCGAAGGCACCAGGCAGGCAAGGAGGCAATTGCAATTGCTAAATGAACAGATGATTGCATTATCTCCGCAAACTTTCTTTACCCCCCCCCCCCCACTTCCTCTTCGGCCTTCAGAGCTGCTGCGGTATCACACCGCCGCCCCCTCTCACAGGTCCTAGGAGGGGGAAAATAAGAAAGCGTCAAACAAGGAAGGGTCTCCTACCCCAACATTATCCTAGCTAATATGAAACTAAAACTATAACAAAATAAATGGAGGGGGAAAAAAAAGCCATGTAACCAAAAACACCATGTCATGTGCTCCAAAGAGTCCTCTCATTGAACAACAAAGGAAACCCACTCGATCGTGAAAAGAAAATCTGGTGTTGTCCTCCAGCCCCAGCCATCCGTCTGTCCCATCCCACCCATCGTGTCCTATCCTGCCATGTTGTCCTTCCCCAGCCTTTCATTGCCTCGAGCTAAACGTAGAGAGAAAGAAAAAGCCCACTTTTCCGCAATAAAATAGAGTAGATAAAAAAAGACACCTGCAATAATAAAAAAAAACAAAAACAAAACTAGCCGCCCACCCAATTTTTCTAGATTCGCCATTCCCATCAGATAAATAAAACACAATAAAAAAATAATACTAGTAGAAGAGGAAGGAAATAAACAACTCCGCCACCCCCTAGAATATAACTCTTTTGTAGTTAAAAGCGAATGAAAAAACGAAACTTTTTTTTTGTCCGTTGGGTATATGCTGTCTGTGTCTGTGATACCAGTAAATGATTAGGATTAAGACAGTGACAACCCCAATGCCTCAACGGCCCTTGAAAGGTCCTCTTCAGCAACAATAACAGTGCCCGCTCTTGCGGTACTCAGGTAACTCATTTCGACGGCCTCGCTCTTATCGAAGTAGTTTCCTGATGTCCCGCCGACCAGCTTTCCAGCTACACCACATACAATTCCAGTCGACTCGACCGGCAGCCCTCTTAGGTCAAGTACAATTGGGATCAACACATCCTCCTTCGACCCTAGCAAGACATCGTCGTTGCCAAACATGCTTAACATCTCTTTCTGTAGTAACAGCGACGCCGGTTCCGCATCTGTTAATGTCACGGAGAGGAACTGTGGCCGGCTGATCAAACACTTTACGAGGCCAAGGTATAGCCCTCTATCGTCGCCTCCTCCGCGGCCTTTGCTGAATGAGCGGCGAGCGGCACAGAGAATGAGCCTAGTGTTCTTGTTGACCACGGGGGTGACGTTCTGTTTTCGGAGAGTGTCAAAGGTGCGAGTCTGAAGGTCAGAGAGGGTAGTAGTAGGCGGAGGTGAAGGAGGTTGAATTGTGAGGTTGGAGGAGGTTGAGGCACTCCGGTGGTGGGGTGTAACGAAAGCCTCAGTGTGCTTCTCAAATACGAAGCCGCGGCGCTGGAGGGCTTTCGTGACATGGCTGCGCGCGGTTGAGGGCACGAGAATGTAGTCGCTGAAGTATGTTGTAATAAAAAATATTGATCTGCAGGTAGTATCATGTCAAAATTGAGTTCATCCAAATGAATATAGTATGAGTCACTCAACACATTGTTTTGTGAAAAGTGCAAGGAGTGGAACTTACACTCCAGCTAGAGCGAGCGGGCTTGTCAAATCGAGAACTCGCTGCCCTGCATCCAATCCCTCTCCGTCCACTTGAATTGCCATAAACTCTTCCGAGGCAATCATTACATCGCCCCTATGACTACATTCGAGAGTCTTGATGATCGGCGCGAACCATTTTTCGACACTTTCCCGAGAACATACGACGGAGCACTCGACGGGGGTGACTGAGATGTTGACAAAGTCCTTTATTGAGGATGAAGGTCTGTTAGGTGAAGGGTAGTCGGGGACCACGCTCTCGTCGTCGTCGTCGTCGCCGCCGGGGTCTGATTCATTGCCGTCCCTTCCTTCACCATCCGGTAACGGTGATAGTGGGAGGATCAATGATAAGATTGCTTGAACGAAGTGGGGGTAGAGGTGAAGTGGTATGTGAATAAGACATAGCCGGCACTCCTGTAGTATTTTCACGGTTGTGTGTAAGCTTGTGTAGACACCGCCGCCATACGGCTCACTGCTAATCTTCCCATCACGACAGTAGGCGCCAGTAGGGATGTCGAGGGACTCGGCGGAGGAGTAGGCAGAGATTGAAGAGGTGCTTCGAGACCTCGTCGAGCCTGAAGGTGATGCAGTGCCGTCAGAGGCAGAGCTTGACGCGTATGACCGGGTTGACCCTGCCATTGAGATGCCGCCGATGGTTGAGGTGGTGGTTGAGGATATTGAGGTGGTGGAGGAGAAAGATGAAGATATCGAAGACGTGTAGGAAGTGGAAGAAGATATAGGAGACTTGGGAGTGGGGATTGAATGTGGGCTACTAACAAGAAATTGGATCTGAGCACTCATGTAGGTCATGAAGCTTTATCCGCCAGCTTTATAGGTCCCTATTTCTCTCTTGTGCTTTTATGAGTGCTTTTTTCTTTTTTTTTTTCTGAGAGAAGATTTGTGACCTTTGGAGGCTAAAGGAAACAGTGGGAAACAACGGAATAATATTTAGCTTGGGGTTCGTGAAGATGAAGTATGACGAAGATGAACAAAACAAATTCTTAGAAAACAAGATTTCTAGACTACAAGCAACTATTGAAATGAGGGCAATGGTGTAGTGGTAGGGCAAGAAGGTAGATATAAACAATGAATAATCTTAAAGGGGACTAACCAAAGGAATTATTATTTTTAAGATCCTCGTGAAGAGGCGACGGGAGGGACGGGGCCTTATGTACGTAGGTGTAGTAGGCAAGTAGGTAAAGTAGGATGAGTGGATGGGATGTAGCTTATCCTGTTGTAGGTACCGTTGGAGATATGTAGAGTATGGTATATACTTCCGAAAGGGTGAAGAGCAGGTACAGTCCGTCTTTCAAACCCAGCTGCTGGTTGTCCAGGGTAGTACACGAGAAGAGCCGACAGTTTGGGATCTGAACAGAGAAAGTGATGGGCCGGGCTAGAGTAATGTTGGTGGGAAAAAAGTGCGTTGAAAGTGGTCTCGCTGTCGTATTGTATGTAGGAGGATGTGTGGAGGGGTAACTACATTTACTGCTTGACAGCAACTACATGTAAGTCCCGGCTAGGATTTTTTTTAGTCTTTTTCCCTTTTTGGGAGAGGAGGAGGAGGGGGGGGGGGTGGTTATGGGCTGTGGGCGGTCCCGCCGGGGATGCCACCATGCAGGATAGACGAGCGCTGTGATCTCTGGGCTCTGGGCAGATCTCAGTCTATTGTCGACTACTCTCCACCCACCCACCCTGCCCTATCAGATACCACGTACCTACATGTATTTACAACTAGAGTTGCTTCTGTCAGTTTTTTTTTTTTTTTTCTTAACGGGCAGCGGGGATTTCTTCTTCAGGCGAGAGCTATGTGGTTGCAACTTCCAAACTGTGTGGGATATACCCGGAGAGGCCGTTCCAAATTGTCCCTCCTCTCCCCAAATTACTCCCACCTATCAATGGCGATTCGATGTACCGTTTCATACACAAAGTGCAACGCCACTCAGTGGATACTTTACTTTTTGGGGATGATTTTCATATTTAATTCTGTTGTCTCGAAACCTCACGATGTCGTGCCGCTGTCTGGTGCTCTCCCTCTCCCCCTGCACATAGATATAGCAGAATTTATACCGAAAATTGTTAGCTTGTGGTCGATGGACGGCCGGACAGCAACAGCCACTGGAACTTCAACCGAATCTTTAACCATCATCGAGTAAGCATCATAATCAACATAATCATAATCATAATCACGAGCAACAAAATCGTACTCACTTGAGCAGGAAGGGTTATTATTATCCCGGCTACACTGTCTGTACATGTACACATGTACCACCCGCCATTCTTCCCCCGGTACTAGGCCTGTTTAACGGCAACTTTAGATGGTACCGGTCAACGAAGCGAGAGAAAAATCGGGCTTGATCTTGTCCCCCCACGCCTCATAGCAGTAGGCAACAAAATGGTCCGGCGCGCAGCAGCAGCTCAGGGTTGACGACTTAGGCACAGGACTACCTGGTGTGAAAAGACCCTTCTTCTTGGACGTCCTTACGCTTTACAGCATAGTAAAGTGCCTCTAACGCTCTAGCTAGGTACACCTATGTTGTATGACCTGTGGCTGCCCAATCCCTAGGCTCGTGTGGTACGCGCTGTTTCCAAGGCCGTCAAACAGACCGGCGATCCCCTTCTCCGTGGACGCCGCGAGATTCTTTAGTCGATGCGAACGGCCGCGGGTCGTCTCGCAATGCGGAATGACGGGGATTGCTGACGCGATGCCTTAATTTTAGTTTTTTCTTGTCCGATGTTCTTCCCCTCCCCCCCTCTATCACTTCATTTTTAAGCTGTTTTCATGAATTCCTGCGCTGGTGATAGCGTATTGGAGCTCGAGCGGTGAGAAAGAAAGTGAGAACTCAAAGAAATATAGTGAAATAACCATATGGAAGCGGAAGAATAGACCATGCAAGAGACAGTGATTGGAAGTTCGATTTGAAAGACATCTGCCGCAAACATTTTGCTTGCTTCTCGGACCCTCTGTTTCCTACTCAGGCGATGACAGACGGTCTACAGCTTTTTGCATGTACTCGTACATACAGGGTACTCCTGCAGATCAGAGTCGATGTTTTTTTTTTCTTGTTCCTACCGACGCAGCGCGAGACAGAACCGTCCCAAAGATCGGGGCTGTCGAGAGAAAAAAAAAAAGTTCACCCCTTAAATTGGAGAAAAAAGAAACGTTCTAAGTTTGTTCACATATCGATCGGGCTTTCTCGCACGTGTTCCCGAAATACCACTAAGTATCCCTCCACGGTAAGTAGTGTTGGAGCCTTATGGGGAACGTGGGGGGCCATTTCCATACCATAACCTCTACACCGATAACTTACCACCAGTTACGAGAATATGTCCGGTACCATATGCACGATATAGTAGAATTGCAGAGTGGGGTATTTGGACTTTCCAGGGAGAGGACACAGGGAAGAGACTTGAGAGACTCGCCGGGTTGTTTCGGATACGTGCTCGTGCTCAGAAAGATTGCTGACTACGAGTTGTTACAAACTCACAAGACGAAGTGTTCAAATTGTCTAACTCTTCACGATGTCAGAATTGGCGAAGGAGACGTTCGGAGAGCCAGTCGGCACGGCACAAAGGAGTCCTAGACCCACGTGGGGAAAGAGATTTAAGATAGGTATCGAGAGGGGTAAGTTATACTGGTAAACCAATGGCCACTCAGTGACAGCCCAGCCATCATAGCCGTGTTCTTTTCCGGTGGTTCATCTCTACGAAATCCAGCCTGTTTCGAAAAGCAAAAATGTGGGGAAGTCTCGTCGTGCAGCTACTACGCGCATTGGGCGAAACGTCCTCTCTCCCACAGAAAGGAGAGGAGGTGGGGGTCGAAACATTCGCCAATGCGGGATGATGTCACAGCTAAAAAGCGGCGACAACGGTTCGAGTCGCTTGTTTGTGACTGAAGGGAACGAGCGCCGTTCCAGTGACCCACCCTTTCTGACCTGGACTAAACGTATTAATACTGACCCTAACTTCAATATAACTCTAGGTTGACTACACCGACTGGATAATATACGTGTAAGTTGCAACCGCATTCCCTACTTACAAAATTCGATACTTAATTTTCTACCAGCCCCCAAACAAGGCAATCTATCCTGCAGATTCTGTGAGGCTATCTCTAGGTTCTGATGGAGACATTTGGTTTGATATTTTTTCCTATTAATCTTTTTCATGCTGTGACCTTCTAGGCGGGGATATACCCCCCTAGAAGAAAATAAAGAAGATTTAGGTATGGCCTCTAACCGCAATTCTTGGCCTAGAGATCCGTGCTAAATCGATGTTACCAGGGCATCAAAACTACTTGAGTCATTGGACTACTCTCGGGTTATTTGCACTCTAAATAATAAGTTGCATTGGTAGTACTACACTATGAGAAGATGGAGACATCTCAGGCTGGGCGGTGGACTACTGGAATATAGCTTTGGTAAAACCAGTAGGTATCACCTAGAGCTCAACTACATGAGGTTCAGTGAGTTGAAAGCTTACATGTAGGTGGCCGCGGTTAGCTTGAGGTATTAGGCCTTTCTAGGCGTAACAGGGCCATATCCCACCGTAAACCACTGTACAAAGGGGACAAAACGAGACCCGTCCAACAGTTCGCCAACTAGCTAGAGAGTACTACTTAATGTTGATCAGGCGAGAGGATTGAAGCCAACAGTTGTTTTGGAATCGCTACGCGGTAGTAGGGTATCGCCGTATCGGACTCGCCTTCCACTCAATTTTTAATTGTCAGCTGACTCACCCATCTTGCCGGCCTTACTAAACCATGCTTAAATCTAACTATCTAATTAGACCTAATATGGTATAAGGAGTACAAAATACCTAGTAGATAAAAACGGTATGCCCCCTTTTAATGTATCGCTAATGTTTGTTGTGTTTTCAGTAGAATTTGTTTAACGGGATTAAATCCAGTGCCAGCTCGAAGAGGCACCGAATATAATGCATGTAGCAGTTTAAAGCACGTGAACCATCCTACTATAAATGTGTGCTTTTAATACGAGTTTTTGGTTATTACGAATCAGAGTGTTCTTCCTACTCATTGAGCTGAATTGCCTTTACTGAAACACCCAGAAGGCTTTAGAACGCTAGAAGTGTTACTGAAGATTGTAGTGCGTGTTAGCACTACGTATTGTATGCATAGCTTAATGTGTACTAAAATCTAATCTTTTCCTATTACACCGTGTGTTGTCAAGTATGTGGTGGCTCAGTGGAGATTATTATGTGCTAGCCACACGTGGCTGATATACACTAGCCACCAGTTTGCAACCTTTCTATGTAACCACAGTCTGTCACTCGCTATGAACTTGGGAGTTCTGGAAATACCCACCAACAGCTATCCGTAACAACCCACTTCTAATCTAGCCAAACTGAGCCGTGTATTGAGAAACGACACACTCTTGGAGGCCTACTGTTTCCTGCCACTCCCATCAACATCTTGTTCGCTAACGGTGTCTTCTCAACCCCCCTTTATCTCTCTTCATCTCTGTTCATCTTTCTCCATCTCTGACACCATCTCCTGTTGTTTCCTCGGGGCTTTAAATACACTTACACGTACAAAAAATCTAGCTTCGAACACCCCCCGACCTGTCATCCGTCTATCCTCTACGCCGTAAATCTTGCCATTATCAGGTTTCGCTTAGATTTCCCCTGCCTACACCTTGCCTCTGCGTACAGCTCATCTTCCTTAAGGTCACCTTTCACAGTATCCTAAGTTTAAATCATCTAATTCTATCGTAATAATTTGAATTATGGACCAAGCACATACAGTTGAGGGGGGGCCCCTCACCCCCAAGGCTCGTCGTATGTCTGGAGGCTCGATGAGTAATAATACCTATCGTGGTGACCAAGGGCGATTCCTCGCTGCCCCCTACACCGCTTACGACACTGGTAGCAGGGGCCAGAATACCGCTGTTGAGGTAAGACATCTGCACTACTCCCTTCATAGCTCTTCTGGATGTAACTGACGATGCGCTTGGAGGAGATTGATAATTCCTGCGTTGTTTATGTCAACGGCCTCACTAATCTGACCGAAGACCGTGTCTTGTTCGATACCTTCCGCCAGTTTGGTATGATATCCCATTAACAAGCCTAACAACCTTTCCTAATATATTTTAGGTAATATTGTGAGCCTTGTAAGGCGTTCAGTGAACTACGATGCCAGGTCGAACAACTCTATGACTCAATACGCTTTTATTGGATTTAGTAACCCTCAAGATGCGCAAGATGCAATCCGTAAGGGGGAAATAACCTTGGACGATCGTAAATTGTATTCAAAATTTCCCACCCACACGTATTAATTTTTCTGTCATGCCTAAGATTAACACTTTCCTTAGAACCATCAAGCCCCGTGATAAGCCCGGGGTAAGCTATCACAAGAGCATCTCTCATGGACATCATCAGGCATATAAAGGTTTCAAGGACAGGCCTGGGAATGAGGGGAGGGACCAAATTCTCCAACTACTGAATAAAAATTCGCGCATTGGACACCCCATACAGCAAAACAACGCTGTTTATGAACAGAAGAACCAAAGTCCACATCACGAGCAACAAGTACAGCAACAGCTACAGGTATATGACAGTTCCGCGATTTCCCAATCAAAAAATGATAACCTGGGTCCCACAACAATGTATGGCGGATTTGGCCCTTCTGGTGCTAAAACCAGCACCAATAACTCTGGACAATCACCAGTTCTCATGAGTAAGGCCTTGTATGTTGCTAACCTGCCAATCGATATGTCTCCAAAGGAGCTCTTTACGCTTTTCTCGGAGGTTGGGCTTGTCGAGGGCTGTTACATCTTTCCTTATGCCGATTCCGCAAATCGTAGGTTTGGTGATATTGTTATGTCTTCTTTTTACTGCGCTCAAAAGGTATTTATCTACTCTTCCCTGGGAATATTACAAGATTACTGATTTGAATATAGGCTTGCGAGGCATTTGACGGCACTATTATTCGTGGTTGTATCTTGGCTGTTAGCTACAAGACACATCCAGGACCAGATGTCAGCCACAGTAGTGCCCCTCCTATGCAATTCAGCCCAGGTTATCCGCCACAGATACAGCAGCCTTTCCCTCCACCGTTCCCACAACAATTTCAGTCGCCTGTCAACTTTGGACCTCCAATCTACCATCCCGGACCGTTTGGACCTCAAGGTCAACAAGTGACATGGCTTCCTAATTATGGACCGCCAAACCCCAACTTGATTGCCTCTGCAAATATGATACCATTTTCTCACCAATTCCCCCC
Organism: Morchella sp. 2016-72; assembly: GCA_024713865.1. NCBI lineage: Eukaryota > Fungi > Ascomycota > Pezizomycetes > Pezizales > Morchellaceae > Morchella > Morchella sp. 2016-72. The sequence goes on from JAMJEY010000019.1 coordinate 208,497, forward strand.
ATTTCATAATGTGGCCCAATATGGCCCATTCAATGTTATGTCTCCCATTTCCCCACAAGGGTTTGAGGTTCAACACATGGATAGTGGCGTGTCTCCGCCAGCGTCTCCTCCTTTCCAAAATTTCCAGGATCCTATTTCTGGGTGGCAAGGACAATTGCCACCTAGAAATATCCACACCGGACGACCTTACCACAACCGCCGCCATAACGGGCGGGGTGGTCGGCACTTCTTGAATAACAGACCCCCCACTAATTTCAGTATTGAGCACCACAGATCTGCCTCCAATTCATCCTCAACTACGCTTGCTTCTCATGGCTATGACAAAGCAAGATTTGATGGAACGGCCACAGTGAATGGATCTTACATGAGCTCGGCCATTACTAGTGAATCGTATCATAGTCCCCCCCTTATTGTGAATGGATCATTTACAAGTTCATGTGAAACACCCTCGCGACATAGCTTTGATGGTAATACTTCAGAATCAGATAAGGAATCTACACCTTCCCCAATTATACTTCGTACCCTTCCTGATTCAAAGCTGGCATCCGAAACGCCCACTAAGTCTTCATCACGCCCTGCTGCGTTTGTCGCACTTTCGGCGCCGATTATCCCAGAGACAACAGAGCCTGCAGATCCTGCAAACCTTTACATCAAAAACTTGGACCCCTCAATCATCTCTACTGGAGAGGATCTAAAGAAGTTGTTTGAACCCTTTGGAACTGTATCATCCTTCGTTCTTGCAACCTATCCTAACACATCTATCTCGCGCGGTTACGGATTTGTGGCATTTCTCAAGCCGGAGGATGCTAGTACAGCAAAGGCTAAACTTGATAGAAGCATTGTTGGGAGCAGAAGGGTTTTTGTCACATGGGCAGAGACAAAAGAGGTCCGTACGAAAAGATTGAGAGATCTGTTCAATGGTAAGGGAGGGGCGAAGGAGGGGGGTAGTGCTATCGATAAGTCCGAGAAAACTACTGTGGAGGACGGGGCTATAACACGTGGTAAATCCGAGGGACTGAATGAAAACAGGGCTACCGAAAAGTCTATGGACACCATCGAGGCCTCACTGAGTCAACCAAATAAAGGAGTGGGTGAGCCTGGGGTTGTTGGAAAGAACACCGAGAAGGTCTTGGGGGATGGTGTTCCTCTTATTATTGCAGGACAGGAGATTGCTATTACAAATAGATGGCGTGGAACCCAGTTGACTGGAAGTAAGTCGTATGGCCTACGAACTTGATTTATATAAACATGTCTAACATTAAATACATAGTTGCTGAAGTTGTGGAAGACGAGGAGCTTTCCCGTATGATCCACTCTGTGGACACTGAACCCTCGTCTGGCACACCTTACAAAGCGCCATGCACTGCTCGGAGTCCTAACCCGCGAGAACCAACTCAGGCGGTTGTGAGCCAGCCAAATGTCGCTGAGCAGCCAAAGGTATCGACACTTTCTCCGAAAAACGACTCTATAAAACCCACAGAGGAAGCAAGTAAAGAAGAGATTAATACTCACCAACATGCTACACAGTCTGAAAAATCAAGTCAGCAACCCCCAGGCGATTTGGCGAACACCATTTCTGCAGAAAACGGAGGCTCTGTCCAAGCCCAGCATCAAACCCAGAACCATGGAAACGGAAACGTTAATGGTCGTAATTTTTATAAGAATAATAACTATGGAGGGAATGCGGGGTCCAGGTTACCAGTGCCTAGACACGTAAATGGAAATCCTCCACCTCAAGCACATGCAGCCGGTGTTCGCATTCCGTACTCGAATAATGGGAGTGCGCAACAATTTTATCCAACCTTTCCCAATAACGAGCCTCTTGGACAACAAGGACAGGGGAGGAGGAAGTGGAAGCACTCTGGAGGCCGCCGTGCTCGGGATAACATCACTGCTGCCCATCAACAGCAAGGTGTTCCTAGTCAACAATCGAGTGATGGAATAATGAACCGAGCAGACATAGCTGTATCTGCATCCTGAACGAAAAGGTTCATAAAAAATTTAAAAAGAAAATCTAGAAAAAAAGACGGAGGTTATGTGGATGAGATGGGAATTAATACCTCGCCCTCGTCGAAGACAGGTAGCTCGCCACATGGGATGTTGCCCTAGAAGTTTAAGACTTTTGAGGTCATACTGTTTGCCAAACTTCTTTTTTTTATGGAGTCTATCTTTTGGTGCGGATATTTGCTGGCTGCACTTGTGACAGATAGCTTTCTTGTATAATATCATCACATCCTATATGTGGCAGTTACGCGGGGGGTATTAACGGATTGTATTGGGGAAAAACTTGTTCCCTTTGCCTGTTTTTACCTGGAATAGTTGGTGGGAAACTTTATAGTTAGTAGGCTGCTGTGTAGTAAGCACCAGCGAAGGTAAGATAAATAAATAACTATGCTTCCTGGAATAATTTTTATTAATCTTTGATATGGGTATACTACTTTGTTCCCTATAGGGCCGTGGTTAGTGAGTTCTTAGGTTTGAAGAAGGAAGTAAGAGTAATGATAGTCTTATATGTTTTCGAACAATCTTCATTACCCTACCCACCAGGGTCATGAAGCACTCTGGTGGCCATATAAGAACTATCATTTATTCAGTCAAGCAGAGTGATAGAAATGGATGAATTACACCATTTCTTCCTACGAAGGTATTCGGGCGAAAACTGGGATACACAGGGGGAAGCCTAAGGGCAGTGATTTGATCTGCGTATCCGACGTTGCCACAGGCTAGTGGGGGGCTTGGAGAACTCACTGGTTCAGCAGCGTGCAGGTGTAATTATCGTTGAGGTGCAAAAGTTACTGCACACCCCGTAGAATCCATGCAAATTCTGGCCAGATGACCAGGGTTATAGTGGCGGTGCAGGTCCGAGTGCTTCATGATATATCACTCGTCCATATTTCTAGCAACTAATTTGATAATTAATTATGTATATGCGATGTATGTAGCTGCGCTGTCAAAACTCGGCCTGGCCAGTCAGGTTAACAGATGTTGTAGTCCACGGAAGTATTCGCGGAGATGCTTGGTCTCTATTGGAGGCGAGTAAGTGCAGTTCTTCGAGGGCAACAAGGGTGCTCCCTGCAAGGGCAGTATTTTCATAGGACGGTGTATACATGGACATTGGAAGGTACATGTATGTAAGTGCGGCAGAAAGTTTCAGTGAAGATGGAGTCTGTTGATATTCCATTTGTTAGAAAGGGACGCAACCTCTTTCTAGGGTGTATAACCCTGGTGACGATCATTAAAGTAGAAGCAGACCCCGTTGCTGGTATTGGCTGTCTGGGGGTCTATATCTAGATGAGGGTGTCAAATTACGCGACAATAGTCCAAGAGGAAGAGAGAACTCATGGCTGGTTTCTTGGCCAAAAGGAATCTATTACATAAACTATCACTCGGTCACTCAGGCTTCTTCTTTTGGATATGCCCCTTTCAAACGACCACGAGAGCGTGTCTGAAAAGGCTATATCAGCACTTTTCCCCAGAAAAGAAAAGAAAACTACATATATATCTACACTTTGTCCTGTTTGATCATGACATGGCAGTTACATTGACTTATCTAGGCCTCCACACCCATATTAAATCTGTTTCCATCTTATTGGTTGCTACATGCGAGAATATTCGTTTATACACCTCCATCTAATTAATGGTTGGATTCGCTTATCGCTAGAATGTCACATATCACGTCGATAGGCCCATGAACTACCCCCAAGGTCCACTGGACATACGTGTCACAACACAGACACATCTCGCTCCCCCCTCCATCCTTCCCTCCCCACACACAAAAAAACATTTTCAATGCAAACAACTTGCTGATGCATACATACATCGGAAATGTAGGTACAATATCCATTCTAATACTTCATCACCATCTGGCAGCCCGCGGTAAGTCATCCTACCCAGTGCCGCTCGATCCTAGAATAGAAATGTTTTTCTCGGGATCCCTACAAGCCAGCCTGAAGTATGATATGGTCGATTCGATAGCTAACGATCATTCCAAACACCCCAGCTCATTCCACCCTGACATGATGCAGTCGGTCAGCAAACTTCCTCGTAGTTAGGGTCCTCTACCTCATCACAGCACCACCCCATGTACGCGAACCATCCATATATCTACCGTTCCACCATCCAACCGTTAGCTATCCCCGCCAATCGCTCCGTCACCAGTCTAAGCTCAGACCACTCGCACCCCACCCCACCCCACCCCACCCCGCCCTTGCACAAGATTAAAACGGGCGAGTACTAGGTACATACTGTACCCTCGCGAGGCCGCCCTACCTACATCCCCTCCCGCAATTTAGGAAACTTAATAGGTTTCAGTTATACGCTCTCAATGGTTTAAAGGAATGGGTTGGTCAATTTGACTGGGCACCAAACGTGACACTTGTGTCCTGTTGATAGGCTTGTCCAATCACGATCACTGGCCCAAGATGCCGACTCGTTCGCGTATGCATGTATGCATGTAGGTTTTTATGCATACCTGGATTAGGTTTTTTGTTCTTTTACCTTTGAGGCAATTTGGGTGTCACGGAAGCAAAGCTAAGATTTCTCGGCGGTCCTGAAATAGGTACCCTGACCCCGAGTAAATCTGTTTTGAAACCTAGCCAGTACGTAGTAGTTTTGGTGACAGCACTCAAATATTTGACGCAGCCAAGACGGGGTTGTTACTATTTCTCCACACTTGTTACGCTCGTAGCATCAAAGACACAACATACGAAAAAGCTTTCCCAGGAGACTCCTGTTTCGGAAAACCGATAGGGTGCTTGTTTGCTTGCACAGTTAGTGTTTGTTTCTCTGTACTACAAAAACCCAATATTTAGTTAGATAGGGCAAGAGCTATTTTTCGTCCAAAACGATAGGTACGCCCATAGTTTATATGTAACCACATTTATGAATATCCGCATATCTCATTAGAACAAATGAAAGTCGACTAGTAATAGTCAAGTAGAGTACAGGAAAAAGAAGCCAAAAATTTACCCCCAGACCCGATTTTCCCCATCCACACCAAAAGAAAAGAAAGAGAAGAAAAGTAATACCAAAAAGAAAACGGGCGAAAACGGTCCGTTTAACCCCAGCCAAACTGCTCGCAGTGGAGAGTGACACTGGGGCCGGTGAGAGTAATGCTATCAGCAACGGCATTTCTCGCGACACGCATAAGCTCCGTCGGTCCACAAGCTGTGTTTGTTACAGTGCGTCAGTATTCACCTTTACAGGAGAATTAAGAAGTGGGCGCGGGGGGGGGGAGAGGGGGGGAGGGATGTAGTTACCTCCAACAGCGACAGTATCGCGTTGCTCAGCATTCTTCACAATCCCCTTGATTAGATCCGTTAGATCAGGCCTGCCACTCATAGTCTCAATATAGGACCCAGGCCGTTGATCCATCTGCGCCTCGAGATTGGCAGAGTAGCGCTGGGACAGCCGCTTGGAGATGCGCTTGTCACGGACAAGCTCTGCCTGCGTCCCAAGCGTCCCGATCCCAAGCTCCTTCTGCAGAGCGTCAATGTGGTTCTTTCCGAATCCTAGTTCCTTCTCCAGAGCTTCGACGACAGGGTCAGAGCTAGACATTATGGCATCCCCGTCAGCGGCGTCAATCTCCGTCTCGTCGGTGTCAAGCTCAAGATAGAGAGAGCGCCGGACGTCGTTTTCGACTGCTGTCGCTTCTTCGACGGGCTGGCTTGTAACGATGGGATCCGTTTTGGTGGTAACGTAGATGCTGACATTGACTATCGGGCACTTTTTGAGTTCTTTGATCTCCTCTTCGTACCACGTCAAGTGACCTGTAAAACACATGTTATTACTTTTATTCGGCTGGCGAAAGGGTAGTTGCAGGTCTATAGAACTTACGTTCATCACGTATCACCCACACAAACTCCATGTGTGTAACTGCAATACGATCGATATTCCGAATGATATCAATCGCGATAGGGAATGAGAATGCACCACCACTACCACCCGCGAAAAGAACAACTTTGTTCATTCTTTTGAAGTCGGGGACAGCGCCGTAGGGCCCATCGATGTAGGCGTTGATCTGTTTGTATGGGTTCTTCAAAGCATACTTGTGGAGATCAAGAGTGAATCCCTTCTGAGCGCGAATGACAAACTCAATCCTGTCGGACGACGATATAGTAAACGGATGCGACTGAAATTTCCGAATACTAGGAATTGAGATGAAAGCGTGAGAGCCAGGTTGGCAGTTGATGGGCTTTTCAAAGATGACTTTGGTTGCCAAACCTGAAAGCGGGACCAAAGTAGCCTTGTTGTTGAAGCTGTAGTAGACAAGGCGTGCGGTGCGGATGAGCCTATCAAAGCACCAAAAAACACCGACGCCAATCATCGCTTGTCCAAATTTCTTTGGCTTGTGAAGTCCGAGGAAAACCACAGAAACAACAAACATCACAACGTGAATAAGATAGAACGCCTCGTAGAACCGGCGCCGAATAATCTGAAGGGAACTCGCATAGATGATGTTGAAGGCCACAAATGCGATCCAACCGTAAATCATCTCGTCCTGCTTCACTTTCTTTAGGGAATTATTCATAGTAAGGGTAGCGGTATAGATACTAAACATCATCAGCAAATGAAAGCATTGATGAACCAATGGGCATATCTTACTAGACGTGCAAACAAGAATAAAACCAGATGGTGCGGCCAACCCATCTATGAAGTACATTCAGGCGCTCATGCGAATACCCAGTCAAGTATGCAAGGGGCGTATTTTTCATTGATAACAGGAACGCAAGGGCAGCATTGCACACGGCCAACCTGTCAAAACACTCAGTTAGCATATGTTTCATTTTACGGATGTATCATGCGAATAAACCTACCAACCACACCTCTTTGCGAAGAGGGAGTATGGATTTGTCCCCTCAAACCCCACATCATAAAACGTGATTATGGCATTAAGTCCGCAATATACCAAGATCAAAAGAAGATGACCTCCAGAGGAAACTTTAGGAAGTTTTCGGAGGAATACCTGCCGGAAAGCTCTGCAGATGCTTAAATTAGCATTTATCGTCAAAAGAGAAGGAGAAAGCTTTCGGTACTTGCCTGAAAGGAGCAGCAAGACTTTTTGCCAGTGTACCTCGTCTGGTCTGGAGTTGAAATAGAGATCTCCCAAAGTTTGCTAGAATAAAAATGAAAATCAACCCGCCAAAAGCACAGGCATATAACCAAGAAGCCCGTTTGTTTTGGGCCAGCGCCCGAGCAGAGGCTTTAGGATCGTAACCAGCCATAATTAATCAGATGAGGAATCTTGGTCCGGCCGTGGTTATGGAAGTACGATAATTGCGAGAAATAACCATCTTTATAAAGCGCATGTATCCCCCCACTCCAGCCCGTCCACCGTCAAGAGATAAAACTATAGGTTCGGGACTGGCCACGGATTGCGCGGGGCTCTAGGCCGCTGCTGAAAGGATGTGACCTTTGCAGAAGGGCTGATATTGTCTTGAACGTCAATCTGGGAGCTGGATCCAAGAACCCATGAAAGCACCCCTGTCTCATCTGTACTCGTTAGCTTTGCAGATGGAGGGCAGAGGATTCGATTACCTACCTAAAGATACAACATTTCCAGTTAGATTTAATAGAGACAGACTTCGTCAGCGTTGAAACCGAGAGGAATCAATGATAGAAAGTAGCCATTGACTGCGTTTCGGCTGCACGAAGGACCCACCATTGTTCGCTCACCATAATAGTGCATGCAGCCTGGGCTTGACTCTTTGTTGTATCAATTGATTGACCTTTCATACCGTGTTTACGAGTCGGCGACAAGACTCATGATTATGCCCTTTATTGCGGAATGTATAATTTGATATTTCCCAAGAATATCCCCTGGCGAACAGCGGAGCGACGACGCAAACCCGAGGATGGCTTCTTCTCCAGCGTTTCCCCATCAGATGTACCTATGGTAATTCTTTAGAACTTCCGCAACTTGGGATTTTGCGGCTGATGCACGATTGATCGAGAAGCCGGTTACTTCAGGTACAAAAACGTGCGATGTGGAGAAGCTTGTTAAACCGCCCTTACCTAGTTTGACATACTAACAATATCGACTACCCTCATGGCAGCCCCCCCTCCACTCCTCCCCGTGCTCCTGGGCCACTGAGAGAATGACAACAAAACGATGCTTGACAGCCGAGCCGAAACTCTGCAGACGCGAAGTGCATACACGATATCCTGGAAGCGATTTCAATGCCGGTACTGTAGGGTGTACTTGTTACACCTCGATAGGGCTCATATTGCGTCAAAAATCGTGGGAGAAGCTCAACGCGTGGAATATGTCTCCGTCTGGCCCAAGATGGTGTCGAAATATCTTCATTGTTGACCGAATTGAGGCAGATAAGTGTAACTTCAGCTCTTGATAGAGTCCCAAGTAGGCCTTGTTGATGATCGTCGCATACACTGGCTGACGATCAGGAACCACCCGTCCCTTACGTGTCATAACTGTTCCTGGATTCCAAGTGGAATTTGCCATTCTTATTTTAGGTGGTGGCGCCGAGAACACCAATCATGAAAAGTTCTCCCAAGTGTGTAAATTTGGAAATATCAGACCCTTGTTCAGCTTTTTCTTCTTTTGGAATGCTCTCTCTTTTTTCATCGAAATCATCTAGAAGATGCGGATATCCTTACCGCGCCTACGCGACCATCCATAGAATACATCCCAAGCCGATGGGTATTTGAAAATTCTGAGCATTATTGAGTCGGTTTACTGCACCCACACCCCGGAAATGTTTTTGGCCTAACCCGGCGACTTGTTCTTGGCTGCCTGTACATGTAGGTACACCTAAGGAAGGTTTGCAGCTCTTATCTGCCTCCGTCATCGAGTAACAAGTCATGAGACACTTTAGTCTTTAGGTACAATTTTCCGTCGGTTATATACGTACTCTATAATTATTGATAGACAGATCCAGATCGGGAGTCAATGGCTAGGTCTCGTAGTAAATAATGAGCCTAATTGACCGAATTCGGAACCATACCGATGTTGTATATGTCTCATTATCCAATATTATCCCCACGCGCGGAGAAATTTGAGACAACCTGGGAACCGACAAGTAAAAAAGTAAGCTTAGCGATTAAACTTCACAAAATTGTTTTAAATAACAAGGCGACTTGATATACCCACCGTGCGAAAAATATCACTACCCTTATCATACTTCAAACCTTCAAGTCCTTGAGGTCGGTTATACAAATGTTCACAATTTGTTCCTTCCTTCAAAGTTTTTCCCCGCAGTGTACAAAGGGCCTATTGTTTGACGAAAGATTGTCAAGATAGGCCCGTGACGGCAAGAAGGATTTCGGCCCTAAAGTCCGGTGAAGTTTGGATAGGCAGGGTTTTTGAATCTGGCGTTTTTTTTTTTTTTTTGGTCAATATCTTGATCAATTTGTAAAAGATTATGAACAATAGCATATTAATTAGAAATATTATCATAAGGGTAGCTTCTATAAATGACAACCTACTATCTTCCCAATATTGGAAACCAACCAATTGACATATATATTGCTCAGCGAGGCAAAGAAATTTGAATACCAATCCAGAATTTCCAAAGAAAAAAGAAGAAAAGAAAAGAAAGAAAAAGGAGAAAGAAGGGGAAAGGAAAGAAACGCGTTTTTGCAACAGGCTTGATTCCATCTGTGTACCTTGGGGATGTCACAAGGATGTAGGCGGCTTGGAATGATTATTGGTCCGTGATCTAATCATCTTAATATCGATGGCCCCCCGAATGTCTACCCTCTCATCGTTATGTCAAATATCTTTCCGACTAGCATCGGAGGATGTTACTTTTTACTATGCCACATGGTGCTACCGCAGAGATGGATATCGGGTCATCGCTCCACATCTGATATCGTCGGCTGATGTAAGTAAGGCAAAGTTCCGGGATAGCGGGACGAGAGATGAGAGTAAATCTCCGGCGATAAGACCTATCCTGATAATTTAAGCCCAAACGGCAACAGTATTAAAAGAGGGGGGTTTGAGTGAAACGGAGAAGATGAGTTTGTGTAATACAGGGATTTTTCATTGGTGAAAGATAGCTAGAGATGGAAGATTGGATCATCCAGCACTATGAAGGCGGAGTGGAAATGAGAGGTTAGTTGCGAGATATGTTGCGCCGGACGAACTGGTGGGTTCTGCACGGGGTGTAAATAATGAAGCTGACAGATGGATATGAAGTATAAGTAAATAAATAATAAGCTGACAGAAGGATATCCAGGGAGGGTGTAGATATTAGGATTAGAAAAATCAGGACCTGATCTCGTCTTATATATATCCTAGAATTTGTCTAATGGTCCTGGCCCGTACGTTGACCGTTCAGTTGTCCCGGATTCAACTCCTTATAGGTAAAAGCCCCTAGCAGATTGTTAATCCATTCCTTCGAGACTAGACTCACTTGCCAATGGTCTTAGGATATGTTGAACAGCCTGTATCTTCAGGCTCCCTCGTGGTACAGTCGCTATGCGTTATAACGAACATGCATATTAGGCACATTTTTCGGTATTATTCGGTATATCAGACAACGGCGGTATGCAGGAAATATTTGGTGGAAGTCGTTACATCGGAGGGCGACTGTACTCTACAGACAGATTCGGGAGTTGTTCCGACCGCCCAGTCTTAGAACAGCCTGAAAGGGGTCTGTAGAGCCCTAGGCTTGGCAAGTAGCTAGACAGTAAGACAACAACTAGATCTGAGTCAATACTCATATAAAAGACGACTCTATTTCGTTATCAAATACAAAATACATGCGGTAAACCGAATATGACCCCGAAAATTAGCCCGCAAGCCCGGTACATGTAGGAGCAAGGATTCTATACGTAGGCGACCCCACAAAGGGTGCGTAGCATATTATAAAATCAATACACCAATAGGTATCACGACTGGTTGCTGGTAGACTCCTAAAGGATGGAAGTCTAGGGTGATACCAGATCTAAATCGAGATATATGTTCGCTGACCTTTCCAAGATACGTGGTCAATGATGGGGGCTCAAGGAGCCAGATAATGTCACGTTTGTAGACTTGCAGAATATAACCCTTTTTTTTTTTTAAGGTTTAGCTAACGTCTCTCAGGGACGACAATAAAATCGATTGAATAGCACGATCTGAGAACGAATCAACCATCATTCTTCCAACAAAAATATGTACTGTTTCAACTCGCCCAGGAACTCTGGCACGTAGATATCAATCCTTATTGGCCTGGTGCCGGACGCTGCCTCAGAATTTCCCTCTTCCACCAACGCACAAACTTGCGAGTATTCCTCGCAAACCAGTCCCTACTACGTTGTTCGGGCTGTCCAAGTGCTTGTCTGTAAGTTGGTATAGGTGGTGGATCCGCGTTGTCATTTGGGGGGTCCCGCCCAGCTGCTGGATCCGGATCCGGGTTGGGGCCTGGCTCTTCTGGTATAGTTGTTGGGTTAGTGTTCGAAGAGTTTTGTCCAGGTGTTTGATCCGGGGCTTCAGTCTCATAACTTGGGGCAGAACTGTCTTGAGAACCTTGTCCGGCATTTGCGGGGGGTGGTCCCGGAGGGTTCGGGAAAGGCCTCGCAGGAGGCCTTCGGGGTTGATAGCCACGTTGATTGGGATTCATGTCGGTTTCTATATGAAAGATGTGTCAGCCTATATTGTTGAATGTTGGTAAAGAAGTTCATTTTTTACCTTTGTGCTTCTAATAGTGTGCGTATTACTCAAACAGACGACCAGCGAGAATGATGAACGAGTGGCATGCTGATGAAGATGGCAGAGAGGTATTTCAAGGTCGTTTTAAAGACGGGAGGAGATGACAGATGGCAAGGTACAGATTGTAGTTCCGTGCAGTCGAGGCAGATGTGGTTTAAAGAGCCCGTGAAATCACCAGATAGCAAAGGAACAGATCATTACTCCAGCCGAGGTAGATGTGAACATGGTAGAGGACAGAGTTTGAAAGACAGATATTGCTGATCTAATTCAAGGTTGCCTTCCCGCTTCGGTCTGCATACTTCATATGTATAAGGATCGGATGGGCGCTCTATCAATCTGCAATCTTTCTGTGAGTCCCTGAACCGAAAGGACATTGCGACTGGCATCGTTATGACGGTCTTTGTAGCTAAAGGTCGTCAATCCCACAGCCTTTTCTTTCGAAGCGGTGCCGTATTTGTTTCAAGTCGAACGAAGGAAGACCTAGAAGCATTAATGTTTATCCCCACAACCAATTAAAATGCAATTGCGAGTGGATTTAAAATGACTATGTAAATCGCACAGGCTTGGGTTCCCGCCTGTCTTTTATAACCATTCTCTCCCCCTTCAACTACGACGAATACTACTTATATTAATAATAACGACATTACCAAATCGCTTACAACTGGCATCATAAGAAACCCAAGTAAGAAATGTTATGCATAATACCTAGGTAGCTATGATATAAATCCGGGAACAGAGTAAAAAAAAAACCTCCAAACGATCATCCAACCACACGTGCCTATCCAATATTACCAATAGCAAACCCAGTCCGACCTCTAACAATACACAACAAACCATTAAAGCACCCGCAACCCAAACCCACCCTGCGAGTGACTCCCTATGACTCCCATCAGTAAGTGAGGTCATCACCGAGGGCCTCCGAATTAACCTCCCGACCGCCAGTCTCCTTTCCTGCACCTCCACGCTCCGCGGCTACCAAGCGCGCTGACGTCAACAGCCAGCCGCCGCCATGCAATTCCAACATCTGCAGCCATCGAGCAGAAGAAAGTAAAAAACCGCTTTCCAGATTTCCAGAAGGAAGTTCTAGGTGCAGCACGGGCGGCCCAGACACCTTAAATCAACCATCGCCACCACCTCAGTCTAAATTAAACAAAACGGGCCCTCTATTTTTTTTTTTCCACATGCTGCACAATAATATGCGCCCCAATCCCCCAACCCCTACACAATTGCCGGGATAGCAGCCCACGGAGAATGACTAACTGATGCCACCTCCCGAGTTCCTTCCTTACCAACGGCTGACTATTCACGATCCCACAATTAATTGCCAGAGAGAGCAGGCAAGAGAGGGGGGGGGGGAGAATGGCGACGTTTACATATGACACGAGCAGAGATCGGACCAATGCCGGTACCGCCTCACATCACATCCCCCATACTCAAACACACACAACACACAACCCAAATGCTCGTAGCCGGCGTAGGCCACAAACCAAACACAAAAGAAGTTTAAATTGTTGAGAAACCTTGCCGATCACAGGCCATAACCACAACCTTCAAACGACAACAACCAAGCAAGCACTCAAGCATGTGATTGATTCGTTTCGTTGATACCAAAGTGCCTACAAGTGCAAACCCACCAGCACAATCAAAAATCAAATCACCACCGCCAGCCAGCACTCTACCCTGAGTGTATCTACATGTTCATCATCATCAGTCTCTGAAAAGAGAAAAAGAAGAAGCATACCAAGAAAAAAAAGACCACAATTAGAAACGTGTTTCCACTACCCCCAACCAATCGGCGCATTGCCTGGGCCGCGGTTAAAAGCGCGCCCAGCCCCGACCCATAACAGGACGTCTTAACCGACGATTTCGCACGTGTAGAACGATCACATGTCATGTCATACCAATTGACTGACCCCCCGGCACATGCAAAACGATCCTGTTGGGAGAGACAGACAGATTGAACGATTTTGAGGGGGTGCATAGAAGTACAATACCGTAGATATTGATTGAGGGAGGAGAGGGAAAGGGGGGGAAGGGGGAAGGTAATTTATGGGGGAGGAGGGCAACATATTACGTAGCGGTAGGTAAGATGTAAATAGTTCTACATATGTGGGAGTACTGTAGAATTCATGTATGTTCCCCTACTTGTTACCAAAGTAGAGAGAGCACTGTATCTACAATCAGAAAGACGTACGTACGGTACACTAGAGTACGATATGGTGCGGATAGATAGAGTAGTACCTACATACCCAAACTTACCTGCTTGAACTGCATTGCACCGAAGAATGCTCGACAGCATGTGTTCAATGCGTTGGGGCTGCTGCTGCGTGGTGGGGTAATACATGGGTCCTGGATGATGATGCTGATGATGGATGGAAGGAGCATCAATCGCCTCCGATCTCATCAATTCGGTGTGTTTTGGGGGTAGGGGTGCCTGTGGGGGGAAGTGAGAGGAAGGAAGTCTTTGATGAGCTCTACGCAAGAGCTGCTGGAGGAGAGAAGCAGGAAGCAGGAGAAAGCAGGTGTAATTTGCGTATCCCGGGGGAATCATCAGATATTCCCACACACTCGACTCACTCACTCCTCTTTCTTGCACTCGCCCACACTCTCTCTCCTCTCTCTCTCTCTCTATTCATACATCTCTTATTCTTCTTCGGGCCTTACTCTCTTACTCTTACTCTCTTACTCTCTTACTCTCTTACTCTCTTACTCTCTTACTCCTTCTTCTTTTTTCTTCATCATCTTCTTTCTTACCACATCTACCTGCAGAACCCCCCCATCCATAACTTCTCTCCCCCCCCCCCCTTCTCCCCTTCTCCATCTTCCATTCTTGCCTCTACTTATCTATATTCCATCGTACCCTGCCTAGATACTTCCCCGTCTACTTACTTCCTCTACTTACATACCACTATTGCCCCACCACCACCTCTCTCATCCTTTTTCCTGTGACGCCAACCCCATCATAACTAGCGGCCTTTCCAGAAGTGCTCCGCTTCGCCTTTTCCGTATTGAATACATAACTACAAAAACAAAATAGTTTCCCACAGTTCTCAAACAGACTTTTTTTTCTTCTCTCTTCTTTTTTCACTCTGCTACTTTTTATATTTCTCCTAAATAAGACAAACAAAAAAAAAAAAAAAAAAAAAAAAAAAAAGACCCTATAATCACCAATAAAAAAACCCACGCGCGATCCTTGTTTGACACACACCCACTCACTTCATTCACTCACTGCAGCAAGCAGCCAGAACATCGTAAATACTCACCACACCCACCTATTCACACTCGCTCGCACAAGCAAGCAAGAAACATCATCTGCATCCTAATTCACAGGCCTCAAATATGGCCACCCGCACCCGCTACAAGTCAGCCTCACCTGTCCCCTCGCACCCCCCAAAGGTCTCCCACGACGCCTCAGACGCGCTCTCTGCCTCCCATTTCCACGCCCAATACCCACACTTTCCCTCAACCCCGCGCGCCGATCCCCTCCCTCCTCCACAGCAGTACTACGATCCGCGATTCAGCGGCGGCGGGCGCTACCCCAGGAAGCATCCCGAACTACCAATTCTCAACTACCACAATGCTGTGCCCGAGACCTACCGCACGCAGGCGCCCGTCGGTGAGCCCGTGCCCGTTGTTCTACCGCCCGTCAACCCGCGCTATGCGAGCGCGCCCAAACCGCAGGCACCCGAGAAGTCGCGGAACCTAAGTATTCAGAGCTTGATTTCGTCGCCAACAGCGGAGCCTACATACAACAGGTCAGGAGGAGGAGGAGGAGGTACGGAGGAGCAGCACACGCGCAAAAGGAAGGGGAGCGACGACACAGGCGACAGTGCTCGCGGTACCCGGCATGGGAGTCTTGTGCCTACAACTGTGAGCATCGAGGACCCTGACGTTCGGGAGGTGGTTGAGGCCCTTGGGGGGCTAAAAGGGGGTGAGTAGTAGTCTCTCCCTATGCCTTCCTTATCCACTCATTATCGACATGCTGTTGCCCCTCAGAAGAGAAAAAAAAGGCAAGACCAACCTCTAACCAAGCGCTGTTCAGACTTCACACCCACGCCGGCCTCCCCTCCACTCTCACAGGCGCCCGATAACGAGCCCCTTATTGACCTGATAACGCATCGGGCGCACCCGCTCCTCTCCTCCGCAATTACTACCTCAATCAACACCTATGCCGCTAGCAAGTCTTACTCCGCCTCATTCCGCTACGCCGCCGAGTCCGTCGAGAACCGTGTTGGTCTCCCTGTTTCCAACGTTGTCTCCGCAGTCGGCCGCCGCACCGGCCTCGATGGGGTTCTCCGCCGCGGGCTCCAGCGCAGCGCAACCCCCACCCCGGCCTCCACCCCGACCCCCCGCACCGACACAAACAAAAAGCGCAAAACGCGCAACGACCCACAAGATTCTGCGAATGACGACGATAGCAACGGGGCCCTTGTGCAGCGCAGTCCATCAGAGCCGCAGACATGGCAGAAACGCATTGTGCTCGGCGCATCAGGGCTAAGTGTGGCGCTCAATGAAGAGTCGCTAAAGAACCTGAAATACTGTCTTCAGTGGCTGCGCTTTCTCAATGTTCACCTCAACAAGCTTGTCTCTGCACTGCGCAATGTTGTCGAGGAGCTCGACAATCATCGGACCAGTGCCCCAAGCAGCAACAGCGCCGCACCCGCGCCGACCAATGGCCCCCCCCTTCTCCCTCCAATCTACGAAGGACAGCGCGCGGCACTCACGGCCAAAGTCGAGAGCCTGAAGGCCGATGTTGTGAGTACAATGAAGAAGGTCGTCGAGGTCGTCAGTAATTACACTGGTGGCGCGCTGCCTGAGAATGCCCGAGAGCTTATTAAACGTTGGTCTCCCCCCATACATGCCTGCCCCCCTCCAATGCCTTCAAAAGCTAATAATAACCACCAGGCCACATCTTCTCGCTCCCACAACGCTTCCATGCCGCCAGCGCCCCCGTCTCCAACTCCAAACAGCTCGTTCCCGGCGCCGCCGCGGAAGAGGACCAAAACTCTCCACGCTCCACAGCAAACCGCGTCATGGTTCTCGCCAAGGAGGGACTAGACATGATGCAGCAAGTGAGCGAAATAGTCGAAGGGACCATCACGCGCGCCGAGGAGTGGTGCGAGAGGCTAGGGAAGAGGAGGAAGGAGGAAGTGGAGGAGCCAACAGAGGAGCAAAAGCGGGCCGTAAGCTGGAAAGACCGGTTCGAAGGACTAGAGGAGCGACGGGCAGTGCGTGAACAGAGTGAGGGCGACGGTGACATCCGGATGCAAGAAAGCGGGAGGTAGAAGGAGGCAAAGAAGGGGTGGGGGCAGGAGTGCGGACTCTGGAGTTTTTTGCGATTGTCTATTTTTGTCAATTCTTTTTTACTTACTTTTTGCTATACTATTGAAAAATTGGAAAAAGGTGGGGGGGGGGGGAGGGAGATAGGTGTTTTGAGTTAGTGGGCCAATTGACGAGAGGAAGTTGGTCAGGATCTTTTTTTCTTGTTCATTTTCCTATGGATTGTACTCTTCTTCTTCCTTCTTTACTGGAGCTGGGCTTGGTTGTTGGTTTTGTTCTTTCTATCTGTTCATTTGGCTTGTTAGGGCGCGATTTTTTTTTCTTTTTTCACCTTTGGTCTCGTAGTGTTGTAGTGATTGTCATTACCTGAGTGTGTGTGTGGTGTACGGTGTATTTGTGGACTTTTATGGGGGAGGTTGTTGGGGGTAGGGGTAGGGGTAGGGGGTGGGGGTAGTGGATGATGGTACATCCAAGTGTATTCTGTTCGAGGAGGATCTATCGGCCGAGGAGGAGGAGGAGGAGCTGTCGGCTGAAGAGGAGAGGAGAGGAGGAAGAAGGAGGGAGGAGGAGGAGGAAGTGTACAGACAGCAGAACGCCCGATACGGGCTAGCTGGGTTCTTGGTTAATTACTCGGAGTTCGCAGAAAGGTTCTGTGGATGGAATATTAATCGATTTCACAAGAAGAAAAAAAAAAAAACCGGGCGCCTATGTACATGTACCCATAGTGACAAACAAATAGGGGGGGGAGGGTAGCACGGTATCAAGAAATGTGCCGCATCAGGGACACGCATGGTCGAGTGAGATTTGGTGATTGCACGTTGGCTCGTTGGTTCGTTGGTTCGTTGGTTGGTTGGTTGGCTGGTTGGTTCAAGTGAGACTCGCCCGGCCTTGGAACCAACATTGGCGGCTTCCAGTACCACCCTTGGCCCAGGCTTAGGTGCACAAGTGCTACCTACATACATACACAGGCCGTACTCGTACCCGGCGCGCCGTGACACTCCGTACCATGGCCGTATCGTAGACACTCTTCACGGAAAGAAAAAAAAAAAAAGAGAGCGCCTGTCACCGCCTAATCGCGAAGTCTTGTCTGGGGCACGTTGGATGGCGAAGATGTGCTTTGCCCCTGCAGTGGGCGGGTCCATGTAGTCCCGCTCTCTAAAGCTATGTAGTTCTAAAGTACGATGTCCTTAGGTACATGTGACCCACCACAACCACAACCACAGCCGTGCCGGCCCCATTGCCACACGCCACCAATGCACCAGGAGGGCGAACCTACATACCTACATACATGTACATATAAGTAACCAACGGCCCTACCTACCGACCTACCAACCGACCTACCTGCCCCCCGCCGCACATGTTGGGGCACGAGTGACACGCCATGAAGGAGTGCTGCACCACCACTACAGCGCCAAAAAGCACCAGTCCCCCCGGGAATGCGCTGCTGCACGCCAACACTTACGGCGACGGCTATCTAGTGGGTGTCTGGGTCTGCCCGCCTTTTTGCAGTGATACGTTACAGTGCGGTACAACCGCCACGCTTCTGGCCTTGTACGAAGTACGTACGTTCGTGGTGGGCGGTCCCTAGGTGTTGTACATACATACACACACACACACCGCACCGCCGCGCAACCTGGACGGTGGAGGCACGGACGAGTAGGATGGCACCTAAAGACAAGTCCTAGGCCAAGCGTGGCTGTGTGAGCTGCCCTCTACATCCATGATGTATTTACCCGTCACTCCCTCTCACTCGGCTGCATGTCCCCCCCTCCCTCCCTCCACACACCTGCTCCGCCACAAAGGCATCACCATCAAACAGGCAGAAACACCCGCGAGTGATTTCCCATGACCGCCAGCGTTGCTGATCCGTGATTAGTTATCCCTGCCCGTCGGCTAAAAGATGGGCACGCGCATGTGCGACGGTTACACGACAGCATCATCACGAGTCAAGCATTTAGGCGAGTTTTCTGTTTCAACTGTTTGAGATTCTGCCTTGCCCTACGGCCAATTATCGTATTCGCTCTGTCTTGCAATACGGTGGAGGAGGGGAGTGTGTTCTGCTGCGCCTCCTCTCACATGTGGTGGGTGCTACTCACGATATCAATCTATCGGGGGGGGGGGGGAGTATGAGATATAAGAAACCGCCCGTCTCCCTTCAACACACATACATCCACCAGGGTAGTAGCAATGGCCGACCCCTCCCTCCCCGCCTACGCCGACGACTCCCCCTACGCCGCCGCTCCCACCGACCACAAACCCGCCCCGCAAAGCGTCTGGATCCAAGACACCGACGTCAGCGGCACCTACCGCAAGCGGTACATCCTCGCCGCCGACGACCCCCACCTGCCCGCCCCCGCCACCCTTCGACCCCTCCCCGCCACCACCCACCTACACCACCTCCCCGCAACCCCTCTACACCATCAAGAGCCACGGCCGGGGCTCGCCGCTCGACTTCCGCGGCCCCCAGCCCGACATCACAATCTACCTCGGCGACGGCGACTCGGGCCCCGTCGTCGCCACGGGAGTCCTCCACACCACGCCGCTCAAGAAGTCACTGGGCGAGGTCCGCTTCTTCCCCCACCCGCACAGCACCGCGCACGCCTCCTCCTCGTCAGCAAAGGACATCCCCGCAATAACAATCAAAGACAGAGACGCCGGCAAAAAGTACACCTTCACCCACCACGCCCACACCTTCACCTGGGTGCAAACCGGCCCCGGCGAGCGTCCCCCAACCCCGCCCCCCGCCGCCGCCACCACCACCACCCCCGCACCACCACCAACAACCACCGGCCTCCTCTCCAAACTCAAGCTCAGGTCCGCCGCGCCCAAGGCGGCACCCGCACCGACCCCCCCCGCCCTGGCGCGGGACACAAAGACGTGGGAGCTCCACGCCGCCGACGCCACAAAGCTCGCAACATACACGGAGCTGCAGCCCGTGCTGACCGGGCCGGCGTACCGCGCATCCGCGCCCAAGTTTGCCGGCGGCCACATGGCGCGCGTGGACGTGCACGAGCCCACGTTCGACGTGCCCGGCGGCGGCGGCGGCGTCAGGGAGCTCGCCGTCGTGTCTGTGATGATGATGGTGGAGGCGCAGCGGCGGCGGATCGTCAATGCTGCGAACCGCGGCTGGTTGGATTCTGTGGGTATGCAGGGGGGTGCTGCAGGCGGTGGGGGGTGTGGTGGGATGTAGCGGGAGGAGGAGGGGGGGTTTAATTCGCTGTAGGCGTGGTAATTTTTTTTGTACGTAGCTAGAGTATATGTAGTAATGTAGTGTTTTGTCTTTTTTTCTCGCCATCATTATTTTATAACATCAAGAAGTGAACCACCGCGAGCCATATACGCCGAGCCAATATCCGCATCTGCCACTCCGATCCACGAAAAAGAAAAACCTCCAAGAACCCCAAGAGCGCCCTCCACCAGGGACGTACGTATATACACAGACAAGCCAATCGACCACCCCCCCAAAACCGGTAACTACAACAAGCCAGAGTAGGGTACTACTACATGTATGTACATATTACAATTGCACAGCGGCCCCACGGCCAGCCTAGGTACTGTACGCACGTAGCCTCTCGAGGGCTGCAATTTGCTGGTCCGTAAGTGCCGTTCCCCCCCTTCGTGTAATACAATACCAGGGAAGGATATATAACACACTCCCTGAGAGTGTAGTACTGTAGCCCCGCGTACTCGTGCCCCACATCTCCCATGAACAGCGAGGGGTAGGGGCTAGCTAGTTAGCTACATATAGGAGACCTGTAGGTAGCGCAGATAAACGGGTGTTATTGGGGCTGGGGGGTAGATATTGTATCATATAGCCACACACGGGCAGTAGAGTATGCGGTCTAATAGCTTAGTTACTGGTGAGGAAGGTATTGTATTATGGTATGTTGATATATTTTGCCCGACCAAAGACTGCAAGCCGTTATCCGGGGTTTGCCCCCGTCTCCATATGTGAACATGTGCAAGTTCCCCCCCTTCCTCCCTCTCCCGCTCCTGGTGTTGGGGCTGCGCATATCTCATGATATACGACATATCTATCTCACGTCCCTCGTACTCTACACGCCACATGAATGGATGATGCCCGTAGCTAGATCCACCTCCCCAGCTTTACTACACTATCCTATACTTCATTGTCCCCTCCACCTACAACTGCATCTCAATTGCAAACCACACGAACGTAAACCAATAAAAAAAACTTACATAAAACCTCCCAGATTCAAAATAGGCGTCACAAACGACTGTTTTGGCCTCCCACGAGCGGGCGCCCCTGCAAGCCCGGAAAAAGGTTATTCCGAGGTTCGAGTGACAAGCCATGCACCCACGATATCAGGTCCCCACCCCCCGCGCAACCACCACCACACCGTGATGTGATGGGTAAAAGTACATAGTAGATGAGTATATGTAGGCGCAGCCTCGAAGCTCGGCGACGGGGGTATGCATGTAGCAATAGAACTTCCCCCACCAACGTCGGTCTCTCTCTCTTCCATCACCGCTCATCAAAAGAAATCTTTAATCCACGATTAACCGCCACCATAATCATCAAAATGTCGCTGTGGGGAAAATATTTGGCCAAGATGGCTAGAGGTGGTGATAGCGAGCTAGAAATGTTGCCGCCCCTATCCAGGAGTAGTGGGGACGGATCCGCCGGAGACGGCGAATCCGTCAACTCTCCTCACCCTACGGTATGTGCTTATCCCCCCGAGCTCCCGTGCGTGTATCGTTTGATGTTTGTTCGATAAAGCTGTGATGACAGAGCCAATTGGTGATACTTTGGAATTGGACGATGGTTAACATATCACCAGGGTGATATCTCGCCCCATGGGTCTGCTTCGGGAAATCAGCTTATACCATCTGATGAACGTCATGACAGAGCTGTGAGTTATAATCTCCCCATGAGCCACAGTGATCAAAGTGATTCTCATAATAGAAACATAGAGCATCGAAGGTGCCGAATGCCTCGACGAGCCCGCTAAGGACCAGAAAAATCCCGGGGTCCCTCTTCAGGTCTGCTCTATCGGCAGTAGTAGTGGTAACAACTCCGTCTCCTCCACTGAGAATAACGACGGAAAAGGTAGTTTCTTCCCCAGAATTCAAGTCAAAACAGCATGCGCGTAAAAGATAACTAAATCAATTATTTATTTCAGATGCCATTAAACGCGCCGAGGGGGCTTCGAACAATCCTGCCAATGGAGAGGTCAAGAAGGATAAAGAGAACACCCCTGGCAAAAGTGCTCCCCGTGGTAAAAAAAAGGTCCTCTATCGCCCCAAGTTAGAGAAGGCTACGGAACATCCCCTATCGACCCCAGCGGACTCCGTTGAGGGAAGTGCAGAACGCAGTCATGTCAGCGATGCTATTGTTTTCCAGAATCGTCCAGCGGTGCACGAGACCGGTGGTCAAGAAACAAAGAAAACCTTCGAGAGATCTCAGGGGAGCACCAACCCCAACCCCCTCCAGGGTCCTGAGGTGGTTCCCGCAGAAGACTTCGATATCGACGATATCGAAGAAATCTTTAGGAGAATGTTTTCTTCCAGAGCAGGCGAGTCAGTGCAAAGGCACAGGTCTAGAATCATAGGCGACCGCAGGGAATATTATCCCGTTAGAGGTAGGAGCGGGTACACTGCGCCAGCAAATACCAGGGCTTGCTCTTCAGTCGGGGATGAAGGAGATGAGTATGACGAGGAAGAGGGAGACGCTGATGACGAGGGGGGGGAAGAAGAAGAAGATGAGGAGGAGGAGGAGGAGGAATGACAAAAGCTGCAAGGCACTTGGTTTTACTTCGATGTGATCCGTGAGTGCCGCGTCTCTTTTAAGCCTTTTATCCTGTTTGCACTAACCATCTTTATTGATGAGCAATAGTCCATTATTCGCCATCATCAAGTTGAAACGACCACATGACGGAAGGAGATATCGATACCTAGGAGCACCTTTTCTTTTCTTTTCTCCCTTAAAAGTTTTCATATTAGGTTAGCTAGTCCGTTTGTTTGTAGATCTGGCGATCATCTCTCACAGCGAGTGAGAGTGCGAATAAAAAATTGTGGACAGTAAATATAGCTTTTGTAGGTTTTAACCGGTTTTTTTCTCCGTGTGGTGTAAGGGACGGTGCTGTGCCAAGCGAACGTGTTATGTATCGAGCCCGATCTTGATGTCAAAGTTCATCATATACGCATATCTTGCGAGACAGAATCATGCAGAAAGAGCGATGGCGTGCTTTATGCATTGTGCTTACTATTTCCTCTCGCTTAACTTTGGTATACAACACCTTGTCAGGACATTATGACTACCTTTCTAAAAGAGGCGCCATCGGCCGACTATCTAAATGTAAATTTGCGTGGTACTCGGGTGCAGCAATAAGAACCAGAACATGAAAGTGAAAAACAGGGATTATTTGTATGGAGTGGCCCCGCTCTACCATACAAATAACTCTAATGCATGTTCTAGTTCTAACCCTCGTACCCGAGTATTAGGGAAGGGGCAGGCGCTGGTATGTAGTAAATGATTGATATTGGGGTTTGGACTTCCCTAATAGGTAATATGATTACTAAAAAGAGTAGTGAATTGATTATTCGGTCTATGGGTAAAGCCCGTATTTTTATAGAAAATAGATCCGTACAAAGAAAATAATCATCAGATAAAGAAAACAAAAGAAAACATATCTCAAATTGGGAAAATGAATCCAAGTAAGGAAACTATCTTCCCGATACGGAAAGAAGCTGATGGGTCAACTTTCTTTATCTGGAAAGCAATGTCCAGCAGTAAATTGTGCTGTATCCACTGCATATATGTGTTTACCCCGTCTAGCTCTGTCTCTCCGCAATTGATTGCGTTTTACGGTAATTTAAGTGCGAGGAATTTCGGGTGTTTAAAAGTTCTTAGCCTAGAGTATAGGATAATATGTATCCTAGGGAAAATCTCAGTCATGTTTAATCACTCGCATGGGCACCTTAGTCGGTTGGGCATGCTTCTTGGCATCTTAAAACCGTCGAATTGTGGTTTCAGCCAGTCCCCACTCTTGTCACCTAGGAGTCGCAATTTTTTAAGCGTGAGGTTTTCTTACAAGTAATTGATTACACCTGAGGCTTTTTCCAAGACCCCCCACTCGAGCCACCGTTCCGGGGCCAACAAGGTCCTCAGGTGGGGTGCAATTGCAAATCTAGTTTGTGTCTAGCGGTATTTGACTTTGGATTTCACTAACTGTAACCACACTTCATCATTGTTGCATGGACATGCACGCACTTTACGTGAGATTGAAAATCTCTAATCACATTCTACTTATGACTTCCAATTCTAATAAAACAAAGTTTGAATAGTACATCCGTATAGAAGCCCAGCTTATCAATTTACGGGAGAACGTATCCACTGCGGTTACAAAAGCAGTTAGCAACACAAACGTAAGGATAGAAAGATATGGAGGAGGAAACATACCCATCTACAATGATGTCGGTACCAGTGGTATATGTTGCGGCATCGGAGGCAAGGTAGAGGTAAGCTCCCTTGAGCTCGTTGGCAAGACCCTCACGGCTAAGTTATGTTAGCACCTGTCCAAGGCACCCGAGATAAGGGAATAAAAATGGGTTGGATAAAGCTCACTGGAAGGGAATCTTCTCTTTCCAGATTTCCTTAGTCTCTTGAGGGACGAAATCGGAAATCTCGGTCGCAATGTAACCGGGGGAGATTGAGTTGGCCCTGGCAAAGCCAGCCCACTCAACAGCAAGACCCTTGCCTTTTAAGAATTAGCCTTATTAATTAACTACTTCGGTCGGGAGGGGAATTACAAAAGTGAATGACGGCGGCCTTGGCGGCGTTATAAGTGGTCTGGAGCTGAGGAATGTTGACGATGTGTCCACTCATGGATGCGGTGGCGATAAATGATCCAGAGCCCTGCTTCTTGAACCACTTTCCGGCTGCCCATGCAGAATAATAGACGCTGTCAAGATCGGTTGAGATGACCTTGTGGTAGTGCTCGTGCTATTTTCCGTAAGTATATCTCCTAATCGCGGGTGCCCTACAGGTTACTTACCCCCTCTTCACCGTTATCGAGAATGGCACCCTTGATCCATGGAATGCCGGCGTTGGCGACAAAGATATCGAGGCGACCATTGAACTCCTCAGCAATCAAGTCGACGTATTTTGCGACTTCAGCCTGGTCGGTGACGTTCACCTGGTAGGCCTTGCCTAAACGGGGTTAGAGCAATGGTGGGGTAGAATGCGGATAAACGATTGTGCGATAGCGGTAGCCAAGACAAGTGGGGTGGGAAAGTGGGGGGCGGAAGTAGAGACCCGCCACAGAGAGGAGGGGCTTCAAGTCGGAGCAATTCATATGATTCAAAGGCATGGGAATATACGAGAAGGGACAAGAAAGTGCACATACAGGTAACTCCCCACTTATCAGCAATTTCCTGTGCTCTCTCAATTGCCTTCTTGTTGCTGTTGTACCAAATAGCAACGTTGGCGCCTGCTTCTGCGAGAGCATCAGCAACGGCCAATCCAATCCCAGCACCAGCACCAGAAACGATAGCTGTTCTGCCCTTCAAAGAGAAGAGGGGAAGAACTGCGTCTCCGTCCTTGGGAACGTATTTCTTGATCTCAACCATATTAGCTGATTGTAAAGAAGAGGTGGAAAATTGACGGGAGTTTAGGGTAGGTAGATGAATCAATGAAGTATGGATGGTGAGAGAAAGAGAGAGGAGCAGTAGAAGAGGGATTCCTCGAAGGTAGATATAGAAATCTGGCCAGCTGACTGCTAGCGAGGTATTTACCAAAAGTTCGGGGCTGATTTGCCCAGACTGAAGCCTGGGCGACTAAAATGGTTTAGCAGCTTGAAACTTCTCTCTTGTCTGCTTTTGTCTGTGATGACGATATATCACTTTCCAGTAGCATCCAGCGATCTTGATATCTAAAGGGAAAATGAGGGGCAATGCAGCTGCGGATAAGACGAAGAGGGTCCCTTGCGGGCTAGTAGATACATGTAGCTTCCGGCTAAAATCCAACGCTGTTCAAATCCAAACGTTGCAGCTCTAACTAAGGCCTAAAACAACCGCCGGTCTTCCATCCGGTTGATAGAAGTTACCCGGATACATCCCGCTTACCCTTCCAGATAAAGTAAGGTAATAACGGCATTGCCCCTAACCCTTGTGAAACTTCATGTAAGTACGGCACACGATAGGACAGCTTTGACCTCAAGAAAACAGCTTCAAGAAATACAAGTAACCCCGAAATTTCTCCGCTCACCATTTATCGCTATCATGGGAGGGGTTGTATCAAGCATCAAACTTCTCGTCGCCTTCTCCTGGTCACTTCGCTCAGCCATTGCCCCTGTTTTGAAGCGGATCCAATCAGATCCGGGGGAGCCATGCCAAAATCCAACAAAGTCGTTCTGGCTTCGGGATCCACATCCAGTGGTATCACAGCATCAATCCGAAGAGTTGCCGTCTGAAGTTGATGTGGTTATTATCGGATCAGGAATAACAGGTACAGCTATCGCAAAGACGCTACTAGAACCCCCAAACGGCAAGGGAGCCGGCAAACCACTCCGTGTTGTGATGTTAGATGCACGAGAGGCTTGCTCTGGCGCGACAGGACGTAATGGCGGCCACATCAAGGAGGGTGCATATAGTGAATATGAATCTTTGAAGAGTAAGCACGGGAAGCAAATGGCCATGGAGATCATCCGTTTCCGCCTTGCGCATCTAGACGCGTTGGTCGCCATAGCCGGAGCGGAAGGCGAGGAAATGGTCAAACATAGTCAGATCAGAAAGTGCGATTCACTAGATATCTGTTTCGATGAAGAAGCTTGGGCAGGTATGAAGTACCAGCTGAAATTATTTCTTAACGACTTTGAAGATCAGAGAGGTTTATGGCGGCTGCATGAAAGGTATGAAACGAGAAAGGTGCGTTCTGGAATATCTTCCCTGTCAGGTACCGTTCTATGTTTCCGTTTTCAGTTCCGGGTCTGGCTTGTTTTACCGCGACACGTGATACCACAAATCCTACAATCATGATCATTTCCAACCAATCGGATAATTTCTTTCTATGTTAAGTTAAATACATATATGGGGTGGATTTCTCTACTCCAGCGTGGATGATCATTTACTTTTATCTTTCCTATATTATTATTATTCTCGTCCAGGCGTCAGACATACATCTCCCTTCAGCAACTTTCTATCTCTCGTAGCTCATGTATCTTATATCACGGGAAAACTTTCACTCAAAAAAAAGGTGAGTTATTGACTAATCGACCCTCATCAGCAATTTCCATTTCCTTCGGCCTTCGGAGCAATATCCTCACCTGCCGGTGCCCTCTGGCCCTACCGCTTCGTGACTTCGATTCTCCACCGTCTCCTTAAAAGCTACCCTAATTTTTCTCTTGAAACCTCTACACCGGCACTATCCATTACCACCTCTGAATCCTACCCTTCCCACTACCTTGTCACCACCCCCCGCGGAAATATTCTCACCAGAAATGTCGTCCACGCCACAAACGCCCATGCAGCACATCTTCTCCCCGGTCTTCGAGGACTAGTCTTCCCTATACGTGGACATATGACAGCACAACGTCCAACCCAGGGTGGCTGTGCGTTTGGTGATGATAGAGACCGCTCCTTCAGTTTCACCTACGACACGGGCTTCGATTACGTAACACAAGTCCCCCCTCCTGGCGGAGAAGGTGACACCATGGTTTTGATTGGAGGGGCTCTATTCCAGACTGGCAACTTTGGTTTTGGCGAGGTTGGAGCTACAGATGAAGACATGAATATTCTCGCGTCTGCCCATCTCGCAGGCATTGTTAGCGCTGTTACCGGGAAGCATGGGGCGACAAAGGTTGAGAGTGCTTGGACTGGTGTGATGGGATTTACTCCAGACCTACTGGCCTGGGTTGGGCCTGTTCCGGTGTCAATGGCGGGAGAACGGGGGAGGCCCGAAGGTGGCAAGGAGTGGGTGGCTGCAGGATATTGCGGGGAGGGGATGGTGAACGCTTGGCTGAGTGGAGTGGCAGTGGGGAGGATGATTAACGGAGAGGATGAGGAAAATGTGGGGCTACCAAAAGCAATGTTCTGCACCGAAGAGAGGGCCAAAAAGGCGGACCTGCTGGATCTGGCCAACGAATATTTGGGCTAAGAGGGGGCCGAGTGATCGTTTATGAACAAGATACAAGTCTCACAGGGCCATAGATTCACGCCGCCGGCGAGTGATGATTCGCTTTATTGCACTGTTATTAGCAAAATTCGAATATTAATTACGTTTGTCTAGTTTTGCGATGTGATTCTTCCCAAAAAAGCAACTGCCGAAAAGCTCTCACGATCGCGATTCAGTGTCCCCTGTTCTTAAAATTTATGCCAGGAAGTCTCGTCTGGATAAAGCCTAAGTTGAGTGAGATGTTCACGAGACCCCAAGCCTCACGATACTCGTTTATCCTACCCTCTCGTTGTGTATAAACCCGAGCTATGTAGGGCAGCCCTTTTGGTATTTAACCGGATCGAGTGAGGTCTTATGATCCGGCTAAACTCAAATTAGGCCCATTGAACATGAAGATGAGCGGTGCATTCAGTTACCGGGTAATGGACTTGTCAATGAGATGAGATGGATGTAGCCGGAAAAAGGGAAAGCTTAAATTCTTATCTGGGGCTTGCGGCTATATGCAGATTTCAAGATCTTAGTGATTCTGAAGTGAAGACCCTAGCTAATGCCCAGACTTTGTATTAACCCCTATTACTAGTTGAAACTTAGGTTTTAGGACAGTTATTCTTTTGGTCATCGCGGCATGCATTACGAACATCACTATGCTTGGGCTTCCGCATCTAACTAGGAGGGTGTAGTAAACTGTGTATGTACGTGTTATTTGGCGGGCTTGCTAGCCGCAGAAACATCGATACAATCGGCGCGGCGGGTGAATCAGCGGAAGATAAAAAGGCTCGGTACCATACTTGATCTTTCGGAGTAAATTTATGTACTTTGTATATATACCTGCATGTAGGTTTTTCTGAAGGCCTTACCATATGGGATGACAAGTTGCAGTATGAAAAAAACTCCACCACGTCAACAGCTGTAGCTTCCGCAGTGAAATCAGTAATTTAAAAAGGAAATGTAGTTCGCAGCTAAATATGTAGTATTATAATACAATATAATCTCACCGTGTTATATGAGGTAGAGTCTAAATAAACATTGGTACTTGGTGCAATTAAATCATCTACATGTACTCACGTATTAATTAAGTCCTGAGAATTCTTGGTAGCAACGGGCTCGCAAAGTTTCTCAGGACTTAGTTAATGCGCGAGTATACATTATAATTATGGTGAGATGATACCGCACGAAGGGCATCTAACCATTTATGTTTTTGGCTCAGGCTTCCTAACAACGACATATCCACGACCACTTGGGCTCAGATCAACTCTCCCCCCAGTGGCCATTCCAAAAAAAGTATTCTTAGTACAATCCCCTATTAACTGATTCACAGCCATGGCTATCTCTTCGCATTTATATAGCACACCATTTGCGAACATGTTGTCCTTGATTGGAGGAGGACAGACTCTGACTAACGCCCAGTTAGAGGCCCACACTGTCCTGCAGATGGAGGCAGAAGCGGCGAGAAATGGTGGATCTTTTTCACAGGCCGACATATCCATGATTCCCGTGACTCCCTTGATTAGAGGGTCGTGTCCAGGATCCATGATGCAAGTGAAGGGTGTGTGGGGGGTGGGGAGGACCACAGCGTAAACTGCGGGAAGGAGCAAAGAGACCAGGAAAGTGTTTGGTGTGTGCATGATTATGCTGATAAGTGAGGCACAAGTATTGGTTTTATTTGTTTGAAATTTAGACGGTATATGGATATATATATCTAAAGGAGTTAAGGTAAAGCAGTGGTGAACGGAAGGTGTACTTATACCCCTCTCTAAAATAAGGGGTTCCACAAACGCAACATTCTATATAACTGCATAGTGGGGAAGTGAGCGGGAATTGGTTATGTTTTCTCTTGAAAGTTTTCGACTCAGGGGCCCAAGTTGAAACTTGAAACACATCTTTCAACGTTCGAAACCTTTGTCCTCGATCCTTAGTGTCACGTTTGGGAGTAAGACAGTGCCGAAAATTAAAGTGTACACAGCGCTCGCGATTGGTTGAGAATAGTGTAAGATGGAAAATAGAGAGTACCAATGTCTGCTTAGGGCGGTGCTTAGATCAATTCAATGTCGTCGGCGTCAATGGTGAATTTTGGATCTCGTGCATGCTGTACTATCTCGAAGGCTTTCAACCATGCCTGACTAACGATGAAACGGCGCCACCAAAGCTTTCTATGAAGAGGAGGCCATAGCTAATCTTATTTAAAAAACTACAATGTATGCATATATCAAGGTATCTCATTTGCATGTGGCTACTCTGGTGAAAGGTTGTATTCTCGGTTGCTTCAGGACTTTGATCGTAAGGCCTCAAATCGCTGGGCTTGTGTTAACTCGCGCGGGGATTGTCGTGTTTCGCTATTTGAGCGGAACATTAACTGTCTCACTGCTGTGGGCCTTGGCGGGGGGAGATCTCGAGTGATACTTTGTGATGACAGTATACTCGTTAATTAAAAAGTCGTACGACCTGTGAGTATGTGCGTGGGAACACAAAAACCATAAATATCGCGGGTGGAGACACGTTTACTGGTTCTCCCAGATATAAGAGTCATTTGATAAGCGAGGACAATGGTTTTGTTACAGAGAATAATAAAGAAGCTGTGACCTCCGCCGTCATTTTATCAACCCGACTCCCTTTACACGTAGGGCGAACCGACAATCCTCCATGAGCTAGTACTTCTGTTTGGATAAAATCTCGTCATATTCCTCAAGTTCGCCGTCATCTGCGGAGACCATGAGAACACTCACACAGAGTGAACTGTACCTTTCATCTAGGTCTTTGAGGCTATAGAAGAGGTCAACAGTCTCTGTTAAGTCACACACCTCCTCTGGTTCCTCAGGTTCTCCAGCGGAAGCGCTGCGTTCAATATCTTCTTTGACACGCTCTATCTCGCTAATATGAAAGCTGCATGCACGAGAAAAGCGTTAGTACATCTAGGTATCAGTAAGGGTAAACTAGAGAGACTTACTCCCAACGGTCGATTCTCTCTTGACGCTTCCTAGCTATAGTGCGGAGTAAACTGTTTTCTAATTGCTTACATAAATACTGTTAGATCGCTATTGCATCGCTGATATCACAGTTACTACTGATATGGGGTTTCTTGGAACTCAACTGGTGATCTTTCTAGGGTTTTCAGGGGTCGCTACTTTTGGGGATCCCTTTTTGGTGTCGGTGGTGACACCATCGGAGATCTTGCTAGATGTCATTTTGCTTATCGGATATATTGCGGTGTCTCTGGTGGCGGTGTTTGAGGTGTTTGGCATTGTGGTATGATCTTGTATTGTGGTTTTTAGTATTGATTGTGGTGTTCAATAGTTTGAGGATCCGGGGATTTGGTTTACGCTCGGAGTGCGTATTTCGTGGGATGGACCAAAATTTGTATGGGGATGCAACTTCAACATCGCCTTAATACACCACAACCAGAAGAGAAATAAGACAAGGGATTTCAATTCTGTGGTCCTCTATAGTTATATGGTCTAGGGTTTTAAAACGGGCTTAAGGTTGGTACTTTCAAAATTTGGTTTTTGTAGGCCATTTGCTTGGTTGCCAGGCTGGTTTCCGGTTATTTCTGACACCGCACAATTGAATAGCTTCTGTGATCTCGTACTACGAGGAGCCCTATGTATAAGGAGCGACCTGTCACGAACGCGATGACTAAACAATGAATATACAGAGGGAATAAAGTTTGGCGGTGGTTTTACTAATTATGCAATTGTTCGGGAATTTGATTGGGCTGATGGTTCAAAGTTGATATGTCCTAGTCGCCTACTTTATGAAGGAGTTTTTACATTTACTTACTTGTACCCCGGGGGCCCTTAAAGTGATGCAACGAGCTCAGTACTCTATTGTCGCGACCACCATGTACCATCAAAGCTAGACCCAGTCAACCTTTTTCGCACTTTTGTTTTCATGTACTGTTATTACATAGCTCCACCTGATGAAATTAAATCTATAGAAACCATTTCCCAACTTTAGGCGTGGTGGCTAATAGCTGCAAAATTGTGGTTCTTTCTCGCTGTTGCATCACTTTGGGGGCTGGCCCCCGGGCCCGGGGTGCATGTATACAGTCGAATCTCCCTATAAGGGTACCCCTTATAAGAATAATCTCCCTGTGAGGGTATGTGTTTACGGTCCTTCTGGCCTTTGCTCATTTCAAATCACACTTAGTATAAGGGCAAGCGCCCTATAAGGGTACTAATCTTTGGTCCCGACGTACCCTTATAGAGAGGTTCAACTGTTCATGTAATTTATAGTGGATGTGCGAATGTGGTGAAGGGCATGTCCCAGTGCTGTCCCACTAGGTCTCGATTACATAATGCATATATTGTGCAGCGAGTGATCCTCTGTCGCTCTTTCAACATCACTTAATATAAGATCAATGAGGTAACGATCTTGAAATAAAGTTGGATGAGATCAAGATGAGTTGGTGGATATTTATGTTAATATTATCGTTGGGCGCCTTGTAGGTAAATTTGTTGATATATTATAATTGGTATACTAGAGAGTAACATAATGATTCGAACAAAAAAGCATATACCGGCCTGATAAAAGTAATTTGGGCATGTAATTATCTCTAAGAATCGAAACCCGTAGTCGCCTAGCTATAGGCATCGGGAATCGCGGCGATCGTTGTATCCAGAAAACTAAGCCAATATCTGCGAAACCCAGCGGAAGAATTTTGATGATACTAGTAATTGAGAACTTTGTCGGGGCGAACTCGAAGACATGATCGGTTTTCACTTTCAGCTTGGCTAAGTCTATTTCTGTATGTTTCCCACTCAAGCCCTTCGTACTCCCTTCTCACCTCTCATCTCCAATTTAAATATTTTCTACGATTTTCCGCACTTCAAGTAGCCAAAGCCGGTTAAATATTGTTCCAGCTAAGATATATATAGCCGTTGCTAAAATTCACGTATGCCCCTACTAGTCTCAAAATCTAATACTAATATCAATAGACAGAGGCCCTAGGCCATACGCAAGAAAGCTTGTCTAGTCAGTGACAGTTTTTGGTTCGATCTAGAACAAAGGGCTCAGGCCAACCGTTGAATTTAGGGGTTTAATGGACTATATATTTTGGTTCGCAAAATGTAAGCCCCCACCCGGCCCTGATAGTTCTCGTCAAAGCCTTGGTAAACGGTGTTGAGTATTCCGCGGATAACCCTTTAAACTTAAAGATAGGTGTGACTTTGCGTTTGCTTGCTTTCTATATGGGTGTTAGTCTGGTAAAAGCGTCTAGGCAGCGGCGCGGCGGAGCCTTACCAGTTCACTACCTCACTCCACAGTCCCAAAATTAAGGGAGAAAATGGCCGAAAATTAGTTCTAGACTCTCACTAGGGTTATATATCCTAGTGGGAAGATTTGGAGATTATCGGTTATGTGATTCTTTGGAATACGGATTTGGGCTGTGCGGATGGTTTTACCAGACCGCCACCCATATGTATGTGGCAGAAACATTGGGGACTGATGTGTACACCATGTACATGTACAGCCGCGTCCGCAAAGTTTTGGCACCCCTATTCTCGAAGCTCGTGAGTTCAAATCGTGGTATAAACAACCGGATAAGAACGACTACAAAGAGAAATCGATGGTTACATATTTCTATACTACTGTCTATCACAATACTTTGTGATGTTACCTTTCGAGGAATGGGATCGAAATATTTTATTGTAATCGCGGATGTTTTTATAGGGTGCCAAAACTTTGCGGACGCGGCTGTACATGTAGTTATGTACATGTAGGTAGAAGAAGAATCGACTTCTTTGATTAGTCGAAGCACTATTTGAGTTGAACTTTAAAGGTCTATATGCTTATATATCCCGGTCATCTTGGCCCAACACAATATATAAACATGATTTCGGCTCATAGCCTAAATTATGTATTTGTATTAGATTACCTGCAAAACATTTATACTGACCCGAACCCGCAATACCTTGATAACCTGGCCCCCACGTGCACGATTATCAGTTCACATCAACGCCTGCATCTCAACTCATAACATCATAATTATTGAAGCCCGTCCTCTCAGCCCTACTTGTACGCCGAGCACTAGTGTACGAACACCGCTTCTTGAAACGCCAAGTCCGTCAATTCAACATTCGGGGTTTCTCAGTTTAGAGAATACTTTCTCAATAGCTATAATATTTCCATCTGGACAAAGCTGAGGGGGCCTTAATCCTCAATAACGCATATTGGGGCATGCCTAGTGCTTTCAGGGCCAGTAAAGACCTTGATTTTTTAGAAGAGTAAGTACTTCCCTAGCTGGCTTTGTGTCCATGTGACTGCGCTGACAGCAAGCGGTAAAAAGCATAGAAGCTAGTTAGGAGATAGAAGACATAAGCTAGTGGAAAAAAAAGAATTAATCTAGAGAGAAAAGGGCAACGCATAAAGTAAGTAACACCTCTGAGCGCTGGTGATCCTCCTGTTGCATATGTCGCCCATTATGTGTGTAAATCTAAGCTTGCATAGTGAAAAAAGATATGAATAGAAACGAAGGCTCAAAAATATACGGGGAAGATAACAAGGGGAAGGGAGCGTTACCTGGCTCAGAAGAAACTCAAGCCGGCGAAATCGATGACTCGGAGATGAATTTCTTCCTTATGGGGAAGAGAATTACCGGGACATGGGTCACGGAGGTGATCAATAGGCTTGAACAGGTTTTAAAGGAACCCCCCAAAAGCTACTGGGAAGGTTTAGAACAACATGAAGGAGAAAAGAACGTTCATCATCCCTCCAAGGGTAAAAACCTTTCTCCAACAAACCGTTTTGAGGATGGTTTCAGAAACCAGTCGGGCTGGGATGGAGGAACATTACCCCTATCAGAGCCGGATTTTCACGAAAAGAACTCGATGTTCTGGGACCCATCCGATCATGAAGGGAAGTATGGTCCCTGGTTCGAAGGCCCAGATCCTTTCGGCGATATTCTTGAAGATGGTATCCTCTATGATGGCCCTTATGAATCCTCTTCTGACGAGTTTGATTGGAGTGAACATGAGTCTGGGTCAGAAA
Organism: Morchella sp. 2016-72; assembly: GCA_024713865.1. Lineage (NCBI taxonomy): Eukaryota > Fungi > Ascomycota > Pezizomycetes > Pezizales > Morchellaceae > Morchella > Morchella sp. 2016-72. The sequence continues at coordinate 243,545 of JAMJEY010000019.1, forward strand.
TCGACTCGTTCCTTGGCGGGAGTCGTAGAAAGAAAGTTAAGTCATCTGGCGAAAAGCTGCCACCAAAGCCAGCGACCCATTACCGCTCCCTTCTGGTCAACGGTAGGAGGCCTGTGAGAAGGAGAAGTTCTTTTTCAAGCGAGGACGACAAGCAAAGGGTTGAAGGGCCAGAGAAAAAGAAGTCGCCAAGGAAAAGGAAGAGGTTTTGGAATAAGTGGAGAGTTGGGGTTGTCGACGCCCTTTCCGCTGCAACTCATAGTGCTATGGGTACTACAGAGGTTTGTATAAAATATCCGTTGAACTATTTTGGGGAAAAAGTAGTATTACTGACATGGTGGTTAGAGATATGAAGATGGTGCTAGTGACAATCTTTTAGAGTTTTAGATATTGTATAGGTATAACGTCGTACATTGATCAAGGTTTAGTTGTAGGGATCATGTTGTAGTTGGGTGCTCTTAGGCACCGAATTGAGGTTTTCTTTTAAAAATGGGCTCACAGCATGCATGATAGTGTCATTAATCTTGAATGTTTCCGTTTCATGCATTCTCAAGTTCATTAGAAGTTTGTTTTTATTGAAGTAAAATATGATATGCTAGCACCATTGGGGCACAATGCTAGAAACAGTATACGTAGCGTTTGCCGGTAACAAAGATTGCCGTGGATACCGTGTGCCGTCGTTTACTACTGGACATAAAGAGCCCAACTTAGTTCCGGGAGCGACCAGAACAACTACGACAACCCACCACTATCAGTGTACCCCCCCCCCCCTCTCTTACCATTTTTCCTTTACCAGATTCCCTCTAACATACCCCCCCCCCCCGGCCTTCTAGAGATTAAATAAATCCAAGCTCGCTAGAAGAAGGCATGGATTCGGCCCACACTGTGAGTTCACCGCAGATGGTGCCTACCAGTGCTTGCAGGCCTCCCAGCAACAAACCAAGACATATCCCTCTGAAAGTCGATTACAAGGCATTAGGTAATGATGTAGGGGATGGGCGTGACTTTGATATTTCCAAGGTACTTATCTTAATATTTCTTTGGCTATTTACACAAGCACTAATTCTAGTGCCAATTACCAGATCCCCCCTGTCAAAATATCAAAGAGAGAAAAGATCAAGTCGCTCTTCAGATCTTCAAAAAGTAAAGATGCTGTTTCCGACCGGCCACGGCCCTCCCTTAGAGTCATGCTTCCTCCAGTTCTCGAGCTAGGGAGCGAAATTGTCGTTAGCCATGATCGTGTGAGAGATGACGATCAACGTGCGGTTCTGGAAGATCCCAACGATTACGATATCAACGGGAATCGGGTGGCACCCATTATTGATCGAAACTCAAACAAAACAAAGCGTGCGGTAATTGTGGATCTGAAGCACGAGCCAACATATTCCGAAATCTCGACGGTCTGTAGGAACACCGGAAAGATAGAGAAGATAGAGATCGACAGAGCTCACAACTACGCAAGGGTGTGGTTCCTTGAGGAGGCTGGTGCGGCTCGTCTTATGCAACACGCTCAATTGAAAATCACTTACGCTACCGCTGATTCCAATTATCAGCGCTCTAGGACTAAATTCATTGATGTGAAGTATAATTGGCCTATTGAGAATCTCCATCCCAACGTCATTGCACGAATTGCTAGAGACGGCATCACTCGTTGTGTAGTTATCAGAGGTATCACTAGATCAGACATGGCTAGCGTTCTTGGGATTCGGGATAACTTTGGGAACAACAATAGGGTATTGTTATGGAATTTTGCAAGCTACATTACTTCTCAAGCCGCTGGAGAGGTTGAGGCTGCCCAGATCCAATATGTCAATGGCGCCTGGGAGTCTATGATCACTTACACCGACATCCTCGTAGCCATTTCTGCCTACGACCGTATGAGAGATACACCCCAACTCGCCAATTGTACCATCTGGTTTGGCGTTGATCCGTAAGCCTCCTTGCTAGGAATTGATTTGTTTAGGACTAACAGTGTTATTTTACCTAGATGCGAGCCTCAGGATACCATCCACGCCCTGTAGGCCTGTCTACACAGGATCTTAGGCGGAGAAACTCGGCATTCGTATCATAGGAACGCTTAGGGGTTTGTCAATTTGTTTGGGGAATGCTTGATTTTGGATGAAGGAAATTTGGAAGAGTGTGTAGGTCTGTATACACTTGGATATTTAGGCAGGAGGTTTGGGAAGTGGTCTGAAAGAGGGTTGGGTGTGTTCTGTATCAGAGAGTGGTCAAGAATACACGCCTACCACAATGAAAATCTTTCCAGGATGATAGAAAGTTAGCATTACGTTAACTGCGAATAATTTGGGGCTACAGGGAGTTGAATCTCTCTATCTGGAAACAAAGCTTACTGATGGAATAAGGAGGTTTGCTAGATTCATATTTTCTCGTCCGAGACTCCCTAGGAAATACAGGATATTTCAGGGTTTAGAGATATAATATGGAGCTTTAATGATTTTTTGTGATTATTCTAAAGCTTTTTTGTAAAGCTACGTAGCTACTTGCATTACTTTGTAACTGATTACTAGCCTATCCGTGACTATATTGATTTGACTTGCTTCAGAGACTGTTCTTCTTTTTCTCCCTCTTCATTTTTCCCCTTTTGCTTTTGGACAGGATGTGATTTAGGTATAGTAGGAATCACTGTAGAGGAAGATATTGCTGACGAGGACATGAAACTGCTATATTATAGTATACAAGTGTGCTGTCGTAAATAACAGGGTAAAGTCCTCCTTGGCCCGCAATCTGAGGACTGGTAATACAGGAACCGATCATTGCTGCTGTCGAAGAAGATGGATATATCCTATATTTAATCCCGAGCTAGCCCTTAATATATGTATCTAATCTTGACTATAAGGAATGCAACACTGGTGGTAAGAATTCGGTTGCTTTTTATCTTCTAGGACGAGCGAGGGGAAGCTTTGAGAAGTGATTTGTGAACGAGGAGTTCGTTAGGTTGTGTATATTTTTGAATTTAACAACGTTTTGACTTCCCTAAGGTGTCTTTGAATTGGGTACAACAAGCTGATCATGGACATTAATATAAAGTTTAGTGAGCCCTCCCTAGCTAAGCGTAGGAAGGTGTTTCTTACAATGCATGCATGCTGACCTGGAGCCTTCGCCGTATTATTGGAGAGAAGATTTATGTACTCGTTCTTTGCCGTTCACCGGCCCATTCCATGAGGCAATGAGGCCAAATACAATACGACAAGCCTCCTCCGCAATACCAGACCAGAAAATATAACTATAGCCCCCACATCGTTGTATCCACGACCGCAGTATCCCAATATAATAACCTGATGAGATCGAGAGGCTATCATGAATAGTCCTGGTCATGAGAAGTGACTCATATATGCTTAGTTGGATCCATGGAACGGAAAATCGACCACAAACACCGCTTTTTTTTGACTTCCATATATCATCACCCCCTAAGCCAAGCCAATGGCCACCAGTTTTAATGATAAAAGCCCAGAGGGCGCCCAAGATTGGAAAGGCTGCCTCCCCCGGCTCCGAGTTTAAACCGCACTCGCCAATGACGGCAGAGAAATCCACCTTACTAGATGAGCTGAGATATCTCGATAGTCCATTAGCGGATTGGTAGAGGGCTAAATATACTAAAGAGAGTGGAGCGGAAAGACCCGATGAGATCCGAGAAAACGAAGCCCCCCAAACGCAGGGTCCCAAAGTGACCAACCAAGAGAACGCTACTCCGGTCAACGAAGGCAAACCTTTCTATCAGGCCCGCAAACCCGCAGAATTCTTTAACAGGTCCGTAGAACGCACTCTCCAGCACCTGCTGATGAGACAGTTTGTTCACTATAAACAGTTCTCTACAATTCCTCAGAATTCACACCCGCATATACAAAGAGAATGCAATTTAGACCAGACGGAGAGTTTACCCCTGGAGCCCCATACCCCACCGCTCATCCTGCCCAACCCGCACAGGCCAGCCAGCCCCCTCAGTCCAGGAACCTGCAGTTTACAGACAACTCCATCCAAAGTGGCCAGTGGCTTACAGTCGAGCAGAACCAGCACAGCGTAATGTCTCACACGGGGATTTCTCACCCAGGCATGTCTCATGGAAACCTGGCTCAAGGAAACATGTCTCATGCGGCTATGTCTCAGATGCAGGGAGGCATGGGATACGGAAGTATGCCTCATGGTAACATCCACCATGGAAGCATACCGCACGTAAATAACGTTAACCAATCTGCTATCTCGCTTTGGCCTCATCAGCAACCTGGAGTCACTTCTGCTGGGAGACAGTTTAGTCCTCACGAAAGGGCCGCATATTATGCGGCTGCTCCGTACACTAACGCCCATCAACAAGCCCCTCACCCTTCTGCGGGACATCCTCCTGGAAGCTATATTCAAAGAATGAACCATTATGCTCATGGATACGAGGCCTCCTTCACTCCGGTCCGCAATCATCTTTCCATGGGACAAGTCCAGATGGTTAATAGGGGAGGGAATTATCTCTTTCAGCATACTCAAGCACTTTATAATACTGTAAGTACCAAAGCTCATGTTTCTCAAAACAATGGATTCTCTGCACAGTCATCACTAGTTATAAAACTTTCCACCCAGCCTTCTCTATAACTTACAACTAACTTCCGCAACAGGGCGAGGGTACTGATCCTCGCGCTCAAAAGCAGCACCAACGACCAAAACACTCGGTCCCAAGGGTCCAGGAGTCTCAGGTTGCCAACTTGAATGCCAATGTTCCAGTCTCCCCCGCCGCTATGACACCCGCTAAAAAGAAGCACCCAAAAACCCAGCGTCACGCCGAGCACAGCACTGGATTACCTTTGAAGGCTCCCGTTGCCTACGGCGTTGGGTCAAACGGAATGGGCACAAATGGGCAAAACTCATACTCCGAAGCTGATAGGCTTGCGAAGAGCATGGAGTATGAAAGCGAGCAGGAGCAAAAGCGGGAGAGGATCAAGGCCCAGGTTGAGCAGAAGTATGCTCTCCTCGAGGCTGATACCTACGACGTTAAGATGGAAAGGTGGATGGACGGGGAAGACGACGAGTTCTGCCCATTCTAAGAGGTGGATTTAAGAAAATGGGAAATGGCTATGAGTTTTACATTTCCAGGCGTAGTTTCCCCAGAGCATGTAAATGTGGGTTGTACAGAGGTTTTTGTATGGTGTTCACAATCATGTTGCTATTTCCTTAACTTCCTTTCTTTAGTCTAGTTTCTGTCTCCCTTTTAGATACAAAATTAATACATGTTTTTAAAGAATTTCTTGCTCTCATTAGTGTTTTAGGAAAGGTGGTGGATACATCGATCCACTGAAATAAAAGAAAAAGAATTCACCATGGCCGTTACTAAACGTGGCAATCAAGTCTGAAAATTACTAGCAATAACTCGCTGTCGAAGGAGAATGCTCATCTGGGTACACCCACGATTGTAGAGGAGAATACACTTAGTTTTTGAGGGTTGGATGTTGGTTAAAAAATAATGGTCAGTGACCTAATAAAGTGCTGCAAAATAAAGTTTCTATTCAGAATCAAGTAGATGCGTTACGAGGGTTTTCTCCATCTAACTTGCATGGAACAGCAAGTACCCGCCCGCAAACACTACGTCTATCTCCAATCCCAACCTTACCCACTTATTTCTCCACCAACGTCTTCAACTCCGCCACATCCAACAAGCCACCGTCGAAGCAACAAAAGCTAAACACCATCAAACTCCCAATATCTTCAAGCAACATGAGCCCCGCAATGAACTTCAACTGGACTCCGTCTCCGTCTCCCCCCCCCTCGCGCCCCAAGGAGGTGGTACATAGCCAACAACCTGCTATCAACTTCAGCTTCTGCCGCGAATGGTAAGCCAGCCTCTCAAGGTTCTGCCTCTACAGAGAGAATATATTCTAACGTCCCCAAAGCAGCAACTTGCAATACCCGTATCAGGTAAATATCCCCGACTAATCCTCCCCACTACTTCCATTACCCGCCTGCAATTTTTGCTTCATAATTCCATGGGCAAAGACTAACATTTCACTAGTGTAGCACCACCCGTACCCTCCACTACAAGTGCCGCTCGTGCGGTGTGAGCGAGCCTGCGAAGGGAAACTGCACCTTTAGGCGCAGCTACAACAAACCTTCGGCGGAGGCTGAGCTCAACACTGATATTGTTGAGGACCCTACTGTTAGTAAAGTTTTCGGGATATTGTATAATATTGAAGAAGATGCTGATAGGGTGTTAGCTACCGAGGATGGAAAAGCATTGTCCTTATTGCGGCGAGGAGCAGGCTGTGTTCTTTCAAAGACATAACAAGGAGCAGGGTACTGCGATGGTGAGTTTCTAATCTTTCTATGGGGAGGTAGAAGGAAATACTGGGGATGGGATTAGAGGGGCCGCTGCTAATGTAGATGGGCGAATGTATAGGCTTTGTACTATATCTGTACTGCGTGCAAGGCGACACATTGAGCGGCATTTGAAGCCCTCGGAAGTGTATTTTGGCCGAGGCATTTTGGTATTTGTTGAGTCAGTGACTTTAGAAACGAAGTACTGGAGTAGAGTATACTAGAGCGAGCCATGCCAAAATATGCCGTACAATAATTGGAGTTTCCCCAGGTCATATGAGAAATAAATTTGGGAGTTACTCTAGTTCTATAATACCATTTATGGGACAGATCATCGCGGGTTTTCCACTAGATAAATCTGGTGTACCGCACTGAAAGAGCATACAATAAGGTAACCGAGGAAATTTCAGGTGCATTCTAGCTTTCTTTTCATCTTCCTTTTTTTTATATGGAGAATTGGCGACAAGTTCTAACATTAGGGCCTTATGATTTCTAACTCTTAGAAATTGGTGGCCAGGGAGGACGCAAACTACATACTGTCCTCACAATGGAGGCGGATGGGGGTCTGGGCCTCCACCAAAAGTTCCTTAGTACCTGAGTCTACACGTTCATCATAGATTTTCTAGAAAACGGTGCCCCTAAAGTCAATTTAATTTCAGGCTATATCTCTTTCTCCTAATTCATCCCATCGACTGTCAATTCTTGCTACACTATTTGCACAATGACTACTAGCGGCGAATTTTAGGTGGGGGAGTTGAGCTCAGTGTATAATTGCTATGAGAGACCACGATTTTCTAATATCCAACTTACAACTATCATGGGATCTTGGATATTCAATTTACGAAGTTTCTCTCAACAAATTCTAAGTATCAATCCAGGCATCACTCTGCCAACAAATCGGCCTTTCTCTAATTCTTCTCCTACAGTTATCACACGTCAGGATCTTCTACAGCTACATATCAAGGATTAGAAACCTTATCAGACCAATCACATCTTCCCCCAAACATAAAACCTACTGGCGCATCGTAGACACTTATTCAGTCTGGGTCTCCTAGTCACTAGTGCAATTTCCTATGAAATTAGCACATCTCTCTCATAGTCCAGCTCCAGCAACTTGTTCTCCGCAAGCTCAATATTAAATCTGCACTCTTTCAACATCTTTTCCAAAACCTCCACCTCCTCCAAATGAACCCCTCTCGATATTGTAATGATATTGGATAAAAGATTATTCTGCAACGCCGGTGGTGTATAGGTGAGCAACGATTGGAGGGCGGAGCTATTACGGTTCTTGATGATACGAATGTATTGGTGGATACCTAACTCGGCGGTCATTAATAGCTGGAGTTTGTCGATGAGTTCATCGATCTTGTTACTGAGTCTTTGAATTTGGGGGGTTAGGGGGTTAGTGTCGTCCATTATGGTAGTATGGTGTTAGCGGCTTTAATTTAATATGGGAGTATAGTAGTAGTTGGCTTTCTTCGGTGTGGCGGGATGGTACTTGTAAGTGAGGAGGTGACAGCTATATAGAAGCTTTTTCTTCTTTTATTATAGAGGGTAGTTTTCAAGCGTTCTTGGCACAGCGGATGATATCAACACGTCCGTAATTATCTTTGTAGCCGCTTGAAGTTTCGTCTTGAAATACGACGCTAAGGTATCAATGGGCAGTCTTGTATGCTTTACTCCAACGACCTAGGCCTCTGATTTGTAGATAAAGATATTGTCGGGTGTTACAAGTAAGCGAACGTTGGGAGAGCAACTACCAAAACTAGTAAGTCGAAATTTGAAAGTAGCGCTGTTGATGTGACACGTGAGCTAAATATATTATCACTACCAGGGAGTCTAGCTATAAGGTTTTTATCCCTAATTCCCTAGTAGTCATGGAGTAATAATTATTTGAAATTGCGTTCCCATACAAATTTTGGTTGCAATGCGAATGATCGCTTACTTATGGCACCAGACAATAAGGCGCTCAGTAAAAGGTCGTGAAAGCTGGCGTTGCAGCGGGGCAACTCTACTTGGGAGGAAGATTTCATTTACCCCGGAGAGAGGGGGTACTTGGTTGTCATGGCCTAAGGGCTGCATGCAGGATGAAGTATTAGCTTTTCACGACCTTTTACCGAACGCCTAAGTACTTACTATATATGTTCTATGCTTGTCTGGGTTTGCTGAAAGTGTCCTCCGGGGATATATGACTCCAGCTAGTCAACGCTGTTAGCTTTCTCCCAAGTAATATAAGAACAATCTAGAGCACGGCCACGGTGCACAAAGTGGTTGTATTTGCGGCCTATCTAGTGGTTTAATGGGCGAGTGATATTTTGTGAATTCATGGATTGTCACTCGGCGGCGTAATGGCAAGAGCTGTGCTAGCATAACACAAGGTATTGAAGTACCTCCAGATCTTTACTCCCAAAATGGAGGCTTTGAGTACCGTAGGATGAACTATGTCTCATATCTTAACTACAACCTCGGAAATGAGGGTAAAAATATAACCGTGGGGCTACGGTATTCAGTCAAGGATACCGGTTCAAACTAGCATCGTAGGTAGAATACCCTATCGATACTGCATCAATACCGTATTCTTACAGAATCACTAGCGTAATGACCGGAATACGGTAGTGGATTTCCGCCTATTTTCGGTACTGTAGTGACGAAAAAAGGGACATTCCTCATTAGCGAAATAAAAAGAAGGGAGGGAGGGTTTAGCCTCCCAACAAAAGACTTATGCCCCCACCGGGGCTGCTTTCCTAAATTTGCGTTAGATGGGAGTTGAACGAGCGGTTCCGGCGGTCAGAGTGTTTATCGCAACTCCATTCCGCTCGGCCAACCCCCAGTGAAAGCAACTGTTGTTTTTACACTTTTGGCTGCGGTGTTGGCGCTAGCTTGGCAGCGCTGTAGGATCTTGGCGGTAACTTACAAAGTAAAAAGAGTACATACATGTACTTGTACTTAGGCGCGCTCGAAAACTCCGTTTGGTAAAAGGTGAGTGTGTTCGGCATTCCACCCCAATATTTTGAAGAAATAACGGAAAAATGTCCGCCAATTTGAAAATAAATAGGGTAGGTAGGAAATCCGTTACAACATACATGTAGTTAACATTGTTGTTCTACAACGGAGTTCTCACTCTGGGGTGTCCTACGCGGAAGAAAAACTAAACCCACCCCTGCACATGTGAATTTTGGGGCTTCGTAGGCGTTGTGGGCCATACTAAGAGCTTCATTATCTCATACAAATTTAAGAGCAAGGAGAAACCGGTAAACCGGCGCTTGACGACCTCCAGTGTATTGTAAAATAATTCTCTATAGCAAAAAAGGGGCAGAGAACGAAAGATGTAGGTGTAATACCGACATTGTAACAGGACCCACGCCGAGTGGAATAATAGTTTGATAGATAGATCAGTATGAAAGATGATCTGTATTTATAGAGGTCGTATATAACATGTATATTGTATTTCTAACTCCTTGCACTCACTCTCTAGCTGTTACATCTTACATGTATGTACTTCCTGTCTGGTCTTTTTCTTTTTGTTCGCATCGCGATCGGACATGCCGACCACAGACGCTTATATGGAGTACATACATGCATGTAGGATGTACACACGTTGTGTACGTAAGTATGCGTATACGTACAGATTACATGTAAGTAAGTAGAAGTGATGTGCATGCGTACTTCATCTTGTTGTGCTTCTTCTCAGAGACAGATCTCAGGATCTTCTCTTTCACGCGCTTTTCATTCGATTCAACTTCATACCCCCTCCTTTAATCAAGGTAGTCCTTCAGCAAGTACCACGAATCACGTCAGTCTACCAAGAAGAGTGTTTGGTGTCCAAATGATAATTCATTACAAGCCTTGATATGCTAGATACTTTAACTTCTGTCACAAGGTACAAACAAAACTTGCTTCCCCTAAACTTTAGATACACCTGGTCGTAACGAATTTATTATTTAGACCCTTTCATAGGTGGTTTACTAACCGACTCGGCAATCGAAGCCCCATCGAAGCTGCTCGTAAATGTCGATATACTTCCCGTACGTCTCCTTAGAGGTGTCAAGTACGTGATCGTCTTCCTGAAGCTACTACCCTGATCTTCGGCATTCTCAACGAGGCTCGAGGTGCTCCCATTGCGGCTCCCACCCAGCAGCCTCCCGATGCGGGATGCAGCCTTAACTCCGCTCGGAACGTATGGCGGGAAGCTGACATAGCCGTCGGTATCAGGCAGCCTGTAGGTAACGGGATTAGAGAGGGAGGTGATGCGCGGCGGGTCGGCGGAGGAGTAATGGTAGATAAATGTTTGGATGTGTGAGGGCGCGCTGCAGGGGGACGGCGGGGGCGCGCGTTCTGGTGCGCTGGCGGAGGAGGAGTGGCGTTGGTGTCGGCGGAAGCGTGCAGTGAGGAGTTGGTGGGAGTTTTCTGGAGAGGGGATAGGGGCACTCATTCTACGCGCCTTGGAGGAGTGGAATGGCTCTGGGGTGTTGGGTGTAGGGAGCGCCATTGGGGCAGCTTGGACAGTCATGGACGTAGCTCTGGTAGTGATAGGGGAGGCTTGGAGTACCATGGGAGAGACTTGGGTGATTGTCTGTGGTGTCGGTGGAGGGGACTCTTCCTCCTCTCCTTCAACTGGGTAGAACATATCAGCATAGGCCAACACTCTGAATAAACTCAAACGTACCAGTTGAACCCCTATTCTGACTCCCTTCCACACTACTCTCGTCGTTTTTACCCTGTCTAAGCCTGCGGTAATTATACTTCCCCTTCCAACTGCCCTTCCTCTCCAACAGGCCAACATTCAGGATAGTTTCAATACTACTACTGGAGCTCACAGGCCTCTCCCTCACTACCCCACGCACCGTTGCCTTTGCGGCTGCCGCTGCTATAACAGCATCAAACTCAGGGAATTCGGTATAAGTGAAAACCGATTCTTCCCGCTTCACTTCAACCTTTGTTTTCCGTCTGCGGCCCTGGAGCGGCGGTAGCTGCGGGCCCAGTGCCGCCATCGGAATAGCACCACCGGAGTAGATGTACTCCTCGTCATCCTCAGATTCTGCTGTGCTTATGGTGGTACTCAAAAGGCTGGTGACTGATGGCGACTTGTGTAGAGAGTTTTCTGACGAGAGGTAAGTTAGTGACTACACTGCTGACGAATGGGTGAAAGAGGATTTACGGGAGCAATGGCTGGGAGCAGTATGTTTCTTCCCGGCGCCAATTGAGAAGAGGCCTTTAACCATGCCGCGGGCGGCGGCGGTTGCGAGGCGGAGCGACGATGTCTGGTGCCGAAGAGGGCGGTCAGGTTCGAGAGTTTCTTGCAGGCGGGGGGTCACATCGGTCGAGGAACGACCTGGAGATACAAGGACATTGATGGGCGCCGGAGAGGCGGGGTCAAGCGTAGGAGGAGTCATTATGTTTGGTGGTTGGTTGAGTTGCATTCTTGGTGGGGTGTTTTAGGGAGAGAAGGGTGGGAGGGTGCGAGCAATTGAAAGGAGGGTTAGGGAGGGAGTAGAGATGCAAATACAAGTGTGCAGTTGTTTATCTGTATAGATAGCGAAGAAGTAACATAGCTGCCCCTAAAAAGAATGCAAACCCATCGGCACTGATTTCTTTATGCCTGCTGCCATCTAAGGGGGCTCTGGATTCTGTCCCTGTTCCACCTTCAATGGCTGTCTACCACCATAAGCGCCCACACACAGTCGGCAACCCACTCAAAACTGGGCAAAATGTAACCTCTCAAGAATGCCCATTCTCTGTAAGCAAAACCACAATCGCTCCCTAATCCTAAAAAGATGTAAAATCGATCATTTCTTCATAGAGCATCACTCGGAAGGATTGCATACTGCAACGGGCGTTTTCTTGTCACTTTGGGCGTGGATGAAGACGCAACTTCCAGACATTGTTTTTTTTAGATTTTCTCTGAGTTTGGATACACTTAGCTACATAGATAGAAGATAGAAAGCTCCAGGGTGTGGGAGGATGTAGAGCCCCCTTGGGTGTTGTGTTGCTGCATAGAATGGCTGACGGACTGGGGGGGGGGGTGCTTGCTGCATGTTTGCGCGTGTTTTTTTTTTTGTACGCTTTTGGTTCTCTCCCTCTCCCTCTCTCTCGCCCACTCAAGCTTTTATCTCACCCTTTCTCCTTGATCTGCTCCCACCTCCTCATTTTGCACCAACACCACCCACCACGAACGAACGCGACAAACCAACAAACCAGCTACACACGACAGTCACTACAAAAACAGGGCAGGGGAACACCACCTCTCAAGTATCAGGGCGTAAGAAGGTGTGCTCTCCCTTCCCCAGCCCCTACCGTCGCAATATCTGCCTTCCTGCCTGCCTGGATGTACTCACGTACCATACGCTCTGCAGAACCTGCAGAACACGGCTTCAACCTGCCACGCAGCGCAGTGGCTGACCAGAGTAGTATTCCCCGTAAGAGACATGTGGTATTGAAAAGTGCGCTAATCGGCACGCGGTGATGAGAATGTGGCTAAGCCGATTGATTCAATTGCAACTAGGTTATCAGTACCCTGGCAGGGGGGAGGTGTTAGACTTCATCCTGAAAGGTGGAACATAATGAGGGCTTGAATGTGTGGCAAAATCTTTGCAGAACACTACACTCTGAGCGTGCCCCCTAGATTTGTGGTTTCTGGATTTAGGTGTATTTTTCTTTGGTGCGGGTGGTGTACGAGGAGCGGGATTGTGGGGTTATGGAGGTGTGGAGGTGTGGGAGGGAGGGAAGGGAAGTTCTAACTTTGTATGTAGGACATGTAATCCCGTCTCTCCTTCTACCTGTCCTGTGGGCGAAGTTCTGGCTACTGTGCTGTAAAGGGGTCCTTTTCGCGCTAGCTTGGCTAGGCAGCAGCCTTTGAGTTTCGAGTGTGGGCTGGGGCTGGGATGACCTGGCGCGTTATTTTTTTTTTACTGGTGGGGGAAGCTCTTGAATATAGGGGGGTTTGGTACGGACCTCTCGGACTTATAATTCGCAAGTCAACAGAAAAAGAATAAAAAGCTTAAGGGTCTATCGAGGGGTAGGGGCGAGGCATGTATTTACATGAAGGCAACTCTTTTGCGATAATAGTGGTTGGCGGCGGCATTGATGGTGAATTTTGTTTATCGCGGGGGGTATTGACGGCGTTGGTCACGGTGGGAAAAGAAATAGCATTTCCCTCACCACCCATGGATTTTAGATGGCACCAGCAATCATATTTACCACGTGTTTATATAACCTACATGTACCCCCCCCCCCCAGAGGATGAGACTCAAGGCAAAGTACAAGTAAGTACAAGTATACGAATGGCCTCTCCTATAGCAATTCAGTAGGGATAAGCATGCAGTTCAAAAGGGGCTGGGGGGTCGTTAAAAGCATTGATAGGAAGCCCACTTACACATATGGATATAGCAATTTTGTAAGATTGCACCTAATTTTTAGCACTACTTTTTTTTTTTGCTTACATTAATTGCATTTTTAGCACTACTTAATAGATAGTGAAGAAAGCAGAAACAACGCACCTGTAGCGCCGGTTTGTGGACCCCCGCGAAGAGGGCACTGAAGTTACTTGCTTTCCGAGTGATAATTCATGACTAGAGCAATTCGTCAAGACCGGCTACAACAAACAACGCGTGAAGAGGGGAAGAGTTTATACGAGCGAGGGGGGCTGAGGGTCCGAAGCATGGAATATGCCGGGTGCCAGTAGGCCCAAGCCATCAACTCTCAGCCCGGCGCCACCCTCAGAGGAGGTTGCTACTCGCCCCGGCTTGCTGTTCGTCTCCAGCGGATCACAAAATTGTACCTTTCCAGAGCGAAAAATGATAGCATGAATGAGGACCAGAGCGAGTGTATATAGCTGTGAGACTAGTTTAAGGGGCGTGAGTAGGCAGTAGTCTTGTACACACGCAATAAAAACGCCTAGAAGGGTAGTGCGCGCGAGTAAGGTGCTTTTGATAAATTCTAAACCTTCTCCATTTTCTTCTATATCTAATGGTAGATAATAGAGTCTGTAATCTTACTCTTTCCTTATGTATACAGTATACATGCACATAGTTTGTTATAGATGCAAGTAAACAGATTTCCTCATGTAGGTAGACATCGTCGGGGTAACAACTATGAATTCCTGGTGAGAGGGGTGCATGATGACGAGCAGAGATCAAGGAGTACACAGAATTAAAGGGTTTGTTTCCATAGTTACGTGACAAATGAGCTCAAGTAGCCTTTAGAGTCTCTAATTGCAAAGAATTGGATGGCTATAACTCCCGTTATCGTAGCTGTTTTGTTAATTAACCCTCTATGAAACTCGGAATTAATACCTTACATAGACCTAATCAATCGAGATCAAGCACTATCCGATGCTCCGTAGCAAAAAGACACCTTTTATCATTATAAAATGACCCCTCATGTAGTGGTGACCCCCCAAATCGTTCCATCATCTCAATTGACATCTCAGCATCGAACCTGGTAGCAAGATTTCCTTTCATTTCTTCTTAAAATGGAGCCGAAATTCATTTTGGGGCATCAGAGAGTGTCAATGGTCTGTAAATTTCGTACCAAAGTTTGTTTCTTCGTGGCTGGCATGGGAGGTCCCGGGCCATTGTTGTGTCAAATCAGACCACTTGCTTTTTCCAGCTTCCTTACGCTACCTTACGCTACTTCTACGCCAGGCCAGTGGAGTCCCTCCACGCCCCAAACACATCCGTTGCCCCACCAAACAAATATTTTCCCAGACAAAAACTTTACATCCTTTCATCCACCAACCATTCTCATCTCATCAGAAATACATCTCATCAGAAATACATTGAAGAGATGGGTTCCACGAAGAAGCTTTCTAAACTTCGCCCTACCTCTACCCCCTCTTCTAGTTTCGGCAGCTGTCCTCCTTTTGGCTGCGGGCGTAAGGGTAAAAAAGAGTCAGAGAATGCCAAAGACCGCGATTTATCCCCCGACAACGCAAAGCCAGCCCCATCAAACACCCGTGCTGTTAACCCCGATGAAGGGACTAGCGAGCTTGTTGCTAGGGCGCCCTCGGGGTTAACTCAATCTGCGAAATCAAGTACTAGTGTGAATAGAACATTATCACCCTCAGAAAGTTCTGCAAATCTGAGTATGTATCCAAATCTAACGTGACTGTTGCTCACATTGGACGGAATTTTGGCTGATTGAACGCAATATTAGGGCTGGGCTCGGCTCTTACTACCATCACAGAAAAAACCGAACCAGAGTCTGAGACCGAATTGGAGCGCCCCACAGTCCCTCGCGTATCAACCATAACTTCGTTGCCGGTCATCGACGAAGATAGCATTATTATCCTCCCGCGAGAAGCGCGCCGCCACTCCGCAATCCCTGACTTTCGTCAACTGGAAGATTATGAACAGGACTCTCCAGGACCAGCAGATAGGCGCCGCTATTCCTTACCGACAGTGCCAACCTATCACCTCCCGCTTCGCCCACAACCCTCGTTTGCATCTAGCTTTGAAGGTTTTGATGCTTTTTTCACCCCCGACCATAAGCGACTCATCGAAAACAACAGCGGCAGCCCGAGCGAAGAAAGCGAAGAAAGCCAAGAAAGCGAAGAAGAGCCTAAGGACCGCAACAAAGACGAAATCGAAAGTATGAGCTATCATCACCATTCTTACACCTCAGTCCTTGACCCCAACGCAAGCATGAAAGGGCCTCCCAGGGCCATTGCCAAGGGGGCTCGTCCAAAACTCGTAACAATTACTCGTCGTGGGACTGGCTATAGTGTCGACGATCCGCCCAGAACTGCTCTACCTGCTACAGCCTCATACTCTACTACGGCTCTGGCTATTGCCGCCCCATCCTTGTCTTTCCCATCCGCTTCCACGACTGCCTTGTCCACTGGGTCAACGCTTGTGAAAGCCTTGGCAAACCTTCCTGATCAAGGCAACAGTACTAGAACAAGTGCTACGGCGACCAGGATTGCCCTAAACGGGACCGACCTGGATCTTAACAAACCCCTGCCAATGCCTCCCCCACAACGTACATGGCGAAATCGTCTAACATCCATGCTGCACCCGCAAAAGAGCGGGACAACCCTACACCGGGGTTCGTCGCAGAGTTTTCTTGGGTCGCAGAGTCTTCTCGGGGTTGCGCGTTCGACTGCACGGTCCGTTGAGAGCTCGAAAGAGTCAATCGTAAGTGGTAGCAGTGCAAAGGCACCGAGTACATGGAGATCACTGAACTGGACTCGTGCTCCAGCAGCAAGTGTAGTTCCTGATAGCCCACCAATTCTCCCAGTCCTAGACTCAACCGAGTTTAGCGACCTGCTTCGTGCTACTGCTGCAATCACTTCCTCACGCCCTGTGACTCCAGCCGGTGCCGAAGTTGAGGGCTGGAGGCTTGCTACCCCACTGATGCTCAACAAGTCCCCAATCACTCCCAACAGTAACCGCCTTGTTCGATCACCAGCCTGCAAAGACCTCCGAGTCATTTCCAGCAGCTCCTCTATGGCGAGCTTTTCCCTAAAGGGCCCCACAAAGCGCACCTTGAGCTGGGTTTCGACTGTTCACCCTGGCGGCGACCATATTGAAGACGGAAAGTCTACACCAGAGAGCAAACTCTGCACTACCTCCTCAAATTCCACTCGCAATAAAATTCCCGGCATTTCTGGGGACGAAACTGAGCCCCAATTCCCCGTCCAGCAAACCGAGGAGGGAGAAAAATCGGTCGACAGTACCCCGGCCAGCAGCCCACGCCGCAACGGGTTCCGCGGCAACTACAAAGATTTCATGGACGAGTCTTTGGAGCGCTATGGCCGTAGCGGTAGCGGAGGAAAGATGGCGAGGGAGCTGTCAACCACAGACAGCATGTCATACATTGTCGGAGATCGTACTAGCAGGATCGATCCTAGGAAGGAACGCATGCTCGAAATCTGGGGCGATGTCAAGGCGGGTGAAAGCACCGTCATTGTTTAGGGTGTACCAAAAGGAAGAGTTTCCTATTTTTTTCTCTATCAGAGTTTCGAGTCGTTGGTCATTCCTTTCTTACTGCCTCATATATCTCAATTTTGAGAATCTTTCTCTTTCTGGTATTTTTGTCCTGTCTCACAGTAGGTGATATTCTATCTCATGTTATAAGTCTGAGGAGTATCTGCTACATGTTCGGGTTCCTTCATCTTACTCGAAAGAGATGTATTTCTACATACGCAGTTACTAAAAATCATGTTACTTAACGAATAACTCTTCTTAACCAAAAAATGCTAAATAACTTACCAAATGACCCAAAGAAAAGGCTTGAGGAAAGAAAGAAAGATGAGAACCCCCCTCTTGACCTCTATCGGGTCTTTTGATTCCTTCCAGCAGCGGCTCTGTCAGTCGGGCACAAGTGTTATCCCCAAACAAAGTTGACTATACCAAAGATACTCTGCAGAGATTCTGTTTCAAAATTCCCATATAGGGGTGTACATGGGTCTATAAATGATAGTCAAGGCCTAACGCCGAGGGGTTGATAGATGCACCATTTTATCTATATTATCACTTCTAGCTGCAGGGGGCTATTTATTCCTTCCAGGCCTAGATTTTCCTTCCTTATATGCTGCATATATATACCACTGCGAGCAATGAGCGGGGACTGAACATGTGCACTGCTCAAGATCTTGAGTTGGTCATTCTCATTCAAACATACCGTCCTCCAAATACCGCACTAATGTTGTAAAACGCTTCTTTTGTTGTCATACCCCACTAGGTCCGCAGCCAATATCCACGCTCTTTGTCAGTCCTTCTCAGTGCCTTCAAATCCCAGTATGTATCAAAAAAAAAAAAAGCCTACTCTTCGCGGGCGAAGGCCGTGGAAATGTTGTAATGACCCTCCTCCGCAGGGTATCATCCTACCTCTTTTCTCGACAATGGGTGTTGGCCGGGAGTCCAAACCTGTTGATGCAAACTGCCAGTGTCTACTTGGTTTTTGTCTAGATTGCGGGAGTATATAAGTGGGGAACACCGCAAAACTCGGCGGATCCCTCAACAGTAGGATTTCTGCCATGAGGGAACCTAAAGCTGAGCACAGGGGTTTATATCAAGTCCTTTCTTCCCGAGTGTGTCTGCGATATAGATAGTTCTCTAAGCTATGAGTTGGTGAGGTCGGTTCCTGAGAGTCTCCAGGAAACGACGATCTGTCTTGGCGCGAGTGACAATCAATGAAGGACGACATGAAGGGACGAAGAGGACACAAATGGATGCGGGAATTACATCCTACGCCTCAATATCTGTACAAAATAGAAAACACCTAACTAACAGTGGGGGAAATAACTGCAGATACATGTAGTGTATGCAGGTAGAGAGAAAATCCTTTCAGATCAAGTGTACCTGCCGCGAGAGTTCTGCCACCACCCCTATGTTGCAACAGCGTTTTCTCGCACAAACTTGGCGGAAACTTATTCTCAACGCAGGTACATGTGCCGTGGTGTGCCGTACACGCTATTCCCCAATCTAGAAAGTGAAAACCCAAATAGTCGAGCTCAACAAGCAGTCATATTTCCCCACGATAAAATTTTTTCTCCAACCAGCCCTAATTGTGGCTCAGGTTAGCGAACCTCCAGCTATAAATACGACTCGAATTCCCACCCCCAAAGACTTTTTCTCCACAAAATCCTCCAACCTCCACCACCACACCAGCAACCCCCAACAACCCCCAGCACCCCCGCCAGCACTCCTCCACCCCCTCAACGCACAACGACCTCTCTCTCCCTCCGTTCCCTCTTTTTCCCTCCCAGCCCCCCTTTCTGTCTTCCCCTTTGGCTGCCCGGGCCAGGATTTGTGGGGACGAGGTCCCGGTTGTTGTTCTCCTGTCTTCCCTTCACGGGGAAGACAGCCCGTCCTTTAATGGGGGACGGCGGGCCCCCAACCCCAAAACTGTTCGCTGCTCTGTGCCCTTCGGGGCCTCAGCGGCAACAACCCCTTCCGGGCCCTCTGTTTCCCTTCTCCTTAAATGGAGAAGGAACAAGGCCCATATAACCGGTTTCCCCGTTAAAATTTTTTTTTTCGGGGGCCGGCGAAGCTACGGTTGCAGTGATCTTTGGTGGGTTAGGGTTACTGGGGGTTAGGTAAGTTTTTTGGGTTTTTTTATTTATTTTTTGTATATAATAATTTATTTAATTGATTATATTTTTATCGCTTATTCTTTCTCTGTTTTCTCCTCATCTACATAACAGTTCTTTAAATCAACCTTTGGACTCCTTGTACGATCCGTTCCTGTTTGTTCTCCACGCTCCTTCTTGTGTATGCAATAATTCTTTTAATAACATTTACTCACAACAATCAACTTTTTCTGCCACGAGGTGAATATCTTCGATCATTAATCAATTATTATCTTTATTTCATTGCACATACTCGTACTTCTCCCGCATGCTTCATCACGGCGTATGCCCCAACTTATATTACATGCATCCTTCCCAATCCTCACAGTTTTCCTTATGAGAAACCAGTGAGCTGTTCCGAGCGAGCTCAGAGGGGCCCTAAATAAACCTTCACACTCCTTTTGTGACCCGGCTCGAGAAAGCTCCCGCAGGATTCTGCCCTGGAATAGCAGGTCGGGGAAATAAATAGCACTGATAAAACCCTACAGTAGGGACTGATACAGAAAGACAGAGACTCCGCTAAACTAGAGCACTATTTACATGCACCTTTAGATACACTTCTACGTATAGATTCCAACAATACCTAGACAAAGACACATCTCGCAGCCCTCTTATCACCACCGCCACCAAGTGCACATATACTAATCAACCTCTCTATCAAAGAATGGAGGAAACACGTTCAATCAGTAGGCTCCATTGTTTAAGTACCCTTGGTGCGCAGCTAGGAGCCTTTGCGCTTCTGTCCTGATTTCTCTGGATCCTGGTGGGGTTTGTGGAGTGTGAGGTTGTGTGTACGTGCAATCTGTTCTTTCCTGATGCTGCTAGTATGAGGGGTACGATGCTTTTGTGAAGCTGTTTGGCCGATGGCATAGGATACCACCGTAGCGTGTCTTTCTTTCTCCTTACGCAGCAGACATCTATTTTCTTTGAGATATGCTCTCTGAGTGCATTTATTTTGTTCGTTCCCTCCCCCTGTAACGTAAATCGTGCATACATATAATAAAATGACTTGCTGTAATAAATTGCTTCTCCGTTGTCCTCGACGGCTTACAGACCTACGCGGACCTAAAATTATACCCGCAGCAAAAAGACCTATGCCCCCACCCGGGGCTGCTTTCCTAGATTTTTGTTAGAGGGGGGTTGAACGAGCGGTGCCGGCGTTCAGAGTGTTTATCGGAAACTCCATACCGCTCGTCTAGCCCCTAGTGAAAGTAACTCTCATTTCTACGGTTCTGCGGCATCCCGGCCGCGGAGCGGGTTCTTGGATTGAGTAAACAACGATTTTTAATTGGGATTGGGCCCATGTGTCTTATTCGGGCATCATCGGATCCGCGGATCGGTGAGCAAGGTAGGCCTTACATCGACTGGGAGATGGGAGGAGGGACAGTGGGGAGTGGGGGAGGAGAGCATAATCTGTCCATCTACAGCTATGTACATCCCATGAGCCTCACCTGAAGACAAGACAAAGATCAGACGCGGTCTAAATACTACAGGTTCGGTTTTAGCAACGGTGCAGATTTGGGCCAGGGGCATGTTGCTTTAGATATGTAAGTGCATGTACTAATTAAATGGAGAGTATTGCACTATGTGAAGATTTTTCGTTCCTGCCAAATACCTTCCTGCTCTGAACCGTCTCTACACCTAAGATGAATGATTTTCGCTGTTGCCATTTTGCGTGTACAGTCCAATCTCCCTATAAGGGTACCTCTTATAAGGGTAATCGCCTTATAAGGGTATGGGTTCTCGGGCTATAATCGCCTTCGTAGGCACAAATTCACCCTGTGTATAAGGGTACACGGCCTATAAGGGTACGACTTCGCGCCACTTTTGTACCCTTATAGGGAGATTCGACTGATTCGACTGTACTACATGTATGTCGTTGTCATCTGTGGGTGGCTTGGCACGAGTGATGCATTATGTCTCACCTACACCAACCTATCCTAGGAGGCAGAGTCCAGCGTTGGATGCACAAATTCTTCATCTGTATTTTCATCCTCGAGCGAAGGGAAAGTACCTGCTACTGCAGTTAGTGTGGTTGGCGACACGTGTGTGCGGGTCTACATACGTGTATCTATGGTGGGGTATTTTTTTTTTATGGCGGGGTGATGAGCGCGTAGTGGGAGGCTTGTTTTCCCACCCACCCTAGGAGCCGCTCAAGTCTTGCACAGAACAAGCAACACCCGCAAAAGGCGGAACACATGTCACAGACACGCTGACCTCTCCCCCTTCTCTCCAGAATAATTTTGACTAAGTCATTCCCCGACCAGCTAAGGCTCGGCCATTTGGCCTATCAGTAATATGTTGGTAATGGCGAAATTGTGAAGCCATAACAAAGATAGATCCTGTGAGTTCCCCCCGAAGTGGAATATATGACTATGACTACTGTTTTAGCTATGTTTTTGCCATACTCCCGAGCTCGAACATAACGAGCCTACCTTCTCACCACAACCCGGGCCAACTCGAGCTTTGGGCAGCGAACAGGCTCGTCCCCAACACTAAAGCCATATTTCAACTACTGGTACGCCCTCTTCTCCTTCTTTTATTTTTGTTTCAGTTGCAACTCGAGAACCTATCGCGATGAGTACCTTGAGAAGGAGGCCGATATCTTTTTGCGTCTCAGGGTGCGAGTGACCCCGTGTAGCAATTATACTCAGTCCCTTAAAAAATGCGTTAGCATCTACTAATGTTGTGTGTGGGATGCAGATATCTATATGACCAAATGGAGCTCGGCCAAATGAGATTAACTGACCGTTGCTAATGATACACATAACAATAGGGAGTATAAAGACAAAGATCGCCGCTGGAAGTCTGGGGGCAGTTACACTTCCGGTCGTACCTGCCTACCTACCACCAGGGACCAAAATTTCCAGATAGGCAAAGTCAGTTGCGGCGCAAGAAATGGGGGCAGACGATCCTTTACCACCGAACAGTCACAAAGACATCTTCGTGCGGGACAGATGCTGTGCGTCCCCTCCCCTGACAGATAGACAGATATCAAAGACATCAACTTCATCCCAAACTTGGGGATGAGGAAAACTTGGAATTGGCATATCAAATTATTTTTTCCCTATAACTGAACAGCACGTTTAAACTAAGCTGAGCAGTGGGTATGTATACTTCTTCCACCCATGTATTTGTTTACTCACACTTTTCGGAGCTAAATATCATGCTTGTTCATTCTTAGTTTATCATTGTATTAGGCAACGTCAGGGGGAGAGGAGACACACCGCAGTGCGGGTGTGGAAATGAATTGTAGTGGTGGGAGGATATATTGGTGTGATAGATGACCAGGGAGTGTGGTTAGGGCGCGGTCTTTCTCGTTGCAGTCGAGGCCGCTGCTTGTAGTAGCGGCGAGTTTGAATTGGTTAGGTGGGTATAATTTATAAAAATACTACTAACTAGGTTATAGGATATTTTTGTGTTTTCCCTTCCAACAATTTGGCGAGGTCTTGGGTATCTACATACATGCAGTTTGGGGGGGAGGGTAGATATAAAGATGAGATAGGGCCGCAGCGGAGTGTGGGGTAACTTGCCATTTACTACCACGCCCCGCTTACCCGCAAGTACCACAGGCGATTTGAACCCCCATATCAGCCACACAGACTACCCACACGAAAACTATAAAGAACAAGGGCCGGGCAAAGGAATATAGTGAATGCAAATGCAACACCCCTACCGCGCTGCCGCGGCGGCGGGCGCGTGCGGAAGTTCTGCTTCCGGGCAAAGTCGCCAGCATATATACCGCATCTCCACCCCAGGAGCGCCCTAGGAGAAAATAAGCGACCCCGGGCTTTTGAACCCCGTAGATACGTCACGCACACGATTAGATAAGGGACTAGGGGTATGGTTTGTAACTTCTTTTAAGACCCCAAGTCGTCTTCGCCCGGATTTCAGGCGCGAGTGGTTTATGTCAGGAGGAAGAGAGTTCTGACGCCCAATGTCTACGGCGATGTCCATGAGATAGGAAGGTGTCAGAGAGCTGATGAGATAATAGGCTATCCCTCGTTTTTTCTTTACAGCAATGCGGCGATAAGGAGAGGTATTATTATGTGTGGCGCAATCCAAAGGAACATGAACTACTTAATAATGCAGTGAGGTAGCGATACAGTGCAGTGACAAGCCAGGTTACAGCCTTTTTTACGTCCTCATCGCGCTCGCATAATCACTTAAGATCCCACAAAAGATCAACTACGTTTAAGCAGCAAAAAAAAGGTCAAAATATCCAGCAGGGAGAGAGGGCATGTTACCAGTTGTCCTCATACCCGAGTTCGAGAATCAGGTCAAGCAAACAGCTTTACTTTCTTTCGCCAGCGAGGGTACCAGCACATTATTCTTGTGCCAACGAAGACAAGAAATTTCTTTCCGCGCACGAGCACTGGGACTACCGTGTGGTAGTTTGGTTTGGCTTGGCTCGGGTGGTGCTTCATGATCACACAAAAAACCTCCATGCGGAGAGGGTTCACGAAGGATAGCGGTTCCTGGGACTCCCCTTTAAAATGATGTATAGTGAAATCACTTTCGTATAAGTAAAATTAATATCCAAATATGGTCTTGTGTCTGGCATTGAGATAAATAGTAGTTGCATGCAGTCGTTAAAGTTAGTTTCTTCTCTCGCCTGGCGCGTAGGTAGGTTGCTATTGAAGTGTAATTACCTCATTTCTTCGATTCCGGGGGCTCTTCCCGTCTCAAATACGGTTGCGAGGGAAAGTCGAAGATGCGGGGCTGGACGTGCGGTAGAGTAAGCCGCGGATACTTTCTAGCGCTAAGGTTGTGTCATCGGGCTCAAGTGAGCGAGAGAAATACCTGTGCTGCCTGTCCTCTTCTGACCGAGCCTTAGTTCCTTTGTTTTTTGACCTCCTCAGCTTTTTATTAACATAGGGACAGAGGAAGAGATCCAAGGGGTAAGCGGGTGCGTGAAACGTGGGAGGGGCTTTTAGTTGAGTTGTTTGTACGTTGGGCTAGTTTCGTACCTCACGTATTGGGTTATTGTCCCCGCGATAGGGTCATGAATCATCACTCGCGCCAAGCCAATGCGTCAAGAGCGAAAATAAGTCTTGTTCCGGTGTGGTCATCACCAAAACTAAATTTAGTAGGCAAGATAAAGACAAACATGTACCGATGGCGGGGCACTAGATAAACATAGGGCTTAAGTTGATTCCAGTAATAAACCAGCGCGTGGCCAGCTTTGTCAGGATTGTAACTTAGGCCGGCCACAAAGGGGGCTGTGACAAATTGCACCCCCTCCGAATCAACGCGATACAATATCTTTCACTTCCCCACTTCAATTATTCACGCGACTTCACTACCCCACCAAGCTGCAAGTTCTATCCAATTAGAACCACTGATCCCATAGAATTACGGAATCCATTAGCACGGCCTGTCAGCATACAATCGTAAACCATAGGCAAAGGATTTCCTCTTCTCCACATACCGCACACCCACGAATGCATTCAGGACTGCGCGAAGTCATGATGTTTGATTCGCCTTACCCTCCTATGCCACAACGTGAGGCCCCAAGCGCCCCATTACCACCGCTCATCCATGAAGACCAGCTGCATTGGCAATCGAGGCAGGTATACCCTGTCCTATCACGTCAAAAAGTCACATCTAGATACTAATAACATCTGGTAAACAGAACTCGTGAAAAAGGCGCCACACCGCGCAGGGCTACAACTGGAGCCGTTCCACCACAGGTTCTTGCTGCACGGAGAAACGTGAGTGGGCCCGCTAGTAGTGGCGGTAGTCAGCCTGATAGGAAGAGAACCCTAGTGTTTTCTGGTCCTCCAATTGATACCGCCGCTGCTAAATCGTGTCCAAAGACCAAATGTGGAGACTCATCTGAAGATGACCCTATTTCTGCTGAAATTCTGGATAACGCTAGTGTCCCCATGTTTGTACCGCAGAGGATATCATCGCTGGTAAATTCTGGTACCTCTTCAAGTCGTCAATCGGTTTCTAAACATCAACCTTCGTCTACATACACTCACTCAAGAACTGCCTCCTCTGCTCTGTGCCAAGTCCCCACCAACCCCGTAGAAGGGCCACCATCTTCCTGCTATGGATCGGTAGGGAACCTACCTCTCGAGCAACACTCATTAGGTTTACAACCCTCTCAGAGCCCACTTTCGGGAGTTTCAAAATCTCAAAATTCATCGATGGAAAGCTCATCCAATAGACACTCGTCTCCAGGGCCCTCACCTCCCGAATGTTCGTACCATCGGTTATCGCCCCCTGTGGGCATGTATAGTGGGTCCCCCCTTTCGAGGCAGCTTTCTTCTCCCTCAAAGCCACTCCCTGTTACCCCTATTACCCAACTCTTATACAAAGAAATACTAGAATTTCCACCCGGATTCCCTATCGAGTTTCCCAAAGCCGCAACCACCTTCGCCAACGCTATCCAGGAGGCGGAGCGTCGCCTTCATAAAGCCGGCCCCGAGTATGAAAGAGCCGATACTGACCCCGAAGGCACGGCGTACCTCAAGATGTTGGACGGGATGTTCGACGAAATCAAAGACTTGAGCATATGCCGCAATGCTAATGAGCCAGATACCTCCTGGCCGTTTGCTTCAAAGTTGAGTCGTCAACGTCTCAGCATACTCAAGGATGTCCCTTCCGAGGTAGCTCCGGAGGGGAGCAAGGATAAGAGAAGAAGCAAGGAGACCTCCCCTGTTCCTGGCGCCTTCACCAGACCTAGAAAGAACTCCACTTCTACCGTTACATCAAAGAAATCGAGCGGAAGCTATTTCTGGAAGAAAACTACCACTTCCACGCCACCGTCGGGGCCTCGATTCTCGCTCGACCAGGAAGCGGGCAGAGTCAAGGAGGGAGATTCTGTAATGGTAGAATTTGTATGGTCCCTGAAGTCTAGCTGTCCGGTCACAAAGAATGTCACGCAATACGGGGAGTGGGAAAGGATGGCTGGGGAGGACGGCAGGACCAGCGCCTATTCGCTCTTGAAGCCGGAGGACAAGTGGATGCTGAACCAACTACGGGCACAGATGGAGAAGCAGTAATAAGATCGATGAGGACTATGTATCTTTAGTGAGGCTCTGAGATCACTCTGAGTAATTAGGGGTGACGACAGAGCATTCAGAAGTTTTTAGGGACTCTTATCTCCCATAATATTTCTTATTTCATCAATATTTCTATCTCCTTCCACGCCTGGAGAGCCCCTAAATCAGGGTCCCGCAGGATTGTCATAAAGCAAGAGGGAGTTTTTTCATCCTATTATCAAAGAATCTTTCAACCTTAAGCATAAGCAGTATTCCAAGAAGTAATTGTTTGGGATTGTGCTTGGCTGGTTACAAGTGGGAATTTAGGAAGCCTGGACTTTATATTCTTTATAGACATGAACATGTTGTTCTAAATGAGCGTTAAGAAAGAGACCAATTATAGTTAATGTTGTCTCTGGTTGTGGTGCAATATTCAACCCATTCCTTTCCGAGTTACTTACGTGGCCATTCTAGTTAATAGTGTAATTGGAACTTGCTAGAGCAACATAAATCCCTACTACCCAACCGCTCGGAAACGAAGAGAAACGTCTAAACGGCACACATATAAATAGGGGCAGAGGGTCCAACCTCCAAGGTAATCTTATAAAGATGGCCATTTGAGAATGCTATAATCTCTCTAACTCTATCACATCGTAGGTACTCTGCCCCAATATATTACCGTCCATGTTTGCAGTCAATTCTTTGGACGTATATACTTGCCTCGAGAATAAGTTTCTGCCACCACTTCTGTCTTGCAACAGCGTTTTCTCACACAAACTTGGCGGAAACTTATTCTCGCCGCAAGTACAAGCTGAAGAGATAGACTCGTTTCTAATAACTACGGTATTAGACTTGGTAATTACAAGGATGAAGATTTCTCGACATATAATTCTTTGAAGGATAGCTCTCTAGCCTCCAACTTTGAGAGTGTTTTGGCCGCATCGTCGCTAAGAATTACCACCCTTCATACCTCCCCCGCGCGGTTTGCCAGCTAATTTTATAACAATCATAACAGCTATCAGTGAGCTTATGGAAAGAGTCCTACAAAATAGGGGCCCAAGCCTGGAATGCTTATCTTCACTCCTCTATTCTTATGGGCGCCGACATACACTCAACCCCCAAATACTCTATTCAAAACTTTCCATTCTCACTCTCCTTTTCTAATAAGAGCTACCGAGGCCCACAAGGAATTCCAAGCTGCGGAGTCCATCAACCGAGAAACGCTCGACTTAATAAACCTACCCTCCGGACTCAAACGCCCAAAACACTTTTCTAAACACTAAAGAATGATATCAGCTTTTTCCCAGTCGTATCTTGAAACCTCAAATGCCGCCACTAATAGGATTCAAACAGACCTATTTGCATTACTGGCATAGTATCCAGTGTCCTGTAAGTACCAATGCTACAGTTCTATCTTCAATACTTCCATCTGCCAGCACCTTCTGTAGATTTCCTCGCATCTTGGTATCACTCGTGGTGGCCCTCCTCTCCAAGGCGACTAACAACGTAACCGCCATTACGACCATATGCCACATCAACAGCTTAGAACTTTCTACTAGGCCACCGTGGTGTGCATGTGCAACACCTTTGTGGGGTCCTGGAAATTGGGCCAACTCCTTGAGGTAATAGGGACAGAGATCCGCTGAGTATCGCGTGCTAAAGCCCCGAAATATTTTCTGGGCACGTAAAATGTAACTAGTGGACGTCTCAAGAGATAATCGGAGTTCGCGGGGGTTTAATGTTGTAGGGGTTGGATGCCTCTTTGAATTGTTGAGCTGGTTGTAGATTAACCTAAGCATGGGCCTCTCCAGGGTGCGGTTTGGGGTCGACATTTGTAAAAAAATAGGAGTGTAAAAATTAAAAACACTCCCAGATGTATATCTAGGGCCACAGTCGGATATTTAATTGATTCCAAGGGTGAAATAACAGAATACAAATCGAGAACTGAATTTAATCTGAGGAATCCCAGAGTCCAAGAGTCCAAGAGTCCACTTGAAGCCAGAACTATATAAGGTTCGAGGAAATCTTTATAATTCTATTCCCTACGTATATCTGACTTGAAATGTTAGTGTTCAGTTACTTTGAGTATGTAGAATAGAGTTTTATCATTAACAGGTAGTTTCAGACAAATAGTATTATTATCTACTTCTGGGTTTGAACTGGAAGACACGAGGATGCGAAGAAAAATATAGTATTAAAAACCCCAATCAGTTCGCTGAGAATATACATTACATACTAACCGCAAGCTTTAGGAGGATTCTAAAGGCCTTTCCATCGTAGTAACAAACTTGAATCTCTTAATCATCATAGCCTAACAAATATATATAGGCAATACCTGAAGGGAATATTGAACTGTTGGGTCTTTTAAGCTAAACGTAACAGCCCTTGATAGAGGCCACAGGAATATTCCTCAAAGATATAACTGTGGTCCAATTTAGTTTTGCATGTTTCTGAGAAAGATATGTAATGCTAAACAAAATAGTACCAGGCCACACGAAATGATGCAGAAAATCTTGAAGATACCGATACAAAAGGTTACGAGACCAAATGAAAAACACACAACTTTCTTTCTTATCTCCTTCCTATCGATAATAATTTCTCTAAATCATTACATGTGAGGCAGCAAATTAGTGGTTTTCTGATTTTGCGAACGATCTAAAATTTTTATTAGTATACTATCTTAGCTAAACTCGAGGTAGTTATACCTTTGAAGAAAAGTGGGTAAATCAACGTTAATCTGTATTTCAAGCTTGGAAATTGCACATCTACCACAAAATCAATGTTAGATGCCGCAAGCGACATGAGAAAAGTACGGATTAAATATGAGAGAACCTACAACCATCGTCGTGTGCACTACCTGCTCTTCAATTCCTCATTTTCTGAGGACTGTTTGTGCAACATATCACGATAGCTCTTGTTCAGCTTGTCTTGCCAGCGCTCACTCTTGGTCTTATTCTCCTTCCCAAGCAAGAAGTTCCCCGACCTCCCAGCTGCCTTTTTGGCCGATTTAGCAACATCATAGAGCTTCTTGTCGATGCGGGCAAGGAAGTAGACTCCATATTTCCTGTGAGTCTCATCGATGATGTTGTTTTCATCAATATCAAAGGTCACTGGGGATCTATCGTGACGGGTCCTAAAGTTGTTGACAGCATCTTTAGACTTCTGACAGCGGTTCTTGATGGTCGTGGCGGCTTTTGTGACGAGCGGCTGAATATATTCATGGGGGTACTTTCGACTAGAGATACGTGTCAGATTTTGAATCCACAAGTACCAGTACCAAAATACCTTTCTGGAATATACTCGCTGCAAACCTCTTGATTCTCGTCCAACCACTGGACAAGATCGTGCTTCCCCTCTTTTGTTTTCATGTGCTCTCTGATCAATCTCTCCAAATTGGCTGGTCTTACGCGAGGACTTTCCTCAACATCCAAGTTAGGCAAAGAGATGGATGAAATATTGCTGGAACGCGAAAGAGAACTAGAGAAGTATTCATTTGTGTCACAGTGTGATGGAGGCCCAAACTCTCCAGTTGTCTCGAAGGATGGACGGAGAGAGGTTGAAGGGCCAGAGTACGTGCTGGATGAATAGTTCGGCTGATAGCAGTAAGGTGCCCTAGTATAGGCCATCGAGATAGCAGTATTGACCAATACCTTCTTCTCTAACGGAGGAAGATATTTAATCCGACGTGCTAGGTAGGGAGGCGGGGTGAGAAAGCTAATTCAACTCGTGCTTGAGGTTGAATTCTATTACAAGAGCAAAAGCAAGATGGTTAATGAAAGTGATGGGGCAGAAGTGAAAAGGAACGTGTGTGTACGAAGAGTAACAAAATGTGAAGAAGATTTCCCAGAGATGATTGGTTCCTGGTAGGGTAGATGGTGGTGGGATGTGTTTGAGAAAATCCTTGGTGTAAGGCTAGCTAAGGTCACTTGGCGGTACCGAATTATGATAATTTCTACACAAACCTTCCACTGTTTGATTCCGTCTTCCTTACCCCTCTCAGAGCCTCCTAAGTGAGGTTTCCCGTCCCATAGAATTAACATCGAGGCACAAGTGTCACGTTAATTCATAAGAGCAATTCCATAGGCTCAGTACCGGGAAACACAGAGCATGTCGTCATCGATTAAAGTCCGTCCCAGATCAGTAGTACGCCTGCACGATACTACATTTCTGTGGTGTGATTTTCAGCAACCAAAAACACGGAGTAAATTGTATTCTTTCTACAGTCATATATCAGTACTCAAATACCCTTTACTAGGACTCATGGTCTAGAATCGGATTATCTAGCTAGCTAAATTTTCAGAAATCATACTAACCCACGGCCCACAGGCAAGCGTCTAAGGTTACAAGTCATCCCCTACTGGTCATCAAAAAGGTTATCAATGTCTTTATTTGACCTTTCTTGCCCCTTGACAATTGAATCTTTAATTACAATGTTGTCCACAGAGGTGCTTCGTACTTCACCTCGAAGATGCAGCCTGAAATATCTCGAAGAGGCCTACGTATATTAAACACGGCGGCCTCCCCGACTCAAACCGACTCAAGGTCCTCCACGCGATAGCCTCTGGCCCCAATCCAAAGGTAACTAGTACAAACCGCAATTACTTCCAGCCTACCCGGGAATTATTGTTGTCTATAATCTTTAGCCTATTATACTAAATTGAATTGGCTCCCTGGATTAGAATTTTACAGAAATTACCGGCAGTTGTTCAGACCTCGAGGGAAACTAATCGAGATACCTCAAGATATATATGGATCTAGTCTACACAGATATGAGGTAGTCCAAGGCAGGCCTAACAGAAAGCAGAGACAGGTTCATACGCCTTCTTGTCCGAATATATCTCATAAACCCTTCTACCCTTCAAGTAGCCTAAGAAGAGTTCAAGTCCGTATTTTTTAGTATACTACCAAAGTACAACCTTTAACCTCTATATCTATTCGAAAATAAACTCAACACTTAAATGAGAATATAGATCGCATGCTCATGGACCTTTACCACTTCACCCGTCAGATCCTCTAGTCATTCATGTAGAATTCATCTCGTACACTTAGGTGTCTAGAGAATTTTATCCCCAACCCGTTGACCCAGAAAAGCTTCCCAACTTAGACAAGAAACACTACTCGCGCATTAACTAAGTGGCCGGATAATGCTACAGCCAAATGCTAAAAAAAACCTGGCCTTTGAACTAATTACTGAGCATGAGCAGTTTGAGAAAGACTATCGCGCCTGTAGGACTCGAGATTGCCAAGCTGAGGCTCCGCAGGTATCAGTCATACTTTATCCGTTCCTGGGATTCCAAACGAACTGATGCAGGGACAAGACAGTTTATTTTGAGTTGAATCACCTTATCAATACCAAAACGTTAGCAAAAATTAAAATAGACACATTTAAAGCCTACATATATATAGATATTAAGAACCTATAAAAATAACATGGGAAGTAAAGAATTCTGCAAGTATATGTGTCCGGCCCTTGGTTAAGATATTTATATAACCAAGAGATTTAGCGATGAACTACAACAGAGCTATGTATATGTTACTTTTTACATTACTCGTGCATTTCAACCCTATTCACTGTCTAAGCGTTCAAATTTACAAACAATATAACTGGCGAGCCTAATATTGTATTTCAAATCATTGAGTATCAACACAAAAGTATATTTAACTCCTGAAGTAGTCTCCTAGAGCTGATTTAACCATAAGAACAAGATCGAACGCCAGTGTATGTATAGGATACTGTCTTCTACCGTGACTACATGGCGGGTGCGCGAACCCCCCCCCCCCCCTTTGTTGTTTAACATATTAATTGTATGGAGCCTTACAGCAATGATAATGCGGGTGCACGAACCGCACTCTAGAAGTGAGGGCCCATACCATCCAAAAACCCCCTTGAAAGAACTTCCGGAACCTATAAAATCTATTCTGATGGATGAAATAGCTCAGAGGCAATATATACACAAAAGCAGGCTCTGAAAGCAATCAACATGTCACCTAACATTATATTAAAGTCGAAAATCATTGTTGGAGTTTTTTGGGGCCTGGCTTATTCAACTATAAGCAATTACATACTAATAACAGCAGAAATGATGCAGTCAATTCAACCTCTCAGAGGCCCGGAATAAATATAATTCGATTTCTGGTCCTCCAGTGCATCCTCATCGAAGTGACTTTAACTTTCAATTATTCCAAAATAGGGCACCATAACACCAAGGGGCATGGCACCAGTTGACAGGTGCATTTCTATACAATATTAGGTGGAGAAAAAAGTAGCTATAGTTAAATAAAGTATCAGGACGCGACATTATCCACTCAATTTCTTCTGGGACTGTATGATGATAGAAACAAGTAACATTGGTAATGACGTCATCGGGTGATATCTTGTGATTCGAGTCTTTCGAGTGACATCCTGTGATTGCACTTCCAAAATGGTTCTTCTCACCTATGAAATTACAGTAGGTTATATCTAATTTTCCAGAAACCAAATATCGTAGGGAAACTTTGTTCACTTTTCTCTTTCTTTTTTTCTTTCCAAATCATGGGTGGCGTATCCTTGCCCCATACCTTTGTAGTTGCGCGCGGACTTTTCACTCTGTCCAGTCCAAATCCGTAAAGAGTTAGTTTTCGAATCCCGTTATTTCTATCCCTAAAGGGTTATTTACCTCATACGCTACCTTTAAAAAAGAATTAGTGCAAATATTCATCGCAGGTATAATTATCAACCATACCTAAAGCCCTATATATGGTGAGGCATCAAGGACAATTCATCCGGATGGCCTTTCACAAGTTCGAACTATGGTTGTCATGTATAGTACATGCAAACATGAAATTATGGTACGCCCTATAATATACCCAACTTAAGCCGTGGCTTGACACCTTCGTGAACAGGGTTTAATTATGGTCACATTCTAAAACCGACCTACATATTACTCATTTACCACGAGAAAATGCAAGTGACGGAAACAGGGATGATTTGAAGTAGAGATCATCGCCACCCCGTAGCATGCAATTAATGATATAAACAAAAAAAAAATCGCCACCCCGTACAGATTAATATCCTTGCCCTGAGCAACTGTATTTTCTGGTTCTTATAGTGGTAGACGAGTACATATCATGCACCCCATTTATCGCTTAGTGAGAACCCCGTTCGATATCAGACAGAATTCGGTCGCCGTTACAATTACCCATAGGTGCCACTCGACGTACACCGCGATCTCGATCCTGTACTTACCAGAATAATAACCAGAGAATGCAGCTGCCCAGGGAAGGGTGGTCTGTACGAAGTAGCGCTATTCTCCTTACAAATTATCCCTGTTTCTGTCGCTTGCGTTTCTTGGTACATACTTTTGCTGGTAAGCAAGTAAGTATGTATATAAGAGTAGATCATATATATGCCCTTGCCTGCAGGAGCTGTTGGGACACGTGGTCCCGAAACCTTGGAGATACTGGCCGTCGATAGCCGATGTATATAAACTGGATGAAAAGGACCAACCAAATGACCATGACTTAGGCTTAAACCGTAAAAAATACCCCAGCTCCGAGACACCCCTATTTAGCGATATATGGAGAAGCAGTAGGCTATCTTTATGTGCAGTTTCAAGGGGAGACTTTGAGTCGTGGAATGAATTTTGAGAGGGCTGGGGCGGAGCTAGGAGGGAACCAAGCTCTCCGGCACTTCGGCTGCTCGAAGCTCGGCTGCAGTATTTTCCATACATTTACCTTCAAGATTCCCCAATCGTCAACCGCACAGGCACAGAAATATAACTAACGTGGCCGGAACTCGGCATTATTCA
Organism: Morchella sp. 2016-72; assembly: GCA_024713865.1. Taxonomy (NCBI): domain Eukaryota; kingdom Fungi; phylum Ascomycota; class Pezizomycetes; order Pezizales; family Morchellaceae; genus Morchella; species Morchella sp. 2016-72. Next base: position 277,705 of record JAMJEY010000019.1, read on the forward strand.
GTCACAATTGAACGGCCTTCCTGGGCGGCGGAAACATGGCAGATACTGGGGACAAGCTTGAAAAATTTATGATTTCTGAAAATGACCTCATACATGCTCGGCTGCCTATAATTATATCATTGAGGAAGTACATGCATCTCTTAAGGTCAAATCGTACCAAGAATTAATGTAGTCAAATCGAGTCGGGCACTGAGAAAAATTGTTCCCGTAAGATCGACTTATAGCGCAGTCCGATGCCACTGGAAGAGGGCCTTAGGCTGTTGAACATACGGATTCCTCGACTTCCCAGGCTAGAGGCTGTTATATACAGTGCATGGCAGAGCAGTCCCTTTCCCCGTAACTTGATCTCGCTGAATTTGCATGTCTCGACAGCCCGCATACATGTATGAAGTATCAATCAATGTCTCGACAGCGCAGCCCGAGGGATAAAAAATAACACGAGACATGGTCGAATAGAGCGGAATATGGTTAAACCCAAGGATGGGCCAACTATTAGTTTGGAGGCTCGGACAAGATCAAGGAAATATCCGGCTGGCTATCTGTGAGTGAGTTGTCTTCCCTACGCGTATACGTAAGGAGGTCCCCTCCCACTTCTACACACGCTTTTCTTATCTATTGACATCCATATATCAACTAACATCTCATATGCATGTAAATTATATAAATAAGCCAGTCGGAGAACGGTCACCACGAGAAAAAGGCCCACGCAGGCTAAAACGGGCAGATATACGTTATTACTACCGGTCTCTATATATTACTTAACTGTCCGCATCTAAGATATATAGACGACTTCCCTAGGTGTCCGAACACCCCCCTCACTCAAAAAGCTGATAATGGTTGGTACAGTGAGTTAGTAGTATAGAAGCCGTCTTTTCTACGTTAAATGTTCGAGTGAGGGGGGTGCTCGAGTGGCTATGGGAGTCGTCTATCTAGCTAGGTAATTCGGGTACTGTGCTATTAACCATCATTCTTATGATTAATTGTGGTTGCGATATATATACTGTAAGCACATGCATCTATATAGTTCTTTCCTGCGCCCAGACCTACATGTACCCAGGGTGCCGGAAAGTGATGCACATATATTCGGTGGCTTCAGTCACACAGTAATGGTAGGAGAGTTGGGATAGGGTTTATCACCACTACTCTCCTAGATCTTGACCAAACCTTTTCTACCTAATTGTGAAGAGTAGATTTTTTCTATTCAAATACCAAATATTATATGATGCTTAGGTATGGTGGAGAAGTTCTATCCCTTGGACGGATGAAACTTTCAAATTCGCAGCTTGCCTTTTTGAGATAATATTAGCTTAAGCAGACAGCTAATATTTAATTTTGATTGGCTCTATGGTTGTTATCAGCCATTAAGAGCAACGAATATACCCAACTCAGTACGTGCACGGTCCAGGCTGCGAATTTGACGATTTCATCCGTCCAAGGGATAGCATTCTGTTGTACTGTTGTGTTGTGATTATATAAAACGCGCATGTAGGTATTTGGGCGTTGTCAAGTGAAAATGTGCATCACTTCCCTGGGTACATGTATACATGTAGTTTTACTTGCGTACGGCAGAACAAGTACCGTCAATGTCTCAAGTTCACATGCACACTGTGCTCCCATAACCTTACTGGCGTTTAATTAAACGCCTGTAGACGCGCTTTTCTACCATGGCCATGGGTGTGGGTAAAAAGGCCGCGGAGGAGAAAAGAATTAATACGATATATATAAAATCAAACCCCGGGTTATCCAAAATTGCCTCAGTTCCCAATAGACCTAAGATCTAGAATGTGTTCCTTCTAAGCCAAGTGCAAGCCTTAATATATACATTTCTTTTTTTTTTTTCATTCGTTTCTAGGTACAAGAATATATTATCGCATGCAGGGAAACTCTATGGTGAGCTAGAACAAAAACCTAAACCTTAATATATAGTATATATACATGTATATATATATACCTACATGTAGATAGTAACTTTTTAATATTCTCTTCACCTTTCGCTTGAAGTATTAGATTTGCTCGACTACTGACGTGATCCTTCATTAACGGCTATAATATATTCTCAGCCGCAACTTGTTTAGACGTCTCATTTTCAGGTCTTTTGGGTTCTGCATGGGGGACCTGGAGGGCGGGGGTGAACGATGGCGGGGCACAGATCTATAACTCGCCAAACCCCAGCTACCCGGAGGGTCTTCTTCCTGCCTAGCGCCACCGAGACTGCTTCCTATATTTCCGCCCCAATCAAGACCAGACCAGTCAGAACCCCACAACTTGCTCCTCATCTGCCTGAATTTTTCATTTCCGATACTGATAAAATATTATAGGACTCTTCGCTTGACTATAATCTACTACGAATTCTAAAGAGGCATGGAGCAGGCCTCTCCATCTCCTGTGAAAGCTTTTGAAACCACTCTTGTCTCAACGGATGTTTGCTGTCTCCAGGCCTAACCCCACTGGTCTCCGAGACCCGGTGTACGATCTTCCCAGTCTAAATCTCGTCCCAAGGGTTTCCGTACAGTAAGCGTGTTTTCTAATCAGATTGTCAACTATGCATATGCAAGCCGAGAGCCAATCAGCTATATAGCTCAGTAATTGCCGCAGCGTCTGCTTCTACAGTATGTACCCAGGACCCCTAAAGGAAGTTCGGGGAGTCGGAAAGTAATGCATATGCATCAGATAATAATCATGAGAGACACTTGTACGGTTTTTCGATAAGAAAAGTCAACCCATAACACTGCTTGAGTCGGATTAGTCTCCCGCGGAGAATCATCGGTATTTGGTGATGGTATTTTGCACTCTATTCTCAAGAGATATGCACTGAGGTCAATATCCATGGGGAAATTGGTACCGGCGCAATCGGCGCAATCGGCGGAATGATGGCTTCTAATATTGGGCCCCCTCACCTTCCGACCCATAGTTCCAGTGTAATGGCCGATTTTACCCCATACTTATTTCGGTGCAAATGTTGCATGATGCTAGGTATTAAGACCCGGTACATGATTTAGGGCAAGTGCGGCCGGTGCCCCCGGGCACCTACCCAGACAATCCACCCCCCACACAGCAGGTGGGCGAGCAAGAATCATGCACCCGCCTTACAGAAGGTGGTACCCCATGTACATATCTTTTCCCCGGGGGAATCCTTAAGGAACTTTTTTCAAGACTAGCACACACAGTACAATCACAGCTTGGCCGCTCGACTGGATAACGTTACAAAATGAAAGAAGGCTTGCAGTCTTCCATCCCTCACAACACCAAATATATTTTGAGACCCAGATTATATTTACATGTAGTTCCTGTGAGCTACTATAATATTCCCCCAGATCAAAAATCTCTTTAGAGTACGTATATCAGATAACTTGTTCTTATTCCTTGGTATTGAACCCTTCCTACCATGGGAATCAATTACAATACTAAAATTTCTAGGGAAGAACCTTTATCCAAACAGGCCAAGATCAAACCACAGGTTACTGAAAAGAATAGTACTACATATTAAATATTGAGGATACCAATTTTCTTTTGCTACCTCACAATACCTCTAAACATAAGGAGAGTGTTCAGCTAATACAAGACCAATCGCTAAACCACTCGACATGTACAACCTCGCCCCATCAATATTCGTCATTCATATTTTCTACACTCAGTACCTCCTTACTAGACTCTAGCCCCTGGCCCATAAACTGTCGTATATGGCCTCGGTGCCTTCATAGCCACCCCTACTTCACTCGCAGTATCTTCAATCCTAACAAATCCCTGCGGGAACTTAACCTTTCCCTTACCAGCCGGTCGTGGGGGTAATACCCTCTCCTTGGTCTTCGGGTGCTTGGCCCTGTACTTTTTATGGAGCCAAAATAACCCTGCGCACAGCGCCATCCATCCTATAATCCCGCCGGCGACAGCGCCGATTATCGTGGCTGCACCTACGTCTGGTACAGCATCCGCCGTAGTAGCGGCATTGCTTTCGGTCTCGGAATCAGTTCCGATACTGGTACTGGTATCATCATCGGCGTTTATGTCGGTCTCGCCGGTAGCTGTTCCATTCCCATTGTTTTCTGCATCAGTGCCCACAACGGAGTTGCTGGCCGTCGTCTGGTTTCTGTTTCCATTCTCGGCACCCAGTGACGAATTATCGCTCTCGTTTTGACCTTGCGGTTGATCGGTGGTCAACATACCCCCCCCATCTACTACCTCGCCATAGCCCGCCGGGATACCGTCACAGACGGTGCCAACGGGACAGCAGCCGACTAGGTTGGTTGGAGTTCGAGTACATAGTGTACTGGAGGGGCAGCATGTATTGTTGCTGCAACATGTCGAGCCTTGCGGGCAGTAGCCAGTGCCACATGTTGTTGTACGGCGTGCCAGCATGCGGGCTGGGCTTGTGGGGAGCGGGAGAGTGGCTGGAATAATAGTTGGGCTGCTTATAATAGCAAGAGAAACAACAAAGTTGGGAGCAACGAGTGCCAATATGAATGTCGTGATAATCAGATGTAGCCGCGACAGAAACATTCTGAAATCGAATAACAAATAATTAATAGTGGCAATAATATATTTAATAGAACTCGGAGGCTGAAGATCGGATGAAAGAGCGTATAGAAATGAAGAGATCAGTTGTAGAAACTGGATTCGGCCACCTGGACTGAACTGAGCTAGGCACAGAGAAAGGAATGTGAATGATTATCAGAAGACGATCTCTTTTCCAAAGACCTGGGAATTTCGACAACTTTATTTCCCCTCCAACCTTATATATTTCCCCTGCTTCAATGGGGTTTCGATTTAGAAACGCCAATTATACTACTCCTGGATAAAGCGACCCCGTCAAAATCTACTTAACAGCCCAGAATAGGTCAATTTGCATCCACGGCGGTTGCAGAATCACCCTGTATGGTGCTTTTGCAAGCGGGTGTGTTACTATAAATAGAAACGAGACAGGGGAACAGGGGTGCGGAGACGCTAGGCTTGCATGTGTAACCATTGGTGAGGGCGAGCGTGTAGCAGGATATTAACTCTAAACGCCGATGAATAAAGTTGTGAAAAGGGGGTGGTTTGCAAGGGATTTCTGGGGGTTCTTTGGCTGGTAGTGATAATTGTATGGGGACACCGAGATTATGGTTATTACCACGCTGGTAGGTTGTACGGGCGTGGTCGGTAGTACTACATGTATACAGGGTTTAGACCTTGGCTGGTTGGCGAGGTTGTACCAGTAACATTACAAAATCAATATTAAACAACTAGACTAGCAAGACTAAGTTCATTGATCCACCACAACTCGACTCTTACAGAACTTACGTGATGGAATTCCATTCCATTGTACAGGTTCAGGATCTATGTATGCACATATGCACTTACAAATATACCCCTAGATAGACTAGAGCACATACTTCGATTGAGAAGAAGACGTACTCAGGCTGCTAAGATACTGAACACGAGCTTCTGTAGGAACTGCCGCTGATTCGCGGGCATAGAAAATCAAAGCATACTTCTAAGTGCCTCATGGGCTTCTCCGAGATCAGATCAGATCAGGCAAGCGAGCAAGCGAGCTTATCGATAAGATACATTATCAAAGCATGTCTTGCTTTCTACTTACTTGCTTACCTCACATACTCAGTGATTCTGGCGAATTGTGACCGCCATCGGCTCCATACCACTCATTTTCTTGGTAATTGGAGACATACACTTTTCACAGCTCGAATAGCCGTGCGAGGTTAGAATCACCCCAGAGAAAAACCCTGAGTACGCACATGCGTAGATTCCCCAGATCTCCTCCAAATCCAGAGGCACGTGCACGACGTGGGGGCATACAGAATATCATTATTATGTAGGGTAATCCCTGATTCGGGCCAGGTTCGCCACGACACGACCCTCATACATACAATAATGCGGGATCGTCTAGGTAGGAATGCCAAATCAAAACCGCACCCCCACCACCCCCCCAAGGGCACTGCAGTCTAGCAGGTTTCTGAGAGACAAGAATAAGGCAGCAATCTGATTGCAGTACTCGGGTATGGGAGTAAGAACCAGAAAATGCGAGTGAAAAAGCAGGGATTATTTGTGCAGAGTGGCGCCTCTTTGCCATACAAATGACATTTGCATTTCTGGTTCTAATTCCTACACCCGAGTACGTACTCGTCTACCAGCATACGAACCAGAAAATGCAAGTAACAGAAACAGGAATGATTTGTAGAGATCATCGTCAGTATCCTTGCCCTGAGTAATTGCATTTTCTGGCTCTTATGCTGGTAGACGAGTAGTTCCTGTGATATCAGGAGTTGCTCGTTACCACCAAAGGTAATTTCCGTACTATTTTCTACCCCGACTATCCTACGCACACCGTGAGCAAAGTTCGTGCAGGTGTTCTTACTCTTCCATGCACTCGTTCTTTATATGTAGCCACCTCAAACTAGATCGGTCGATGGGAAAGATATTAATCTGCAGTACCTAGTTTAGCCATGTGAAAGTAAGTTGGTAGATAGCCTCCTTTCTCTTAGAGCACATCAAAGGGGAGCAAGAGCAAAGGACCACATCTGCTCAATTATCGATAGTAGAGTCCTAGGAACTGAATCACGCCAGAACTTTCTAGCCCAATATTATGGCATTGACTATGCGCCAGTAGAGAAGTCATGTGTACCAATCAAATACTTTTTCTCCTCTTCACCCAAACTCAAGATACAGTGGCTGCGCTGCTGTGCATATTCCACCCTTTCAGCTGACCCCGCAACGGCTGTGGAGGACTCATGCTCGGCTTGAGAATATTGCCCGAGCAGGCATGTTTTTTCGGGTATGTACTAATGAGCGGGGCCAGCCCAGCGCCTTGGTAAACTAGTTCACGTACTGTCTACAGTGTCTCAACACTAATGACCGGCGTGACATATGGTCGACTAATTCGATATCTGTAGGCGAATTTCCTTGGGAAGGAGATATTGTCGTGCAGCGTTAGTCTCAATCGTAGAACCTCCAGACTTTCACCTATAAAATTATAATGCCTACTTCGGTTGCATAATAGTGGTTCATAAAACCCAAAGAGACCTTTCACCCTGATAACTGTCCAAGCTCTGTAATGGTGTGCGGTCAGATCGGTCAGCGCAAGCTTCTTTAGCCGTGAGGAGAAGAACCAAGGTGATTGGGATGGTGTTCTATTCTCCCAGTAAGCCAATAATGCGTGCAGAACAGCTTAAGACGCAATTCGTACTGCATCTCGAATAAGAAGTGTGTGCGAGTAAAGAGTAAGCACTCCACTTTACTTTACTGGTTACCAGAGGCTCGGGTTAATAGCGCGTAGAGTAGACTTTGATTACATACATGCTCGTCGTTAGAGTTTGTTTGGGCACGGAGCTTCACTTCCGAATCGTATGTGGAAAAAAAATATTCCGTCTCACTACCTACCAGCCAAGTCAATCAGCCCCCAAACCAGATTCACCAGCCAACGCACACTGCACCCTCAGTTCTCTTCTATCAATAACCGCTACAATGCTTTTTCGCAAGATGCCGCATATAAAACAGATCACTTGACCTGGGTCAAGTGCAAGATCGGGACAGACTGTTTTATGAGCCGGATATAAGCATAGATGGCCTATGCTCAACTGTATTTGAAACCTAACCCTGACTGATAGCCTGAATGTCTTACCGATGTTGTATACAAAGTGTAATTCTAGTCTTTGCCTTCTGGTGGTGCTGTCTTATGTATTGGTGGAGATAGACTCATGCCAGCAAGGTGCGCTCTAAGCGTGGGGAGTTTTGGTTTGTTCTAGACTTAACCACCGGTAAGTTGATTTAGCTTTTGCTGTTTCCTGATCTCGGGTGCAAGCTATAGAGGCAATCATTCCGAGGGGATCTTCGTGCCTCTCGGGAAGTTTGTGGAGTATCTTGTTGTACCACATACATGTATTATGCTTCGTCAACGCCCTGTATCACTATAGCTCTACTCATATGTACATATACATATATACGGCCGTGGTAGTTGTGCTAGAAGAGCTAATTGAAAGCAGTAAAGGAATGTGGCGAGACGGATAAACTGAAAGTAGATCCAGGTCCATAAAGTGATGTTAGTTGTCAACTTCTGTCGCGCTTGTGATTGATTAATCATCGATGTTGAGATCCACTGGGCGTTTTCACTGAACATGGGCTCTTCTGCTCGTTGTGTGTGAATCACGTACCTTAGACCGGTTAGGTTAAGGTTGGTAAGTACCTACACTATTTCGATTTGGCATTATAATTAGTAAAATATCATGCCAAGATCTTGAGTGAACATGTAGTGACGGTTATCTACATGTGTATGCTTAGGTATAAAGGAATCCAATCCCTCCATGGCCATGGTCGTTGACGATGTCGAATGGGGATCTATTAGCTAGCCAGAAGTGTGGAAAATACCCATTCGACTTTTCCATCCAACCAGCTTCGAAGTTGGCTAACTCAAATGTGAGAATCTTTTGCAGGGCGGGTGGGAATCCTATTTATCTAAGTATTAATAAGGCGCGATAAAATCTGGACACTGCGTAGCGAGCCATAGACTGGGTTTTAATTGTTTGGTGATTCCAAATATTGAGGGGGCAGGATACTAGTCTAGGCCAATGAAAGAGGATAGCGCGAACTTTGTTCTCCCAGGTCCCACAGGGTGAGGATTGCATTCCACTGTATAGTTGTCGTGTTAATACCAGCCAGCCAGGCGAAAGCTAACGGAGGAATTATTTGTGGGACGACCTTATGCTGGATGAAATCATGAGGTAGGGGTGAAAACGAAGTAAGAGGGCAAAAACGAAGAAATCTGTGCTTCTTATAGCACAAAGAACCGCAAACCGGCGACGTATCGAGAAGTACTCATCCCAGGTTGTAACTCAGCACACTCTTTTCATAAGCCAAGTCCGCGGAGTAGAGGAATCTAACGGAATACAGTTAAGGGTTAGGGTTATGATTTAGTCATCAAACAAAAGGCGCTTAGAGGGTTAGAATGCGCAGGTATGCATTGGTACATGTATTTGGTATGTTATCTAAGTTTCAGTTGGGCGCATGCGGCTCTTCTCACAGGACGTGTACTACTTTGGAACACAATATGACATCTACTTCTGACATTGTTGAAACAGGACGCGATGTCGATCTTCCACACACCAAACTTGTGGGATTTTCTTGTCCCTCCCCGCCCCCCCCCCAATACGAGTTGCTTGAGTAGGTATGCGTAGTAGGTCCCACCACTACTCTACGTAACTATTGGCGCATCATGCCCTGAGCGAAGTAAAAGAATTTGGAGCAAGCTTGATGTTATCTCCCCCCGATTGGCTACTAATGATGCAACCAATAAATAAGTAATGTCCATAACTAAAAAAACCTAACCCCAAATGATATACCGTTGTTCAAATTGTCAAATTATGATACTGCATGCTCAATTTTCGGTCCATCCATGCAATGACACCTCATTGTGATGGAGAGTAAATCGAGCATCACTCCGGCAATACAACATTGGGGTCCGAGCTAAAGGCCACGGGATACCACCCCAGAGACATTTGCTATCAGGGCCCATTAATGTAGCACTAGCCCTTGGTATGGGTGCAACAAGCACACATAGGTAATAGTATTCAGCGCATGCGATCCGCAGAGGCTTTTTGGAATAAGACTAGGCAACGGATACTACCTACTACCAATGATAACCTTGTAATAAAACTCAGTTACAGTCTATAGGACGGACCAATGTAAGTCTTAACGTCGATGTGAAGGTTGGTTCATTTTGACTAAGGCAAGTTTCTCGGTAGCAGAGATTTTATCAATTGTAGGGTATAGTATAATTATATACTCGTAGTTTTCTAACGTTTCCGAACCGGACTGGGTCTGCATATGGGCGTAAATCGTGCTTGGCAACTAGATTTTGGTTGTATGCAGACCCAGTCCAGTTCGGAAACGTTAGAAAACTACGAGTAATATAGTATAGAAAAAAATACCCACGACGAGCTCGTAGAGTGGGGAGAGAAGGACTTTGGTAATTGTACAACACTTTTCCACTAGAAATTAACCCTACCTTCAGATACGCAAACCGGGGTTTAGTGAGTGGGAAATTCCGTCAAACTACTTTGTATATTTCTCTGCTATGGGATTTAGGCAAAGCATATACATACATCATCGGAGACTAATTATAAAATCGAGTGCTTGCTCATGCTCGGTTGCTATGCAACCTTGCTTCTTTTCGAACACAACCAATCACATTCAAGCAACAGACATAGCTTTCCGATTCCCATGCTTCTAAAAGCCACCCCTCCAATCGTGCAAATCAAATCGGAAAAGGGATTGAATATTACGATCGTGCAACGTACCCTTACCTCGCGTTTTGCGCGGATGCCCGTTTACCGCCCTTACGGCTCGCTTAATACTCCCCCTCCTTTGTTCTGAGCTCCTCTCGTGGGTGAAAAGCATAATTTTAGTATGCATGATCACGTCTTCTCCATAATCGAGTATACATATGGTGTGGGGAGGGTGCAGGGAGGAGGGAGAGAATTGGAGGGATGTATGTGATATATTATTAGCTGTAGCAGCTGCCGTGAGGAATTTTATTTTTTGATTCTGTTTGTGCGGCTTACGGGCCCGGCTTACACGCCTTAACGCCTGGCCTGTTAATTCGCGCTTCGAGGTGGTATTAAGTGACTGGGAAGTAATCCATAATAATCTTTCAAAGAATGCAGGGGAGGATCGAATGGGTTATAGTTTTGGCGGGGAGAAATAAACGACTAGGCTAGATCTCAAAATTCAAATGCCAAACAAGACCAGACCTGTATCCCCCCCCCCCCAACCCGCATGACTGGTAAGTATGTAGTGATCTGACCAGGGATCCATAGAAGTGTGTGTTTCAGGAATGAAGGGTCAGGTGCAAAATCATTTTTTTCGTTGATTTGGATCAGCATGTATTAGATATCGATTCCCAACTAAAACAAAATGTAAGCTTAAGCAAGCCCACCCACACAATCGACAACCTTCCCTGTCTTAGTCCACATTTCGATACAAAATAATAATAAACCCATAAATTCATACCACCTCTAACCAAGGAGAAAGGACTCATGATAACAAAATTTCTAGTAAGACGCCGCCAGCACACAAAAGAAATGAAGGTAAAAATAACTCCGAAACGCTCGAGAAAAAGCAAGGAAGCATGAGGGAAGATCACAAATTTACATAGAGGGATGAAAAGGAAAGGTGGATACAAAGAAAATTTTGCGCCGGAAGGAATTTGCAGAAACAAGGGTAAGGAATATACAGTTAGGCCCCCCAAAGGTCATTCCAGCAACACCTGGTGGGATAATTAATAGTCAAAGAAAAGAGAGCGAGAAAAAAAGCATAAAAGAATAACAAGAAAATCAAGAATCAGCTAGATGCAGAGATTGATAACCGATATTTTCGAGATGTGATTTTCTGTTGCTATCTCATATGTCTGCTTTCTAAATTCATCTGGATAGTTGATACCGCTTCGCGGAAAGCTTCTCAGCGGTGGCAGGTGAATTGGCTCTTCACTGTTACTGATAGCGGCAACTCCAAAATTTTGAAATCGTGTTTTGATAGGATCTAGGGCAGGACTAGATGAGTCATCGTAGCTACTGCTACTAATCACAGACTGGGATATTATGGACCGTCGTTAGCAGAGCTTGATCCAATTTGTTTTCATCTACATTTCCGCCCAATGTAGGGATTTATCAATGTCAAGGTACCTTTGAGTCGCCCTGGTCGTATGTTAAGCTGCCAGCACTGGTAGGAGACCGCCTAGAGCTCTCCCACCCGTGTCCCCCAACCTCTGTATGCAGAGTTATTCTTGCGCTACTGTTCCTGTGGGGGCCTGGTGAGGTTGTTGTACTGTGCATGCTGCTGCTCCATCTTTCTCTAGCCCTTCCTCTTTCCATAGATTCGTATCCCCCCATATCGCACTCCGATCCATCCTCCCTTTCGTCACCATCCTCTTGTCTCAGCTCCGGCGAAACATTAGTAGCATAGCGTTTGTTCCTCTCAGCATTCTTCTTCTCCTCGATACTAGCCTTAATGACGCCCATCCACTCATATCGCCGATTCGTTGATTGGATCAGTCCCAAATCGGGCCTTGAAGGTTCTTTCTTCTTACGAATCTTGACGGGGAAATCCAGAATGCGGTAGTAGCGTGATTGGAGGCCGCTCTCTGAGCGGATGTGTGGTTCGGATTCGAATGGATGCCAGTGGTTATTGTAGAGCTGAACTACCTTACGCCAGGACATCGCCAAGTCATCACGGCAAAACCAGATAAAGTCTTCTTGTTCCTTGGTGTATTGGGGACGAGGCGCTCGCTTCTTCTTCGGGCTAGAGTCGTAAGGAGACGGCGAGAGATCATGATCATCGTGTGAGTGTTTCCGTTTTTGCGGGGGGATCGATGTGGTCTGCGTGGATGAGATTAGGATGGAATCTGCTACTAAAGCTTGAGGGGGATGGGGAGGCACCTCTTCGCTAAATGACCGTCCCTTTAAGTAAGAAACATCTGGTGAAATTGGTTCTGAAGGGGACCTTTCGTTTAACAGGGATTGTAGCCCTGTGCGGTCCTGCTGCAGTGGTATGGCGACAGCTGCTGTAGGAGTAGTGCTGAAGTTGCGGTCCTCCCGTCTTGATTGAGGTACCGGGGACGAAGGACCCAGCATACCATTTATGGAAAGCATTAACGGTGAGATAAAGTCTTTGTCTTTATAGTTTTACTCTTCAGTTGTCTGTTTCAGAGGCGGTGGAAGGAGGTGGATGGAATTGTAGACGATGCTGTGTGTGTTGATCAAGGATGAACGAGTGGTGACCTAACGCCTAGTAGTAGTAATAGTAATAATAAAAACAAAAATAGTAGTAGTAGTAGAAGTAGAAGTAGTAGTAGTAATAGTAGTAGTGATACTGGAAGTAGAAGTAGTTGTAGTAATGGGCTTCAGATCAAGTGAGCAGCTGTGTTCGACGCGATGGGGATAGGTAGCTATTTATCCCTTGGCTCTAGTTGTCTTTCGTGACAGCCCAGCTGCGGTAGGACCTAGCCTTAAAGTGGTGTATGGTATGGGATGGGATGGTGGGCAAGGGGGACTAAAATGGTTTTTCTGGTAGGTAGGTCGGCGGCGGTAGCGCGCGTTTGGCACCACTGCCACTGTAATGGGCGGTGAGCGAGTTATGGCCTGGAGAAGTCTGCAATCTCCGTGTTCTATCTACCAGATAACAGATAGATACATGTAGATACACTATACTACCGTATTAAGGAAGCGTGGAGTGTGGCTAGAGATTTAGAGGTTGCGATTTTCTAGTGACCGAATTTGAAAATATATATTGTTATAATTGTTTTAACTAGAGTTTGATTCTTGTGGTAGGGGAGATATTCAAAGAATTCGAACACACCCGGCGCGGCTAATTTGTGCAAATGCGGTTGATCTCGTGTATTCGGGATACCCCGTGCCGCATATCGCTATTGGAAAGATTAACGCCAGTCGATTGCCCCGTCCGTAGCTCTCTCCCGCTTCTTCTTGCATCGCCTCGTTCTCGCGCAATCCGCGATACCAGACAGAGAAGGTTTGCGATTTCTACCTTGTACCTGCCTGGAGTCTTCTCCCACCCCCAGAAAAAAGATATTTAACCTTGCGGAAAGGGCTGACCACGGTGATGCCACTAATACCGCGTTACTTGGCCATTTCTGATAACGGCCCACGCAACAGTGCGGCAAATGGCAGTAGAATAAAATGCAAAGGTGTGGTTTCAGCCAGCTGAACATAGTTTCCACCTCCATGCCCATCAATCAGTCCTGGCGACATGAACCTCCTCCTTCGATGCAAAGGAAGAGTGAAATTGGGAAATAGGCTGCCATTTGTCTGGATAAGTTTTAGGTAGTTGCGAACACTTGGATTAATAGTCAAGAACAGACTTGTCTGGAAGGTGTTCGCTACAGTTCTTCAATTGGGTAAGGGACCTTGAGAATCAAAGTAATTAAACCACGGCTGGTAGATACTTGAGTTACTTACGTACGTGGCGACAAAGGTTCTTGTGGTTGCACGCACACTGTTCTCTCTTTGTGCATGTGAGATTATATTCTCATTATGGAGGAGGAAAAAAAAAAAAAAAAAAAAAAACCCAACTCCACCGAGACAAAGAAGCCACCGTACCGGGCCAGTCAGCAGTGGAAGACCGACCGAGAGGGAATACTAGAGCGCTTCCGCGCTTCCGCTGTGCAGGAGCCTTGTCCCTCGTAAACGAGCTTTCAACGGCCTCTCAATGTGCCTTCGCCGTCCAACTGCATACCGCACAATCTCCTTACGGTATCCAAATCAAAAGGGCATGCCTTCATTCAAGCTATTCCCAGGGTTGAGCAAGTTTTCGCTTTTCCAAAGAAACGGTTTCTTCGGCTCTCTAGCACGCATGCATATTCCTGCATGAAAGTCAGGGAATCGTGATCGTGATATAGGTGTGGGGGGGTGTAAGTTCACATACTTGCGTGCCTAGGGCATGTATGTAACCCCACTTCACCCTTCCCAACTACACAGGTGTTCGAACCGGATACTGCAAACTGTGTTTTTTTCCCCCCCTGTGTGCCCCCTCTTCAAGGTCATCATCCTGACAGTTGAGGCTGAGGAAATTTATCAACCAAGACTCTCTGCACAAACGATCATGGTATTCTCTTCCTCCATATCATACATTATGTTAACCCTTACCCAGGCTTAGGATCATACAGTGTGGCCTTAGTGCAATCCCATCGCCATAGAATCGTATTGAATGACATAGCTACGGGTGAAGCTTTGCAGGTGGTGCTGAATAGTGGAGGTTTAGCACCTCGATTGGGGTTAATATGCAGGATAATTATGACTCCGGGTCTTGTACCCCTCCTATTCCAATCATCCACAGGAGATTTCCCTGACCCGAAGTATCCGAGGTCGCTACCAATGGATTACCCTTTGGTTATGGAGCCGCGAGTAGATGCGAGAGCAGGGGCTAACTCCGAAACCCTTCTTAAATCTGATATATCGCATAGTACATATCAATAGATACGTGCACAATGCAACTACATAAGTGCTCGACCAGTGCCACATCCCGATCCAGGCATCTGCTATATTTTCCAATAACGGCTGCTTGGCCCACTTGCGCTTATACTTCGATTAAGTACCTACATTACACTATTAAACGCGGCGGAATTGGTAACATAGGCACTATATATTATGGAGTTGCAAAGAATGAAAAAAGCAATTTCGCATGTCGATCCATAGGTGTATTACAACTAGTAGGTACGTGGCCCGCTTAATAAAGAGGAAAGCGACGATGGGGCTGATTCACCGATAATTATGATGATGAAGAAAAGTCGTTACATATCCTCTTATCGACAGGAGTGTTGTATTAGCGTGGTGGTTTGAAGGGCATATACGGACAAGCACTGACACAGTGTCAGATCATACATTGTTCAACCAGGCTTTGCAGGTGCATTACAGTTCAGTTCTACTCCTTCAGTCCTAGCTCTATCCCCAATGGTCGCCGGTTGTTTGCCTGTTTTTGCTTTTGCTTGATGCCGGTTGGCTGTGGAATCTGGACAAGTGATACACAGCTTTGTGCACCATAAGTTTGATGACTAACCCTAGCCCTGATTTCATTAGAGGCCTTCGTGCTTTCCAATATTTGCAGAGTATTTTTTCTGCGGGGAATATATGTGATACGTGCACAGTATATCAAATAGGTAACCGCCCCCTCCCCGCACTAATGATTCAATAATGCTAACAACCCCACATGACAAACCAGAGTGCGTAGTATTGGGTTCCCGCGCGCGATAAGTAGTTTGAATATATGGGCCAATGGCTTTGAGCTGAGGACCATTTTTCTCACTTCAAATATGATTGGCTTGTGGAACCGAGAAGAGCAGCCCTTTGGTGCTTTATTTCTTTATTGAGAGTGAGTGGGGTGGAAGTTTGAGGGGAACACCTCGTTAATAGTTCCCTTATTTGGTTTGTGTGTGGAAGCAAAACCAAGAACGCCCCTAACCCTAGAAGTAACTACATGTACATGTAATGTATAATTGTAAGCAAGGATACATGTAATGTAGTTTATCTGTGGCTACACATTTTCAACATGTTTGACGTGGTAAATTTTTAGTCAATAAAGAAAAATAGAAAGCCTCTAGATCAAATTTTAGATGGGTCGTACCCAATTGAACTTATGTCCTTCATTGTAGTCTCGTCTCAAACTTTCTTTGTGACTCCTGGTCTTCGGATCTAGTAACATTGTCTCTTCATGTCTTGGCATATATCTCTAAATAACAACAGATAAATGTATCGACACATGAATTGAAAGCTTCTTACACCTCGGTAAGTAACGCTAATAAACGAATAATTCGCCCGCAGGCTCTCCCGCTGCTTACCAAATTTAGAGTCATTCCGAAGGGATCCAGGGCCACAGGAATGGTTTACATGACACGAGTGAGAACACATGAATATGTGTCAATCAATGCATGAGTAACATCAAGCCCCCTTTGGTCGTTTCAAATTCACGTGGCAGTGAGATATGAGATGTAGCCTTGATTCCGGGAGACTGGGAGCTACAGCCTTGAGGTTGAGAGATATGTTCTATCCCTCTTCAACCATAATCAACTGCTAGGAACACGAGCCCCCTTAGCTTGTGATTGAATTTTAATATCCTCATCGGGGAGTAATCCTGCAATCAATTGACCAAGCTTTCTTACGAACTGTGTAAATTACGAGGAAAAATGCCTTGTGAGCTTGGCATGTTTAATTGCGTTGATGAAGCCAACGGTCCAGGCCGGCACCTGAGCTATAAACCGTATCCTGAAATATTTTTGGGCTGCAGCAGGTAGGGATATTGGGCTAATGAGAAAAGGGGGGGCGAAGGAATCGAAGGCATCAGCGAATATTCCATACGTTGTCCCGTGAGCTCCGAGACAGATCTAAACAGATATGTGTCTCTGCCAAACCCGGAGTGTTCTATTTCCAAGTTTGTAGCAAATTGTTCAACCACGACCACGCAGCGGCAATAACACGCAATTTGATGCGCGGAAGAACACATGATATCCAATTGCCCCCTCCTGGCATCCCTCGTAGCCCAATGGTTTAGAGGAAGTAGTCGACAGTGACATGACTGGGTAGATTGGATGTATCTTTCTTACTACTGTTGATGGCAAAGGCACACAGGTATGGGCTTACCATGATTAAACATGCCAATAACCTCAACTAAACCAAGCCATCTCGCATGAATTTGAAGCTCTGCCTACTTGCCTATGATGCACGTCTAACGCGGCTGAAATGACAGGGCACATCGCATCTATTCCCGATCTCAGCCTCATCGGCGGGTTCCCTTCCATACATTCATTCCCGGAGGATTCTTTTCATCAGAAGTAGGACATCGAATTCGGCCAACCGCAAGGCTTGTGGAGGGGGAAGCGGGGAGTGGGGTGTCAACGGGCATATAACGCATGAATTGAGGCAACGAGGCAGGGTAGCTAGCTGCAGGACATGATGTCAGTACCATGCTAGAGGGGAGTAAAGTGGTTCATTCTATCCGCACGATTGATTCTGATAATGCGGCTTCTGCTGGGTTTGATGGCTTCTTTCTTTCTTTCGTATAAGCCACCTGTTCAATTATGCTTCATCCGCCAGGTATCGAGGATTGCGTTTAACCGAAGTGCATTCTTTTTTACACAAGTGCGGAGTCGAGTTTACTTCGGCGCGTAGGCGGCTACATCCGCGCTAACTTCAAGTTTATGGCTTGGCACAGGCCATCACAAGATGAGATTACGTAACCTTACGTGATTCTGCGAGAAAGAATGACAAGGGAAGTTCTCAAGTAAGGTTAGAATAATAATAAGCGTCGTCCAGCTTACTCCAGAGGACGGGGTATCACGATTTTATACATACATATACATGTACAAGTATGTACCTACATGTAGGTATGTTTTTTCCTTTTTTTTTCTTTTCTTTGTAGTAGGATATGTATATTTTCTTTATCTTTATTAATTTGAAACGTTATACAGAAATGCTACTACTACACTCTACTAATGCCCATACACCATAGGGCTACGTAGCAACCTAAACCCTTTAGCCGAGAAGAGGCGGTGTTTGCTCGTTACACAGTGAAGCGAGAGAGACTGGCATGGCCCGAAAAATAGCCCAGCCTCGAGGTGGGGTTGGAGTCAAGTGGGATAGCGGGTCTCGCTCGGAACGGCCCAGCTATAACCCCAGTGTTGGTCATTACCACCGTATTTTGGTATGGTAAATCTAATATATACCGACAGAGAGTTTCACCCGAACCTTCGAATTTGGGTACCCTTAAACAAATGAGCGTCGGCTGGGGAGGAAAGATAAAGTAAAGTATGTACATGTAGGTATAATATACAAACGACTAAGGAACTACATGTAATATAGAAGTGGGGGATAGGGCAGGCCGATAACGAGAACTCTGCGATGTGGATTGTGTCGTACCACTTTCTCAGCCTGGGGAAAACACTTATGTACCTTGAATGCACATGATCTGCTATCATCCTGGACAAAGTTAGTAAAAAGTTCCTCAGGTATTCTCTACTACGACCAAAAAAGGAAACTAGCACCCAGTTCGAAATCCTCTCTCCTCCCCCTCCCCCTCCTCCTGTTCGGTGTTCGGGTTCTCGCTCCCCGCCCTGATACTTCTCTTCTCCCAAGCAGCAGCGGTCGTACTCAGAGCCTCGCATGGAAACACGGTTAATCACTCGGCATCTTCCGCAGGCCATAGCGCACTCAGCATCGTCTCATTGGAGACGGTGAGAAAGGCAGCCTGTAGATCCAATCGGCCACGTCGTCTGATGCTTCCTGGGGGTTTTCTGAGGAACTTTCTTGTATGTACCATGTTGACTGATCTGAAGATTGATACCATACTCTCTACGGGCCCACGCGGTCTCTGGGGAAATGGCGCAAGACTTAGAATAACGCACGGATTAACAGGTCAAAATAGAGAATATAGCGAATAAAAAAAGGCAGAGAATGACAAGGTCAGAACTCCGAAATATTTCCAAGAACCCCAGTTTAAGCGAGATATCAAGGGATCCATTAATTTTGCCCGATCCCCGTCATGGGGGGACTGCGGGTACACCCAATTTCTATAGCTACAGTACATCCATATCTATAGCTACCTACATGTACATCATTCGGTATTGGAAAAGAAGGGAAGGGCTGTAGATACCTACTCTAAATTCACCCTCATGATGCGGCATCTCGAATTAAATCTGTATCTTGGCACTCTAAGTACATGTAGTATTTTACAGGTAGGGTGCCTAGTCTAACCAAAAAGAGAAGCTTCCAAATGATAAGACAACTCCAATCAAGGTTTTCTAGATGTGAATCGGCTACCAGTACACCATCACTCTACATCTATAGCAACTATTTTGGGTACTCGACTCAACTATAATAGCACATTTTCTGGGCCGCCGCAGACTCAGGTTCATGGGATAAAACCGCCCCCGCGTTCCAACGGCTCACAATCCCCATAACGGCGAGTGTTCCGAGCATTCGATCCAGGGAAGCGGTAAAGTAGAGTATCTACTCCAGAGGTATTAGGCGGGATACGATGTGATGGGGGATGAGTTGGGGATGAGTCAGGAAGGAGGTCAGGCTGCAAGAACTCGATTTCATTTGGTGGACAGTTTATCCGTTGTAACGACGTGTCTCAATGTCTGATAACTCCTGATACATGCACCCCGTAGAAGGAGAAGGAGACGTACTCTAAATCCTGTTCTATGTTGTCTAATAGGTAAATGGTATATGTACATGTATATAGTAATGTAGGTACATAACTCGACTTCAGCTTTGCTTGAGCACAGATAGAAGCGAAGCGAGGTGAAGTGTGAATTTTTTTTCACCCCCTTGATTAGAGAGAGTTTCTTCACTTTCACTGGCGTATTATCATTATCAGTATGTCATTACATGCGACTACCCACATGAACATCCGGTCACGTTATTTACTCAAACCCAATCATCATATTGGCACCCGCAAGAATCAAAACACCTACATGAAATACATGTGGCTCCGTATCATACACTAGCAATCCTATCCCCACGCACCACCGTGGCGGGTCTTCCGCCAAGCCAGCCGAAAAAAAAAAACGAAAAACAAAATACCTCAAAATTTGTCTTCAGGCTCATCGCATCTCCAGATTTTAGCATGATACCAGCCATTGTACGGTTCGTAAAACGCCACCATCACAAAGCCATAAGAAAAAGGGGTGGAACAGTCGGGAAACATCCCGGATCAGCACACACATGTGTCCCAACGGCTATTTCGTTAGTGGGGGTGGGGGTGGGGGTGGGAGTATGCAAAATTTCGGGGAATTTGGTGAGCAGAAACAAGAACTGGAGGCTCACTAGAGGAGGAGGCTCCGAAGAGGCACGTGGAATGCCAAGCAGTGGTTTGAAGAGCTTGGGGGCGGCACGTATTGCAGTACATTGCAGTAGGTAGTAATGTGTGTGGATAGTAATCAGTTAAGGCACAGAATCGGATGTCCGGGAGGATTGTAGAATATGGTTTAACGGAGGGTACTTGTTTTGAGGGTTTTGAAGGGGCCCGAGACGAGAGGATTCGGCGTTTATTTTTCACCAAGTTTAGTTCGCGCGCTTATAAATATTAATGGTATAGTGTACTAACTATAATATCGAATCGTATCTTAATTGAATAGCATTCAGTTGTATTTTAAGGGGTTAGGAGATCCATAATTTAGTTACTCTACAAGGATAAAGAAACAATACTTGTGAGCAACTCTTATATCGCATGATGTAGTCTGCTGAAGTTACCATATCAACGTTTTTACCATGCTAGATCTAAAAACCCCGATTTAAGAGGCACAACTGTTCGCCTAGATTAGCACCTAATAGGATGTTGGCAAAATTGTGGAAAGTTGACTTACGGGTCTTTTCCAAAGCTTATAAAACACCCTTCCAGCCTATGGTCGTCTCTCATGTAATGACGTACAATCGTAGCATCCTTGATTCCAGCGAATATCAAAGTGGCCTCTAGGTACCCATACTGATTTACCTCCCATGACACATCTTGCACTTTTGCCTCACCATGATGAGTATCGAGGTATCGTGAGACATATTGTGAGGTAAGTCTTAGGAGCAACACCGTCAGGTCTTCCTCATGTTCTCCCTCTAGTTCTACCCATTTTTCGAGGCTCTTTCGGTCCCAACCAACAATATTTAGGACGCGACTCCCATTAAACTTTTTAACTATATGAAGGGTATCCTGTGCCACAGGCGTGCCCTGGATATCCATCTTTACTATAATTTGTTTCTTGATGGTAGACTTGTTCTC
The DNA here is from genome assembly GCA_024713865.1 of Morchella sp. 2016-72. Classification (NCBI taxonomy): domain Eukaryota; kingdom Fungi; phylum Ascomycota; class Pezizomycetes; order Pezizales; family Morchellaceae; genus Morchella; species Morchella sp. 2016-72. The sequence goes on from JAMJEY010000019.1 coordinate 298,966, forward strand.
GTCTAGAAAAACGAGAGTGACGCCTTTATCTTTGGTGGCTTCGTAGAATTGTTTGGCTACCTGAGCCACAACGAAGTTTACTAGCGCTATGCCGTTTTCCCTGCTCATCTGGATGCTTTCGATAAGCCCAGAATTTGAACATATTTTTGAGATTTGTTTTAAGGTCATGTTGTGGGGTAGGCCAGTTAAAAAAATACTTCGTAGATTTTGCTCCGGCTTATCGGAGGGAATTATTAAGGACTGTTCCCCGGAATCCACGGGCAGAAAAATTGGGCCCAAACAACCCCCCCCCTCTTTCTCATCTTTAAATACTTCTGTTTTTCCTTCATTTCGCTCTTCATGATCTTCTTCCTCATCGCTGTTTGATTGATTGTTTGACTCAAGCGCTGTCAGCTCAATATATCTCCGTATCTCCTCGCGAGATGGTAGCCTGTACTCAGTACGTCTGCTTTCACGAGTCCCACGAGCCACCAGTGCTGCTACGTTGGGATAACCCGTATCAGATTCAGTAGAAGATGTTGAACTTTCCCCAGAAGTTTCAGCATCGCTTTGATAGAATCTTTGAATAGGCTCAAATGGCAAGCGAGGTTGGTGAGGCGCATGTCTAGATTTCGCTAGGTACCGTGTGTACGATTTTCGTTTCCGAATCTCCTCGTGATCCAACATAAATTGCCCTGAATCATGGCTCCTGAAGGGTTCTTTGTTGTTTGGGGATCTGACCTGGTAACTGGTAGTTGAAATCCTGCCAAGGTGAGGATATTGCATGGCTCGAGGTGGACCGCCGAATGTATGGCTGTTTGATTGATTCGTGAATTGAATCCCCTCTTCGCGACTGTACGATGGAATTTGTGATAGAGGAAATGGGGGAGACATATTCTCCGGAGATGATTTGTTAGCAGCAGAAATTTTGGGTGTCGAAGTGGCTGACGCAGCGTTCTCGCCTTTGGCACCATTCTGGGGTGGTTTATCTGCCCGAGCTACCATACACAATGGCTTTTGAGGCTTAGGCGTTATTGATCCTATTGATACCGTACTTTCACCCATCTTTTGCAGGACCCCAGTTTGTGTTGACCCACCAGACTCGACCTTACCAGGATGGTCCTTACCAGAGGTTTTGCTTACTGGTTTCGAGGCCCCAGAAGTCTCTGGTCTAGGAATACTAATTTCCTGTCGTCCATGTACCAATAGCCGTTCAGAACTGGAGTCCTTTGAACGCGGCCCGTAAGTTCTTACTGCCATCGGCTTTCGTAGATGGGGTGGAATCCATTTTCCATCGTTATCCTTTTGTTCATCAATAGCCTTCGGGGCAATTGGTCGTAGGTGCGGCGGAACATAACTTGTTGGCTGGCATTCTGGGGGTTGTTCCTCGTTCTTTGCAGGGGCCTTCTTGACTTGGGTACTATCTCTTGGTCTTAGTGAAGGATTGTCTTCCAGTTTCAGATTCTCTGTCCTTTTCGCCACTTCCTGGGAGTTTATTAAAATAACACGAGGGTGGGGTATAGTTGCGCAGGTGGCTATTGACTGCGTCGGATATCTAGTGAAGATTGGGGGGTGTGCTGGTGGACTTAATGTAGATGGGGCCTTTATTTTTAGTAATGGAGCCGACCCACATTTACGATCCTCACTGTGTGTAGGATGAAAACCGGTCGACGGACCATTATCTACCTTGAGAGAGTCGTCCCAGGCGGGGGTAAAGGAAGGAGGCCGGTGAAGATGCTATATTAAGTGTTAGCATAGGATTGAGCCACTAAGTCTCCGATTTAATAGAGCGAAATCAGTCGGGTTAGACAAGTGAGTGATCAAAGAAAAATCTAGAGAAATTTCTCAAATGATTTCCTGTCTAGTGCCTCCGATACTAGTGAACAGGAGAATAAGGAATAGCTTACATCCTTAGGATGGCAAGGCTCATGAGTAGTGACACCTATTGTCTGATGATTCAAACTGTTCATCCTACTCGTTTTGGCCGTCTTAGTTACTAAGAACTTGGTCGAATCCACCACAATTTCAGGCCTAAGATGTAGTGCTAATGAAGAGTGTTGGAGAATAGGATCGGATGAGGGTTGGGTAGGGCTTTGTCTAGAGTATGCTGATAGCGGTGGTAGTGGTAATCGCGATGGCGATGGCGATAGGGGTGGGGGATAGGCGTATTGTAACTTCGTGTGGGCGATGAGTGAAGTACATGTAGTTCCTCGCGTGGATCAACATACATGTACTGCAACACCAACACCGCCAACACTACAACGCCAACAGCAGCACCACCATAATCACCAGAATTTGGCGATTATTACGACAAGCTTTTGTAGCTTTGGAGCTAGGTTTTCTCAGCGACCCCGATACTTAGGTCGAACCTATTTACAATGTTTAATCATAGGATATCACTCGGATTTATGGCTGGAATTATTATCGCCTGGATTGGTTGATTGATTGATATTTCACACATGCATTATCTCTCCGGAATGGAAATAGAAGTACACATAAATAATCCCCAAGGAGGGCCTCAATGTTGCTTCGGTCATGGCCTTATGCCCCCTTGACTATCTCTTCCCTCTGCACTCTTGCTCCGATTTTCAGTAACGACAATTCACTGACTCATAATTAAGATTGGTAGGAGAAAGTTGCTAGAAGTTTCAAATTATTGTTCTTTTTGCCAAAGACCTTTAGTTTGGACTAACTAAATCGAATATATTTTTCTTGCAATCAACTAGATTTGCACAAACTCTTAGCCAAGACTAGAAGGAGGAATTATTTTTGAGTATTTAACGGTTTCTCGATCGACCGGGGCGAAGCATAGAAATATAACACAATTTCCAATAGCACTGGACAGGAACATGTATAGGCCTCTCTAAATACCCACCGAGGCCTTTTATAATTGCTAGTTACTTAGGGATGACATACCTATATATATACTAGTGAGGAGCGGCCTCCGGCCGCATATGTAATCGTCAGTTCAAGAATTAACCGCCGACACTGAAGGATCCAGAAAATTCACAGCCCTGTTCAATGATGTGGGATAAACATTTTCGCACGCAGTCAGGGCCACCTGCCGCTGCGCGGCATGCTGGGCCCTCCTTGCTTGCATGAGGTTGTAGTTTTGGGAGAGAAGAAATATTGATCTTGGCCAGAGGGTTATTATATAGTGATTGAGGTTTGCCAATGTATATGTATGCCGTCTCCCTTAACACACCCGATTCTTTGTCTACTGACAGCTGTAGCCCGCCAGACCACAGAAATGTGGGGCAGCTACCCATCCAATTGAAATCTTTCGTGATGACAGAGATACCTGACTATTCTATTTAGATATACGTGTTGGTTAAACGTTTAAGTCAAAATGGATTAACCAATGAATGGGGGAGGGATATTGGGGCAATTGATATAAATTTTACACACATGCACGTTGTGTGGATAATTGATATACAATTAAAGCTACAGAAATCAAGCAGAACCATACAAGTCAGGCCATGCTTGAGGCCAACTTAGTGAAAGAGAACAGCGCTGTAAAAAATGCTTGAGTATGGGCTATATTATATAGTCCGCGTCACTTTCTAGAAATTGCCTGTATCTCCTACGGATGGTAACACTACATGTACGTGCCTGGGGATGCATGTCTATATGTATTATTACATGTAGTGTGGAAACACGAGTGGAACGCTACCGAATTTAGTGACGGGCACCGAATTAGGCCGGCGCTGTAGGAAGAATACTGTACCAAGTATATACACTGCATTGCCGGGGTATCGCAGCGAATCCGTACCCTCCTTGCATGGCATACACGCATATAGTACATACATGTAGGTAGTTACTTTAAGTACATAAGTACTGAAATTCTCGAAAATAAAATCGTGGGGATATAAGGACGGAAAGGGAATTTGGGTAGAATTTTGGCCGATAAGAAATTGTTAAGGGGTGCTTACCTTGTGAATGATGAGGCCCGAGATAGTGAGCGCGCCGGCCCGGCCAGTGTTGAGGAAGATAGAAGTAGTTTCCTTATCTTTATTTCGTTATTTCTTTTTCGACGAGCTCAGGGGGATTTTACCCTGCCTCCGGAGAGTGGGGGAAAGGATTTTCCATAGCCTACGGGCTGCATGCATGTATCAATCAATCAAGTACTCGAAAGCAAAATACTGATGACCCTAACTATCTTCTAGCTACACTGGTAGATACGTTCAACGCCTCGCAATTAGAGAAGCCACTCTTATTCCTTCTCCACAAGATAAATTCTCTGATAAGGTTCTAATGGATAATTTATAAATTTAATTCAATGGGCTGCGTGAAATAAATGACCTAACAACGGATGAGAATCTACTCTAGTCCGAATATTATTAATTACTAAGGAGCATAATATATATCGTACGTACTCACGATAAATACTTGAGTCTATAGTCCTGGAATATTAAGGGCGTGAGGCAGTACTTCGAGTGGTATTATATATACATTCTTCTTGAGTCATTTTCTAATATTTGAGCTAATATATCGTCGATAGTAGCCTACGCAGGCCTAATAAGGCTATACTTCGCTTTTCTATCCATGGTCATATTTTTCTCTAGATCTATCTACTAAAAAGGCATCACTGGTACGTTATATCGGATTTTTAACGTCTATCTGAATGCGGCGGTTGTCGTAGTTCGGGGTCTTCGCCACTGTGGCGTGTTTGCTACTCTATGATAGGCTCTGCAAGGGCTGCAAATTATCAGGGTTAGGGCTACTTAACTAAATCACAAGGGAACCTTTTACTAATTATATGCAGCCTTCAATCACAAGAAATGGGAATAAAGGTTTGTTCGCCAAGCATACCAACTGGATTTTAAAGAAAAGACTCCTTTTTAAAAATCGGAAAAACAGGATAACAATAACGGAACTAGATCATAAAATTCATAAACGACAAAGCCGCTCAACCGCCCCAAGGGAAGGGGAAAGTATCCCCCCATTCACATCGGCATCTAGTTAGATCCTCCCATCAATTGGTGCCTTGACACGCGAGATGATAAGGGAATTAATGATATGGTTGTACGGGTGTGATATAAGTAAAGTCTCGAGAAGGTCCTTTTCGAGGTCCGTACCCGGATCAATAACCTAAGTGGAATATCGTCAGTAAACATTTTTTTTTTCAGAAGGGGAGCAAGGGTACCATACCGGATACAACAAGCTTCTCAACGAGTGAGCGCTTCTCATCACCAAGAGCGCCCCCGCTCTCATCCTTCCAGCCACATCCGCGATGATTTCAGTTTTTTGCGACTTTGTAGCACCGACTAGAGCGGCAAGGTAAACGACATCAAACACAGCCAAGTCTTGTTTTTGCTGATCCTCTACTGCCTCCGTGCATCGAAAAGTCATTGATCTAGCACGCTTTCCGAGTTTCTGGCACAAAGATGATGAGAGCGCAATTGCTCCAGCGTCGCGATCGATGTTGTGAATTTGGACTGGCACCTTTGAGTTGGTAGGCAATTCCTTGTCAAGGATATCGGCGAGGCAAAGCGAGGTGAGTGGCAGGGGGCCAGAGCCAATGAAGGCAAATTTACGAGGCGGGGTGGGGAGCATAGAAATCATTGCGTAAATCTCCATGCGGGTGAGGTCGACATAATTGTTATAATAAGGGAATTTGAGGAGCCCAGCGTTCACTGTAAGGTCTTATTAGGGTAGATCCTCCACCCGAGGAGTGTTGGGGGGTCATCCGTACCATCTTTTTCAAGACTGATCTTTTTTGCCCAGAAAGCCTCGAGCCTACATTCTCCCTCGGAACATATCTCTCGAAGATGGGCAGTAATCTTGACTATACGGTGATCACTGACAATCTAATTATTAACATGATTTCAATTAGTCCCCTCTGTTCGGACCTGCCAGAGTGAATGGGTATGCCATACCTTTTCAGCGACCTCCTCTTTTAGTATTTCGGCGCACAGTCCAACCAACTTTCCAAAAGCAGCATTGACTGCAGGAGCGGGGTTGAGATCTCTGAAGCTAGCAAGCTCGGCATAGAGACTAAGTATGATACTAATATATTTTTCCACAATATCCTCGCATAGAGGGGGAGTAGGGGGTTGGTAGAATTTGTTTCCAGATTGTATGCCCATGGGGAAGAGCGGTTGGGGTTCAACAGATCGCATTATGGGTTGTTGTAGTTGAGATTTGAGTGAGTAGGGGTAACTATGCGCGGCGAAGAGCGTTGGTGAGTGAAGGTGGATAAAGTTGAGTGAAATGATAGATGCTAGTCAACGAGGGAGACACTCTTTTATAAACAAAGGGCTTTGGTCGAATCTCTATGTGGTTCACTTGAATTGGTGGGGAAGTTTTAAGTATACATCAAATCTGATAGAAAGTATTTCACTGCCCTTTCTGAAGAGAGGGTACACTAGTGTGGAGTTGACGACAGTTTGGACATGATCGATTAGACGGACGCGGTGAACATAGGATGGGTTTGATGTTCGCATCCCAGTAATTGACAAAATTTGTGCCTGGGTCATGCGGGTTGTACAAGGGGCTGTCCCGTGCTGCCAAGTGCCTCATTCTAGCTCTATCGTCCGCTTTTGCAAAACATTTGATAGCGATAAAGTACATGTACATACATACAATGCCTGTATGATGATCGAAATACAGACTCCTGCAGTCAAAGTAGATGGTATGCATGTTTTATGGTTCACACACATGTACGTTGCTATGACTTACTTTGCTGTGCACCACGGCTCTTTCCGGGAGAGTTTAGACCAATTGTTTGGAAGTTGTCAATCTATCCGAGTGCCATCGATATACCAGGGTCGGGATCTATGGGACTGGTCTGAGTACTGCGGATATACATGTAGATTCTCAAATATTAAGGGGGGTTTCAATGAGATCTAGATCACGAGTGATTTTGTATGCATACATGTATGTGCATATATATTTAGGTGTAATTGTCGATTACGTTTAGAGTACACATTCATGTAGTAGAATCTTCAAAGGTAATTTTGAAAGAAACAGGGTCATAAAGTTAACTTTGGATTAAAGATCTCAGGTACATGTATGTAAGTACTTACACGTCCACTAGTCCGTTAGAGGAATTGATGGAAATGTGGCAATGTAACCTATAGGTTTTTTCATGCATTATGCCCAGAAGAAGGAAAGTTAATGGGAAGACACAGAACATAGGATTCCCCGGTGAACCACCTGGCAAACGACCTGTTAGACAGGCGGGTCGATCCAGCGGTAAAAAGTCGACTGGTACTATTCATTAGCTAGCAAACGCTAGTTCGCTGTCGATCCCGCTTTTCCAACGACCCAGAAAGATCTATGGTTATACTATCGATGGTCAGTATCTCTTGTAAGTGTAAGTGCAGTATATATAACGTCGATGTAGGGCTTTAGAGTAATAACCAATTGGCTTGGACGACGGTCGAGGCATGGCGCAGCAGCCACTGCCTATCGCTTATGAATAAAGCTGCCCCTCAAAGATCGACTGTCTCCTCAGAGAAACCATTGGCCTGGTAGTCCTGAGTACCTTGGTAGCTATAGATGTATGGCGGGGTATATATAGACACCTTGATGGCCCTTTGACGCTCTGCTGTCATTTTTTCTCTATTCTACTTAGTCTACTGGTCGGCTACTAGCTGGGTTACCAAGGCATGCTTGATCGTAAGTCTTATCCTGTGCAGGCACGATCTGATCACTCTAGGGAAAAGCATTTGAGGATTTCATCTAATACGGTAAAGTTGGTACTGGTCTTGGCAAAATGTCATTGGAGGTAATGATCAGCCACTAGGCAATAGCCGTGCGTTGTACCTCTCATTTAACAAGGTATCGGTATGTAAAATAGAATAACACAATAGGTTCATTTTTTATTATTATCTTGCTCTCGTTAAAATCTGTTGTGGTAGGTGGTCTCGGGTCTTGGCGGTTGTTACCAGGATAATTGATTGTGCACAGGTTTGAGCATATTTGAGCTAGCTAAGCAATTGGAGCATTGCCTGAGCGAGATACCCTACCAGGTACATACTACACATATCACCGATGAACCACCAGGGTACTTAACGATATGAGGTTCAGAAATGTGCGCAGTATCGGGGCCATGCTGGTTTTGGAAGTCTCAGGCTCAGTTTGGACGAATTCAATTCATGGGGTCCAGATCTACACATAGTTGCTTCATCACACGCATGCCTCGGCCTAGCCTGAAGACAGGAACCGTTAATATTCTTTTGGCCAGCTGGTCTTCCTTCTCCTACTCCCTCCATCATTCGACTGACGTTAGATGAGAATCCACTACTTGACCTGAACAACATAGTCCTAGGTTATTTCAATTCCCTACTAGTCTTTTATCAATCTTACGGTCCGTGAATTGGTTTGACGGCACCCTGGTGGTAAGTTACCCTCCTCTGCTCTTTGGTGGGAATATTATCTGATCCGTTCGCATCTCAATATCTTGCATATCATCAACGCAGAATATACTTATTTCCCATACTCCCTTTCTTTATTACGGGCTTAGGTTTTACGTGGGTCTAAGAGCGAATTAAAGATCAAGGAGGTAAAATGCCGACAACGGGCGCAAACGGTAAGTTCAAATGACCTGGCCCCCGCCTTTGGTTTTGTAGTCTACGTTTGCTTGTAGGAGAAAATCGTGGTATAGGCCTATATCGAATCTGACTTATGCCTATGAGTTTAGGTGATGATCTGGAGAGCCAACTTCCAGATATTCGGCCGATACCCAATACTACAAAAGACATGACCGAGAAAAGAAGCGATGAAAGTCTTACTCTGGCCACCGGGGCACGGAATGGTTGGTTCCTCGCTGCGCGGGGATGCAATATCTATTACTAAGCCCAATCTTTTTTTACCAGATCTTCTAAAAATTCCTTATTCGAGATTCTCGTCAACAACAGCGTTTTTCAGAGAAGGAAGCGCAATAGAAGACCCCCAACAACAGTTGCACGATCTAATTGTTGAGGTTGGAAGTGCTTTTATCTCCCACGGCGGTCCATCTCACCGTGTACAGCCTGTTATTGAAGCCCTCAGTCAAGCCTTTGAAATCCCCGCTAATGTGCACACTATGAATAGTCAAACTGTGATTTCCTTCCCTCGGAAGAATAAAAAAGGTCCACCTGCAATGTATCCAATAATCAAAAGAGGGTCGATGAACTTTACAAAGCTTCCTTTTGTTTTTGATTTGGTAAAGAAGATTATCAGAAATCCTGGAGGATTAACCATGGCAAACGTCTACGCCGAGTTGGAGAGAATCGAATGCTTAGAAAGTGCATGGAACCAATATGCAGTTGCAGCATCATATGTTCCAGCAGCAGCGACAAGTGCTATCATGTTCTTTGGAGGAGATTGGAAAGATGCTGCAATGTCTGGCGTACTGGCACTGATTCCGGCATTATTACTGCTAGTTGCGAATAGATGGGACAAGCTATGGGTATGTATTGGTCTCCGGACTGCAGCTCCAACCTAGGCTAACCTAATGGGGTTGTAATAGTGGACGTATGAATGCATTGCTTGTTTTTTTGTCTCTTTGGCGGCCACTATTCTTTCGAAACATTTTTGCTATTCAACCTTAATTCTCTCTGCTCCAGTCACGTTGCTCCCTGGGTACACAGTTTCTATCTCTGTCGTTGAAATAATGACCAAGAATACAATCGCAGGTTGCATTCGGCTGGTATATACGGTTGTATACCTATGTTGCATGGTTCTAGGGTTCACACTCGCACCCATTCTGTACAACGCTCCAGGGAATATGAGTGGAGATGGGTTTCAGAGATTGCCGGCAGATCTGCCGCCCACCTGCAACACCAGCCAAGGGATTGTGGTTAATAAGCTCTGGCTGCTTCTTTGTGTGCCAATTTATATTTGTGCATACAACGTTTATCTCAAGGTACTGCATACTTGTTTTGTTTTCCTCAAGAGGAAAATGTTAATATATGTCTGTTCATAGACACCATGGCGTCAATGGCCTTCTATGATCATTATCGGTAGCCTAGGCTACGGAGCTGGGTTCGCTTCAAAATACAGTATACACCCTTTTTAGCTTCGTATCAAAGCACAGTGTTAACCCATCAACACAGTCTGGCACGCCCCTCCGGAATTTAACGCCTTTGCAGCTTCATTCACTTTAGGACTGTTTGCAAACATGTATGCAAGGGTCACCGACTCGTTTGCCTTCAATTCCATTGTAGCAGGTGTATTTATCCAAGTTCCAGGAAGTTGGGGTATTAGAGGATTACTTTCATTTGCCTATGGGGTATGTTGTACGGTTCATATCACTTATCGAATATTAATTACTTACTAGATTGTTATGTATTTAGGATTATGAAAAGGGTATCTATTGGAACTATAGCATGATCGCTATCTGCGTCTCGATCTCACTTGCGATGTTAGTTTTCCTCCTCCTATCCTTCTATCATTAAGTTTACTTATTCTAAATTCTAACCGACGTTATTCAGAATAATTTCGAACTATATCGTTTTTGGACCCAAGCTAAAAAACCGGGGGGCGCCTCATATGGATTTTTGAAGACCATTCCATCACGTAGAAGTTAACAAAAATTTCCCTAACATTTCCTTTTCCTTTTTCTTTTTGGCGTCTGTTCGTTTTCGGGTTATGTAAAAGAATCTTTATAATCTTGTAACCTATCTGAGGTTGAGTCTTCATGGGGTAAAGGGAGGCGACTAGAAGGTTTTGGGATAGAGCAAGGGTATAGGATAGAGCATTATGAACGGGATCTTCATCAAGATAGATTTAGATTAGAAAAAATAATCTGATAAATCTTAATTGATTACGTAATTGTAATTCTGCGAGTTGTTTGGTAGAACGGGTTGAGGACATGAAACTTTGATAAATGGTCCGATCACGTATAGCCGTCTAAACAACCGCGAGTTCACGTCACGGGTGATCACTCGCATTGTCCATAGCAGACCATATTGTTTTTCCCCTACTTCGAGCAACTCGGTGTCTTGTACCCTGTCTCAATCACTACCATCAACATGTATCACATTCCCGAACATACAGTGTAAAAAAGCGGGTGTATTCCAGTACCTTATCTGCCAGAATAGCTTGATATTGGGTATTACCACGGTATTCCTACGCTAGGATTCAGAAGCTTTGCATAAGTGTTATCTCCTAGGACGTGGGCCCTTTCCTGAACCAATTGTCCCAACCCCGGCGATTCGGATATAATCCCTGGGTTACTCAAGTACCAATTTTCCAACGTTGCAACGCATTTATCACCCCATCCCATCTATTTAACAAGAGTGGAGGGCTAGGGGTGTCGGTTTCTTTAAATCAACGTGCACAAGGCCTAGGTATGGGGCGGTAAATGTGTCAGGTAATTTTACTACCGGTAATATAAACACTAAACTTTAGTCCTGCGTTACGCCGTACTATATTAGTGTATGTTCGATCGTTTCCCACTGGCAGGTGGGAAATTTTCATAGGCTTTGGCATTAATGATTAAACATTTCTAAATAGAATAGTCAGGTATCTCTGTCATCACGGAAGGTTTCAGTTGGATGGGTAGCTGCCCTAGATTTCTGTGGCCGAGTGTCGGCGGTTTCTCGAACTGATGATTACATATGCGGCCGGAGGCCGCCCCTCACTAGTACTTATATAGTAACGTGTTTCACCGGAAAGCTATCATCACCGGCAACGCAACCGGGAACGCAATTGGCTCTTCTTGAGGGTATTATGAGTGTAGATGTATTCAGGAGTACAATACAAATGCTTTTCTAGCTGTTTGTTACCATAAAAAGACAGAGAAGATTTATGAACACCACTATAGGGGGGTTTCAAAGGGTCAAACGGGGGTTGTATTTGGGACATTTTTTTTGGTATTATGGTAATTCTTGCTTTTGTAGTTGGTGAATGAGACTGGTTATGAGTTCAAGCTAAGGCTATGTAACTAGGGATTGAATATTTAAGTCCTTAGAATTGTGGTTGTCTTGTTATCACCCTAAATGAGCGGGAAATGTGGTGATTTTCGGTACTTTCACCGTTAAAAGTGTCGATACAGCCTTCAGTTCTTGTCTGTATGTATATGAGTGTAAGTTTGGGTTCATGTATACCTGGCATTGAAACTAGCTACAGCTTGGTGGACTAATGAATGTGGGTAATGATTCTCTACACTTCGTTCACATACATATTTCATGTTTTTTAAGGTTCTTTAACAGAGCACAAGGGCTGGGGTCCGGTGCTTATACACCGTAGGTAAATAATTCACAACCCATGGTAAAATTACTTTTGACGCAAGCACGCACCTTAGGGGGGATCCTGTACCTGGATGCATACAAGTCGGAGATAAAACGTGTATAATGAAGAACTTGCATCCTAAGGTGAAACGTGTATTGTTTTATCTACAGCGAGAGGTAAAGCCACCCCGAGACTACAAAGACCAAATGTTGGTGGCGTTTTACCAAACAGGCATCGCTGTGTTCCATCACTTATTACCTACCGCTGTACATAGTACCATGGTGCCCCTAAGGGTTACTAGCGCGGCTCAACATCTCGCTTGGATCCTGGTAGATTTAACTAACAAGACTACATTAAGGGCCAGGTGCGGGGATTTTTCTAATCTGTCTGGTTGTCGGGGGTAAAGGAAATGTCTTGGCAACCGAGTGATTCAATATGACTCCGTGCCTTGTTGCATGAGCTCGGTTTTGAGATTTTTGAGCATGACACTATTTGGCAATAGTGAGTTTCAACGGAGTGGTGTCAAAATATAGCACGTCAATAATTACTTAAACTTGATACTAATTCCTATTTAAAGCATAATTTCAATCTTTAAGTAACTGAATGGTGTCTTCAAGTACTTCTACTATTGATAAATTCATAGCAAGTATTTTAAAACGTTAACATGACTCATGAGCGGGCTGAACAGCCCATAAACCCTAACCCTAACCAAATTGACCCATACGCCGCTTAAAATCATCTCTCGACCGAAGTCGCATAGCTCTGCAAGTGTATTACGAAGCAGTTAAGCCCTCGCACCCCGGATTTCACGCCTAGCTCGCCACCTATCAAGCCCACCCAAAACTAAGAAGCCCGCCAGCATCACTCTGGTTACAAAGGCAACTGCAGTATTCGTGCCTTCGGCCATAGGGAATCTCATTCCCAAGCTCTCTCTGGTACCAAAGTAGTACTGTGGGCAAAGCTCGGCGATACCACACGGACTCTGGCCACCCATCAATCCTAACTTTGCCCGAAACCCGTCCTCTCCATGTATACGCAAAAACTCGTTGCTTTGAAGCAGCATTGCGTCTATTCCAAAGACAGGGTCCAAAGAAGATGTAAGGAAGTGGTAGCAAATAAACGCCACGAAGGCGGGAGTGAAAATTTGAGAGAACAGAGGACTGTCTCCAATATGTTCATAGATCATGAGGTCTTCTTTTCGTAGATACCGACTGAAGAGGAAGGCATAGACGGAAAGAAGTACGTAATACACTGGGTGAGCGATAGGGCCTATGTTTGCCATTGGGAAAAAGAGGGAGATACCGAATTGTTGGAGGGTGGGGATATCAATTCTGGTAATGAGTGAGATAGATTGGGCCAACATCGATGTGAAGGCTTTCGGACCAGCAGTGACGGAGTGGACGAGGGCTCCGAAGAGGCCGATAATGCTCCCAAAAGTCTGGCGAAGCGGTTGGAGAAAGGTATCCGTACCCACACCCTCGAAGACCGAAAGCAACTCAAAATCTCTTACATCATCGATAGCATCGCTAACACTGTCAATGGTGTCGCTGACAACATCTCTAATTGTCCCTGAGAAAAAGTAGGTAACGATCGACAGACCGAGGATCAAAAATGCCCATTTTTTGTTCTCCTTCCCTAGAGCAAGGCTCTCTCCAAAGCCGATGCTAATGTTTTCCGAAACATTCTTCTTCCTCCGACTGATCGAGGCGCCCTCAAAACGCTTCCCCTGATCACTGAATTCCCCCTCGGACTGCGAGAAATCTCCACCGTTGAACGGAGCTGAGTCCTTCGCTACTCGCTTGTTATGTGCATCTACCTTCCACTTCACAAACTTCTTGATCTCCCCCATTGATGCGCCTAGGTCAGCCGCCTTTGTTATCTTCCATCCGAGGTGGACCTGGACATCGCCGTACTTGACTGTAGATTTTGGCGTAGTAGAGAGGTAATTTGAGATCTCTTGATGAATCGAGGCTAACGCACTGGTGGAGGAAGACATTGAAGTGGGGAGTGGGTTAAGTGGCGGTAGTTCCATGGAGCTTCTTTCACTGTCTTTATCCGCACCGTTTCCCGTTCCCTCCTGCCAGTCGGCAGACGCGCGGTCGGATGCCACAAGCGAGAGGCAATAGTTTACGATACGTCCTTGAGCGTCTAAATCATATTGAGGACTCATCTGCTCCTCCTCAAGCTTGGAAAATGTTTCCTGGGTAGTCATTGGAGATGCGTATCTAGTGAGCTTCCAGAGAAAATTAGCATCCTTTATCAGCAGGGATTTAAATAGATTGTACCTTTTTAAATAAGAATCGTTTAACTTCCTACCCGAGTTCCCCAGCAAGGGTTGATGAAGAACTGAGAACGGTTGAAGGTTGGCGGGGAAGAAGGTATCGCGAGACGGAAGAACTCTTACTAGTAGGTCTTTTAGCCACGGTTCGTTAGCGCGCTTACTTAAAAAAGCACCACCAGCTTGCCACATCACACTTGATCTGCATGCAACATGCGAGGGTTAGGTTTCAATGCTCAGACCCTGTTTCATTTGAGCCAAACTTTAACCGCGGGGTGCTATTGAATTTTTACAGATTGTTTCCTGAAGTATTATTTTTTGACTGGGGGCAGGCTGAAAATGGTGAAGTTCAACACTTGGTTGTTGTGTGGGAAATTTCCATGCAGCAACAGATAGGAAAATGCATTTTTGTTTCATGAAACAGAAGCACAGTTGTTTCGTTTCACGCATGTTCTTTCGTTGTCATCGGCGATGGGCTCAAGGCATTTTACAATAGGATCGGTGATTATATGAGCCTCCTAATCTAACACAAGCGATTTATCCGGTGACAATTGTATTATAACTATAAGAACAGAGCTAGAGGGTTTCACCCTTTCTTTGTAGCTATGAGGGAGGCTTTGTTGTTGACTGTGTTCGTGCTATCTCAGTCTTAATGTAACCCCAAAACTATCTTTGGTTTTTAAACTCAAATTTTAGGTAATTGGTTTATCTTATCCCCCCCACCCCAAAGTGGCCCTTTTTGAAAGCTCGAACCAGACCAACGACCGAGAGGAGTGAGGGGTTCTGAAAGCAACGATAAATCTCGAATAAAGCGGGGATCGAAAATCCTACGAGGTCACACTAGTGGACTATCTGTAGGGTCGGGTTCCAACTAGCGAGCCGCAGATATGCTACGTATTCACCCCCAAAATAGCTTGCAAATAGTGTAAATATCTAGGAGTAAGGAGATCAAGAGTGGGCATACTACTAGGGCAGGACTTAAATCCTCAGGCTTTGT
This sequence comes from Morchella sp. 2016-72, assembly GCA_024713865.1. Lineage (NCBI taxonomy): Eukaryota > Fungi > Ascomycota > Pezizomycetes > Pezizales > Morchellaceae > Morchella > Morchella sp. 2016-72. The sequence goes on from JAMJEY010000019.1 coordinate 314,382, forward strand.
TGCTGGTGAATTATCTTTGAGATTTTGTGCTAGATGGGTTGCAACTTCGGGGTTTAGGGTTTTTTTTTTTTTTTTTTTTTGTTTACTTCATTAATTACATCCAGGGTTTAGGGGGGTTTGTTAGTTTTATCTTCCCCCCGCACTTTAGAAGAGACCTTAAAAGCGTGGAGAGCTTGAAACCTCTTACTCCAGGAGTGACCTAGGGCGAAAGCTAATTATTATAAGTGTTAGCTTCAATATGGATCCGGACCACCCACGCCGATTTCTGTCGAGTTATTTTAATGAGGAGCTATTACTGAACTTGCACCGCTGCAGTATCTTTTTTTTTCTGGGTTGCTTTGAACCCCTCTTTCTTTATTACCTGTGCATTTTTCTAGCACGTTACATTTTTGATATCTAGTTTCCCTAAAATCTGCTGCTAGGACATATCTTCTATGATGAAGCCAAACCTGTGACAGAAAATCAACAAATTTCTGGTCACCATAGGTCAGGGGAACAACTGCTGCAGATATGAAAGAGGTTTAGGAATATATTTCTTAGCCGCGTATTGTTGGGCAGGAGGGTACTTTAAGTGGAACCAAGCTCTATATATGTACATATGATATCTAAGTACAGTTCTCCTTTAATTTAATAGCTCGATGTGATTGGTCTACTTAGGTAGTCCTCTGTATACCCAGTAGTATATGGTGCGGTAAACGTGTCAAAAGTGATTTTACCAACGGTGGTAAATTGTTTTACCACCGGTGGTGAAAACAATACCAGCATTTATACCTTAAAATGGATAAAAGCACAGACCTTTTGGCCAAAAGGGGCTATATAATGCCAGTATATGTGAGCATTGTCCACCGGTGGGGAATTTCACCACCAGTGATAGGTCATTTTACCACCGGTGGCAGCTATTTTACCACCGGTGTGAAACTGTTGGTATTAATGATAATGCAGAAGAAAGACTGAAAGTCAGCATTCATACTGGAACAAGGACTAAAATTCAGTGCTTATACCACCGTTGGTAAAATTACTTTTGACACATTTACCGCCCCATAGTGGTAATGGTCCCCTTAGTAATCTTGCCATTGCCGTGAGCAGAATGTAATTCCTCTAACAATAAATAGATGGGGCGGGGGGGGCTCATCTTTTAAACTCTTTGTCACGAGATAACGCACTTTCCCTGATACTAAGTTTGTGTATGGATTTATCTAATCAGTATTCTAAACAGCTAAGATCTCAGTCGGGGTTCGTTTGATCCGCTGGGGGTATTTTGGGCCTTATAACTGGTGTCTAGTAGGAAAAAGAATTGAATAATGACTCTTTCCGTTTCCTCGCAGATTTTATATTAGTATATTCTTAGCTCGCGTGGCGCAGGTACATAGTTTGTTGTTGGGGATGTACTTTGGGTGTAGGGGTAAGTGAGAAGACACCACTCTGCCATGGTTGCGTGAAGGGTGTCTTCTCACTTACCCCTACACCCGAAGTACTTCCTTGATGGTGTAGCTCGTAGCGGGATAAACTGTAGGAAGAACCGCGTTGCCAAGTATGGAATACGTTATCCCCGGGGAATTTCTGCTGTTGCCATTGGATGTCCCAGATGTACCCCGAATGTTGATGTGAAACAAGCGATACCGGGGCCTCTCGGTCTCTTCAACCGGCTTAAGGATTTGACAAATTTCGACCCACCCTTTTTCAACTTCTACCCGCCGTTTTGCATGTATAGGCCATTCCTAAGTGGCACCAGGTACTGAGCGGAAGTGTAACGACTTTCTATGTATTTTACTTATTATCATCGAAAATTCCTTCTTGTCAATGTAGAACTACCGAGGACTGTCTCCTAGTGTTTAGTGGATTGTGTGTATTGTTTTACCACTGCATATACGCTCCAAGTTGATATAATTATAATAGAGCTATTTTAGATTGAAGGTCACGGGTAAGCAACTTAGTACCGCTAATTAAAAAAAAAAGCTTTTGTTGTGGTAGCTAGTGTGAGAAACAAACATTACCTCTAGGGTAACGACTGGGCAAAGATCATTCTTTCTTTCCGTTTACTGGCTTCTGGGGTGGATTTAGAATGCACGACATTGTACTTCAAGAGACTTAGTAGACTAGATAGGGGAAACGGCAGGGCATGATCGGGGTAATCTCTGGGAAACAGTTGTACAATGTTGGAGGTGCCTCTTTAGATAATGAACCGGGTTGGTTAGCACAGAGCCGATGAAGTGAATTTATAGCACCTAAGAGGAAGAAGTAGTGGAAATTTACTACTGTAACCTGGGAATAGGGTTAGCTTAATTTTCCTACTAGGAATTCACCCTGTAGCTCTCTCTAGCATTGCGGGTGGCGGTAGTACCCGTGTAACCTGTGCTATATATATATGCTCGAGATGGTGAATTCGATGAATTGACTTAGCAGATAGATTTTCGGATCTGGGGTAAAGACTTATTACGGCCTTGTGGGGAATGGGCTATAGGAAACAGGCATGAACTTTACTACCAAAAGGTTGTAGTGGGCAAGCCCTGGAGATAAGTGGACAGGAAGAGTGTTGAGATTAATAGCAATAGATGAAAAGGTTCCTTCAAAACGAAGAGAGATGGGGTAGTGGGTCGCTGGGTTATATCCCGATGTCTTGGCGAAGCGCCATAACGGTCGCGTTGCACAGCGCTAGCTGGTGCGCGTTAGTGGCCGCTCGCAAGGAAAGCCAATGATCACTACAACCGGAATTCTTTGGTGGTGGTTAGGCGAGGATAGTTACCGCCATATATGCGTGTCGGAAGCTTCAGGACTAGCCATCAATTGCTCGGGCATTTAGGAGGCTAGATTGTCACTAAACCCTTTCTTACCGGTATCGAGATATACACAATTACAACTGGGCGGTGACACAGGGTTTCAATTAGGCACTTGCACGGGGGGCGGTTCTCAAGATCTGGTGAGATTGATGAATTGAATCAATCGAATACAGATGGGCGGACAACAGGAACAATAAAACTATATACAAAAGCAAAACACAACAAATAAATCTTGTTCCTCTCCAAGCAACCGGTGCAGGGTCTCACTCATATGAAGCGCTAGCCTCGAGTGTGGAATACCCCAACCGACCCTAAGGCCAGCACCTTCACTTGGTCACACTCCTCCGCATTTTTCTCTGCATGTCCCATTTGGGCGCCGGGTGCTAGGAAAACCTCTCTCCACAGAGCAGGAAACCTCCCCACATACCAAACTAGGAAAGGAAACCACGATTAATATCCCCTGAGCCATCATGCCCCTACATCGAACCTGCGACCTTGCCCACCCTCGGAAATTTCCTCATCGGGAGAGCGCGGACACCTGGAGGCCTACCTCCTGTCTCTTGTGTACACCCCCTCTTTCTATCCTCCACCCCCGAGTTCTTCTGCTCGGGGGTGGATGGTGGACGCACCTTGTCCTCAGAGCATCCTCCTCTTTTTTGTCGTATTGGCACTTTGCGTGCCCCCCCTGTTTCTCTTCCCACCTTTTTCTATCCTCCACCCCCGAGTTCTTCTGCTCAGGGGTGGATGCTGGACGCACCTTGTCCTCAGAGCATCCGTCTCTTTTTGGTCGTATTGGCACTTTGCGTACCCCCCCTGTTTCTCTTCCCACCTCTTTCTATCCTCCACCCCCGAGTTCTTCTGCTCGGGGGTGGATTTTGGACGCACCTTGTCCTCAGAGCATCCTTCTCTTTTTGGTCGTATTGGCACTTTGCGTACCCCCCCTGTTTCTTTTCCCACCTCTTTCTATCCTCCACCCCCGAGTTCTTCTGCTCGGGGGTGGATTTTGGACGCACCTTGTCCTCAGAGCATCCGTCTCTTTTTGGTCGTATTGGCACTTTGCGTACCCCCCCTGTTTCTTTTCCCACCTCTTTCTATCCTCCACCCCCGAGTTCTTCTGCTCGGGGGTGGATTTTGGACGCACCTTGTCCTCAGAGCATCCGTCTCTTTTTGGTCGTATTGGCACTTTGCGTACCCCCCCTGTTTCTTTTCCCACCTCTTTCTATCCTCCACCCCCGAGTTCTTCTGCTCGGGGGTGGATGTTGGACGCACCTTGTCCTCAGAGCATCCTCCTCTTTTTGGTCGTATCGGCACTTTGCGTACCCCCCCTGTTTCTTTTCCCACCTCTTTCTATCCGCCCGCCCAGAGTTCTTCTGCTCTGGGCGGGCCGTTTCCTTCTTGAGAGGAATGATAGATGGATTTTGTTGGAAAAAATATATAGAACCTATATAATTAGTTTAACTGGGCACTCAGGTGGGGGAACTTTACTACTGACTTTATTCGTAGCTCGTGTTTGTATCCGCCGGCCCGCCCAGAGTAAAAGGACTCTGGGCGGGCCGTTTCCTCCTATCTGCTTGCCCGCCCAGAGTAGGAGGACCTCTGGGGGGGCCGTTTCCTTCTTGAGAGGAATGGTGGGTGGATTTGGTTTGGAAAAAATATATAAAACCTATATCATTAGTTTAACTGGGCACAGGTGGGGGAACTCTACTACTCACTTTATTTGTAGCTCGTGTTTGTATCCGCCGGCCCGCCCAGAGTAAAAGGACTCTGGGCGGGCCATTTCCCGCCCGCCCAGAGTAGGAGGACCTCTGGGCGGGCCGTTTCCCCCTATCCGCTTGCCCGCCCAGAGTAGGGGGACCTCTGGGCGGGCCGTTTCCTTCTTGAGAGGAATGATATATGGATTTGGTTTGGAAAAAATATATAAAACCTATATAATTAGTTTAACTGGGCACTCAGGTGGGGGAACTCTACTACTGACTTTATTCGTAGCTCGTGTTTGGACCTAGCTAAAAGCTCATAATTTGAGCTTGAGCCTAAGTTCCACCTCTGCGCGGCCCCTAGAAAGTTGTATGCTAGGGCTGCACGAGAGACGTGAATTGCGTAATGTGCCCTCCCAGGAAACCTGTCTCGAAGTGGATTGCGTTCCAGGAGAAGATGATGACCTAGCTTTCTTCGAGGTCAAAATTAGTTTTGGTTCCAAGTATATAGTGAGGCAATTAGTCTTACTATGGGTGTTTTTGATATCGTGGATCAATCTGAAATGATACCGAAAACTCTCGGTAAATAGTTCTAAATTTTTTCTCCGATCGATATTGACTACCGTCCCTTAAGTTGATTATTTACGTGATAGTAGTTTCTATCAAGTGGTGCGCCAAATAATCCCCCGACAGGCCATTTTCGAGGAGAGCGCGGGAATTGTGGATGCTGGCGGTCTCGATATTGTAAGGCCGCTGAAGGTTTCCGGCCGATAATGATGGCCTCGATATGGGGTTTGGAGCCGGTAGTGGTTTCCCTCTTTCTTTCTTGCTTTCTTTCCTCCTTTCCTCTCTTCTCTCCTTCTTCGGATCCTTTACCCCCCCCTTTCTTTTTTTTTTTTTTTTTTTTTTTTTTTTATTTTTTTATTTTTTTATTTTTGTTTATTTATTTTTTTTTTATTTTTTTTATTTTTTTTTATTTTTTTTTATTTTCTCTTACTTTTCCTTATTTCCTCCTATTTCTCTTTATTTCTCTTTATTCCTATTTTTATTTTATTTTTTTATTTTTTTATTTATTTCTTTCGATGTTAGGGTTGCCTAACGTACTTGGCGAGTATATGTGTCATGCCCGCCATGAATACTGCAGCAGAGACAGGAAGGATAGATTGCCTTTGTCCACCTACTTTATATACTGTGCGTTACACCTCAACAGATATTGATAGCCGCACTCTTTCAAATAGTCAATATTGACTATGATCGTTCGTGTGTGTCAAAGTCGTAAGCGTAATCTCAGGGAAAATGAGAAACCGATATCCGACCATATATGGTCCTTTGGTGGAATTTTCGGGGCAACTGTTTGGTTGACCGATTGTAATAGTTGATCCTTCGGCTGATAAAATCTCGGATAACAGTTGGCCTCCGGCCGGTGCCTAATAACCTCTAAAAGCTCGGAACCGGTAGCTGGCTTGTCGTAAACAACAAACTACATGTATACTCATAGTAACTGTGCCCGGGACCCTAGCGCCCGGAATAGCGCCAAAAATATTGGTCAATGTAATCATCTAGTCGCTCCTCAGCCTCAGGAATCATCTGCAGCGGCGATCTAACATCGACTGCTGCAGAAGGCACGGCCCGGCCAGAGACTGTCTTGATCGTTGTCTTTAATCCTCTCTGGCCCGTCTTTTTTTTTCTCGTTTTCGTTTCTCGTTCCCGTTCCTCGCCACCTCCGTTACGTTACGTGGTCTTCCTACTCGGGCCGGGTGGCTGGCCACTGTCGTCTCTAGCAGCCATTAAGGAAACACTTGGTAGCCACAATCGCTATAGCTTTCGTTATATATAGCTTCACTATAGATAGCTTTCACAATGTCGAACTGACTTTGGGGAGCTAGAAACGCTGCTGGACAACAGTTCGATGGTAGCATACCCCCTCTTCTCCGACTTCGTCTCCCTTGACCATCTGATCTGCTATCTCAAAGTTTCCAGTGACGTTTCCGATTGTCCTACTCGAGTGCTATCGCCTTTGGAAGTCTCTCGATGCGCTGCTGCCCCATTCCTCTTAAAGATCCGATAAGGGCCATGGGCTAGCGCAACTCCTTCAAAAGGATGGGCTAGCCGGGTGTCTTAATAGACCTAGAAGAGACTCATAGGGGCACTCTCACTCCTTTCCCTAACTTCTTCAGGAACGGAGCCCGTAGTGCCTCATAGAATATCTAAGACTCTGCTCTGGCCCTGCGAAAGGGCACCCTTGGTTTGACAAAGCCACCTAAATCCTCTGTCTATCTCGCGAGGGACTTTGAACACAAAACCTAGCCTTGCAGCATCGCATGTATCTGGCGAGTCGGGTCCATATACCTAGAGCTAGGTTAGTTTGGGAGTTGGTAATTATAAGAGGAATAGGATTGGGAATACAAACCCTCCTGGCTTCTCTCAGCCCACTCCACACCGCATCACTCTGCCCTATTGTGCCCCACCTCCGCACCAACGCACCTCCAAACCTCTCTCTTCTCTCTCTACCTCTGCTCTACCAATCTGTCTCAATATATACAGACCTTTCAGGCAGATTATTCAGCGTCATCGAAACTTTGCAAGGACATAACCCCTCGCAGGGTTACTCAAAGTGCTACAAACTGCAGCGCCGTAAAGATTTAGGGGTAGAATCAACCTAAACCTATATTCCAAGTTAGTCTCGAGAATATCAAATAAGAACTTGGAAATGCGTACCGTATCGGCCAACCAGGGTTTTGCTCCTTCTCACCCTTGCCAACTGGATCTTTGGTTTTCACTGAAGTTATCCTCTCCAGCCTTTTTTTTTCGGGGTTTATAATTTTATAATTTTTTTTGGTTTTATATTTTTATCTCCTCAATCTGCCCCCCCAACAGGTCAATACCAACAGTCGCAACATCCGGGGAAGGGTGGAAACTTGCTCGTAATCCCGCCATAGGTGTCTGGTTTTTCGGTTGGGGTTATCTCTCCCCCATAGAGCTTCGGTTTTTCGGTTGGAGCTATCCATCCCCAGCCTTTTTTTCTTCGGGTTATATAGCTTAAATTTTTTTTTGGCTTTTATATTTTCTCGTCTCAATCTGCCAATAAAGGTTAATATCAATTACTGGAATGTGGGGGAGAGCTTGGGGAGCTTACTCGTAATCCCGCCATGGATTTTTGGAGTTACCGTCTCCCAGAGAACAAACTATTCCAGGAGCCAACGCCCAAGGAAAAACTCGCTGATGCTCCAGGTAATCTGCACGACAACCTCACATACTGGGGCTATGGGAAGATCCGGGCTGCCTTCGAGGAGAACAGCGCAGGCAACTTCGGCGAAGTCTCCTGGAGATTCCTGATCGATTGTGCCTTGATCGATTGTGTCCTGATCGATTGTGCCCTCATCGATGTTGCACTTTGGTTTGTTGTCAGCCGGCGCTTCTGAGGTCTCCTCAAATGCAAGGCCACAAGATACACCAACAAAGACATCCTGGAACAGGAGGGAGTGCGTCTCCAAAAACTTCTTCCTCTCAAACTGCGCAATCTCGGAAGCTGTTGGGGCAGGAATGCTCGGCACACGGGGCCCGATTCCACACCATGAATTTGGCTCGCACATTTCATATAGGGATACCGGCTGGCACATAGCCATGACTGACTCGGGAATTTCTGCAATATCGGGTGTTGCCTGGTGTCCATTCCAAGCAAACCAGCCAATGGCAGCAGCAAACACGAACGCTGAAATCACCAGGAGGATGTTCTGGGGGTTGCAGTGGGTCTTTGAGAGTTTGTGCTTCTCGACTGTAGGGTAGATGCTGCTCCAACCGCGCCCAGGCTTACCCCCAAGACCGGGCCCGCGTTTGCGCCGTGGCTCAACCGTCCATTGGGGGCTCGGACGGTGATCGTACAAACCTTGTGAGATTATCTTTCTTGGATAAATGGTGGGAATCGCATTACTAGCTGCATTCCTTAGTTTAGGGCGGGCCCTTGGGGGGGTCGGGGGGTAGAATTCATCGTCGTTGTGGTAGAAGAGCCTAGGGGGGGCCGGGGTGGCCGGGGGGAAGAACTCATCGTCGCTGTAGTAGAAGAGCCTGGGGGGTGTCTTTGGGCGGGGCGGCGCCGGCAGGTCTTCTTCGGGCGGCGCCAGGATGTCTTCTTCGGGCTGCGACTCTTCCGGTGACTCTGGGAAGGATCCTGGGATTACATTACGTGGAGGTGTGCCCGGTTCCCGTTCTATATCCCTTGAATTGGCATCTGACTCCGTTAAGGTCTCGGTTTCGACCTCATCCAGATCGGGGCACTTGGTAGCGTCGCTAGCTATAGGTTGGGGGGGCGCTGCAGGGGAAACCGGAAGATCCAGCATACTCTCTGACTCGGTAGATGATACTTCCTCACTCAAAGTCTCCATATCATTCATGTCTTCTCCTTGTTTAGCGAAAGCTAGACAGGATGAAGCAACTGGCGACGGTGGTGAAGACTCGGCGACTTCGATCTCTGGAGACGTTGTCTTGTCCTCGTTAGCAGCCTTGATATCAACCGGGCTGGCAAAAAGGATGCTTCCCATATTTGCGGTCGGAGGAACAAATTCGGACAGAGTGGGCTCAGCTTCTCTTTCGTCGGCTGGGGCGCCCCCTGGCGGCGGGAGATGAGGGGGTTGGAGAGAAGTTTGGGGGAGGTCGGGTTCACGGTCTGTATCAGAGTCCTCACTGTCGGAGCTGGATAGGAGTTCATACAGCTTCCGCTGGACTCTGGGAGTTACTCGAGACTGTATAGCAGCCAGTTGCTCATGCGCAAAGGTCTCGGTGATGGCCGCAAAGTCGATGGCGGGCTTCCTGACCGGGGCTGGCTCCTCTTCTTCCTTTTCTTCCTCTTCCTCACCCTCACTCTCGGCCTCATCCTCGCCCTCGTAATCTTCATCTGACTCTATATCAGTTAAATCTGACGAGGAAGATTCATAGCCTTCTTCAGAGGCTTTGGGGGTTTCCTCGGAGGCTTTTGAGGTTTCTTCAGGGGCTTTTGAGGTTTCCTCGAGAGCTTTGGAAGCTCCTCTAGTTATAACGGCATCCTCTCCGTCGTTCAATCCCTGACGGCAGGCTGGCCGGTCCTCCTTGATGTCTTCGTCTATGTCCATGGCGTCGCCGTAGTCTCCACCCATCTCCCTATCGTCGTCCTTGGCATGTCGGCCACGCTCTTCTTCAATCATGGGGTCTGCGCCCTTGTAGTGGTTGTTCTCTTGGACGATATCCATTTCATCGTCCGACATTGGCCTATTATACTCCTCCTCAAAGTCCATGTCCGAGTCGGGATAGATATAATTGCCATCGGAATCCTCGACATCGGACATTTGCCCATTCCATTCTTCTTCGAAGGAATCGTAGCCGTTATCCCCTTCACCCATGAGAGTATCAGTTCCTAGACTGACTGGGGCGAGGGGGGTGACCTGGATAGCCATGGAGGGGGGGACCTGGGTAGCCATGGAGGGGCGGAGCTGGGTAGCTATGGAGCGGAGCTCGGTAGCCATGGCCTGGGTAGCCATGGAAATGGGGACCTGGGTAACCGTGGAGGGGCGGAGCTGGGCAGCCATGGAGTGGAGCTCGGCAGCCATGGAGGTGGGGACCTGGGTAGCCGTGGAGGGGGAGACCTGGGTAGCCATGGAGGTGGGGACCTGGGAAGCCGTGGAGGGGCAGAGCTGGGCAGCCATGGAGTGGAGCTCGGCAGCCATGGCCTGGGTAGCCATGGAGGTGGGGGCCTGGGTAGCCATGGAGGGGGGGACCTGGGTAGCCGTGGAGGGGCGGAGCTGGGCAGCCATGGAGTGGAGCTCGGCAGCCATGGAGGTGGGGACCTGGGTAGCCGTGGGGGGAGAGACCTGGGTAGCCGTGGAGGTGGGGACCTGGGTAGCCATGGAGCAGAGCTCGGTAGCCATGGAGTTGGGGACCTGGGCAGCCATGGAGGGGGGGGCCTGGGCAGCCATGGAGGTGGGGACCTGGGTAGCCATGGAGGGGGGGGCCTGGGCAGCCATGGAGGTGGGGACCTGGGCAGCCATGAAGGAGTGGATACTGGCAGCCACGGAGTCAAGCTTGGTATCCAAGTAGGGGAGGAGCTGGGCAGCGCAGGTGCGGAGCTGGCCAGCCGTGGAGCGGAGCTGGGCAGCTATGTAGCAGAGATCGGCATTCATAGAAGGGGGGACCTGGGAAGCCATGCAGATATGGAGCTCGTTAGCCATGGAGTCGAAATCGCCATTTAACTGGTCGAGGTGCTCGGCACCGCCTGGAGAGCGGAGCTCTTTAGCTATGGAGCGGAGACGGGTAGCTATGAGGCGGAGCTCGGCCTCCAGGGAGGGGGGGCCCAGGGTTGCCTTGGAGGAGTGGAGCTGGGCAGCCATGGAGTTGATCTCGGCACCCATGGAGGGGTGTAAACGGCCTTTGGAGGAGCGGAGCTGGGTACCCATGGAGCGGAGCCTAGCCTCCATGGAGGGGGGGATAGCTATGGAGGGGGCCTCGGGTGACCAGGGGTTTGTGCAGGCATGCACGAAGGAGCGGAGCTGGCTAACTATCTTGTTGAACTCGTGATCAATGGAGGGGGGGACCCGGGTAGCCATGGAGGTGGGGACCTGGGTAGCCGTGGAGGGGGGGACCTGGATAGCCGTGGAGGGGGGGACCTGGGTACCAATGAAGGAGTGGAGCTTGGTAGCCATGTATTCGAGCTCGGTATCCAAGGTGACGTACTCGTCAGCACGGGAGGAGCGGACAATGTCAGCTATGGCGTGGAGCTGCAAAGCTCTGAAGTAGAGCTCGGTCTCCTTGTAGAGGGGGACCTGGGGAACTATACAGGAGAGGAGCTCGCCAGACATGAAGTCGAGTTCTTCACAAAAGAAGGGGAGGAACTGGGCAGGCGAGGGGGAGCGGAGCACGCGAACCATGGAGCGGAGCTCGGCAGTTACGTAGCGGAGCTCGTCATCCAGGCAGGTGGGGTCCTGGGCAGCCGTGGAGGGGGGGACTTGGGTAGCCGTGGGGGGAGAGACCTGGGTAGCCGTGGAGGGGGGAACCTGGGTAGCCATGGAGCGGAGCTCGGTAGCCATGGAGTTGGGGACCTGGGCAGCCATGGAGGTGGGGACCTGGGTAGCCATGGAGGGAGGGTTATGAGGAGGGGTGGTCTTGGATTCATTGGAAGCGACCATTCTCTGCGGAGCTATAGCGATAGCTGGAGCATCTCCGAAAACAAGTCTGTGATCTCTTGGAGGTCCCATACTACTACCATATATGTTAGAACTATAATTTGTGTATAGGTACATGTAGTTTCCTTAGACATATTTTATAATAGGTCTCGAAAAAGTCTATGAACAAGGGTTCTAGTGTGGGAACTGGGTATAAGAAGAGTTTTTTCTTTTTTCTTTTTTCATTTCTCTTTTGCAGGGTAAAGTCTTGTGGGACTTAAGAAACATCAAGGGGGTACTTACGACATCTTGAACGGTTATATGAGGTGGGTGACGGTGAAGATGGCTTGGAATCGATTAGGGTGGGTTTTGGGGTCGTGACAGTTGTGCCTTCAACGCTTGTGGGTGATAAGGTGGGAGTCGTGACCTTTGTCTTCGACGGTTCGAAAGATGATGGGAGAGAAAGATGAGGATGGAGATGTGAGTCGTGACCTTTGTCTTCGGCGGTTCGAAAGATGATGGGAGAGAAAGATGAGGATGGATATGTGAGTCGTGACCTTTGTCTTCGACGTTTCGAATGATGGAGAGAAAGATGAGGATGGAGATGCAAGTCGTGACCTTTGTCTTCGACGGTTCGAAAGATGATGGGAGAGAAAGATGGGGATGGGTATGTGAGTCGTGACCTTTGTCTTCGACGTTTCAAATGATGGAGAGAAAGATGAGGATGGAGATGTAAGTCGTGACCTTTGTCTTCGACGGTTCGAAAGATGATGGGAGAGAAAGATGAGGATGGATATGTGAGTCGTGACCTTTGTCTTCGACGTTTCAAATGATGGAGAGAAAGATGAGGATGGAGATGCAAGTCGTGACCTTTGTCTTCGACGATTCGAAAGATGATGGGAGAGAAAGATGAGGATGGAGATGTGAGTCGTGACCTTTGTCTTCGGCGGTTCGAAAGATGATGGGAGAGAAAGATGAGGATGGATATGTGAGTCGTGACCTTTGTCTTCGACGTTTCGAATGATGGAGAGAAAGATGAGGATGGAGGTGCAAGTCGTGACCTTTGTCTTCGACGTTTCGAAAGATGATGATGGAGATGTGAGTCTTGACAGCCGCGGCTTTGACGGTACAAACGATGATGAGTGATATAAGCTCTGACGATAGTTTGTATGTGCGTATAAACGGTTTTGATGGTGGTTGATCGATCAAAGATGTTTATTCGCTGGTACCCGGAAGTCTGAAGAGGGAAGGGAGAGGAGTGGAGGTTGGAGATTGTTTTGTAGGTTTGGTGGGGCGCTGCGGGCGGCAACGAGCGTCAAAAATTTGGGGGAAAAAAACAAAAAAACAAAACAAACAACGCCCAGCAGGCCTACGAGTCAATACGAGTCAAGGACAAAAAGAGCTTCGCTACGAGATTCACAGCTACAGACTTTCGGGAGGAGGAGGGCATATGTGTCTATCTATCCATCTATTAAGTCTGAAGGAAACCAGTTTCGTGGATGGCTACGGAGGGCCAGAACTTCTGCTCAATTAGCTACCTCTTGTGGAGAACCTAGTCAACAAAAAAATATGCACCAGAGAAGCCAAGATTCCCCACGCACAATGTTGCATGGTTGATAAAAAACTGGAATTTTTCCCTCTTGCACTTAGCCACGGCGCACCAAAGTGTTTGTGGTGGGGTGCTCCGGCAGCGGGAACGGAACACAAATGTGATTTTTTGAAAAAATCTGGAGGCCCTTGAGACTAGCTAGCATTTGTAAAAATGGGGGCGGAGCCCCCTTTTGGGCAAGCCAGACCATACTAGTAGGACTTTAGGATCTGGGGCTGTCGTTTGTTAGAGCGAGAGGCCCCAGACACTGTCCTAAGACTGTTACATCTTTTCTTTTAGACGTACAACCAGCAGCGCTACGAAAAAATGGGCGAGTAGCAGAGCTGCATGATCGGTCCGTGGTCGGGCAGCCGGTGAGGACATGACGTCGGCGACGGGGCTCAGGCAGGGTAACAACGTACCATGCCCGCACCGCGGTGAAATGATCAAGATGACGGATTCTGGAGACGCGGATTCGTCGCGATTGGGCAGCTGGGGATAGCTGAGACAGACTTCTACAGGCATTTCATGATGATTCTTACGGGTTTGGGGGGTTTCTGTGGGGTGGTATCGGGGGGTTGGCGGATGTTTGGTTTGGTGTTGTCGCGGTAACGGGAGTGCCAAGACGGGACAGCGGCGGTGGTAACAATGGTCATTTTAGCATTAGAAAGCTTGCTTTAAATCCTGGTTTGATAGGGGATTTTTTTTATTTTTTTATTTTCACCTCTTACAAATACTTCTGTTTTGGTGCCGCAAACCCTATGGACTGTGCACATATACATACCATGTACTAGATTGTAAACAATATTTTCATACGAGTCTACCCCCAGTTTCACTGACATAAGAGTCACGGGGGAAAAAATGGATTCAAAAGATGATGCTGGGACTAGTATATGTTTAGGGTGTACCAGGGACCACATGATTGTAGTAATTTATTCCTGCGGTAGCGAACGAGTGCCTTACTACCGCCATATTGCACACTATCCTGAGTTGCGTGTGGTCCACGAAGCACATCGAGGCGAAGAAAACAGTGTACCGAGCTGCCTCTCCCTCTAGTGAGACCTGCTTTGCATCTCCTCGAGCCATATACATCTATGCCTCGAGCCGTCTCGATCCCCCCCGAGGTAGGTCTCCATGATCCATCGGGTTCCCAATACCCAGTTCTTGCCTGGTTCCATCACCCAGGATCTATAATACACGTACACGAGCATCTCTGCTCTGGCAGCTTGAAGAGCTATTAAGTTGACTCAGGTCGAGAGAGATACCATGTATCGAGGTATATACTTCGGCTCATGGAAGGGTACACCTCGAGGCGCTTGCTCCCAGGCGAGGCACGAAGTACATCGGCATCGTGGACCACACTGGCCTGAGTGTTTGGTCCTAGATGTTTCGGGGGCATGAGGCCTGGGTTCAAGCTCCTAACTCGAGTAACGTACGTGTGAAGGTTCCTCTCGCGGTCCCCTGGTACCTCGGCCTAGGTCGGGGGTTATATCAAGAGTGGACAAAGTTCCCCCTTCCTTTGTACCTTAAAACAAATACAACTGATTTAAAAAAAAAAAAAAAAAAGTTCCCCCTTCCTCCCTCCGCACACACCCTAATTCAAAACTACTTGTGCATGTACACACACAGGCTCTCTCAGCCCCGAGGGGAGCTAGTATTGCGAAAGATAGATATATTAGACGGATCCGAGCTCGAGCCTATCATTGAGACCCTCTGAAGAAGCGATTAAAGGCGCAATGTGTGTCCTAGTAATATATATAATGCATATGTGCGTCTACCCATAACCCCCATCCCTCGTTTGCATGGCCTGGGCCAAACCACGCGCCCATTTGCATGTACTTACTTAACAACGGATTTACATCCACCCAACGGGAAGCAGTGGCAGGGTCCTCCCGCTAGTGCTTATCCAAATAATCCAATGGAGTAAGCGCGGTTGTTGTTGTTTCGCCAAGAATTAGTTGCGCGTCCGGATCGGGTGTAACCATGTAACCTCCTGATACTTCGAGTAGGGTGCCAAGAACTTCATCCCTCTGTTGCTGGGTGTGCGATGCTTCATACTGCATATTGTAGTCGGTGTGCGACGCCGGCAGGGGCTCCCCCTTACCGTAGTCAGTCTACACGGTAGCAGCTACAGCGCTTATATCTAGATCTAGGGGGGAACAAAGTCGCGAAGGAGAAGCGATCGAAGGTACAAGCAATCGGTGGCACCATGGTCGGGTTGGGGATAAAGCTACATGTACTTATATACTTGCATCTTTACATCTCCAGACCGTGACTCGATTAGCGGTTCTGCCCCCTCCAGTGTTTATATGCACCCGCCCCTCGACTACTCGGGGACGTACAGCTCGAGCTTGGTTTTTCCTCTGTGTGGCAGGATACATGCACTTGGTGTACTGCCTATTGCGCTGGCAACCATTCAACCCCACCAGACCAAGACCCTACACGTACAGAATCACAATCACTAGCTCAGTACAGGTGTATTGTACAGCCACGCCTCGTGCACATTCGTTCCTTATAGCAGGTTATGCGATCCTTACGGCGAACTTCCAAACCCAGGGTTAGGGTTCCTTCCGTGGCAGGATTGCCCCCCGGCCATCTAGGCTGGTAGAACTCCTTATAGTAGATTCACTTTGCATGGGATATTTATTCACAGAGTTCCCATCTAAAGCGAATATTCCCTTATATCAAAGTATATTTGTGAGGGAAAAAAAAAAAAAAAAAAAAAAAAAAATAACCCCCAAATACCATTCCTTATAACAGACATTAATTCCTTAGGTACCTGGGGCTCCTTACGTTACCGCGAGGTCAAGCCACGACCGTTTTTGCACCCAGAAACCCACTTTAACTGCTATCGTGTGCGAGAGACAATACTCAGCCCCACCCCGGGCACTTATGTATACCGTAACTTTTATCTTTGCGTATACATATCCATATTGTGATCTAGTTATCACGGCCCAAGAACAACTCCACGAAACACTCTACACCCCTTCGCCCCCAGACTACCGCAAGAGTACCTTACCCAGATAAGGGTCCCCGCGCAAGGCCCAGAGATGGCCGTCGGGCCTGCATTCGAGGCGGACCTGACAACCGCCAGTGAGGCGTTGCTTCGCACAGGTGTAGGGTTTGTTGGGTTGATGTACTGGGACTTGCTATACCGTGCTGGCTGCATCGGTCATGTTCTACACACCCGGCCCACACAACAGGGGCTATAGCGAGTTGAGGTTTTATATTGGGGGAGATGGCTATATAGAGATATAGCAATACATTGTGCCGGACGATACCCTATCCCCGAACCGATGCCAATGCCACAGGCTGGTGGCTGGCACAGCCCTTACATCCCCTCCCACCTCCAGCGGCCCTCGGCACCCACACCGTCCTCCTTCCTCCGCCGCACCGGACACGCAGCCAGCCCAAGCAGGTGGCGCGGGAGCGGGAATAGACAGATCTAGCTTGCGCCGGCCGCTGCGGGCATCTGGTGGCTCTTTGGGTGTATTAGAGGCGGTGGTGCAGTTCTTCGTGGGAGGTATGGTGTTGGTCCGTGGCTGGCCTGTTGCGCTCAGCTTGGTGTCCTTTCTTTCTTTCGGAGGCTGGGTTTGGTTTTGTATATTGGTCTTTCAGCCTTTTTTTTTTTTGCAGCCTTGTGGATATGCTCCTACGGTAAGTCTTTTGGGAGGTAATCTCCTGTTCTTGTAACGGTCGTGGTGTACGCAGCGGCGCGGGTCTGGGTCCTTATAGTTAGCTACTTACTGTTTGTTCATGGCGGCGTTCGTGGGGTGGTCAAGGCAGTGGCGTTACCGGCGTTGGCAGACGGGACGGTTGAGTGTTGGCGGTTGTTGCAACAAGCAACGACTGAAACAACGTAAGCACCGAGTGACACCCCGTGACGCAACCACGGTCAGTGGTGCAACGGGCACTGTATGTACTACCATGCACCCCCCGTGCCGGAAAGTGATGCAACAACTCGATTTACAACCCACGGTTTCAACCACATACGACCCAATTTCAACCCTAATGAAGCAACGACACAGAGTAAAGAGAGTATAAAGAATTGATCGGTAAAAGAAATCAAGGTGGTTGTGAATTCACCAAGACCTCACTTAATTGTGCAATATATCCCAAGCGTTGCATCACTTTAAGGACCGTACCCCCGGCCCGGGGTACAGACCTGGCGGGGCCTTGGCGGGTTCTAGTTCGTTTATGGGGGTGTCATCGATATACCCCAGCTCTGTCTACCGTATATGTAGGTTAGAGTGGGTCGAGTACCTCGCGGCTTTTTGTACAGTGGCTCAGCTGTGCGAGTGCTTGGTGCGCGGTGAAATCAGGCATACGATAGCACGACAGTCCAGGTGTGGTGTAAGGAGAAACGGCCGTGGCTTGACTGTGGTACACTTGGTTCTGTACGTAGGGCCTCAAGTCTGGTGGCCGGGGTGAATGGTTGCCGGTGCATGCAGTGATGGTAGTACTTGACTCCCCCCAGGTATGTATGTGGTGCGCGGTGTGCTGGTGCGGGAAGGTTGTGAGTGTGTCTGGCGTAGTGCTTTGGCACGCCTGGGAAAGTGGCCTCCATCCCACTATATAACGTACATACAAGTACTACGCTGAGTCTGGTCTCGTTCTAGACACTGGTAGGGGAGGGGGTAAATAGCTGAGAGAACCTCCCCCCCATCACTCGCTGCGTCTGGGTGTGTAATTATAATATACTAGCTATCATCACTCTTCCGGCCCTGGACAGGCCATGCAGCCGTTCCATATCGACTGCAACACATAGCCCAGAGAAGGGGGAGGGAGAGCTGTGGCTTGTTGTTGTCTCTACTCCAGTACGAAGTGTGGCCTCGGACGTCCCGTCTCTGAGACTCCCACGGCACACTTTCTACTACAAAACACGCACACACACACACAACTCTCCCACCATGGAGCCACCACCAACTCTACTCCATCCCCGATACCGATTAAACAAATAAATAAACAAATAAATAAACAAATCCCCCCCCCGGCCCAAACCTAACCCTGCCCATCACGTGACCGGATAGCACAGCAACCAAACCACGTGTGCTCATCTCTTTCAGCATCGACAGAACGACAGACACACAGATACAGACAGACAGACAGACAGACACACAGACACACACGCACATACGGACCACCGCCATCCCCCCGCTCGACTGGACAGCAATAAGGAAGGGAAAGGAAGGATTCTCAGCACTGGACTCACCCCGGGCGGCCAGTCTTACCACAGACACACCCCGTCCGAGACCTGCACTGCACTGCACTGCACTCCCCTCGCCGAAGGCATGCCCCGCTCCTCGCGCCACTACACCCACATCTACAACGACAACTTCCGGCCCCCGCCGCCCCGAGGAGGAGGAGGAGGAGGGGGGGGACCCAGCAACGCGCACTACTACAGCCACAACCAGCACAACCCGGAGGTCTCGGCGCAGTTCGTCTTCTCGTTCGTGGTCGCGGGGCTGCTGATCCTGTACCACATCCTGCATGGGCTGCTGCGGTGGCCGCCGCCGCTGGAGCTCCTCTTCATGCTAGTCGGCTCGGTGCTGGGCCCGGGCGCGCGCGAGATGCTGCAGAACGCATTCTCCACCGGGCCCGTGGGCAGCGTGAGAGCGCGCGCGGCGAGCCTTGTGGGCGGGGGCAGTGGCGCCGGCGGGGGCGCTGCGGGTGGCCGCGCCGGCTTCGTGGGCGGGTTGTGGAACATGGGGAATACGTGCTACCAGAACTCTGTGCTGCAGGTGAGTCGGGCTCTCTAGGTTGGTGGGTTGGGTTGGGTGCTGACGGGTGTATACAGGCTATGGCGTCGCTGTCGCATCTGAAGCCGCATCTAGTGTCGCTGTCAATCTCGGAGGAGGAGGACTACATGAACCCGTCTGGCGCGCTCTCGTCGCTCATTGCCGACCTCAACACGCTCTCGCCCGGCCCGCGCGCCTTCACGCCGTCGCCCATCATTGTCCGCGGGACCGGCGACTCCGGGTGGATCTACAACGAGCAGCAGGACGCGCAGGAGTACTTCCAGAAGCTGACGGGCGCGCTGGAGAAGGAGGCGTCGCGCTTCCTGGACCGCCGCAGGCGCAGCGCGGTAAAGGGCCTCGAGGCCATCGTGGAGGCTGTCGCCGGGCAGGCGCAGGGGGAGCCGAGCGCGGCGGCGCTGGAGAAGGAGTACAGAAGCCCTTTCGAGGGGCTGTTTGCGCAGAGAGTGGGGTGTCTGCGATGCGGCTATGTAGAGTCGATCAGCATGCAGCCCTTTACGAGTCTCTCGCTTTCCCTGCCGTCTACTGTAAGCCCCCCTTTCTCCCGCGGCCTCGGTGCCTGCTAACCCCTTAACAGTTGGACGCCGCCTGCACAATCGAAGACTGCCTCGAAGAGTTCACCGCAATCGAAGAGATCCAAGAAGTCGACTGCGACAAGTGCACGCTGCACACGCTACACGCGAACCTCGTCTCCCTCTCCACCAAGCCCCTCCTCCCAGCCGACATGCAGACGCAGGTGCGCGCGCGCATCGCCGCGCTCGAGGCCGCAATCGACAGCGACTCCTTCGACCCGCACATCCCGGGGCCGCGCAGCAAGGTGGCAACCACAAAGACGAAGCAGACCATGATTGCGCGCCCGCCGCCCGTGCTCGTGCTGCACCTCAACCGCAGCCAGTACGACGTTGTCACGGGCCGCACGGGGAAGAATTATACGCCCGTTGCGTTCCCGGCGCGGCTGGACCTGGCGGGCATGGGCGTCGTTACGGCGCACGCGGGGCTCACGGTCGATCCCGCGAGGAGCATGAGTGGGTGGGCGGAGGTGGACCCGCCGTCGCCTGCTGCAGCGGGCGGGGGCGGGGGCGGGGGCGAGAGGGTGCTCTATGAGCTCAAGAGCGTCATTGCGCACTACGGCGGCCACCACAACGGCCACTACGTCTGCTACCGCAAGCAGCACGCCCAGTGGTACAAGATCAGCGACCAGGACGTATAGTAAGCCCCCCCCCCCCCCCAATCTTTCATCCCCTCCAGCGCTGACAGAGGCGCAGCACGTGCGAGGAGCAGCAGGCACTCAACATCAAGAACGCGTTCATGCTCTTCTATGAGCGCGTGCCCGATGCGCGGCCGGAGGAGGCGGCCGACGACGACGAGGACGAGGGCTTCGCGGAGGGCGATGGTATCGAGGCCGAGGCGGAGGCGGAGGCGGAGGAGGAGGTGGAGGTGGGGGTGGGGGTGGAGGTGGAGGTGGAGAGGTGAGGTGAGGTGAGGTGGTACGTGTATTTTTTTTTGTGCCTGTTTTTGATGGGGGTGGGGGCGTTGGTGTATGTATTGGATTCTTTTTCTTTTCTTTATTTTTATTTTTATTTTTATTTTTAGTTGTTGTTTTCTCTTTTTTGTTCGCTCTTGGTGGGCGGTGTTGGTGTCGTGTAAAAAGATGCCGGTAGATGACATACAGACATACAGATATACATACTAGTAGTATTCACACATACACACATACTCGTCCCAACTAAAAGTGATGCAACGGCGGGATAGTGAGGCCTTGATTGTGTAGTAAATCCACAGGCCTGGCTGAGGTTGTGGGTGGTGAATCGACCACACACAGTGCATGTACTCGCCAATTTTTAAAGTCCGTTGATATTTTGCGAGTAGGCGGATGTGCTGCCAAGGCCGAGTGATGGCCCGTGATCGTTGGACACAACCACAACCACAACCACATGCAACCCAATTGCAACCACCGCCCAATCCAGGCCCCAAGCAGAACCACAGACACAACGAGAGGCCCTTTGCACATTGTTGTGTTAGTGGGAACCCGTTGCGCTAGGTAGATCTGTATAAGTTTCAACTGCTTCTGGGCTTTCGATCACGGGGGCGTTTGCTTGGGTGGGTGGGGGCTTTGGGTATGGATGGGGGTGCCGGAGGGCGGCTGGCTGGACTTGTAACATACTTTACACATTAACACACCCTACATGTGCTATCCCCAGTTACAAAACAGCCGCGCCCCGCCGGAAAAGCAACGTCTTTGGGTGTCTCTTCTCTCCCCAGAGGGTCTACGGGGAACCATGCTGGACTAGCTAGCTACTTCGGTATCAAATTGACATCCTATGCTACAAACTACCACTCTGTATATGGTAGGTCTCACCCGCCACCACGCGGATGCAGCTGTAGCTGGTGGTTGTGGTCTGGCCGGTATCATGCAGCGGTGTTCCCCTATAGAGAAACGTTGCTCTCCCCCACACATTACAGTCCCGGTATTAATCCAGCTTGACGGTCCTCTTTGTTGGAGGCGCGCGTAACGTACGTCCAGAGCTTTGGCAGCCCGCGGTGTTTTGGGTTGGGTGTGCGGGTGCTTTCCGGTAGTGCTGTAGTCTCGCGCGGGCTGCTAATGGGCGGAGGTGGAGGTGGAGGTTGGCTGGGTGGGGGTGGGGGCTACATCTACTATCTTCTAGATTACATCCTTTTGCGCCCCGCAGCCTTATTGGTTGAGGGTGACGGGGTTGTGTAAATTTTGGGGAACAGTGGTAGACAAATCCTCTCTCTACTTACCATAGCCTAAGGGCTGGATGTAATTAATGAAGTAAACAAAAAAAAAATCCCCTCTCTACGGTACGTAGGTACATGTTGTCGTGCTTAGTCAATACCCCGCGGTCAAATGATAAAAAAAAAACCCGGCAACAAAAGACTTATGTGAAGAAGTAATCATCCCTCAAGAGCGTCGCTACCATGTTGGGCTTTCTCATCACTGCTCCCACCAGGAGTTGAACCTGTTGTGGTCATATGACGAAGCCCAGTGTATTACCACTAGGCCACGCCACGATGCCCCTGTTTGTGCCGTTGTGGTTTATGGGCCCCCCGTTTGTGGAAAGATCTCCTTGGCAACGCATCAATACGTACGTACGCCCGTACAACCGCGCCCGGAAGGTCCGTTGATTCTAAATTGTAAAGGTATTGTAAGGTGACAAAAGTTACCGTGATTTCTGCATAGCGACCAGCAGAAACTTCCTAAAAGTCTAACCCGAAAAGCTAGCAATAGGGACTTCAGCCTAGATACTATGTTCTATTGACCTTGAACTCTCTAATAATACTAATAACTCCTTTATATCTCTTGTGGCCGCCAAGTTATAGCTGGTTCATGAACCACCCTTTTACAGAATCACGGAAACTTTTGTCACCCTACAATATATACACAGCCCACAGACAGCCGCCGCACTTGCGCAGTGGTCGGTGTGGCCTCGTAAAGATACGGTGTGTCGCGGCTGCACTTGGGTAACATACTTCTTGCTGGTCAACCTGGGTTTAACCGCGGTGGGTGGGGGTAGCGAATAGAAGGTTGAGTTTTGTTGTTACTAGTTTTTTTTTTTTTTGCTGGCTGGCTGGCTGGTTACACGGCGGGGGGTACATATACGAAGAAACAGCTCTACTACTAACCCATCCCACTGCACCTACCTATCTATCTACAGCCGGCCAGTCGCCCTACAAGGGTACCCTTATACTTTACACTCTATGTATGTATCGGCACGCACATCAACAGGCACTGGACCCCGAGAGCCCTCTTCTGCACGCATATTCTGTCTGTTGTATCTATCTAGGCACCCACTAACAGGAGTCTGCATGGTGTCTGGAAAGATATACATCGTCTGCTTACTATTATATCACTTTGCCACCGTCCTGATTAGTTAGTTAGGCCAGGGGTTTAACATATATGAACCTCCTGCGTCGGAATTATATTACACTCAGACCAACCAAGCTCCAGGTGAAGGCGGCGGAGAAATCCAGGCCGTAGCACATCCTCACTACATGCACCCGCAGGAAAAAGCGCCAGACCACACAACGGTAGTAAAGTAACTGCCTAGACAAAGGAGTGAATCGAAAAGACATTGAATATCTGGAAACAGTGGACACAGTGTAGAACAGCACAGAGCGAGGCGGACGAGGACCGGACGAGAGGCAGAAGGAAAGGGAATTATTACAACCGATGAGAGAAATGGACCAAGGACGGGAGTGGGGGTGGGGGTTCGTTGTTTACTTTTCCTTTTTTCGTTCCTCTTATGTTTTTCTCTTGTGCTGAAGACGGCGGCGAAGGAGGGTACATGTAGTTCTGTGTCGTCATAGCCGCAAGGCTGCATACAATTAACGAACTAAACAAAACAAAAAACAATCACACACACACACTTATGGAATTTCCGTGTCCCGTTGAAAACTTCGATTTTTGGTGGTTGTGCCGATAGATACTGGATATGCGAGTAGTCGTGAGGCCGCACGCGAGTATGACTTAAAACAAAAAAAAAAAAAAAAAAAAAAAGGGATATGCGAGTACAGGTAATCGCTCTAAAGTACAAAGTACAAAGGTATGGGTCCCCGGGCTAGAGTAGCCTCTGCAGCTAGATACAAGCTCTCCTATATATGGGGTACATGTCCTGCAAGGGTAGGGCTTCGCGGGCCATTCAACTGTACCCTACTGGCCTAGAAGAAGAAGCGAAGGAAAGAGGGATGGGGAGGACTGGAGAGAGACTGAGTGGGAAAGGGAGAAGCGAAGATAATTTTACGATAGAAACAGGGGCCAGTGAATGATGAGGCTCGATCGGGTTAGTGAGCGCGCCAGGTCGGCAAGTGTTGCGGAGGCAGCGGGCGATTTTCTTTTATTTTCTGTATTTCTTTGT
This sequence comes from Morchella sp. 2016-72, assembly GCA_024713865.1. Classification (NCBI taxonomy): domain Eukaryota; kingdom Fungi; phylum Ascomycota; class Pezizomycetes; order Pezizales; family Morchellaceae; genus Morchella; species Morchella sp. 2016-72. The sequence continues at coordinate 338,201 of JAMJEY010000019.1, forward strand.
TTGTGTTATTTTTGACAGGGGAAGAGCGGAGGGAGTGGGTCCATTACCATAGCCTAAGGGCTGGATGTAATTAGTGAAGTAAACAAAAAAAAAAAGTACCCTACTTGTCGCAATCATGCACCAGCACTCGTTTGTCTTGGCGCGACAACAGCACCTTCATTTCATTTCCAGGAGGCGGATCTACTAACTAACTGCATGTAGTCCACGTCTGACAACACAGCATGGTACCAAACTTGGTAGGTATGCAAAAACAACCACGCACCGCAATATATATAGAAAAACAACGTTTTTGAGGGCATCCTCTACAAACCCCACTCTAAACCCCACACCAGGAGTACTACACCCCCAAGCTCGGGAGTCGTGGGTATTACTACTTGCGACTGCCAAAGCTGCTGAGCTTTGCATGTGGCCGGTTACTAACAGAAAAGGCACACTCATCACTCCACAACGTACCATGAGATGTATACTAGTTAGTTGTGATAAGCATATGGTCGCGTCCTAGCCATCTGAAGATATTGTACCGATGTTACGGTGGTATATCTGGACAATATACCCTCAGAGGAGTTGTTTCTCCATGCAGATTGGGTGCGTAGTTATTTTTGTAACCCGGCAGTACATACACGCGGGGGGGCAAACCCGACCCTCGACCTATCACGCCCGCCCACGGCTCGATATTAGCTTAAGGTGGATATGTTCCCACACCCTAACCTCCCCACAGAGCCCATGCACTAACTTAACTTGTGGTCCGTGGTACGGGCATGTTGGGCTTTGGGCGGGATGGGTGAGACGAAGGTGCTGGGACGTGTAGGAGATGTAGAGGGCGGAAGAGGGTTACAGCGGAGAGTCTCGGGGTTTGGGGGGGGGGGGTGTTTTGGGCTCCGGTATGGGAATTTTGTTGTGGCGGCCAGATGGCTTTAGTTCGGACCTTTTCCCTTTCCTGATAGATATTGGTGTAATATTACGGAACTATAGTGTAGATAAGCTCATACTGCCTTTTCCTCTTCAGATCTAGGTTTGGGTCGGCTGTGGTTGACGTGGCAAGAGGAGGGTGTATACAAAGACAGCCGTGCCAGGCAAAACCCCACCAAGCTAGCACGAGAGAAGCAAGAATTACGATACGGCCCTCGAGACCCACGCGGAGATGATATGGGCAGCAAGCACAACACTTCAATCTTTAGAAAGAGCAGAGACATAAAACCTAGCCCAAGGGATCACGAGAGACAAACAAGCTTGAACCAGAACACAGATCGATTTTAGACTAAGCTTTGACTTCCTTAATCCTCCACTTCTTATCGTTATACTGGTAGTTACATGCTGATGGTGGAAGACAATAATTGGCCATGATATGCTACTATTGTATTCAACGCATCTGTACTGTAGTTGACTATCCCAGCCAGGTGGTTACAGACTCAAATTTATCGTTAGGGAGTTCGTAGTCAGTTACACGTAGCATAGGGAAGTAGGTTTTTGGCGGGAAGTAAATGAGGTCAAAATCTAGAGATCGGACCTCGTACCAATGACCGAACTTCTTCTCACTCTCCCTAGAACAAACCCGGCCACGAAAATACCAAGGGATTATCATTAGAGGATCATCTGGTCCATATGTACCGTAGAGGCGACTGGCTTCTCTCACTTCGGCTTCCAAGGCCCTCTCTTCCCACCAATTCAACCCTTCCTCTTTGTTATCCAACCACCAACCCCAATCAGATTTACTTGCATCCCACAACTTCTTTGCAAATTTGCACTCTCTTACATGGGAATCAAACCCCACATCGTCGTAGGCGCGGTCTCTGTTAAGGTTGACTATGTAAGGAAAAAGGCTTCCGTGAGGAAAAAGGTTTCCGGGAGTAAAGGGCCCATTTCGCCAGTCACGCAGACAACCACGACAGTAAACCCCTTCCTCCCTTTTGCCGCTCTTAAGGTCCAACAAGGGAAAGCGAACAGTAACCATGCGCCTGGTAACGAGAGTGTCCTTCCAAGTCCTATGAAGTCCGAGTTTCTTTGTAGCCGCCGCCCTTCTCTCGACTGCCTCCCCCATCTCAGCCGCTCCGCCGTGAAAGAGGATCCCGGCAGACTCGGCCAGTTTCCGGGAAACGAGCGCAACTGGGCCCTTTATGACCTTGGCTGTATCATCATAGATCCCAGGAATTGTCTTGACGGTTCCAACCAGGCTGTGCATCTGTTTATCGGTGAGGGCGTAGAGGTCTCTCGCAACGTAGGTTCTGATCATCGCTAGGTCCGGGGAGTTTTGCATGCAATTGCTACAGCACCGGGAGAGTGTCGGAAGGTAAAGATGAGCAGCAAAGTCTCCGCAGATGTGGCAGCCCGGGGTGACAAGGGCGTTGAAAAGGTCTTGGACAGAAAAAGTCGTGGCAGCGCCTGTCTTGAGGATAGCCTGGAATGCATGGGGTGCGTACTTTCGTGTAGTCTTAAAGGCCGGGACCAGGCCCACAATGGCTTTGGCATAGGAGTTGACTCTTCGCATGGCACAGATCGTGTTTACATCGAGGTTCTTGCAGATTTCGACTAGAATATCGGCGGGGAGCTGATCGAGCTGGCCAAACCCAGGGGAGGGGCGGGGGGTGGTGTCGAATGTTGCCTGTGTGGCAGCCGGATCTGGAAACTTTGTTTTGGTAGAGATGGTGTACCAGTTGATATCAACACGCTTGCAGGCCATCACCGCAAGATGGAGATCCGCAGAGCGGGGGTTTTCGGAAATTGGGAAATCCATGTTGGTTGGTTGGTTGGCTGGTGATGGGGAAGGGAGACTTTGGGGGTTTTTTTTTTGGGAAGTACTCACGTATTAATTAAGTCCTGAGAATTCTTGGTAGCAACGGGCTCACAAATTTCTCAGGACTTAATTAACGCGCAAGTATGGTTGCCAAGGAACCAGTCTCGTTCCCAACTCCCTCGCACCACACCGCAGTCTGGACACGAGACTAATTTCGATTTGGTTTGTAGAGCTCGGTACCAAAAGCTACGCAACAACGCTCGAGGCACACCGAATGAACCTTTTGTAGTTCCATAGATGAAGACTATGATATCGATTCAGGTTTCATTTCTGCGGTAGGTTTTATACAAGAGGGTTTTTGTTCTCTACTTTGCCAAAAATGCCCCAATAAAACTAATGCCCGCGGTCTTCCGGCGATATGGGTGTTGTATAGCTCTGCAATCGGAGAATGCTGGTGGTCTGTTTGGCCCACAAAACTCTGGAGCTTCCTGGACATAACTCAGTGTCTAGTGGGGATCACATGACCGACGAGTGATCGCTTGTGACGATTGTTTCTTGGCAAGGGTAAACCTCTTCACATTATCAAGATAGGTGATATACTTCAAAGTCCATTATTCAGCAGAATCATACCATTTCTAAAGAAACACGACCCCCTCAACCAAGTTAACCGGCTACAAATTCTGAATTACCGAATGCGTTTCCCAAATGTTACCTAAAAACTAGATAAAAATACTTAAAAACAGCACCATAACTTTTTCGCCAAAGGGTACAACCACCACCACTTGCCCTCCCTTCTCCTGAACACTTTTATGCCCACATAGCCTTGAACCTCTCATCGAAGGTGGACCTCAACACCTTGAAGGCTTTGAGAACCTTCCCGAACCCTTCGCTCCTTTTAATCATTTCCTCCTCCTCTCCTTCAACTTCCTCGCTGACAAGCTCCACCTCCTCAAGATCACCCTTCTCGTCACCGCTTCCTGAGCTCAGATCGTAGTATGTACCTGGCCCATCCTTGAGTACTGCAATCAATCCGGGCACGATAGCCTCTAGGATAACCGAAAAATCTTTTAGCATAAACCAGACCTTGTCTGAACGAATTCCATTCTCGGCTTGAAGCCTATTTACGTCGCTGTGCTTGTAGAAATCAACAAGATATCCATTGTATTCCGCTTCGTCAAGCGGAGTATTTGGTATCGATACGCCTTCAGGAAGAACCCCGACGCGGACAGAGGAAACCAAGTCGCCGACCGACGCAAACTGGTCAGTATACCCAGAGAGCGCTACGAAAGCTGAGCGAGCTGCAGGTCCAGTAGCGGGCTTCCCCTCTGTACTGCCACAACTAACACCCGAAAACGGCAAGGTGTTGTCCGGAGAATTACAGTACTCTTTCGCGAATGTCTCGACATAGGTGGTGAATGTTTTCAGGGTGTCATCATTCTGTTGTTTGAGGATTTGTTTCATTCGAGCCGGCATTGGAGGAAGAGTCTTGGTCATCCCAGGGCGGCATTTTCTGCGCCCGAACAGATGGGCCATCACGAGCAAGAGGTCCTGGCATGTTTGTTCAGGCTTCTCGTAAATATCTCTACAAACCTCCTGTAGATAGCCACTGATCAATAACGCATGAAGCGCAAAGGCAGAGCCCTCGGTGTAGTAAAGATGACTCATCATTCCGGCAAAGTTCAACGGCGCCCCAGTAGAACCGATAAGCTTTTGTTTTCGTAGGAACTCAATAGAAAAACGGAGGTGGTGAAGAACTTGTTCTTTAGGCGCATGCCCGCCGAGAACCAGCTGGTCCTGTGTAAGTAAACTATTAATCATTTTCTTCGCGTGTTCTGGTTCCTTCGAGCAATGCAGAAGAATGAGTTGACGAAGTACTAATGATGCACTGATCGGAAAGTGGCCAAGAAGAGGTGGAAGCTTAGACGATATGAGACGGTTAATCCGGTCCTCCGAGAATGCATGGAAGACAACATTTCCGACGTTGTCAAAGCCACGACGACCGGCACGACCAGACGCTTGGCGGTAGTTGAGGGCTGTAAGCTCGATAGAGTCCCCAGCAAAAACGGTAGTACGGGTAGGCATGTTAACACCGAGGGAAAGCGACCCGGTAGCAATCACCACTCTAAGGTACCCTTTTCGGAACAGCATCTCAACGGCTTGACGGTATTTTCTAAAAAGAAGTAAGTAATAAATTAAATCACTAATGTAAAAGTTAAGCTTACCTGTTCAAACCAGTGTGATGAACGCCAATACCCCTCTTGAAAGCGTTTACCAGCATCGGAGAAACCCCCCACCTAATCAAGTCACTGATGTCGCTTTCCAGTTCCGCATTTCCCTGCTTCCTGGTATCTGCAAACGAGAATTCGGCACTCGGATACTTCGGGTCGAATCGATCCAAGTAGCTCCCCTCCATTTCGCCTGCATCTCTCACCATATCATTCTTGGATTGCCCTGCCTCGGGCTTTGCAATCTTTTGGGCCTTGGACCCACGTGCGTTCTTATTGGCCATATACGCCTCCCAAGCTTTGACAGTGCTAGTCCACTTTGGATTGGTCTCCCTCCATTTAGTCTCAGCGGCCTCGAGCTGTTCGCAGAGTACTGTACAGATTGTCTCGCACTTTTTACGGCTGTAGTTGAAGAGAATTGCTGGCAGAGCATTCGCATTATGAAGGGACTGCAAGAGCTCGAGTGTATTCCCATATAGGTAGGTATTCTTGTCGACGTCCGCACCTGTAGTAGTTTTAGTCCCTACTTGAATGCTTTCGCCTGTAGTAGCTTCGAGTTTAAGTGCTTTCCGTTCCGCGATCTGCTCGTTTGACAGAATTTCAACGACCTTTGTAAAAGGTGATGTTTTATCCTTCATCCAGGCCATTACAACCTTCTTCAACCCTTCCTCCCATTCTATCACATCCTTCTTCACAATTACCTTGCCTGTCGTCCCAAAAACCTTCTTGTAGTCCAGCTCGTCGGGGATAGGGAAGTTTTCGTTCTGAGTTTTCAAAAGGGCCCGGTACAGTTGGAGACAGTCTTTAGGTTCAAGCGACAAATCATCCTGCATCTCGATTCTTGAATTTACTAATGCAGCGATCGGGTGTATTCTTGTCATCCCATCGCCAAGTTCCAAGGTTCCGAAGCGCGAGGTCCTTGGAAGCCCATCAAACACAGCTGCTTGGTCTCCCTTCGGATGATATACAAACTTGCGAAGATCGGAATACCTATGTGGGTGTTGCACCATATTGAGTTTGACGCCTTGTGCACTCTGTGTTGCTTTGAGCCAAGAGGAGAATTCCTCTGCATTTCCGACTGTGGCGGATAAGGCGACAATTGGGCAGGGGGATAGCAGCAAGAGTTGTTCCCATATAGCACCATCCTCAGCATTTCCGATGGAGTGCACTTCGTCAAAGATGATGCGCTTGATGCGAGGGGTCCAGGATGTGGCGTTCGTTGGTGACATAAGCATACTTTGGAGGACATGGGGGACCGTGATGAGAATTTGGCATTCCTTAGGCTTGTTGACAGACCACTCTCGGGTACCAATTGCCCAAACAAATTTTCCAGCATAGCGGTAGTTCTTCTTGAATCGTGAAATGACTTCGGCAGCAATTTGATTCACCTAGGGTTCATTATTAGTTACGAGTGATAGTCCATGATCATAAATAGGAATAGGTTAACGTACCAAGGCCTTAGATGGGGCAACGTAAATCAAAATACCCTCATCACTCTCCTTCAAAACCTTCTCCATTGCGTAAAACGCAATAAAGGTCTTACCCGCAGAGGTTGGAGCAACCACAAGTGCAGAATTATCACCGTCGAGTTCGTCTAAAACCTTTCTCTGCCAACCATCAGGCTCGAAAGGAACACGCGGGTCGGGCGCGGAATCCATATTGCGATCCATCCAAGGCCCACAATGCAACAGCTGAAATTCCTCACTGGACATACCAATCCTGATATCAGGGGACTCGATCTTCCCGTTCCAAGCTGCGTCAAACTGGCTCGAAAGCTTGCGATCGGGGAGTGTCTTAATTGGCTTCCCTGGAGGCATAGCGATTCCGAGTGATAGGAAGATGTTTTGGATAAAACTTTGAATTTTCTGCGTGATCCCTGCAGAACCGAGAACCGTGCGCGCCTCGTCGAAAATGACTGCAGTAACCATATATCCCAGCTTCTGTCCACCACGACGACAGTACCCAGTCCACAAGCGTTGGAGAAGTTGCAATTTATACAACCGTCCCTCGGCTTGGATAAATGGCCATTCGGAATTATCCTTGACTGTCCTTTGCGTATCCTTCATCCATGTATCCAACCTGATTATCGCATCCTCGTCATCCGTGATCTTCTTCACGTCCCTAAAAAAATTGTTCCAAAGTTCTTGCAGCTTGGCTTCTTTCCCAGCCTTCTTCGCAGAGTTATTTTGACGGATAATCTCAGCAGCTGAAATTTTCCCGGTTGCCTTTCCTTTAGGCGCAGTGCTTTCCTTCGCGGCCGCCTTTCCTTTCGCAGGGACGGCCTCTTTCTTCCCAGGGACCTTTTTTCCACCCTTTGCAGTCTTATCAACTGCTTCCGGCGTGTTTTCAGGGCCTTTGACCTCTTTTCTCTTACCTTTTTCTTCCACAACGATGAGTTTAGGGTCGATACCACCGTTTGTAGAGTCTGTAAGTGACGCTGCATATCGGTTCATCTGGTTACAATACTGCTGCTCTGACCTTCTGACCTTCCCAGCAGCTCTCTTCTCGAACTTATCACCTTGCTGTCCCTTTCCCACCGGTTGTGTAACCTTTCCAAGCCTACCAACACCCAGAGATGGCTTCTTGGGCGCTTTGACAGGTGCAGCAACAACCGCCTTTTTCGTGAACTGCCATGTTTGTGTTTCGCGGGCAATTTGAATATCAGCATCAGCTTCAGTATTTTCCTCGTCTTGTGTGGACACATCTTGCGGCAATTTAATCTGTGACAAGTATGGGTCGAGAACGGGGTTAGAGAAGCGAAGAAGGGTCGTTTGGCGGGGAGTCAGTGTTGCGGTTGACGATTCTGAGTAGGTGGTAGATGCAACCTCGGTAGTTGATCCTTCGTTTATAGAACCGTCCACTGATACAGTATCTTCGGTGTGCTCTATCTCTGGTGCCACATCTGGGATAGGGGCGGTTTCGGTGCCTGTGAGCTCAGGGAAGCTCAGAGTAACGTCGGCGAGGCGGTGTACTTCGGAGGAGAGTTTTGAAAAAGTTTCCTTTACAGCGTCCGTAACAGGATCTGGGGTAAGTAAAATGAGTTTCAACAAAAGCCTTCCATCAAGAAAATCGCAGATATCATTCTTTGCACCCTCGAAAGAAACCTCTTGGTTTTGAAGGAGCTCTTTAGATACTGGGACAATGCGCTGCAGAAAGCTGTGCAGCTCTGGGCCTGATTTTGCTTTTTCCGGGAGGGCGAAACACCGTTGTAGAAGCGAGAGATGCGACAACAAAGCGGTATGAAGCAGGAATACACTATGCAGATACTCCTGCTGTCCGTCGGGGTGTTCTTGCTTAAGGGACCTGGCAACGGTAGCTACAGATAAGCGCTCTCTGGCCGATCCAAGTTCAGACAGCGAAATCTTTTCCTTTTGCACCCCAGGTTCCTCGTCCTCTGGCTCTGCTTTGAGAAATACTGGCTCCTGAATGTAATTTGTTTTGAGGACAGCTGAGAAAATCTAGCAATACAGAGAAAGAATCAGCTCAATGGACAGTGAACTCGCCCCCCTTTGGGGATAAATACCTTGCCATTAATAAATTCGCACTCGTTAATCAACACAACGTTCTGGCCAATGTCGATGAATTTCTTTAGTGATTCCAATAAGGGTTCTCGTGCATCTTTAGCCTCCGCTCCATCATGACACATGACAAAGTACGGCCGCTTATCGTCCAAATATCTCTGGAATCTCATATCTTTGACATCTCTAAACTTTGACACCAGTCCCTGCTCACTGCCCACGCTCATCAGGTGCTCCACGGTCACTGACCTGGCAAATCGATACTTCCACGCGTTCTTCATTCCTGCTGGCGTGGACGGTACGCATATCTGTTCACAAGCTGCAGCACAGAAACTCCTTTTAGCCCACGATCCTTCTCTAACTTCCTTTACCACACAGAGTTGGTTGAAAATTCTAGCAGAGAGTAGTTATTGCAGACCGTCGAAAAAAACAAGTGCAAAATTACACCTCTTCCTCCTCAGCCTATCTAGGAACGCTTCGACAGCAAACACTGCATGTAGTAGCTGGAACCCTTCGTCAAAGTCGACGCGAGTGTCTGAGAATACCCGGCGTAGCAGTGAGTCGCCTTCAATGATGAAGAACTCTGCTCCCGCAAAGCCATCAATCAGATCGATATTGTTACGGTGCTTAATAGTCGTGTACCAAGATTCGTGCCCCATATCCGTTGATGAGGTTTCTTGCCCCTCCATTTTTAGGGTTTGAACAGAGCTGATGGCAGGATGTTAGCTGAGATAAGCGATAAGAGAATGTTTCATCCCGAATTTGGGGATTTTGTTTAACTCACATGTATGAAGTCGCAGCACAAGATATATTTGCTCAATGGATGATTTCTCGCTTGGTCGGCTCAATTTTGGGGGGGGGAATCGACTGCGGGGTAGATAAAAGCTTCTTGTGGAGATTGGAAACTGCTTTGCTGTTGATGCGAGGTAAGTGCGTCGTTCAGGCAGCAGCAGTCCAGTAAGAGTCGATCAACGGAGATTGGGCGCAATGAGCCACAACTTCAAGAGTGGCGTTCGCACAATATTTACATGTATTATCTTCTCCTGGAGCCAAAATTGTACCTTGAATCGTATTCTTACACGCTATGGGTTAATTATTACGGTTCGGAAGTGGCTAGGAAGTTTAGATTGTAACTAGATTAGATTAGATAAGATAACAATGTGGGAATCTCGAGAACAAAGCAAAGAAAATATGCATACCGACTTCTCGAAAGCCCATATTTATCTTTCAGCCTCTAATAGAATTAATTTGGTCTTTAGCTAACTTTCGCAAATACCACTCTTGTATAGTGTCACGCTGCCAAGACTACATGTATGATGTATGAATGTCACCTACACCATTCGAACAGCGAAAGGAATCGTAAATACCGTTTTCAAACCTACATGTACGCATTGTAGCCTCCATCCTCCGAGAGAAAACCCCGCCCACCAGCTTCCGTATCTCCATAAGTGTTTAGTGCGCTTTAATGCGCTCCGCATCTAGGAGAACACAACACAATACTTTCACTCTTATCAGCGTATAAATCGAGCCTGTTTCCTATATATCAACCCATAAAGTGGTTTTATTACACTTTAGTTAAATCAAGCATCTCATCTTCTCTACATGTTGTATCTTCATTGCTCGCATATTTGACAAGGTAGGGCTTACCCTCGCCAAGACATCCCACGAAAAAACCAAAACCAAAAGAAACTTTAGTCCGTTGCAGCAGTGTCTGCCTCAACGACCAAGCTGCCCCGCGCCATCGATAAACGACCGACCACCACCCCTCTAGACTCGCAATTCCACCCACGAACCGCACACATCAGATTCCGGCGCAACCCCAGCTATCATCATGACTGATCAGGACTCCTACATCCATCTTGCCAGGCCTCTTCCGACGCTTAATGTGTCGCCTGCCCATGCCACAACCGGCCCTCTAAACGTCCAGATTCATGCGCAAGTCGGTTATCCTTCCGCAATATAGGAGTAGTGGGAGTAGTGGGCATGTTACTGATATTTTCGGTGGTCCATAGGCGCTCTTTTCTATCCTCGACCACTCGTTAAGACGGAATGCGGACCAGGAGAGGGTCATTGGGACACTGTTGGGTGTTAGGAGCGAGGATGGAAGCGAGGTTGAGATCAGGAATTGTTTCGCCGTTGGCCATAACGAGAGCCAGGAGCAGGTGCGTTATACCATGAGATCTAGGGGGGAGAGCCCAGGCCTAGATGAGATGGAATAGGATGAATAGAAGGCTTACTAGGAGCATAAGGGATATAGGTTGAAGTAGACATGGACTACCACAAGACCATGCTCGGACTCCACCTAAAAGCAAACCCCAAGGAGGTTCTGGTCGGCTGGTATCTATCCCCCACTCCCCCTCTACCCTCCCTACTAATCGAACACTAGGTACGCTACCTCCCCCGAACTAAACACCTTCTCCGCCCTGATCCAGAACTTCTACGCTTCCAACGGCGAGGGAACCTTCCCCCACCCCGCCGTCCACCTCACTATGTCCACCGTCCCCGGCAAAGACATCGCCATCAGAACTTACATCTCCTCCGCCGTCGGCGTCAACCCCGACCGCATCGCCGACTCCTGCCTTTTCGTGCCTGTACCCTACGAGATTCGATACAACGACAGCGACCGCAGCGGGCTCGAGCTCATCGCTGGCGCCAAGAACAATGAGGACCGCAAGGTGGGTGTCATGACGGACATCCATGCGCTCGAGAGGGCGATCGAGGAAGTGTTGGGAATGCTGGACCGTGTCAGCGACTATGTTGCAAAGGTCGTTGTGAGTCTTCAGTGTTTCCCCCATGCTCGGCCTTGAGCTAATCACGACACTTTTATCAGGATGGCGAAACCGCTGGCTCTACCGCCATCGGAAAGTTCTTGATGAACACCCTCGCCTTGGCGCCGAAGGTGTCGGCAGCTGATGTGGAGCGCATGTTCAACACGCATATCCAGGACGTCCTCCTCATCTCGTACCTGGCCAACACCATCCGTACCCAGATTGACCTTTCCAACAAGCTTGCGAACCTGACTGGGTCCGCACCAATTCCAACGGCTGTAACTGCTGGGGGTAAATAGAGGAGATAAAAGGGATCGGGATGGTGGGACGGTGGTAGGGACTATAAATTTATCCATGGAGTAATTTTCTGTTCTTTTTTTTTTTTTTTTGAATAAAAAAAATTCAAAATAATGCTTGAGCACTTGTGTACCGCTGAATTGGGCTCTGGGTGACTTTTGGAACTGTTCCAGAGATACGCACAAAACCGAAATACAAGACCCCAACGACTTTTGGGAGTAACTCATCACTATTTCCTGGGCCGCCGGCGCCGTGTTAAAGTACGATGGCAGTTAGGCCTAACTAATACATAGTTTCTCGGGACTTGAATTTGTTTTTTGTTTTGTTTTGAAGCAGCCGTTTAGCAGGCCGGAAATGTGCATTCCGACTTAATACGAAACGACCATCGCAAGACCTACATATCCCTCCACGATGTCATGTCCTGAGTGAACCCAAAAACCCGAAGCTTTGGTTTGAAATTGCACTTATCACGTGAAAGCAGTAGAGTTGCTGTTGCACAAGGATGTCGATCATGAGCGGTGACTCGCGTCTCGGCGTTTCGCTAAACCTCAGACTACAGGTACTTACATCCCACATTTACATTGCTCTACAAACAGAACTACCACGACACAAAACACCACTCCCAAAGGTCCCTCCAAACAAAATATCACCAAAGCCAGTATTACCCCTCAATCCCTGTCCCACTCCACTCCTGCGTAATACTCAGTGGTGTCCTCGACCTCGGTGTGTGGGACGACCTAGGGGTCTTCCCCTTGATATCCGCCTGCAACAGCTCCTTCGCAAAGTTGGCGCCATTCTCCTGCGTCGTCAGGTCCAGCAACGCCTCCCTGAACTTCTCCGCCGTCCAGCTGATGGTAGCGTCCGTGCTCACGCCGCCAAACGGACGGTCCGAGATCTCCACCATCAGCGAGAGTATCAGCAGCGAGGCCAAGCTACAATACAAAACAACGGATCAATACGGCGCGGTGAGCTTTCGCTGATAGGGTATGGCATGATGTGGACTTACAACCCAACGGCCGAGAACGCAACACCCACGCGATGTAGCCGGCACGGCATTCCCGCGCTCCATGGCATAGCGCCGTCCGCTCCCGCGGGCAGACACGACAGCTGCTCGACGGCGACAGCGCCGCCGGTCCATACCGACGCAAGCCAGAACGCAGTGCTGCTGAGGAGGAAGAAGAAAGCTGCCTTCTTCCCCGTTGAAGGGGGGCGGATTGGGCCGTTGCTGCGGGCAAAGCTCCAGCAGAACATGAACAGCAGGGATAGGACCGACTGTGTGGGTTTCTGTTAGCCGCGGTGTGTGTCATGTAACGCGGGTGGAGACGTACTGTGGTGAGGAGGAGAATGGCGTTGGACTTGGTGAAGGAGTCGTGCTTGTGCTTGGCAAGGATGTAGATGGGCGCTGAGAGGGAGTAGAGAGCGGGTGGGACGAGGAAGCTGATGAGGACCTTGACGATGAGGAGGATGCGGTGGCGGCTCATTGCTGGTGGGTTAGTAGATAGGTATGTTGGTGCTGGCGCGGCGGGAGAGGCGTCTTCGGTCCTTGGTTCTAGCGATCTAGAGAGCAAACTCGGGGGCATACATGATATATAAATGTAACTAGAGCTCTACAATTCCTCCCCGCACCAACCGGAGGCTGGGCGACCCGCAAAAAAAAATAAACAACATTCCATCTGGCAAACCATCCGGAATGCCCAAATGAAAATATCAGTCCCCCCGACTACAACCTCCTCCACCAATTCTGCCTGGTGGACACGAGGCTACTTATGAAGTACACCAGAACTTTTACCGGTGGCTGGTATGTTTGATGTGCGAGCCGTCAGCGCCAGATCAGTATTTGGGGTGGCTTGCATGTCGGCCGGAAACGACGAATTGCGGGGGCTTGGGAAGTTCGGAATGGGCGAGATATGCCAAGCCATGAGCACAACGGATTTATGAAAACGCATATGGAACTCACATATGGATGGAGTGTGTGAGGGTATAGGAATCCAGCAGTACTTGCCTCCCTCTTTTATCGGAGGACGTCGGTTTTGGCAGAAAACATCACGGGATTGTGGAATGCGTAGTGGAATGTTGACATGTTCAAATATCACGATGCCACGATAACCGCGGCTTTTTATTGCAAGATTACCCTTATAGACACATTTACAGGGTGATGTTTCTCTAAGTAGCACCGCCTGGTTGCTACGAGAAAAATGCATCGCAATATTGTTTACCATTAGAGGCCAGAACCCCCGAGAACACAACTTTCCTCTAACCAGCATAAATAGATATATATCTACAAGACACATCCATGAGGTTTAATTATAGAATTTAGTAACTAGTGATGTCTTAAAAATATATTTATGAAATCGTTTTCCTTCTCAATGGGGGCCGAAATGAAAAACGGCGCGAAATACTACCATAAGACTACGGAACTTAGTGACGAATACCGCATTAAACTGGCATTGGTGGGAGAGTACTCCACTGTATTCTTACAACATTACTAGCGTATTGACAACCCCTTTTGATACTGTATATAAACTATCGGGGTATGTTGAGTGTAATTATAGAGATAGGAGCTGTGCTCTTTTTTTTCCTTGGTGTGCGTCAATCAGGCAATGATGAAAATTAAAGCCAATCAAATAACAATAAGATACCAACCGAAACTAAGGGTTTTTTTCTAAACAGAGCATGGAGCATTGTGGGGTGTCAAAAGTAACCGGAAATCAGCCTCGCAACCAAGCAAATGGCCTACATACAACAACCAAATTTTGTACCACCCTTGAGCCCGTATTAAAACCGACCATATAACTATAGAGGATCACAGAATTAAAATCTCTTGTCTTATTTTAAGCGTACACAACGCCAGATGGATAAGATAAAGACAAAAAGATATCAAACAGAGCCCGGTAATCGGTACACTGCATGATATACTCCCAAAATTCCGTTGCGGGGAATTGAACCCCGATCTAGTCGGTGAGAGCGACTGATGCTAACCATTACACCACAACGGATTGAGAACAGCATCCCACTTAGCGTATATAGGGGGATTTTCCATTTGCGCTTGACAGGGGTTGGGTTAACGTGAGGGGCCCCTGTCTAAGTGCGAGCTAACTCTAAAGTTTATGTAGGCTTAGAATATTAGGCTATATTTTAATACACAGATTTATATGGACCACCTAGAAGTATGCATTAACGAGGAATATGGGTAGTCGATACCTACATGTAGGTACAGGTATAGTCTACTTGGGTAGATCTTTTCCCGGTTGCTGTGCACTGCATGTGCCACAAGATATATTCTGGATCGTAATCGTTGAACCTTTCAGTAAACACAAGCTTCCAATATGTCCTCCCATGTCACAGGTCTTTCAAGGTGGAAATGTAGGAATTGGTATGTAGGTATATACTCGAATCTTTAATATATAATGAGGTATTGCGAATTAAAACCCAGCCCTCCTTCTCCTTCTTTTTTCTTTCTTTTTTTACATGGAGTGCTTCAATCTTTTATTTACTGGCAGGTGTTATAGACCGATACATGTATGAACATTAAAACATATATATTGCGGCGTGGATAAGTTTTTTACACCGCTAAGGCGGATGAGATGCATGGAGGGGGTACTACATGTACATGTGCTTGCGGTGAAATTAAGTATTGTCTCTCGCGATAGCATGGTTGCTAGTGTGGTTGGGACAATACTTAATTTCACCCCAAGTACATGTAGGTAAGTAGGGTCCTCACTACAAAAGTCGTCGACTCGTGTGCTCGTAGGGGGTGGTACGAGATTATGTAGGTCCTCACTTAAGTGTTGCTTATTCATCTCACGAAACAGTGTAACAACGCCACCAGCAATTGCGCCAGGCGTAATTGGGTATGGAATACCTGCAGATATGTTACTCTAGTCTACTATCTACTATGTACTAGATTACATCCTTTTGCCCCCCGCAACCACGTACCGTGGAGAGAGGATTTGTCTACCACTGTTCCATAACTCGCGGTTAAATGATAAAAAAGCCGGCAACAAAAGACTTATGTGAAGAAGTACTCATCCCTCAAGAGCGTCGCTACCATATTGGGCTTTCTCATCACTGATCCCACCAGGGTTTGAACCTGTTGTGGTCATATGACGAAGCCCAGTGTATTACCACTAGGCCACGCCACGATGCCCCCATTTGTGCCGTTGTGGTTTATGAGCCCCCCGTTTGTGGAAAGATCTCCTTGGCAACGGCATCAAAGGCAATGAAAGGTTTTTTTTTTTTTTTTTTTTGTTTATGGTGCGGCGCATCTTAAAGGTGACAGCAAATTCTGTCGCTAATAACTTTTTAACAAAGCAAGATATCAAAAATCTGTCTGATAAAACTGTAGGTCTAGTGATTATAAACACTTCTATCAGTCATATTTTTGATATTCTGCCTTGTTAAAAAGTTATTAAAGATTGAATTTTCCTGTTTTTGTATGCAAAAAGCGCCAAGACTTGGTGAAGTGGAACAGAATTATACCCCTACATCACAGACTTGCAGCCAAGACATAGTTTTCAGCCACAACATGGCTGAAATAGAAGGATCCTATTGGTTTAAGGGCAGTTAGAGTGGCCAAGATTGTTCCAGCTGAGGTACCGGCATGTCACCTTTAAGACGCGCCGCACCATACATCATTAATTTCAGGGCAATGAAATGTCTAACTGGCAGGAACGGGGGGGAGAGGAGACTGGAGTAAATGTATACATGCATTTACCTGCTTGAGGCAGGGTGGTAACCCCTAGTAAGTACGTACTTGAGTTCGTGACAGATATTAGTGGAGTAGTAATGCCCTGTCATTGATAATGTCAACTCTACGAATAGAAATATGGCTAAGACAAAGATATTGGCTTAAATGGGATACACTTCATCACCAACACATCATTGTTCAAGTTGAGCACGTCGAAATTGTTGAGTGGATTAAGCACTTGGTTGACTGGATCGGAATATATATATATATATCTTGCAGCTAGATTGGTGTGCCAAACTTTAATGCGAGCGCCGTGTAAACCCCCCCCCCCCCCAGAATACCGCCATCACAAGTCTCTTATCAACATCTCTTAAGGAATATCCCGTAACCCAAATAATCATACCACTATCCCCTCAGTTAATTGCTGCCAGGTTTGAGGCATCTGATCTTGCCGGACGGGGGGCCTAGTTTGTCAGTGCGTGAGGCGTAAGCCACATCTGAATTGATTTCTTGGCGAAACCTGGCAGCTTTAACAGACGGAGGGATAGCAACGCTAACTACAAGTAAATGCTTAGAGGAGCGAACGATATAGAAAATTGATATCGAAGAGTAAACCACAACGCCAAAATCCAGGATTGAGCCCCATCTCATCCTCCAGCTCTCCTATGAAAGGCATCGAGCTGGGCCGCCTGGTTCGCAGTGAGGATGGTGGCCCTGATAGTTTTCAATGCCTGCTGGAAATGATGTCTCTGAAGTACTCTTCGTGACGGGAACTTGCCTGTCTTGTGGTCAGGGGATTCACTATGAACACAATTAAGTGCAGCAGAAACACAGAGATTCTTTAGATCGGAACCCGTGTATGCTGGCGTTAGTTGTGTAAGCATGGAGAAATTGATGTCAGGCGCCAATTCCTCCCCCTTGAGGAGCAGTTGTAGAATCTTTTGCCTTTGGCTGGCTGTGGGAATATCAATGTGGATATGTAATGGCGCACGGCGCAGTACCGCAGGATCGAGGTCGAAGGGCCTGTTTGTCGACAATAATAGAAATGGGGATCCACACTGCTCGCCACACCATCCCACTCCAGCAAAAATTGGTTGAGCGATGCGCGTACATGTTTTATGTCTCCGCTTTTGCGGACGCTACAGATTCCATCCGCTTCATCAATGAAGAGTATATGGGGAAAGTTTGCGCGCCAGTGTGAAGGCTGCTCTGATAACTTTCTCATCTTCCCCCAACGGGACTGAAAAACGCCGGCAGAAGCGATTTCAAGCATAAGAAAGCCGGAATTTCTAGCCAATCCTTTCGCTAGGAGGGTTTTCCCGGTTCCTGGAGGTCCATAGAGGAGCGCGCCAGTAACCTTATTTTTACGAAGTACACCGTACTGGAATGCATCGGGTCTGTATAAAGAAAGGGAAGTCACACGCTCAAGCTCATCGATGATGTTACGATTAACGTAAATATCTGAGTAGTCCGGGCTAATATTTGCTTGGGGTTGGTCAGTAATCCAGGGCTCACAAAAGTTGTAAATAAACGTGACCTACTAATATCAAAAATCCCATTCATGAGTTTCAGCTCATACTCATTGCATCCATCCTTTACCTCCGCTAACCTCTTATCACAACTTTCTTTATCGTCCCACCTCCACCTCAACCGCTCCCTATCCGTACTAGGCCCGTCTTTCGCCGGTTTCTACATGTTATCCGCGCAGACTGCGGAGAGTTCCATATTAGAATCAGAGAGACCGGGGGAGAGACCTCCCGAGTCTGCATTTTCTAATTCTCCCGGGACCGGCTGAAACCAATTTGTGTCGGGCGTCGCGGGGTCAAGTCCAAGCCCGTCTCCGAGTGGTGTTTCTCTATCTTCTAAGCTTTCCAGGACCGGTTGAAGTGGAGCTATATCAGATATCGTAAGATCTGGAGTAGGTCCGCCCCCGAGCGGCGCTTCTGTGTCTTCTAAGTCTCGCAGGGCTGGTTGTGGTTGAGTTATATCGGGCATCGTAAGATTTGAAGCAGGCCCGTCTCCGGGCAGTGCTTCTTTGTTTTCTAAGCCTTCCAGGGCTGGTTGTGGTTGAGTTGTATCGAACATCCCAAGATCTGAAGCAGGCCCAGCTTCTAAGAGCCGTTTATACTCTTTGAACCCACACAAATCGTTCATCCATGTCAAAGCTTCTATCATGTTTGCCTAACGGTGAGAAGTAATCGTCGTAGAAAGATTTCTAAAAGACGAGCGGGGTGATAAGCTGCGTTTCAAGATAGCGAGCTTATGTCACTGAGTTCAAGTAAATTTAAAGCTAATATCTAATATTCCTTTTCAACGATGATAGTGGAAGTTATGTAATAATGGAGGACTTCCCGTAGGCGATAGAAACTGTTCTATCGCTATCTAGGTTCTATTCGAGGTTGCAACGGATAGAACATGGGGTATCTATCACAGGAAGTTTTCTATCGTTAGGACCCCTCTCAAAGGGATGGGTCCTATCCGTTTTTGCTATTTCTATTGCTTGTTGCAATGAGTACAATCCCTGAACCTTCCACTACTGGACTAGTAATCGAATAGAACAGAGAGATCTTTCTTTACCTACGGGAAACCACATTTGTTTTTAGTTACTTCTATCTTATTGAATAGAAAGAGCTTCTATAGCTTACGGGAAGTCCTCAATAGCTCGAACAATATTCCAAAGGGCAGAGTCTATCAGTGTTTGATTCATTGTGCCCTGCTTGATTCGGGTGGCACATTGCCTAAGCTTTGCTGGCGGGGCTCTGGCCAAACATGTTTTTGGTGGTGACTGCGCACTATGGATGCGCACATAAACTTTGCACAAATGATCATCCAATTGGCTGGGAGTGTAATCGGAATCAGGTCATCAGAAGATGAGACCCCATTTGCACTTACTCGACCCCTACTCTAATTAAGATTGGGCTTAACAAGTCGTACCGGGGAATTTTAAAAACCGAGTGCCTGCAAAGGGGTCTGATTGGGCTGATAGATATCATCTCCTAAACAGGTTCATGCATGTATATGTAGTGTACCCCACAACTCTCGCAACACAACCTCCTCAACTTCTTTTCTACCCTCCGCCTTTCAAACTTTACCATTGCTTCTTTGATGTCTTTAAATCGCTACTCGGGTGAAGATGGGGTTGAGCGCTATTCAGCAGTTATCTTTGTATTAGGAAAGTGTTAAGATTGTTTGAACAAAAATATATGAGTGTCTCCGTACTCCTTTCCCCATACAAGTTTTGGGTGCTTTTGGTTGCCACATGGGGGGCCCATACAAGTTCACCCAATCAATCCAGTGTCTCGGTGATGCACACCCCGGTAGAGTACATCTTTACTAGCAGTGGCCAGCTCGCGACCGCGAGTTGATCCAGTAATATATTATTCTCGCCCTTTCAGTTGGGGGAACAGCGGTAGGATATAGGGAACAGCGACAGTAGAGGGAACAGTGACAGTAGAGGGAACAGCGATAGTAGAGGGAGTAACAGTATAGGGAACAGCGGCAGAGTATGGAGAATAGCAAGAGACTGAAGGAACAGCGACAGGCTAGAGGGAGCAGCGACAGGTTGAGGGAACAGCGGGTGCTTCGATCCGCCCCAGTTTTGAGGGTCAGTTCTTTATCTTGAATTATAGATACCGATTTGTGAATTCGCTCCTCCTGTGCCCCTAGAGTTGTTTTTGGAGCCTACGCACCCCTCCCCCCTCCCCTCCGCTCCCTTCTTCCTCCCCTCCGCTCCCTCCCCCCTTCACCCTTCGTTCACCTCATTTTGAGCTTACAATTCTGATCCCCCATCCCCCGGATTCATTTCCTTCAACAGTCCTTCAATCTGTGCATATATATATGGGCCGGGATAGTTAAAGTTCGGTCTACAGTCCAATTACTTCCGGTTGAATAATTCCGGTTGAACCATTTCCAGGGTTCCCTTTGGTGGTTGCTATGCTACCTGACTGGAGGCAGGGTAACCGAAAAAAGCGCGCACAACCGTCATAATCTAGTACATAGTAGAAATCTAGTACATAGTAGATTCTTCATCCCTTCAAAGCCAACCACCATTATCGTTGACCGTTATGTGCTGTCAATTTCTTGCCACCTCTACAGCCTTGTTGGTAGCATATATGCAAGTATGCGACTTTTTTAGAAGTCGGAGTTGTAATACTGACCAGGACGGCACATAGATGTGTTGGAATTTGTAGGGGCAGAGCTACATGGTCTGTCATAATAGATGGACTGTCTCTACTATATATAATCTTGAGAATTCAGATGCTGGCGTACCCTAGCTCAAGTTGGATGATATCGTCGCGAATATAAAATCACAAAAGTTTACATTGAATATTTCTAGCTAGGTAGGATCCCTTTAGCAAGCTTTTAAATCATTTGCTTATCAAGTTGCATTCATAATGGCAGTAAATTTTGGCAACGAAGCTACTACATCGACATCGACACCAACGATGTTAGACCCGCCCCAAAACGTTGAAAATCAGTTAAATCAACCGAATCTCCTCCACCCACAGAACCTCTCGAATCCGACACAGAAACCCCCATTGCCTCCTATGCTTCAGTGCTGTTCTACGCTTCCATCTGCCCAAGCCGCAGCAAAGCGTTTCTTTCGAAACCGCACTCATAGAACGCGGAACCACCCAACCCCACTAGGCCTAGCAGCGGCCAATCAAGTTCACGAGGAAGGAATTCCAACTCAAAGAGGTGTCAAGATTACGATAGATCCTAATAGGGTCTTTCAAGCTGCCTGTGCCCACCGTCGCTGCTCCGGAGTATGGTGATTCGGGTCCTTATTATACCAATGAGGATACTGCACAAGAGCCCCTAAAGCGGGAGATTACCCGGACCTTGCCATCGAGTATGGCGATGGATAATGCCTGCGTAATCATTTTAGATAGAGAGGAAAGCTCTATGTATCCATCTCGGGAACCTTCCTTGAGAAACATCTGATTGGAGAATCTCAGCTCGCCTTCGGGGTTTTTTACAACTGCTATGAGACTCAACCTGAAATACGGCGGTTCCCTTTCCAGCTACCACGACGTTACGCAGCGTTTAGATAAGGTTATTTCCAACCGCCCCGATTCCGCGCAGAACGAGCCTGAGCCCGATTCGACCGAAGATCCTGACGAGTGGGATTCTATAGATGCCTGCTTTATTTTATTCGATGATATGACTACTATTTTGATAAGACTGATTACTCAATCAGGGAGTGGTGACTATTGGCACAATAACCTAGTTGGAGTGCTTGCTAAATTGACGGTAAAGATCATGGTGCTGTTATTGAATCTGAAAAACAGTGCTATAATTCGAGAGTGGGTGCGCAAGTTGTACTGGAGGGGTTTGGCCATTTAGCTGGTAAAGACGATGAGGATGAGGAGGGAGAGGATCGCGAAGAAACCCCCCTGACACAAAGGGTGAAAAAAGGCAAGGCATCACTTATAGACCCTTCTATAATGTTGTTTTGTGCCCATCAGGCAAAGTTTCGAGCAGGGCCTTACATTTTTCTAAATCACATATTGATGTCTTTGCAATATCCGAACCGCTCAGTGCTTCCTATGACCTCTTATGAGGTTTGTGCAGTAGTCTATGAAACTGGTTTTGAAGGGTTCAAAGTACGTGTTTACCAAAACCCACTAAGTTTGTAGCTGATATCTAACAAAGCACATGTAGGCACTCCTTTTTCAAAACCGAGAATATGAATTCCAGGCCACATCGGGCCCCGACATTCTCAACGTCGCACACTCGGCACCCAACACTCTGAACCAAACAGTCCTGAACGTCCAGAAACGTAAGCGAGTCTCTCCAACTCTACAAGGAGGCCCACCACTAGTCTCGGGCACAGGCAGTCTATGGACGAAGATTGAGTGGAAATATTCCGAGGAGCAGGATAACCCAAGCTCCACGAACGGTGGCCCAGGCGTCCTAAATTCAGATACATCTGATTTATCAATACCACACAAACACGAATTGATTCTCTATACCATGGAGGATATTATTACTGTGATAGTCCCATTGATTGCGACGAGTCCAGTGATTTCGGAGCTTCCCAACAGCATCAGATGTATGGTTTCCCTTAGTGGGGATGTTGATGATGACGTCCGCCCTTATACAGAGAGCAAATTCGACGCATTTTTTCGCATGCACACCAGCGAATTCGATAGTACTAGTCAACGCCGAGATGTCCTTCATTTATCGCAAGCGGTACAGAATGGTCTTTTCTCCAGAAGCAGTCTCATTTCGGGAACGGATATCAGGTTTACTCAGTCAAATGATCAGACTAGCGCCTCATCACCCAGTCCTAACAACGCGGCCACGGAAGATCGGTTGCGGCAGCTCATAGAAGATATGGACGAATGGATCTACGATGAAAGCTCTGTGATTGTTAATTGTGGGCTCTATGTCTGGAGTGTCATTGCCATAGCTACGACCTTGGTTTTAGGTGGTCTGGCTATAGGTATTACTGTGAACGGGCGGATAAAAGAGGTGGACCCTTTCAGCATCACGACATACACCTGGTTCCTAGCAGCCTTCGCCGTTCTAATTTCTAAAATCAATCTAGTCGAGAATTGGTCATTGAGGGACTTTCTCCTACGTCAGGTCAAGTGCCGGAGCGTCTCCGAACTGCAGAGCGTTACGGGAATCAATGACCATCTCATCATGGCCAAGATCCTCCATGATGAGCGTGGGGCGATTCTAAATACCCGGGGGCCCTACAATTCGGTATTTCAGCGTCATTCAAAAGATGGCTCTGGCTTCTCAATCGACCGGCCCCTGACTACGCGAACCTTGTTGCTCAGCGGCTTGACCATGTTGAAAGTCGTGACACCACGCACTCGTGTGCCTCGATGCTCGGCGAGGGACAGACCTCAAGGTTGTCAACCATTGGGACATAGGAGACAAGAAAGAATATCTGGTGTGGGATAGTATCAACCGCCCGCGGTCGTATACTTCAAAATCATCCGGCAACGTACATCAGGTTAAGTGGCCCTTGACAAGGTCTACGCTGAAATGGAGGAAGGTGCAAGGTGTTTATAATGTGCTGGATGCTGTTTTTGTGTAAGAGGTGGTTGCTGTCTCGGGAAGGGTTGGGGTTTTGGGGTGGTATAAGTCTTGGGCTAAGAATCAACATGAAGAGCAATGTAGATCAGGTCGTTGAATCTATGTACTGAAATGTGCTTGCGGCGAGAATAACTTTCCGCCTATCCCCGCAGCAAGCACCACACACTTGATATAGCCTTGGCATTTAATTTGCTTAGTAATCGGGACGAAGTATTTGGTGGGCGGGGGCGGAGATGGGAGCGGAGATAGCGGGGAGTGTGAGGCGGCGGAAGTGATGGTGAGCCCTGCATAAATTCGTTGACCTAGTCCAAGCCAATCGGGTGTAAACCGCAGCTGGAACCGAGGGGACACAATAACGAATTGGCGAATAGGCCTTACCATTCCCGCTCCTAGTAAGATCAATTATATGTAAGGGTTTCTTTATCTCTGGCTGCGGGAAGATAACTTAAGGTTGAAGAGATTTGGCCTCGAGTGGAATTGCCCAACTCACTGGCCACCCAAGACAACTGTACCAATTAACTGTAGCGCGCCAGAAACCGCCCCACTTGCCACAAACCAGAGCTGCTGATAGATACCTAGCAGTTTTTTCGCCGAACAAAGAACCGGGAACCAGTTCTCACCATTGGGACATACCATGTTTCTTTTCGCCGATCATGAAGAACTGGGAACCCCTCCATGTTCGTCCGAGTGATAATCCGTGATCGGTAGTAAATTTCGGCCAGCCGAGTTCCTGTGGCTCCTCAATCAAGAATATGATTATTCGCACTGGCAGCTAACTGGTACAGAATGATATAGAGCTAGTAGCTGGACTCTAAATTCGAGTTTGTCCCGGGTGGTTGGGCTGAGTTTAGTGGGTGGCTCCCCGTTTGTGCTTACCTTTTTGGCCCGACACTACAACTAAGTTTCTAAAGAAGCCGGCAAGGTCACACCGAAAATAAAAACACTCCGCCATTAGGGGGTCCTGGGCCACCGCCGCAAAGACAGAAACCCGACAAAGAGCAAGTGGAATCTCCAAAACGACGGAATTAGTGATCTAGCATAACTACCGCCTAAGCAGCCATACCTCTCAAACGATATATTCTCCTCGCCCACTAGAGTTTCGAGGTACCGTATGCCCGGGTTTAAGACAATCGATCACGGATTATCACTCGGTGCTTCAAATGGAGTTCCCTGAAAGGAAAAAAAAATTGTTCTTGAAATAGCGAGGTTTCTCATTGCCAGAGTGAGCTTTCCACCTTTCTTTCATGATACCCCCGACGGGGCACATCTGCCTCCGCCTCTGGCCCTATGGGCTCCGGGTGAGCTTATGTCGACCGGGAAAAAGAACTTATAGTTTTCAATGTATCCCTATAGTTAGCATAGCAAGCTCCTAGAGGGTGGTTTTTACAATGTGATTAGAGTAGAGATGTTCTTTTACCGCCTAACTTTCCTTCTAAACGTTCCCCCTTCCTCTCTCTTCTTCTCCTTAACATCCCTCTTGCGATGAGGTATGAAACTCCACCACCACAGAAGGACCTTACGCACTCTCTTTGCCGCAAGTCTCCTCTGATCCGGGGCTCGCCCAGCACTTCTGACACCACTGACCAAGTGAGTGGGGCCTACACCATCCTTGAGGGTCGAGGCACCAGGTATCACTTGGTACTCGGGACAGACTGTTATCCGTCAGTAAACAAGTACCGGTACCTCCACTGCCTTCCTTCTCCTTCTCTCCATCGAGCCGACTCAGTGGTGAAGCTGTACTCGATAGCGCGTTTCACAATCCCTGGCTGTGAGATACCTCTTCAGGGCGATGCCTCCTAGTCAGCTGATTGTTGAGAGTGTCTACAAACACCTGGGGGTGGATGCTTACAGGGTACAGATTTAAAGCGTGTAGAGCCCCTTCTCTCTTACAGGGAATTATGGCCGAGGCGGAGAAAAGCAGCGCATCTCAGGTTTCTAATTCCCTCTTTTCATAGAGGCCTAAGTCGGAAGTACCTCTCGCTGCACGAGGGTTTAGACGGCGAAGAAACATACGTCGGCGCCCGCCCCGCCCCACATGGCTCCAGGGCACAGAAGAAGCCGTTAAAGGATATCCAAACTTCGGGTCGACTGTTGCTAGGGGTAGATTGATATCGGGCCTTGCTCGGTCGGATTATGATCACCAGATATCACTCGGTGGTAAATATTGGCAGCACCGCCCTAATTACCCGTTAGCAAAAAAAAAAAAAACGGAGTAACTGTGTCGCCCCCTCCTAGCCTCATCGTTCTATATTTCCTCCTCTTCTTCGCGTAGGCTGGCTTCATGGTCTCTGGTCTGGTGCCTGACCGCAGGGACCTTCCTTGCCCGCTTTCTAGGGTGCTGTTAATAAGTCGCAAATGAATAAGGTGGGAGGGGGTGCCTACAGAATAGAGGTGTGAAGCCAACCACATGCTTAGGCCTAAGGCAGGCCTGGGGGCAAAACACCGGGGGGGGGGGGAGGAAAGGGTTGCGGTAGAAGGTTTCCTTCCAGGCGAGGAACGAGAGGCGAATTTCGAGTTCGGCTGGCAGGAATGGTGGTCTAGGTAGGGAGGGCCTTGTGTTTGCGGTAGAGGGGCTGGATGTTGCTACTCTTCCCGCGCAGCTTTCGTACGGGCCCTCAGTGAGGTTTTCTTAGAGGTGTTTGGAGGGATGGGTGTCATCGCCTATAGCTAAGTTGGCGCCTGTGGAGCTGTGGAAGGTGGGGTGCATGGAGAGTCGGTGGGGTAGTGGCATGCGGTTGTGGTTGATGGTTGGTTGTATGGGCTGAGATGTTGTGTTATTGGAGTTGGATTACTGGGTACGTTGGGTGTAGATGTAAGTAACTGAGGCTGAGCATGGAGTGCTTCCACCAACCCTTTATCCAGCAACTCAAACCATCTCTCCTAAGTCGATCCTCGCGACTGGTTGGATATAAACGGACTGATTTTGTTTCTCTGTGCTGCACTGAACAGGTAACGACACGGTTTCGATCTTTCTCACTTGCATTGGAAGTATGTTGTCTAAATCTCGACAATCTCCCTCCCTTTTCTCGCGGTGTGTTTGCACCAGATATTACCGCTCACATAGCGCCAATCACACTACCCCTTTCTGTTTCAAAGACATACATGTTTTTCCTTCTCTCATAATATAAACCATTGACTACACCACATGGCGAGAAAGTGCATGAAGCTCCAACCCGCTTTCACAGTCCACACAGCCTCTACACACAGAGAGGGACCAACCAAGCGGCGCGAACACAAAGCACACCACTAGCCCGAGGCTCCAGTGAACCTTGGGGCACCCCCAGAACCAGGAGGGATCCCGTGTGATACACGAAGGTGCGACTTTTTTGTTAGCCTCCAGCTTACACCCATACCAGCAGCAACACGCCTATAAAACCTTCTTCAACGCCTTGTAGTCCCTGGGCCAACCGTGGGATGCCGGGCAACGAGGTCCCTAACCGTTCGGCGCTATACAAAGGCATGCCCACTTCCTAGCAAGAAGAGTCTACAGGCTATAGACACGCGACCCGGAGCTGTAGCGAGGATTGTAGAGAATCTCCGGTCGTGGGAACCCTTCATTTCTGATGTTAAGCCTAGCTCGTAGTCCTCCACACACCATGTAGTTACTCCCGCACTCATAGATTTGGCTAGTGAATCGACACTGTCACTTTTTTCTGCCATCCCCACCATTTCTGGAGCCTCAATTAACTGCTGTATTTGATGCCTACAGGGACGACCCCCTACTACCCGCCCGCATCCCCTAACTAAAGGAAAAAAACCCTGCATCTAAAACGCCTACAGCCCTATCAGCGCCGCCGAGGGAAAGCCAGAGGCCCGCAAAGCAGAGCTACAGGAAAGGGACCGCCCTCCGCAACGCAAAAACCTCCTGACCGCCCGTTTCCGCCGCCGAGTGATAGTCCGTTATGGGAGTGAACAGGCCTACAGTCCTTCGAGGTTGAGAATGTGTTGATGCTTGCTCAGTAAGAATTAGGAAGCGGAGACTGGGCTGGGCTTCGAGCCAGATGCCCGCCGCGCTTGTGCCTCCGCGGTGCGCCCGCTCCGCTGTAACAGACCCCAGGCGCGCGAGCTTTGAGGTTTGCGAGCTTCAGGCTGAGGGCTGCGGGCAGGGTGTATAAAATAGATAAACAAGGAGACCAAGAAGGGTAGGCTGAGCGCCGGTATCACGAAGAGGGATTGATTTACTGGCAAGCAATAAGCTACATGTAGAGTACCCTTTGTTGCAACGTAGTGTTGATTCTGAGCCTATGGGTATGGTAGTGCCGTGGCATATGAAATTACGGGCTAATACGAGCTTGAAGCTTGCTCGAAAAGTGAAGGAAATGTGATTTCCAGTCGTGCGAGGAAGACTACTTGAGGGCTCGAGTAAGGTTCATCCTCTACTACATCTGCACAGCTCTGTTACCCAACGTCAACGCCGACTTAACCCCACAACTGCAGCACCACAAAACACAACCCCCCAAATCCAACCCCACCACGAACCCGTGCGAGAAAAACGCCTACGATTGCAGCTGCTACTATGACAGTCCGCTTCTTGCGCAGCGCCGGTAACTAGCGTCGACCCCGTGCGGGCGGCACAACGCCAAAGGTACGCCTTAGATTAATCTAGTGAGAGTACATAAATCCCCTTCAACGCATTTCCGATGATAGCTCTTTTTCGGCAGCTGTCTTAATTGACAAGGCACTTCGTTCTTACATCAAGGTAATCCTCGCCGTGGCCTTGGCACAAGAAACCTCTCTTGCCCCGGAACACGAAGTGCGTGCATGACATTACTTGGCCTCGCCTACATACTAGCTAAGTATCAGAAGGCGAGCAAGCAAGGAAATTATGCGATCTTATCGCTCGCTAATAACTGGGAGGTCCTGACGCTGGAGGCTTCTAAGATTAAGCCCATAAACCATGGAGGAAAGTAATTGATTGAGAAATTTTGCTGCAAAAACCCATCAAGTACCACCTGTCCACCTATATTACCCATTTCTTTATAAAATGAGCGAAGAAGATCTTTCTGGAGTAAAACCCCGCCAAATATATACCCCTCTGCATTTTCACTATCCCCTGTCGATGGCTCGATTTTGAGCTACTGCTAGTTGATTCTCTAGCATCGTATTCTGTTAGCCCCTAGTCGCTCTGCCCGCGGACTGCTGCAGCTTGGGGCATTTTGTTTACCCACGAGCCGGATCATGGGATATCACTCGGTACCTAAAATTGACAGAGAGCCCCTAGTTATGCGTCAGCGAAAAAATAATTGAGTCCGATTCCACACCCAGCCTCTCCCTAACTGCCTCCGCACCTCTGATTGTCCCTCCTCCCAACGAGAAACACCGAACTTGGTAGTGTGGGGCTACATTGGTTAGTGTTGGGTCTGTAGTATTGGGTTAGCTGCACATAGTAGATTTGTGGCGCTTATTTAACGGGAGTACTGCTGGCCGCAGGGTATTATGTTTTATCGAAAATCCTGGGGAAGGGGCTAGGGGATTGAGGTGTACCAGTAGGGTGAGGGGAGGGGAGGGGAGGGAGGGGGGATGGGGTTACCCTGCGATGTCTCATGAAAGGGCTCAACATGCACTCTTCTGTTCCACCTTTTCTTGCATTGGTCGTGTCTATAGTTTGGGATAGGCGATACAGAGCACTATTCGGGGGCAAGTTTGTTGTGATGGCTTCTCAGCGCAGTTGTAGGTTGTACTACTTGCGGGGTCGCTGGAGGGCTAGAGGAGGGGGTATCAGCGCTTCCGGGTCCTGACTTAGGAGTGGTTGCGAGGCGGAGAATAAGCGGAGTGTGTGTAGGGTGCATGTGTTTGGAGTGAGATGTGATGGGGGAAGTTGATGCAGGCGTAGTTAAAGGTAAGTCCCAGGGTGCGACCACGCTGCGGTTGCCGTTTAGGTGGACTTGGCCTGGGCGACCATGAAGACGTACTTATCGTAACTGAAAGAGCCTGGAGAGCGCAGCAGTGTCCCGTAGATAGAGAAAAGCGTTAAAGGTTTTCTAGGGTGACAGCGGTTGTGCAGATCTGTCCCAGTGTGGTGCGGAAACGGTGTTTTCGTAACGCGTTCTACAATATACCGCTAACATGGGTTTATGTACGCACGGGACAAAATTCTCTGAGCTCTCTCAAAAATGCGGCGTCATTGAGCACGTTTCAGCATACTTCTTTGCAACTTACATGTAAGTATCCAAGACGGAATTCTGGTTGATATGCCGTTTAAAGCCGTGCTGCGGCCGGCCAGCTACACGATATTGGACATTGCGCCCAACGATACTAGTATACTTTAGCTCTGAGTTCTACTTGATCTATACAAGGGAAAATGTTTCTCGGGAATAGATTAGCAGAGTGTGCCCTGGCCATGCGAAAGGAAAGATTTCATGCATCGGTGGTTACCTTATACCGGCGACATTTACATGTAATCACAGATTATCACTCGGCTTCTGACATCACACTATTTATCCGCCCAGGGGTTTTTCGCTCTCCAGTATCAAAAAAATTTATGTTAAGTTTATAATCCTCCATGCTCTTACTTATCTACTCGGAAATTACAGAGTGCGCCCTTAATAGTCAAAGTTTTCGTATCAAACACTGGTAGTTACAATTTCATGTATATTCCGGTGTAACATGAGGCCTTTCACTCGAGGTTTTTATGCCATAGGTTATCCTTTACGCAATGTTTTGTGCCTTAAGCAGATACAATTGATTTATAAAAAAAAAGAAGAAAAATGAGGCCTTTCACTCTTGATAGGTACCGCGAGACTTAAAGTGCGGCCACAGATTATCACGCTGCGAGGAAACTAGCAGAGGTCGATGTCTAGGAGATGCTGATGTAGGGTGAGCGTATGTGAGCTGCTAGAGGGGTCTTTCTAAAGGGACAGAGATGTGGGTGCACAGGAGTGTGAGGTCGATGTGGGTCTCGAGCTTCTCAAAACTTGTCAAAAAAAAAGGTAGGGACAGGAACTGGGACTGACAGAAGAAAGTGGTAGAACTCCCACTCTGTTCCTCGCATTCAGCCAGAAGCAGATTGGGGCAAGTAGGGACAGGAGCAAAAAGGGACAGGAGCAAAAAGGGACGGGAGCAAAAAAGGGACAGGAGCAAAAAAGGGACAGGAGCAAAAAAGGGACAGGAGCAAAAGGGACAGGAGCAAAAAAGGGACAGGAGCAAAAGGGACAGGAGCAAAAAAGGGACAGGAGCAAAAGGGACAGGAGCAAAAGGGACAGGAGCGGGGCCGACCAGGGACAGGAACGGGACCAGGGACAGGGACAGGACCAGGGACAGGGACAGGACCAGGGACAGGGACAGGACCAGGGACAGGGACAGGACCAGGGACAGGAACGGAATCAGGGACAGCCACAAAGAAAGACCCATTCTAATCCTCGCATTCAGCCAGAACTAGATTGGGGCAGGGGAGAAAGAGGTGAGAGGGGGCAGGAGAGAAAGAGGGCAGGAGAGAAAGGGGTGAGAGGAGGGGGGGAGAGAAAGAGGTGAGGAGGGGGACAGGAGAGAGGGGGCGCAGAGGAGAGAGAGAAGGCGAGGAGGGGAGCACATGCTTATGGAGGAGGAATAAGGGGGAGAGGAAGCGGTCCTTATATAACTGTAGCTATGGAGGGTAGGGTAACCCCCCTAGCCACGATGGCGGGGAAATATTATTGGTTGGGCCTTGGCAATCCTCGTTTTTTTTTTTTTTTCGCCGGCTGGAGGGCTGGGTAACCGCAGGTGCATACATGTATAGAACCTAACCCGGCTTCGCCATACCAGCTACACCAGTGCGAAATCAACCACTAATGGAAAGGTAATCAAACCCCACACCTGAAATGAACCAGTTGATTACATGTATGTGAGAATGAGTTAAAAAAAAAACTTTAATTTTTTTCAAGACACATTTCTTGCTATTTCTCTCGCTGGGATAGGGGTGGTGGGGAACGGGGTGGGGATCACTACATGTAGCTACATGTACCATAGCTATAGGGCTACGGGTGCGGGTGTTTGTGGGCAGATGTGTAAAAATTCAAGAACCACTGGAAATGGATCATTTATCTCTTTTCCATAAGGATTCCCACATAGTGGATCGCTTGATACATTCCCTGAGCGCGTCTTCGCTGGGAAGGGCATCAATTAACTCATTTACATAGCTAGTAGAGTTTCTTGAGGGTACATGAAAAATGGAAGTGATTTAATAATCTGTTATACTCTATATCGCGTCGAGGAGATACCACCGGAGACCGTTTGTGAGGTATCCAATTTTAACCTGGCTTTCACCCTCCCCCAGCTCAACTAGTCAGGGAGGGTCTACAGCACATGCACTCTGTTATGATTATTTCGCACATTTGTAATTATGAACCCAAAGATTTCTTTTCATTCGTTCTCTTCTACAGTATATATACACACCTATCTATATATGGTCGGCATGCAAACGAAAAGTGTTACCATCGTCAACAGAGTGCCACAATCCAGGCCATATTCTATAATCCTCCACACCCATCCACATTTCCCTGAATACACCCAATAATCAACTGCACCTCCATACCCTATCCTACGTCTCCAATCTACGGAATACGGGCCGGGTTCACATCTAGGTCAGCATTCGGAGATCTATAGGTAGAGCGCAACGTACTGCAACACAATCAAGTGAATCATGGAATATCACTCGGTGTTTTAATTAAACGAGGTTCGCTCCTCACTGTCAGTAGAAAATATTTGAAGAAGAAAGAGACCATGCTGCCTCTGCTAGCCATCTTGTGCCCGTCGCTTCCTGACCAGTACCTGAAAACGAATGCCTCACTTGGTGCTTCGGAGTTTTGTCTTCGTCAGTGTTGGAGACCCCCGATGGGGCCGGGGAGCAGGTAAGTTAATCGGGGAAAAGGACGAAGTACAGGTATCTATACTGTAAAAGCGTGGAGAGTCTTTCGCCGACTCGACCTGTAATCCCGATAAACTCTAGAGCAGTTGGGTGGGGTGGAGAGGTACATTTCGATGAAAGACTATCTTCTAGACCACTCCTAGTTCACCCTACGGTAGATCTGAGGAGTCTTGATAGATGCAGGCCTGTATTCTGCCTCATATTTTGATTAAAGTCGTATTTTTGCTCGTCTAATCCCTACAGGAAGCGCTTCGCTGAGCCTGCCGCACAGGGCCATAGCGCAGAGTAGATAGAGGGAGTCAGACTAAGAGAGATCGGCGCTCATTATAATCTAGCGAGAAGAGGCGGGAGACTGACAAATGAACTCCCGCTTTCGGGTCTGGGTCGGATTAGGTGATGTATGAAGTTGGTAGTGTGGAGGGGCGGGGATCAAGCCTCCATTTCACTTCGCTGGCCGGTTATATATGTCCGCTGCTTCATGGTAAGTACGGTGGGACGGTCCAACAGGCATCCTGATCCAATATCCTGGAATATTCCATCTATACCAGCAGCTCAACTTCTGGAGGGAGCAGTGATGAGAGTTCGCTACTTAGTAGGTAGTGATGCTCGGGGGGAAAGAGTTACTCGTCACATAATTCTTCTGTTGCCCAGCCCCCCTTTTATTTCTTTTGTTTGTGAGCCGGCCATCATTGTTGCAGCGGTTGGCGTAAGGGCTCTGGGTGGTCGATATGGTAATAAATGGGCCTGCGAGGAGCGTAGGTTAGATACAACATCCCCGATTTCCGCGAGCGTACTGGTCTGAACCATAGTCTAAATGATATAATATGGACATGCTAGCGTAGCTTGTAAAAGAATCTCTGACCACTCAGAGATGATGAGGGCTCGAAATTTTTTAAGTCTTCCCAATCTCCGGACCCAAGACCCGCTATCCTCCCCTCATTCATTCATTGTTTCTTGGTGGCACCATCCGAGCAGTGGTCCCATTTGGCGGACGGGGTGGAGAGAGGGTAACGAGGGGATACTTACATCATGTAGATAGAAGGAAGGTATCCAGCTTGGACAATCGGATGTGGGGGATCCACGGTGAATCAACTAGTAGGGGTGAGATGGCGTTTGCTTCTCTGTATGAAGCGCGAGGTGAGATGCGGGGTTTTGAGGTACTCGGGGTGATCATCCCTACGTGCCAATCTCCGCCGGTATTCGAAGGTACTTAGTCATATCGGTAGAATTGTCGAACCTATGAGCAGAAAGATACGCCATGATGAACTGTGTGGTCTGGGGTTGCTGCGCGGTTGTTCTGCGGCACCAGTGGAGGGTCGGTTTTGATGAATGTTAAGTGCTAGCTTCTGCTAGTTGAGCAGGTGTGCGCACTGCTCGGTGCTGGAGCATTTGCTGGAGGAGATGATGCTGACGTGCAGGGTAAACCTGCGTTTGGTCTCGCTCCCGGTTCGTGTGTAAATCGTCGCAGGCGCGCTGAGCACGAGAACGGGGGGGAGGGACAAAGTGGTTTCATGGGCCAAATATTAGTTCCTGAGAAGATTTCACATATGACCAGGGGTGGGGAGCCAGCCCCTAGGGTTTCTAAAATCTTCTAGCGCCCCTATGCTCTCGACTCTTTTGAATTTTTTTTTTGGTTCGGTCAAGCAGGGCTCATACTCTTACTTCCTCCCCCCTCCCCTCCCCGCTTCCTCTGCGGATAATTCGTAGGGTAAGTTGACAAAAGTCTGGGGAAGGAGCAAGGTAAACCTTAGTATCTCAGAATAATCTAAACATGATAGTTATATACTTGTGTTGAATTCCGGCTGGCAATATCTGATAGCAAAGTCTTCCCGCCTACCACATTTCTATCCAACGCCGGAAATTAATTGTTAAGAAATAGTTTATGTCTTTACAACCGTTTTTAACCTATATCAATGACCTGCAGATTCCTTGGAACAACACTGTCACTAATATGCACTCGCAGGCTCAATAGCTTCCGATGGTACCGAGTCAATGCTATATATAAGAAAAGTCAAACGAAATATTGGCAAAGGGACATCTTCCCACGAAAATTACTTAGCTAGACGTTAAACAGAATCCTATCATCGACTCCAGCGTAAAAGCCGTGATTTCAGTAAGAATAGAAGCAACTACAAATTCACTCATTCTAAAATCCGGCAAACAATACTGAACTTGACGCCATACATCTAAGTTCGGTTATTTGAACGCGTACACACGAAACTATATGACTGAGGACTGTGTCGAGATCTAGAAACAAAGATGTGGCCTCAAAGTGTGAAACATACTTATGTGGCCTTCCAGATTCCGAGTTGTTACCCTCCTTCCTTTCCACAACCATAAATAGGCCTTCTCACTCCCTCTTTTCCTCTTCTTCTCTCCTTGGGGGCGGCGGTCTGAGGCCCTCAATGGGAAGTTTTCCTTCCCTTTACAGATGAGTACATGTATTAAGCATATAAGGTTTAGGAATTGATATTTCCATTCCCTCGTTTAGCGGAGTGTTCTTTCATCCCACTCTTTTACGAAACCTTTCTTTTGCCCGTCTCGTTTTTAGCCAAAGTGTTTGTCTTTCCCCCTGGTCTACCCTTGCTTCTTCTAACAGATCTTAGGCTGTAGACCCTACCTCTTTATCTCTTCGCCCCCTTTCTTCGTTTCTTCGATTCATTTGCTTTCTTTATTTATGTACTTCCTTTCTTTACTTCCTTTCTTTACTTCCTTTCTTTACTTCCTTTCTTCGCTTCCTTCCTTCCTCGGCCTTCTTTCTTTTCCTTCATTTCTTTCCTTCCTTCTCCCATCCTTTATTTCCCTCTCTTGGTTTCTTTTGAATTCTTTTGTCTACTTCTTTGTAAGGAACGCTTTTTTTCCCACTGGGTTTTTTCATGAGGTTCCATTTTTTGTCAATCCATTCCTTCAGTTATTTTGTCTCTGTTTACCACACCCTTTTTACCCGCTTTGGGTTTTGGTCTGCCTCATACTACGCATTCCCATACGTTTTGTGGAAATGCACAAGGCATTCTCAAGACGTACCACTTCTCTGTTTACGCATGATTCATCAATCCTGTAATTAGAATAAAAGATTCCCTCAGCTACGTCTTAGATTATTAAGTAGACGCAATTTCTTGTGAATTATATTGTCACTTGCCGAAAAATCACTTGTTTGCCCCGAAAAGTGTGAAAAGCCTCCGGCTAGAAAGGGTGGCTCCATGAACTAGCTTCACCCTCGTGGGCACGGCCTCAGCCCAAGTTTAATGTAAAGCTGTATATGCCCACGCCCTATCCGCCACATGCCCTCACGCGTGGCCTCTGCAGAGCGCTCTTTTTTTTGTGGGGTTTTCGGAGCTCTGGCTTGTCCCATGATTCATACATATATTATTCTTAGCTTGTACTTTAGCTACTCCCTAGTTAAAGGAATCCACCCGCAACCAGCACTACCCCTCACTCGTCCTCTCTCCTCCTAGCCCCCTATCTCTTTACCACTACTGTGAGACAACAAAGGTTTCAAGGGGGAGGGTGTGACAAAGGTACTGACAAAAGAGAGCATAGGCAAAGAGGGAGAAGGTAGCGGGTCGTCAAGGAAAAAAATAAACAATATCTAGGCGAGATGTATGAGTGGATCACAGACTATCACTCGGCAGTAAAAATTGCCGGAAGTTCGCTACGTGTCTATTGAAAAAAAATATTTTGATGGATCCTCTTCTTTAAACCCTCCCGTGTTTATCGGAGCGCCTTTGTTTGAGGTCAGGTGCGCTTTCATTTCTTTGGCTTTTGAGATGCTACTTTCTGGTTATTTTTTGGAGGCGCCATAGCTATAGTGTAGGGTGGGAGGAGATAGTTGATAAAATCTAGTAATAAATTAATTGATGGTTAACTACTGTTATTTCTGCAACGCTAGGGCTTATAGGGAAGGAGTATAGACTGCACAAAGCATCGAGTGCCATCTGCAACCCATTAAGTTGCAGTTTTCTATATATTCTGTATGTTCTGTCCACAGCAAAACACGGGGGGGGGGTGCACCAATATTCGCTCTCGGCCCCTCTGTCTGCTGTTGCGGTGCGGTGGTGTGGGGGGTGGGGGTGGGGGTGGGAGCTGCTTACCAGACAAAACGCTGGCCCTGTACAGCCGGCAAGAGGGACAACGGACCACAGGACCAAAGCCGAGTGGTGT
This sequence comes from Morchella sp. 2016-72, assembly GCA_024713865.1. Classification (NCBI taxonomy): domain Eukaryota; kingdom Fungi; phylum Ascomycota; class Pezizomycetes; order Pezizales; family Morchellaceae; genus Morchella; species Morchella sp. 2016-72. The sequence goes on from JAMJEY010000019.1 coordinate 374,483, forward strand.
AGCCCGGCTGTAGGATATGTCGGCCTTCAGATCTCTAACCGTGTCCGCTACTGTTGGGGTACCAATCCCATCCACGCGTCTACAAGCCCGCCTCCGTACACCCCTTAAACAACCTGTCCGCCTTCATGTATTTTCACACTCTCCATTACCTACTATCAGTGCTTTTTAATTCTCTCCCCACTGCCTCTTGGACTGGAGCGTACCTATACCTTAGTTTGCGGCTGTGAAGAGCTAATCATGAACTATCACTCGGCCACGAGAACTAGCGGGGCTCCCCTAGGTATGTGTTAGCAAATTTTTTATTGAAGTGGTTTTCTCCTATGTTTCTCCGCCCCCTCTACACTCGCTGCCCCTAGCATCCACATCCTTAAAGCTGCCTGCGGCGAGGACTTTGGCTCCGCCTCCTGTGGGTGTCTAGAGTCAGTTCAGGATGGTTCAAGGGGGGGTGGGTAATTACATGTATATGTTTCTACACCGCGCCACAAGGTTTTGCTATCTGGTATTTTGTGAGTTGCACAATTGTGGTGAGTGGTCACGCGTGGGCGCGGCTCTGCGCTGCACGGGTCCTGGGGACGCGGAAGCCGCGGAACAAAAAAGAAGGAATTTCGGAGTGATGTGAAGCGTTAGCCTAGTAACTGGCTGATGGTAAATAGGATCTTACTCGTATATAGCGGAGCTCGAGTAGATAACGTTGGTGAGGATACGTTGGTGTTGCTGTTGGCGTCGATGGTGTTAGTGTTGATGTCGCGTCGTAGGAACATGAGGCTCGTCTCATGGCGGGGTAAAAAATGTGGTCACAAACTATCACTCGGTACTTAAAACTAACGGATCCGCCGCACGCACGAAAAAGTGAAGTAGCCCACCACCACTGGCAAAACCGAACGGTCTTCCCTCTCCCGCCTTCTCTGTCTCGGCCGTGCGCCTGCTGAGACAGATATGAAACGATGTGTGTACCATGCAGAATGACTCGGCTTCCCATTGATAGGATATCTAGAGCGAGATCACTGATTAGACAAGGCTTGTTTTGCCGTCTTAGAGAAGGTAGAGGCCTACGAGCGCCCTGCGACGATTCCATGCTGCAAACTACAGGCCCCTAGATTATAACGCTCCCGCAGAACTTTGGTGCCCTCTTGGACCGAGGAAAATTGTAATTGGCTCTCGAGTGTGACTATGGCTAGTTGGAGCGCAAACTGGGCGGGGAGTTTGCTTGCATGCGTCTACATCTCAGCCTTAGATCTGGCTATCTGACCTTGCAGGAGGCGGGCGTAGATGCGCCGCCTCTATATCTAGATCTAGATCTGTGCGGCTTCCGGGGAGGGTTGGTGGGAGCTGCCTAGGGCAGGAAGAGTAACCCAAGGAGAACGAGAGGAAAGAAAAAGGGATCGGTTTACGAAGGCGACGGCGCTGACATGATGTTTGGTAGTGATGTGGGTGTTGGGGAGCGCTGGTGGGGCTGATGCCGGCGCCCAACGTCGGGTTGATGCGATGGGTAAGAAAAGAAGCACGAATCTAGACTATCAATCACAAACTATCACTCGGTGTTTAAAATCGGAAGAAACACCCCAGATGTTTGGGGAAATTTTTTTTATTGGTAATAGCTTTCCTTCCCGCGGCTCCCTCCCTAGTCTAGTCCCCATCGCTATTATGTAGTGGCTTTACAGCCCAAATCCTCCTTAGTCTCCACCCCCCTCCCACAGGTAACTATAGTCAGAACGAGTGTGGAGAAGGGGGTGCTCACCTACTTAGGTGAAGGAGAGGGCGCGGATACCTAGCATTTCAGTTCCATTTCGTGCGCGGTGGTGTTAGAGATCGGGTTATTGGGCTTCCTAGCTATAGTTAAAGGCAAGGTGCCGAGCGTTCAGGGGAACGGGTGTGACTTCCCTGTTTCTGACAACTAGTGCTGTCGGCGAACCTTTTTTGCAGTTTTGGAGACTCCTCCGGCCCATGTATAGTCTCCCCCATGCGGTGCACCTCCTCGCTTGCTGCGCTATAGTGGGATTTTTGGCTGGTTTTTTTCCCATGTCGATCGCGCTCTTCTGGGATTGTTTTTTTTTGCGTTCTCTCGGTGTCTGCGTGTGTTCGGTTACGGTTTAAGGAGGACGGGGGGTTGTTTACGAACAACTGCTTATCTCCTCAGGGAGGAATAGAGGAAAGGTAGGGAAGACATCGGTTGCTCCGTCTGCTGTGATATGCGTGGCCGCATCTAAAAGGATTACCCGGCGCGCTGAGAGCGAGTGGGTATTGTTGCGGCTCTACTAAAAGGTACGCGAAGGGCACCAGAGGACGGGGGGGGGGGTCGATCGGTGCCTTAGTAAGTACTTAACTTATTAACTGTGCGAGCATGGTTATTAACTGCGTTTACCTGATCATACCAGCCTAGTATGGCTAGTAGAGGATTATCTTTTTTCGCCGATCCCTCTTTTCTGCAAACGACAGTGGCTTAAAAGGTCCATTGACGTTGGTAAGCAATATGGTGTGGGGTATGTTGTTGGTGGGCGAAGATCAGAGTTGATATATAGCGGGGTAAGGAACACGTGGGGTCAAATCATGAAATATCACTCGCTGTTTTAAATTGCTATGGCTCCTAACTCTAGCTGGTAATATTTTTTTAATGATATTGTAGATGTTCTTTACACCGCCTCTTGCTTAATTGCCACCCCTTGATGGTAATCCTACAGTGAATGTCGACGCCAGTCCCATTTCACCCCCACCCCAACCCACTCTAGACGTACTTGCTGGCCTTGAAGATTTTCTGGTGTCTGCGGTTGCTATGTTAGTAGAAAAGGGGGTTACTCACCTCTTCAGTAGAAACTATCCAGCCTTCGGTGGCTCGGCGTGCGAGATACATTCCTTCCTGTAAGTACTGAGATCTTCCACCTCCCTCGCCATCTAACAGCAAACCTCTGCTCGCTGATACCTCCCCTGGCTGTAATGTTACTTTGGTGTCTATCAGCTACATTCAGTGCAGTTTAGAGACGGGAGAGGTGTTTCGTTCAAGTGGTCACCCTTTCAGAGCTATAGCGGGGGGGTGGGGTGGAGTGCAACATACGTACCCTGATCGTTCATTTGGCGCTAGCATATAGTCGGTCATATAACCAAGGGTATTAACGGCCTGTGTAGCCTGAGTAGAGAGTAGATGTGCATGCGGCCCTGTGTTGTGCCAGGAAAGCGACATCGAGCAGAACAGAAACCAGGGCGGGGTAGGTCCTTACGCACTGGAGAAGCGAAAGGACAAAGCCGAACCGTATCTAGCGTTGATCGGGAGCAGTCTATATCCTGCAAGGAAGATGTCACTCGCGTTGATACTGACGTTTGTTTTCGCAGATGTGGGATGTGCAGGGGGAGTTCTTGTTAACTTGCTAAGTGGTGAGGGCGTTCATCTCTAACTGACGGGGGAGATGGCATTGGGATTGGTGTCGGCATTCGTGTGACTGCGCTGTTGGTGGTGTTGGTGTTGGTGTTGGTGTTGACATGGCTGTTGACCGCGCGGGGAAGTTGATGGCGGGGTAAAAGGACGGATTATCACTCGCTATTGAAACAGTAAAAAACAAAAAATAATGCCTCGATTGGGGTTTGGACCCAAGTTTCCCTCACAGCTCTGTCTCCTACGTGCCGAGTTTCTAGGCGTGATAACCACTACACTACCGGGGCTTGTCTGCAGTGGCGGGACGGGAAATTCTAAGCCTGACAAACAATTCCCAGGCATTCCTTGGCGAAACCGAACCCCCTCAGGGAACAACATAACTTCAAAGAAGGCAAAAAGCATAATGACGGCAAGGGCATGAGCAATGGCGGCAAGGACTTCTCTCCAGATATCTATCTAGCAACAGTTTTTTTTGTAGTGGTATCTATAACACGCGCCCCCTATCTCACCTGCCCCTAGCGGTAACCTCACTCTACGACGCATACTTTCACCGCGGAAACCGGTCTTTTGTTTTCTCGATGCTTACTATTAGCGACTATGTATGTAGAAAGAGTGGTTCTTGCATGCCCCCCCCCCCCCGCGGCGCGGGTCGAAGAGGGAGTTACGAAAGAGTTCGATTGTTCGCTTTGCTGTGGTTCGCGAAATCTATCATTATTATACCATGCACTTGTTGTAAGTTGGGCGGGCGGTGATGATAGTCTTTAGGCGGGAATATGCGGCTCCACACGACTTCACGACAGCCGTAAACGCACCGGGATGAGGGAGGGGACAAAATTTCAGCGCGCGTGGGGATTTGATAAAGGTTCATATAGAACTAAAATATTGGCAGTGTTGTTGATTTTGGTGAAGATTGTGAGGTTGCGTTGCAGTTGATGGTGTGGTAATATAATGGCATGTATACTAAGTCAAATCACAAACTATCACTCGCTATTAAAAACTGTCAAGGCTCTGCGAGATATCTATTTAGAATTTTTTTGTAGTGATGTTTGCTATTAAACCCCCTCCATCCTATCCCTATAAATCTCCAATCATCACACACCTCGGACTTTGCTTTAGTTTCCAGCTGTGTATGTGTCGGCTATGGACGGCGTTAGCGGCTATGCAGGAAATCAGGTACTTACATGTGTTCCCAGAGGAGAGGTCTTATTGTGAGAGGCCTCGGTCGTTCTGTTGGCGAAAACCAGCTGCAATTTATGATACTATACCGCTTGTTGCACCTGTGCGGCCGCGGGTGCGGCTCACACAGCTTCACGTTGGTGTTGCGATGTCGCCCAGATAAAACACGATGGGAGACCTGATTAATTAGAAGAGAAGGATGGGCGTCGCGTCTACACGGGTTCGATAAAGCCGGAGAATAAACATAGCAGGTACGGCAGTGATGGTGTTGATGTTGCCGTTGGCATGGTATGGTGGTTCGTGCGGATGTGTGTGGAGGTTGATGGTGGGGTAGAAGGTGGGGCAGGGTTAAAAAAAAAAAAAAAAAAACTTTACGTTGTGTCACGTATTATCACTCGGGGTTCAAAATCGTCAGGGATAGTACGGATTTATCAAAAAAGGTTTTTTTTATAGTGATGGCTAATTGTACCTCCTCTTACTCCATCTCAATCGCTACCGTATGAAGATCCCACCCGTTCTGCCAATCGAAATCCCCCTAAAACCCTGTTCTTACTTTTTCCCTGTGCCTATTGTCAGATGCGACATGAAGAAGAGAATACTTAGACCTTTTTATCTCCTCGAAGATTGGGGAGGGAGCGTCTTCTGTCGCTCTACTAGCCGTAACTAGCCGCAGAACTATGCCACTTCGGCAGATATAGTTCTACTGAGCTTTCGTGTACAGAAAGCGGTTCGGATCCAGCTGGAACGTAAGAGAACAGGATGGCGCTTAGGCGTGGTGATGGGAGAAGTAAGGAAGCGAGCGCCTACACGGGTTTGGTCAAGGAGCCCTAGGTAACAGGGAGAAAAGTCTGAAAGTTGTTCTGACATTTGTCGTTCGTGTTGTTGTGGGTGTTGGATGTTCCTTGTAAGTGGGTGGGAGCTAGCTAGGCCGATGGCGGGGTAAAAAAAAAAAAAAAAAGCGAAAAAAGTCTGAATCACATGTTATCACTCGGTATTTAAAATCGTCAGGGCTACCATAGACGTATACGAGTATATTTTTCTGTGATGAAAGTGGCCTTCCCCATCCTATCCTACTGCTATCTGCTGTCCCGGGATCCTTATTGCCGTTGGTCAGTGCGGTGGTGCTGGTTGATGAGGGTGTTGGTGTTGTTGAAGGTTAAGGCAGATGGCGGGGTTAATGTTGGCGGGATAAGAACACGTCATGAATTATCACTTAGTCTTAAATACGCGAAGAATTATTGACCAAATCTTCCTACACATCTCTCATTATGAAACTTCTTTTTTGTTGATGGCCTTAATTGACCATGCATGTATTTTCTCTTTCTCTATATTTGGAGCTGTGAGGCGGCGAGCCAAGCGTTCTGCTCCTTACCACTTATGTAGATGCGCATATGTAGAGGGGAAACAATGAGTCAATAAAAACAATGATAAAAATTGATGCCATTTAACTTGAGAGATTAAGTACATGTAGTAACCCCCGGACGGAGTTGGCGACTATGCACGCTACGGGAGGCATGCCAAGCCCTGAGTGATGATCCGGCGGGGTATAAACGGCTCACTGCGCAGAGGACACTAAGCTTCGGTAGCATAGGGGTCTGGCTGCTTGATGGGGCAGTAATTCCCTCGATGATAGCAGTATGGGGTTCGATTCCCCACCGTGGCCAACATTTTTGTTTCTTTTGTTCTTTTTACACCACCACCACCACCACTAGTTCCCCACACTTTATCGCTCACTACTTAAAACCGCCGTTTTAGGGCACTTTGACATCTCTCCGACTACGGGAGGCATGCCAAGCCCTGAGTGATGATCCGGCGGGGTATAAACGGCTCACTGCGCAGAGTACACTAAGCTTCGGTAGCATAGGGGTCTGGCTGCTTGATGGGGCAGTAACTCCCTCGATGATAGCAGTATGGGGTTCGATTCCCCACCGTGGCCAACATTTTTGTTTCTTTTGTTCTTTTTGCACCACCACCACCACCACTAGTTCCCCACACTTTATCGCTCACTACTTAAAACCGTCATTTTAGGGCACTTTGACATCTCTCCGAAAAATATTTTTTCGTAATAGCTGGCCCATGACTATAGCTTATAATCAATCACCACATCTCCTGACTTTATCATACCCTCGACCTTTATAGAGCGTTTCCCGTGTCCGCCTCCTGTTCTGCACCGCAGCACGGCGTGTATGCTCCAAGCGCGTATCCCTTCCGCCTTACTCCTACGGCGGCGGGGCTACGAGTAGTTTGACTGTGCGCCCGAGAGGTACAGAGGACACAGGCATGTTTCTGTTCTCTTTATTCATCTATTCCAACTGTAAGCACTACATATGCGTGAATGTATATATATTATTCCTCCCTCACCTACCTATCTTTCGGTGGTAGGGTTTGAACCTTTCCCGATTTTCTTCCTTCCCTTACCCAATCTTGCCTCGTCTGATCTCTCGGGAATCGCAGTGGGCTGTTTTCTGTCGTTCGTTTCTACCATTTTCTTTGGTCCTTTCCTTTATAAGGATCAGTCTTTTTCGTACCGGCCCTTTTTTTTTAGTGACGCTCCCAAGGCTGCCATAGTTGTGGCTCTGTCGGTTCTAGAACATATAAATTATTTGCCCTGAATGCCTAGAATATGAGAGGAGCATGTGAGACTCGTGATGCCAGGCAGGATTCGCTGTTCTGTGTGTTGAAGTACGCCATACGTTTCTTGTTGAGCTCTGTATGCTGAATCGAGTTTTCCACGGCTGTATAAATAGATTCCTAAAACTCGACAAAATTCCCCGTCATAAAGAAACTTAACCCCGGTAAAAAAAAAAAAAAAGAAAAAAAAAAGCAATCTAGTCTAGTATCCGCGTTGGCAGTTCTCAACATTCTACGCCATATCATGAATTATCACTCAGTGGAATGTCTCGACAAGACTATCTTAAAATATCGTAAATTTCTATATAGGAAGAGAAGTTCTAAAACTCCCTCAATCTTCCAATTTGCGCTGTCTCGACGCCATATGCCTACTTTCATTCTCCTGCTGCCGCCCGTAGGACCGGAGGCACTTTTGCGGTCTGTTAGCTGCGGGCGGGGCGGGACTGGGTGCTTGTGGCCTATGGTGAAAATCCATATAGCTTGCAGCAGAGGCATAACTTGCTCCAGTCGTAGGGCATCGCTCGGTTGCCAAAATAGACAGTACTATTCCCGATAACCACCAGCAAAACAGAAATCGATTGCTCAAACTCATTCCCTCCGCCATAAACCGTCGTGGGTGTGCAGATTTCCCATTATAGTGCTGTGACCACCGGCTACTCGCGGCCGGCCTCTGTTAGTGCTTCAGGGAAGGAAGGCGCGGGAGATGCCACTCTTAACAACAAAGGAAACACAGTCCACTTAGCCAAACCACTGGATCCCAATTAATCAAGGCAGGTAAGATATGATCTTTAAATCGCATGCCATTCACAACATGCAGGCGGTCTGCAGCGCTACTAACTCAAGGATCTTTGTTTCCCCTAGGCCTTAGACACAAAACCACCTCGTTTTCACTCCAATGAAGGCGGGGAAACTGGCACCCACAGCCATCTAGCCATCAACTATCACTCGACCTCAAACTGGCAGAGCCGCCCCCGAGCCTATCAGCTAGTTTTTTTTCTTTTTCTTTCGATAGAACCTCTTTTCACCACCCCGTACTCCGTCCCACAAACGTCTCGTGACTATTTGTTGATCTAATCCATCGTAGTTTCCCAACTTCTCGCTGCGGATAGGAAACGGGAGGCATGAAGGCGAATGCTACACCCCCGGCCTTGGGAATCCCGGGAGAGAGAGTCTATGGTGGTGCGGTAAGGTGCAGTAGAGCGGACTTTACCCGCCAGCGGGCCACTGATTAAGTCGCCAACCCACTAGTTTCCCGCCCCGATGAGAGGAGCAGAGGGAAGATCTAAAGCCGGCTTCTGCCGGTACTTAGGGTTAGTCACAAAGGCGACGTGAGTTGGGCGGGGAGGATGCTTACGCCGCCCAGCTGATATAAGAAAGAAACGCTCGTCGCCTGAGACTCTGATGATTTGGCGGTACAGATATGCCATAGCCTTGCCAGTAGGAGTGTACGAGCTGACGCTGGAGCGTAGATGATGGAGGATTGATCGGACACTTCCTCTGCGCGGTTTATGTTCTGGTAGTGGAGAGGGAGGGGTTATCACGATGGGTTTGGTAGAGGAGGCGACATAGGGAGGTTGGTGTTGCCAGTGGTGGAGATTGGTGTGGATGTCGATGTAGGTGGGAGGCGCTAGAGCACACAGTAAGGTGTTAAGTCAAACCTCACCTCAACCACACGTCCATGATTGACCACAACGGTGCCAACCACAGCAGCCGACGCCGCCATAGAGTGGGATGGATGTTTTTCTTTTCTATTCCCTTATCAGTTCACGACTGAGCCTCACTTTTATTTCGCTCTCGCGTGCCAAAGTGCGTGCGGGAAGTGGTCAGGATCTGGCACCGGATATGGAGTATAGCCCATGGCGGACTCGACACGAGATTCGATCTAAGCTCGTCTAGCGGATTATCGTCTCTCCTCCTCATCGTTACTACCACCGTCACCGGGTGGCATGGGAGGCTATTCTGGAAGGTTACTGCCGTCGTTAGGTCCGGCTAGGATAGCTCAGGTCCATAATTCAAGAGAAAGGTCACATAGATGATATTTTTTCTTAAAATAGAAATATATACAGCTGGGCCAGAACGGAATACAGGTTTTATATCTATCGGCCAGAACTTACGAAGTGATCACAGATTATCACTCGGCATGCAAAAGTGCTAGGGCAACCTTATTTCTACCAATAATTTTTTTGAATGTAAAGGTAGGGCCCTTCCAGCGGTGAAGGCTAGCCAAGCTCCTTCAGAACCAACCTGGACCAAGCGGGCAGCGCTCTCCTAATTAGCTAGAACCAGTAGGAAAGAACCTGCTTACACCCCTAGAAGAGATGGTGGGGGCAGCACTCACAGCAACGGCCAGTAAGTCATCGATTATCACTCGGATCTTAAACCACCTAGAAAGAGACAACAAGGGTCATTTGAAACAACAGACCTCCCTATTAACGAGCGAGAATCTCTCCCCTACCCACTCACCACCACCTACGCTGCTACGGTGAAAGCAGTGAAGGTCAAGCACCAAGGCTGCATCCGCGTGGTCTATGCGACCGTAGTCTCTGAGTGCAGTGCGACGACCGAGGGAGGCTTCGTGTTGGGCAAAGTTGCAACAGCAGGCAGGCGCGAGAGGAGGTGGGTAGGCTGTTGAGGAGGGATGCGGAGGAAATGTTTCTCTACCTCTGCGGCAGCTCAGTGAGAGAAGACTAAGGCATAGGTATCGATTTTAGTCCTGTAATTTGACGGTTCCCGGGATGGTAGGAGTTGCTCTGTAGGACCTGCTAAGAGTATCTTGCGGGTTAACGTAGCGTAATGGAGGAAATGGCTGCCTTGATGCATGCAAGAAGTTTTAGTACTATGCTCAGTGACAAAAACAGAACAAAGACGACATGTGGTTATATATGTGGGGCGGTCTAAAGGGTATCCTGATCAAGTATCCTTGTGCTATGTTACCCACACCATGGGTTCAGCCCCTGGTCGCAGCAGTGTTGTGACTTAGCCGGTAGCGGTGCTCTTGAGGGGATAGATAATTATCACATGTCTTTTGCTGCCAGGTACCAGCAGGCTTCCGTGTGTATGGAGAAAGTGACGATCTAGTCTAGTTTGCAGAGTCAACAAAGATAGAGGTGCTTTTTGATGCTTGGGAGGGTTTGAGAATATCTTCCCCTCGACAAAGAACCCACCATCCCTCTCTCCCTGCACTTAGAAGAGAAGAGGATACCCCCATATTGGGCCAGATAAGCAAGCAAAAGCGAAGAACCACCAGTCCCACACTGATTATATCCCATGGCTCGTAGCTTGGTTTCGACCCTTTGACTACAGCCCTCTCCTGCAACCCACCGCTCATGAAACGATACAAGCCTGGTCTCCACGCATTAGAAATCATGTTGATGAGTCCTGAGGTCGATCTGAGAATATACGGTTGAGAACCAGGCATGCACCATCGGCTACTGGCGAGGGCTTCAAAGCCCTCTACTACGGGTGATGCATGATGGGATAGTCTCCGGTTGGAACGAAACTCTTCCGTCCCACATCCATGGCTGCGCAGGATGTCCCCGGGATCCGTCCTTATAAAGTAAATACCCATCAACTCGCAAAGCTACTTATTGGCTACGGGGCCCGAGTCCGGGGTCTGATTAACTGTAGCACCCACCCGTCTCCCTCCTCCCATTTTGGGCCGGGTTGGCGTTCACCACTGGCAATTAATCTTACCTAAATAGTTTATCAAACGGTCTATCAGCAGCGAGTAATTAGCTGGGGGGCGGGGGGGGCAGACGTATTCCAGGTACCCACTCCTTCAAACTTTTAGCTTAATCCTAATTCATCGTATAAATTAATTCGATAGCCGACTCGATGTATGTAGCGACGTCGCGTCTAGCTTAGCTAGGAAGTAAACGGTGGGGGCTGAACAACTGCACGCTTCCATGGATAAAGGCCAAACAATACCCAAACTAGCCGAGCATCCCCCTCTCACGCCCCTCTCACGCACATGTATTGTGCAAAGAATACCATTCAGGGGTCTCATGCGCGCGCGTTAGGCACATCTCACCTTATCATCCCAGGCGGTTCCGAATGACCAGGGGTCGCGGTACCCACATGCGCAACCAATCATGTATATTGCCGACTGAGCCGCCTACACTTACCGCATCGCCTGCCGGTGGTTTTATTCGCAGAATATATATATAATAATATCCCCGAAATTAATGTGAGAGCTGACATTGAGATCTGGGCATATATGTGGTCCGACGAGCCAGCTCCATGGATCCAAGATAGCTTTACAGCCGATCCCTTTGTAGAGCAGTGTACTAGTACAGCTGCGGTGCTGACCCCCCGAGTTTCAAACAGTACACCTACAATATTTACACTTAAGAACTTCGATTTCTGCGGAAAAAAATTAGAGTTCCTAGGTAGTTCTGTGCATAGTCCATAGCCCAAACTAGAATCATCACTGATTACGACAGTACTATCAACCAGGTCGAATAAAGGGGTCACCTCAGTAAGTCGAATACAACTACGAAGGATAACCTAAAGATCCAGCAAGGCCGAGGGGGTTGGGGGGTCACCAAACACCAATAAAGACACCCTAGAGTCCTAGGCCAAGGGACAAGGGAAAGGGGGAATAAGAGGAAGAGTTAGGCGGAGGAGATCTAGAAGGAGAAATGGATGGCATTTGCAGAAAAAAAAGCCAAAAAAAAAGCGATCGGCCAGCTCACCGGGCAGCCCTTCTCAGTCCATGAAGTCACCATTAATTCGCCGGCAAGTCCGGATACACACACGTGCTGCACCTCCAGTAACTTCCCCTCCAGACTGTGCGAAGGAGAAGGGGCACAAGCAAATGGGGAGCCCTTCCTTACAACCGGTTTACAGTTGGATCAGCATATACGTAGCTACGTAGGCAAGGGCAAGGGGTCCCATCTGAGAGGTTAGTTAGTTGTCCTATAGTAAGCAGGAATAAAGCTTCTGTATACACCAATGACTCAAGTCTCGGCCGAAGTGACGCCCTCCTGTGAAGGAGGGTTCAAATCACATATAGTGGTAGGTTGCGTGGTTGTTTTAAGTCAAGCACATCGAGCAGCTTTTCATTTTCCGTTAGGACCTGGCCCAGACCATGGATGCTCACTCTATGTCCCAGCTAGGAGTGCATAATGAGGCTAGAATATTTGGGGTGACGTCTTTTCGAGAAGAACAGTAAGTCAACTGGTTTGTTTGTTTTCTGCCCCGATATTTATGGGAACTGGTTCCCTTGTTTGGACATCTCCGACCGGCTATAAAGGATTTACGGCTGCAGCTCCTTTTCCTTTCTCTCTTGTTCAATTCATTAATTGTATGTAGTGCTGCTGCAGGTAGTTGCAGTTAACTTACAGTGGGTTTGTGATATCTCTATTATCCAAGGCCTGATGTATCTGGTGGTAAGTTATGGGCATAAAATAATTACGTTATTCTAATTAGTCCACGAGGATACGCAGGCCAGCAGAACAAGGTGACAGGGGCCTGACACTGCCTACCACTTTGAGACCATATTACATTAACTGATGAGCCTAATTAATTTCCCTTCCTTCCCCCTCACCCTCCTGCATCTAGAGTTGTTGCAATTAAGCTAGCTGGGGTCAGAGAGGAGGGTCACTAACGTATAACCATCTGCTCTTCCGCTGTTGCTGGGTGTTGCATGGGGCAGCCACGTCCGTGAAAAAGAGGCTAGGCTGGTGGTACTTCTTGCTTCCAGATCCAGTTCTTCCTGGCTGGTCGAGCTTTGCTGGTTTGGTTAATCGTTGATCAAAGATGGCCCAGGTACGTGGTTTGTGGAAAAAAGAAGAAAAAAATGTTTACAACGGTGGGTGATCGAACACATATTTGCTATCACTTTGGGGAGTAAAGTCGAACCTTAATCAGACAGGCGTATACCTTAAGCCCACCACGCCGCCGATGCTTGATTTTCCCGTGTTTATGCGGGCCGGGCTATATACGTAGTGATGGAAAGTTGGTGAGGAAGATCCACCCAATCCGGAAAGAGGGAGAGGATGGTTGTCATAGCCTACGGGCTGGATGCATGTATGAAGTATAAATAAATAATAAATGAGTGACGTGATGGAAATTGGGTCACGATCATGGAGCATCACTCGGGCTTGGCTAGAAGGTAGGTCAAAACAAGAGTCATCGTGAGTTAGTGCATGATGGCAGAACAAACTCCAGCATGGCTATGCACACAACCACCACCACCACCACCAACTATCGCTATCACTTACAGTCATCGTTCGCCACCATTTGGCGTACGCATTCAGACCTAATAGGCCTCAGCCCCTCCTGAGATTGGCGATACCCAGAGTTCATCGTGCAGCGGGGGTGAGAGTTTCACCAAGGGTCTGTTTTTACGAGGGAGTAATACAGCTAAAACGTTATCCGGCGCGACCGAAACCTTTCTGGCCATAATCCAAACTTGATGATGTACACTACCAAGATCATCAACCACCTTCGCTCGTCGACATCAAGGTAAGCACGCCTAAAGGCCAGTACATAGCCATGAGTCTAAGCTGATGTAGTGTGTGTGTATGTGTGTGTGTTCTGTGACCCCTCTAGACCCTTTTTCCGGCTTCTTAACTCCGCTCTGGAGTGTTTCCCTCCTTGCAGTTTTCGTCATAGCCTCCATCGATCACGTACTGAGCAACCCCTTTTTCAAGAACCCCATAGCCACTACGCACAAAGGCAGATGTGCCTTCGGAAAGAAGGTACAGACGGTGGGAGGCTTCCCAGCCCCTATTAATAGCACCTGTGACAGGTTTTCGGCTTTAGTGGAGAACAATACCCTCCATCCCCGCTCATTATCGACCTAGAATGTCCCGGGATTGGGTAAGTTGTAGCTACTCGTCCCTCCATGACGTTTCCGAAACGACCAATATTACATACCATACAAAGGGGGGCACTTGCCAATTTTTTGTGTGTAAGCAGTCGTGTTTGGGGACGTCAATGCTTAGTAGTATATATTTACCCTTACCTTCCCGTCATGTGCTAGTTTTTGGTAGCTGAGTTCTGGAAGCCACAGGAGTTCCCGGTATCCCCATGTTTCATACGCTACCGGTCATCAATACATATGCATACATACTATACTGCAATGGTACCTTAACTGGAAGGTATTGAAACGTGAGCGCATGAGTGTATGACGCTTGGAAGTACAGCTGAATGCATTAGACACAGGCAACTCTAGCGGCGGTATTTTGACCTGGAACTTGCCTCCACATAGCTATACCGACGGTCGTAAAAACATCACTTACCACGTATCGATCTTGTCTCTCCATCACAGCTTGCCATGCCGCCGGTGATCGAGGCGCCCCGGCGAAGGTTAGTCTCCAATGCAGAAATAATATGAAACATAAAAGTTGTGGATCGATGGAAACCATTGCAAGTGCCACAAGAGCGGATACGATGCTAGTTCTTGTTGCATCTACGAGTCACGGATCACACCTATATGGTCTTTAGAGTTTAGATCCAGGCCCAGGGAAGATGGGCGGCTGTACGGGTGACAGTGATGGTGACGGTGACGGTAACGTTGGCCCTGCAGAGAAGAGAGGACGCCAAGGAGTCGTATAGTGCCCTATGGCTCTTGAAGCATGATTGAGGCCCTTGTCAATGTGGGTTTGTGGTCTTTAAATAGGACTATGGTCTCCGGGACACGACAGTACAGAATTTTTTGCTGAATCGAGTGATTTTGCATGTCTCGGCTAAATTCACTCTAGGTCTTGGCGCCCTATAGGGCCTTCCATTGTCCACCTGCAATATAGGCCTATGGCATCGCTGGCCCTGGATAGATTTTGTTATTAACTCTGCGGCCCCTCCGAATAAGAATTTAGCTGCGCGGAAGATTTTACCAGGCCGATAAGCACTCAAAGAGCGTCCATATATAGTTCTTGGACATAAATCATCGTTACCGCCAAAATTGACCAAAATGCCAGCTCTCAACTCCATTCAGGTAACGAAATTTTTGAGGCTCGAGGAGATACTATATGTAAATGAGTATACGTACATATATGTCTCAAGTTACATCTCCTTTGTTTAAGTATTTCAAGAGCTGCAGCACTACTTTAAAATCTCAACCCCATACAAATCTGAGATCTTAGCACATTTATCTTGCCGTCAGTGTCCGCGTGGTTGTTTTTAGCAAGACTTCTAGATAGCAGTAAATTTTATTTATCGCCAGATATTAAGAATTATATCTTAATGTACTTATCGCGTAGGTACTTTTCCTGGCGTATATCGTCGCATCCCCCCAAACCCTAACTGCTTATTTACCCAAACGAATTTTTAGCGACTCGCTAATACTAGCGGCCCACGGCCCGTCCCGATGTATGTAAAATCTCCACCGCGTCGGTAACTAGGCCCTTGACTAGCTGATATCGCTTAAACTTTAAGTCTATAAAATTATTAGATTAGAAATTCTTCAACACCAGGAGTGACAAGAGTGAAGGCAAAAAGCGGTGCACCACTGCCGTTTTTTTACAACTTTATACAGATGCGGTACTATTCGAGGGCGGGGCGGTATCAACCCTATCACATTCTTGGAACTATATATACACGTTCTTCCCCCGATCGCTAACTGTCATAACGATGCCAGAGAACAGATCAAAAGAACCTGTGCTGATTCGCTTCTGTACAAGACATTATATGCACAGCTCTTTCTCAATGGCCGTTCTTGGTCTTATTCCGCCGTCACGCTGGTCAACCACAGCTGCACAGTATGACTGTTGGTCACTACGGCGCAGCAAAGAGCACCCTCTAGCTAGACAGGGGTTATAACTGGCTATCTCTCCCCTTCCCTTCTACCGTAACTACATTCTTAATCTTCTGACAACCAATAGGTGCATGCCCAGAAGATACTGGTACTACACTCACTCACTCACTCACTCACGGGCGACGATAATAGCGGACAGGGATTTCAAGCAAATAGTACTTGAGGTCAATTATAATACAGGGCACCGCCAAGCAGGACCCGCCTTGAGGCCGTGAACGAGTGAACCAAACAAACCCACCAAACTATGTACGATCGTCTTTTTATATCTCAAACCGCATGCGTCTGTGCCGCAGGCAGTCACACTGTTCGGCTAATATATAATCTCTAATTGGCAAGGAAAAATCTTCGTTATCCCTTTTGCAATTTTACTAGTTAGGTAGTCCATGGCTCAAGCAACTTATACCCAGTTTAACTAACACTGCATTTGTCTGGTAATTTATTCTCTTATTGTAGCCCAGAAGGCCCAGCGCGGCAGCCGGAAAAAAAATAGGAAACATCTACCCTTGGACATAGCTACCGACGAGAAGGTAAATGGATCGATCCATACAACTACCTACAAAGCGAGTTGTTACTAGCTAGAAAACCCAGACGGCTCTTCAAGTGTCTGAGTTGCTCTAGTCACGCACATTGCTTAATAGGCTTTTCGAATCACCTGATTGGCACATGTATATGTAGATTGCTGGTTAAATTACCTTGCTCGATACATGCTATCTCACACATAAATCATCCCAGCCTACAGAGATAACCCGAACGGGCCACTCTAGTGGGGCTGAGAGAACCCCCGAAAGGTGTACCGCCAACCCTGTTTGTGTTGATGGGTACTGTGGGGTTAAGCCCAGTTAACGGCTCCGAGCCATAAAACAGGCATGCCTTAGATAAGTGTAAAGTCACTTTGGGGACAACGACGAAACTGGTTGAAAGACGAACAGGGACAAAGCACAGGCGCTCAGGCTGGTATCTAATTCTGAAACCTGTGTTTTCGTCGTTGCCCCAGGTTCGTCGTTGCCCCCAAATTGACTTTACCATAAAAGTGGTATTGTGGCCATAAAACAGGCATACCTTAGATAAGTGTACCATAAAAGAGGTACGGGGCCATAAAACAGGCACATCTTAGATAAGTGTACCATAAAAGAGGTATGGGCCATAAAATTAGCATGAAACAGTGCCATAAAACAGGCATAACTTAGATAAATGTAGGTACCATAAAAGTGGTATTATGTATGGGCCATAAAGCAGGCCGGCATGAAATGGTGCATAAAACAGGCATTGTAACGCTGTCACAAAAGCGGGCATAACTATACCAGTGCTAGGACACAGAAAATTGGAGTGCTTGAGGCAGTGCTCAGCCGCATACTGAAAGAAATAGTACTTAAAGGCATTCCCATATCCGCCCTTTACTGTTTACTACTAGCTATAGCTTCATCATTCTCAACTACACAGAAAAACTACACAGAAAAACTACACAGAAAAAAAAGATCACCAAAACACAACAATACACATGTCTGCCTGGATTAAGCTAGGCTCGAATACCCTTAGGAGGTCTGCTCGGAGTACGCCTAAAATTGAGTTTGATACAACCAGCGACAACGAAGAGAATGACGACGTCAAGTGTATTAATATTCCCGGAGATTTTAACAACTACACAACGAGGTTTATTAATTGTAAGTATCTTTTTTTTCCTGATCTATACAAGATATATATACTAACAAAAATATTAGCTGTGATACATGAGCAAAAACCCAAGATTAAACAGCCGAAAATTAAAAACGAGATCCATCATCGCCCAGTCTCTCCGGAGATTACACCCAGTACCCCAGGCGCATGGTGGGAAGAAGCGAGTAGCTCCTCAGAGGAAGAGGCGGTGGGAGAGGCAGTGAAAGAGGAAGAGGAAGAAGAGGAAGAAGTGGTAGTGAAAGAGGAAGAAGAGGAAGAAGAGGAGGAAGTGGTAGTGAAAGAGGAAGAAGTGGAAGAAGTGGAAGAAGTGGAAGAAGTGGTAGTGAAAGAGGAAGAAGAGGAAGAAGAGGAAGAAGAGGAAGAAGAGGAAGAAGAGGCAGTGAAAGAGGAAGAAGAGGAAGAGGCAGTGGGAGAGGAAGAAGAGGAAGAAGAGGCAGTGAAAGAGGAAGAAGAGGAAGAAGAGGAAGAAGAGGAAGAAGAGGAAGAAGAGGTAGAAGACACAGTGGAGGTATCTGGGCCATTAGCTCGTCGTCCCTCCCCCGAGCCAGTCCTATATCCCCGCTTAGAACTCGGAACATCTCGCAAGCCGTCGACTACCCCTAAGAGCGAAACGCACCCCTCGAGACCAATGGCAGCCTACGCATACAACAAACCTACTAAAGCCTACCCGACTCCTCCCACAATCAAGGTTGAATACGGCTGCCAGAGTGTTGAAATCGAAGATATTATCATGGAAGAAGCGCCGCCCATCGCCCTTAGGGAACTCCTCCAACCTAACTATAACTGCTCTAATAGCAGCTCTGGATACGGATCGGACTCGGACTCGGACTCGGGGCAAGCATCTGTCTTCTCCGGGGATATTTCCTATGACACGCCCGACGAAAGTGATTCCGACATGAGTCCTTCCAAGGAATTAGCCACGAGACCCCCCCAAAGCCACGTTCAGGACAACCCCAATCAGGCGTCCGCCAATGGAGAAAAGCCTATAGCGAAAGTTGTAGCTGCCGCCTCCTGGGGCGGGGGTATGAGAGTTATCGTGTCCGTAGGCCCCGAGAAAGCCCGCAAATACATTATCCTATCACACACGGAGGGTAAACGTAAATACACATATGATCTCTCCACTCTCCCAAAGGTCAACCCAAAGAAGTACAGTCGTTTCGAAAAGGAAAAGGTTACAAGGGTTTGTGGGGTAGCATTAAGTGGTACCGGGCCAGAGGTGTTGAATGTAGGTAAGGGAGAGCGAAACCCATATATATATGTGAGTTTTCAGTGGGACGATGGCAGAGAGACTTGGGAAAATGGCGCGCCGGCCAGGGAGTTGATCGCGGACATGAAAAAGAGGAAGACGATCATGACGGACCTGACCCCCCAAGAGTACCTGTATTCCGAGGCAAAGGAGGCCTGGAGGCTGGCTGATGAGCTCTCGAAGCGAGACCAACCACAGCACAGTGATGACGAGTAGACGATTTTGGATGCGCTGCAACGACATTATCCCTTCATTTACATTTTTGTATTCGATCGTTTCTGTGGATTTCAATTTTTTTTTATGTCTCTTAACGAACTATTATCTCTGGGGAACGAAAAATTGGGTCGGTTGGCGTGTGCTGGTTGGGTCGGGCAGGTTTTAGTTTTTTCTTTCTCGAACTATATATTGTTGGAGGGTGTTGGTCGGGGTTTTGGGGTTCCTGTTTTTAATTTTGTTTCTTTTCTTTCTGACTATTGATGGACTATCGCTTCTTCTTCTACCTTATTGATACTAGACTTTGATTTCTTTCATTTGTCATAAGCCTCAATTGAATTTTAACTGTAACTCACACGTAAGATGAGGTTCCTTCAATTGTATCATTACATTAACTTAGCTTCGTTCCTATCCTCTGTGGCTTGATTTTATGCTACTGCTTTATGTGGGTTAAATGACAGACCAGGAATATTTGCCCTTGACGGAATTATATAGATTTTATCTCCGTTCCTTCTGAAGCAGCCAGTAGTCGTTACTATCCCTTTTTTGTCACCAGAAAAAGCGAACTGATCTATCTCCCCACACACCCCACCGCCAAATAGCCCTGAAAAAATACTGAAAGTTCCCAAGAGATGACATGAAGATCACCAAATTACCAGAGAGGGGGCCATTACACTCAAGTCACCGCTGGTTTTTGAAAGATGAAAATATATCATTTCCACCCACAACAATAGTTTAGAGGGTGGTCAACGGTTTAGATCGAGACACAAACTCTTGGCTGATGTACGGAGCTTATAGGCAGGGAAAAAGGCAGTAAAACTTGGGGTAGATAGCAAATAGCGTCTTCGGGCGGGGTAGACATTGTGGTTGAGTGGCAAACAGTAGAGTATGGACGGGGTGGAGATGATCAATTACCCTAGTTTCAAGCCAAGATTTGGCTTGAAACCAAACGATCCTACCCGTTGCATCATGGTGGGAATCCTCCTCTTCTAGACGCTCGTCATGACCATCCGCTCCTCGAGACCCGGCCCTGCCCCGCGATAACTTTAAAATTTATTGAGTGAGTCTTCGGTGAAGGACTGTTAACACACCAATCACACGGAGCATTGTAAATTTTTTCCCCAATGGTAGATCTTGGGGCCTTTGCTGTGAACCTGATTAGAGGCCCTCAATTCCTCACAATGTCTACCTACGAGTCCTAGAGGCACAGTGCAGGGTATATTTTAACCTTTATTATTTTCCCTGCATTTTCTCTGGTTTGCTGACACTGTGAAAGTTTTTTTGGCTCGAGTTTATGCCGGTACGTACGGGTACCCCATCCGTGGCCTGTACAAAGTTTCAAGGCTTCAGTATCATAGCCACTGAGGGTGTTCATCCTAGTGCCATAGCCCAGGATGACTGTTAGTTACTGTAAAAGAAGACCCACAAAGGAAGAACCTCAGCCAATAGATGCTCTATAACTCCAGGCATATGCGTCTTCTCTCTTGCTTTCTTTCTTTTTTTCTCTTTCCCTTTTCACAGGTACAGTGCATATATGTATGCGTGTACACTAGGTACATAAATATATACTTGTACCACCGGAGGACCTTCCGGTTTGGCACTGTGGTGCGTCCATATACATAAAATTCTCGTGTTG
The DNA here is from genome assembly GCA_024713865.1 of Morchella sp. 2016-72. Lineage (NCBI taxonomy): Eukaryota > Fungi > Ascomycota > Pezizomycetes > Pezizales > Morchellaceae > Morchella > Morchella sp. 2016-72. The sequence continues at coordinate 395,184 of JAMJEY010000019.1, forward strand.
GTGATGTAGTGGTGGTGTCCTGTGGTAGAAAAACAGGGCTAAAAATAGGCATCTTATGTCGAAAGGATTGGATACGTAGGTATATCACCCCGTATATGTCACATATGTGGTCGTGATAAACGGTAATGTGTAACTTTATCACAGTCGTCTCCTAATCTCCTTGGGGAATCGACAAGCCTGCTCGCTTACTCGCTAGCAACCCCAGACGCCTGAAACTCAAGTCCGGACCGGCCCGTGTGAGATAGCTGGGGATATATGCGCGATATGAGGCGCTGCAAGCATTGGACCCCAGTCCATGATGGTGGCAAAGCTAGGATGCCACGCTCTGATTAAATAAATTAAACGGGTCGTGTAGAGCTTTTGATTGGAGATGTCAATCCGAAGCTGCGGAAGGCTACGCGCATAAACTGGTAGCATTGTCGCTTGTCGCGATGTTGATTGGTTGGCTATATGTACTCTGGGTGCGGCGGTGAGGTTTGCGTTGCTACGCTTACCCTTGACACCGAATGGCGCTTGCTCAGATAAGGTTAACCGAGGAATGCACCACAATACGGACGTACTGGTGGTATTCAGGTAAGCGACAACTCTCACCCACTCCTTCCTAGCAGATCCATCACCTACCTATACTTAGCTAATACCACAGAGTTCGTTTATCATTTGCCCAATCGCACTTGGCTCAAACTTCAGCTCAACATATAGTTTGCATTTTGATGATTATGGAACCCCGAGTTCTGTTTTCCTGGGATAGCGATACAACCGCGGTGTTTTTTTACGAGGGGTGAAGAAGTTCGTTATATTACTTTCGGCGTAACAATTGCCCCTTACATAAGATCGTAACAGAGGGGTGTAAGGCTGCCAAAAGAAAACATAAAAAGAGTCATTAGCTTAGTACATACATGAAATAAATAAGCCATAATAGTTGAGTTGACCCGAGTCGGTAGCTAGAGTAGATAGTTCCTCCATACATAGTATTGTGGGTTCTCAAAACTATCCGGACGCAACGGCCAAAAAATAAGCCACAGTCCTAAATTTTGGCAAGAAATTTAAGAAATACTCGCCAGCCCACTTCACGGTCTTGTAGAGTTTTATCTATTTTTTATTAGAGGCGCGCGTTACATCAGGCGTCCGGGTCAATTTGACAACTCATAGTACATGTAGTTGTAGTAAGTGTAGTACATGTAATTGCCGCTTTCTGGTATTGGCAACACAACAGTTATGTATACATATGTACGTACAAGTATGTACTGGAATCGCCTCTGGTCTTATAGTTAATGGGTAGGCCATGGCCATACCTACCCGATAATACATGTAATTATACAAGGTCGGAGGAAGAGACACCTTGATCTAAGTTACGCAATACAGGGCTAATAATCTCTGTCCTTTAGCATACAAGCTGCTGTCTCGATGGTGTTAATACGTTACATGTATTTTTTATTTCAATTTCCCCAAGACCAACTGATCAAGTTATGATCAAGTACGTGTCTGCTCCTACATTGCCGAAAAACACACCCAGGTTCATAAAGCTCCGATTGGTATCAACGGCCGTTCGGTTTTCCTGCCAGGTGAGCCTTCGCCCGGGTGTCGTGTACTATTATTGATTTATACTCAACGGTTGGGTATTGCCAAACACCCTGCGCTGCAAATAGCCGCTCTTGCTCGGTGGCCCCTAGAGGTCTAGAACGGCCGGATGCTATGTAACGGCCGTTGATACCAAATGGGGCCTTGAAGAAATTGATTAACCCTAAACATGTGCTGGGGGCGGTTTTGTGTACCTTACTGGCATCACACCAAGACATAAGGTTTCCGAGTGATGGTTTGTGAATATATGTATTTTAGCTACATGATATTTAGGGCGGCGCTCGCTGGCTTACCTCAAACATTGTGCTCTATACCGGAGCATCGCGAGTGCACTAACATAATATAAAGCTCACGCGCGGTTTATAGTATAGGATTGGAATACTCATACAATCAAAGAAATTCGATCGTCCTTAGTATGAATAGAAATCAGGCCCTGTTATCTGACATCAGGCATAGATTGAATTGGCGACAATTGATCTCGAATGAGAAACATTTCTGCCAGTATCCCTCTCCACAACACAGTTAATTTCACCACCAAAGATAGCAATCATACTCACCACCACGCCAACACAAAAGCGCACACCGAAGTCAACAAGATGCACATCCCATACTTCCCTCTTTCCCCCCTCCTCCTTCTCCTACCCCTCCTCCCCCACCTCCCCGCTACCAACGCCCTCCCACAGAGCGCCAAAAGCAACAGCCTCACCTGCGCCCTCACCAAAGTCGACATGGCCACCAAATCCGCGGCTCTGATCCCCAACGTGCAAGCCACGCTATCCACCTGGGCCGCCGACGCCCGCGCCGGCACGTCCCAACTCCCCTACGTCTCGGCGAACCACAAACCCAACAGCTGCCTCAAGCCTTTCATCTCCCGCGGCACCGTGACTCTGGGGATGTGTGTGGGCGACCATGGAGGCGGCGAGCGCGGTATTGTCTGGGAGATTGACGAGATTGTGAACGCTGTAAATATGATGATTGGTGCCTGTAGAAGGGAGGGGAAAGCAAGAGTGAAGGGGATGGCGGAGATTGGGGGGACGAGGGGCGGGGTGTGGATCGGGTATAGGGATGTTGGTTGGGGTTAGATAGTGGCTGGATTTTCTTTTGTATGTTCATGGGAACGCTGCATGTAGTACATTACCTTGGCTTTATGTTGGTTGGTTGGCCTGCTGGTAGGCGTACATTCAGATGCCCTTGGTATTGACTACATACATACATACTTGATGTAGCAAAGGTGTAGTTTTATTTTATACATGTAACTCTAATCATGATTCCATAAAGTACATTAGTTAGGGTTAGTTACTATTAGGGTTCTGATTTATTTCTTTTTCAGTTAACCCTAGGAGGAGAGGTTGTAACAGGTATTCCTGTGCTGGATTACCTCGATCGTATTAACAACCCTCTTGGAACCAGAGCCCATATCTTGAGCCCATGCATATGTAAAGCGCCTACCCAAAAGTTTTCGTGAAAGCCTGAAAAGCAGTTGAGTGGTGAAACCCATACAAATCTACCTAGCAACGGGCTCTCCGCTAAAATATTTTATTACACCTTAACCACTTCTAGTTACAAATTCAAAAATGTGCAAAGGGCTTCTCCCAAGGGTCAAAATATTTTATCTCTGTTCATCGTTATAATTAATTGTGTTGTGGTTCTAACTTTGAACCTGGGTCAACCTAGTTTGGGTGGTAATCGGCCCTTTCACGAAAACTTTTAGGTAGGGACTATAACTACAAGTAGCTTCATGAGTGTATGGGTCTAATATATGGGAGCTCGATCATTATCTTCTGTAACCTCTCTCTACCAAACAATACACATCTTCTTTGCACATCATCATCTGCCCTATAGCTTGTAACCCCCAGATCAGACCTTCCAAACTTTAGCTATACCTCTCAGTATCAAAACTTAAGCGGCCAGCCATAAACCACCCGCGCAAGAGCCCCGCCAGCACCTCAATCGCCCGATATATATATGTCAACCTATACCACCCGCCCTGACCTCCCCACCATAACGCCAGTGCCCCCATATCCGCGGCCCCCACCCAGCCAAATAATCAAGCCCCACCTCTGATCAGCTCATCCATACGCGTCCAGCGGCGAAGAAGAGTCAATTCCCACTATATAAGGCCCGACTCTTTCCCACCCCCATGCCATTCCACCCCCACGGGCGCTTTCGGAGGAGGTTCTGGCGGCAATACTACATGAGCATTCTTTGTGGGTTAGGGTTTCTCTTGGTCTATTATGTACTGGATTACATCCGTTTTGAAAGTTTCTGTAATATGATTGGGCACGACTGGGTATTTGACTAAGCACCCAATAACAGCTGTACTAGAAGCCCGGGAGAACTTAATATCCATACTTCAAAGTAGAGAAGCACCTACAACTGGCGGTCACGAGGCGGTAGTCCCTAGCACATCACCGAAGCCATACAGAGCAACCCAAGGCTAAAAAAATAAATGATAAAAAAAGCCGGCAACAAAAGACTTATGTGAAGAAGTAATCATCCCTCAAGAGCGTCGCTACCATGTTGGGCTTTCTCATCACTGCTCCCACCAGGAGTTGAACCTGTATGTGGTCATATGACGAAGCCCAGTGTATTACCACTAGGCCACGCCACGATGCTTCTGTTTGTGTCGCTGTGGTTTATGAGGCCCTCCATTTCTTGGCAACGCATCAAAACCTCAGGCTGTGTGAACTAAATTGCACCATAGGGCAATGAAAGGTCAAACTGGCGGGAATTGGGGGGGGGGGGGGAGGGGAGGCCCCCATAACTAGAGTACATGTATACATATGCACCTACCATAGAGAGAGCCAGAGGATTAAAAACTTACACAACTCGCGGTCGCGAGGTGGTAACCCCTAGCTGTGTATGTACTGTAATTGCAGCAAAAAAAGGCAGTGGGTTTACTGCAGCACCACCACCAACAACACACTAAGTAGTAACACGTTAAGGACAGTACTCTCCCCAAGTACAGCACCATCTTAATTGACTCAGCACCCACCACCAAACCCCAGCGCAGCGACCCCGCCTCCGTTTTTTCATACTACTTGTATATATGTGCAGCGACACACACACATAAATAATCCAACCGATTAGCGACACCCTGGGATCAATATCCTAAGTACCCTTCTGACACATGATCTATAACCTGATGAAAACCCCAACGCAACATATCCTTTAATCCCCGCCTGCTCCTGTTATTGCCCAGAGTTTACCAATACTCCACTCTGCCTCGCGCGCCCCCAACCACTGCCAGCCGCGTTAACCCCCCCCCCCCCCGCTTTCCCCCCGAGGAGTATAGAGGTCGTTAAGTTTATGAAATACATATACTCACACGCATACCCCCCGGGACTTATATCGAGAAGCCAGCCGGCTACACCCGCTGCGTACTGTGCACCCCGGCCCCGACCTCTCTATCCCGGGGGCCTCACCTAGACGAACCTCAGCACAAAACGACAAGCCCCTTCTCTCTACCACTTTACCAAGTAACACATGCTACTAACCTGACGATGTGGCGCATACGGGCTTAAGAGGGAAGTCAGTGTGGCGCATGGCCGAGTGATATATCATGACTACATTTACCGCATCGCTACATGTATTTCGTACAAAGCCTAGCATAGACTACATGTATCCGGCCGCTGCTACTATGGGTAGGGTGCTTGCTCAGGAAATAAAAAAATGAACTCCCAACGTGTTGTACTGGGTCATAGGCTATCACTCGCGGTGGACGCCAAGAAAAGCGGAGAAATAACTCATTTAAAAAAAAAAAAAAAACTTAACAAGAAGTAGCAAGCTGTATTCGTAGAACATTCACGTGCTTACTGTGTGTCTCGGTTTCTAGCCTATCCTCTCCATGGTTGCTCTCATAGGTGCCCCATCCCCAACTAAGAGCTTATCTCATAAAGTACTACTTTTACCTTGTTGTGGGTGTATATGCGCACCTGTAGCCCGAAGACTGAATAGATACTTGTGGTCGGCAGACAGGCTGATGAAGCGGAATATAAGCGGATCGCAACACGGAACATGGCAAGCACACGTGATCTTAGAGGAGGCAAGCTGGAACCACACAGGGAAACACGGTGGTCGCGGCCCATTTGAGTCACACCCGCAAGTACAAGATATAATGTTCCCCCTGCAGAGAACACATAGCTGGGAAAACACCACTCAATTCTGCCAGCAGAAAGCAAAGCTAGGGATCCCCTATGAGAGAGTAAAAACACGGCCCTAATCCCCCACGCCTTTCAAAGCCCCTATCCTGCATAGAGCTTCTTGGATCCCCGCCCAGGTCTTTCGGTAGGGGTAGTACTCTAGCGTAACTGACCAATCATATAATCAGCTACATTTTCCAGCAGGTTAGAGACCGAGTGATATCCCATGACTATCTTACCTGGGATCCTACCAACATCACCCCTGTGTATCATGCCACCCTGCAGTTAATCAAACCTCATCTCACGGCCTCATAGCACAGGGGCCGTAAGTACCCAAACTACCACCCATATATAAACCCGTTAAAACCTATCCAATACAAAAGAAAACCGCAGAACCCGCATCAAAAGATACATACCATTCACCACCCAAATGCTCCCCCCCCCCTCCCCCGCCTCCAAGTTACATTTCCCTCGCCACCTCCTCATACTCAGCAACAGTGGCGCGTAGAAGGTCCCCGATGTTGACGCCCAGGAGCCAGCACATGAGCCATGCCAGGGTGAGGTACAGCCACTCCTCGAGCCGCTCGAGGCCGAAGGCGGGGAGAAAAAGGTACGGGATGCACTCTGAGGTCCAGATGAGGATGTTTAAGAGGTGTGATACGGGTGTGCTGATGGGGGCGGCTATGTTGATGCGAGGCGGCATTGTTCGTGTTATGGCGGGGCGGGGGTATATGATAGTGGGTTGGGTGCTGGCGAGGACGGACAGCAATTAGTGGTGGTGGGGGTGAAGTAGGAGAGGAATGGTGGAACGTGGGAGTTGGGGGGTATAGCACTGTTGCTAAAGTACATGTACTCAAGCAATTACACGTGGCTCTTGAAAGCTACATGTATTTCGTGACTGGCTGGCTGGCTTTATGACCACTATGCTAACGTTGTTCGAGAGCTTTCCGTCCCAGGAACTACATATATCACTCTCTACAGCACTCCATGGATGTAACCAAGTCATAGCCTAAAAGGGTTGCGGTGTATCCACATCTTAAGTTTCGCTTTAGGCACACTTATTAACCAAACTTGGGTGGGCATTTTAGGAGATACATGTAGTTATACGTTACTCACACATAGAGAGAAAGGAGGCTGAGTGGAGGGCAAAAACGGGGCGCCTACATTAGTGGAGCTAACGTACACCTTCTTGGGAAAATCTTTATAAAACATGCATCGAAAGCGGCATCCTTGGGATTCGATATCATCACGAAGATTAAGTAGAGCGCTATAGGAGGTGGCTATAAGTGTCAGAAGGTCAGGGGGGATGGTGTCGACATGTAGTTGTCAAGAGTTAGGTGACTACATGTAATAGACTACATGGCTGGCACTTGAACCGCTCTGGAGTGTCATGGCTGGGTTTATGAGTCTAGGTTTTGTGGACCACGTTGCTGTACCGGGGGTGGCGCAGATGTTTTTGGGATAGGGCAGGACATTACGTTTATGTTTTGGGTTGTAGGGACTCCCGCCCGTATAATTTCAGCTGTTATAATAATGCAGGGGCTTCTCCTGCCCCTGGGAGCCTCTGGCGTCTTGTTCTTAAGTTCATTGCACGTGGAGAACGTACCGTGGACTGCCCAGGCAGGCTGGAGGGGTACGCCTTAGCGATAATGAGTTTTTAGGTGTCTCAGATCGATCAGGATCTGAAACCGAGTAAACATACACCACGAGGTGAACCCGTCTTATTGGGTTAGGCGAAAGGGCATTTTTACCCCCCTCTCCCCTTTTCAGAATCCCCAAGCGTCCTCGAAAAAAAACTCGTGTTACAAGTTCACGTTGTCATTCGCACTTTGTTGTGTGACACCGCCGAGTGACCATCCATGTTTCTCAACGCGAGCAACAAGACTTACCCTGCCCGACCAGCTTGCTCCCCCCATGCGGCATTCAATCGCGAGATCAGCTTTTGCGTCCAGATGACATAAACCGTTTCAGCTCGCACGTGCTCGTCCAGCCCAGTGACAATACAAATGAAAAATAGGGAGGGGACGCGCGCGCGGGCGGCCCTGGCGAAGGATAAATTATTAACACGTGAAATCATAAAGGAATTATTTTTTTTTTTGGTTCCAGGAACGGAGGGACGGTAAGGCGCAGTACATTAAGTAGGCTATTTTTCTTTTTTTAGCTAGGGGGGAAGCCTGACCGGGCACTCGGTTTACCGACAGGGTGATGATGATGGTGATGAAGGCCACCGAGGGGATTTTCTTGAAGGGAAGGGTGAGTTTGACAGCTGTGGGAAGAGATCTGCTTCTCGACTGGGTGGGTGGTGCGCGCGATTGTTAACTTGTCCTGCCTGTCGACGACCTGTTCCTGTCTGTCGGGTAGAGTAAGTTGGTAGGTTTTATAATTTAGTCGAGTGGAGTTGCCCACATTTGAGTTTTTCGGATGATCATCAGGACGCGTCCTCCCTGACGTATCCGTCTAGCGCTACGCCGTTTGTGTAAGATCTCCATCCATCCACACACACACATCCCTTGCCCCTTTCGTGCGTGGCTGGCTATTTTGGGTGTGTGTGTTTGTGCGTTGTTTTTGTGGCTGGGGAGGGGTTCGTTTGTTATGTTTATGGATTATTATGGGTGAAGATAGATAGATACATGATACATACAGCCTGTGTAGGTACAATTGGGTATGGATGGATTCGATATGGGGATGATGGATTAGGGGAGAGAACGTTGCTGCCAAGGGTTGTGCCTTCCTCCATCACACACACCCTTCCAGAAAATACTTTCGAGAGCCGCCCGTTCTCTGTCAGGAACGTTACCTGTTATTGATTTGATGGAACCCGCAAACTGAAGAAGGGTTAAGAAAGAAAAAAAAAGAGCCACAACCACTGAACGACCAGACCAACGCTGGGCTGCTTTGCTTTTGCTTGAAACAGAGCTGTCTATCTTTCTCTAGTATCTCCTCTACCTCAGGCAGATAAAAAAAAAAAAAAAGAGAAGTTGTCAGGGATATTTCGAATTCGATCTTGCTCTATCCTCTCCACCCCCATCCCTCATCCTCCATCACCACACCCCCTTCGCTCATCTTCGTCAAGCTCTAGAAACAACGTCTACACAGTGCTAATAATAATAATATTATTCCTCAAATCATCATCGAGAACACCCTGGCCTTCCTGTGTGTGTGTTGCTACAGCTGCTTGAATGGGATAGGAGAAGTCTCTCTGTCTCTTCTTTCCTTTCCTTTCTCACTTTCTCACTTTCTCACTTTCTCACACACTCTCTCAATCTCTTGCACTCTCTTAATCTCAACTCAACACAACCCCCCCCTCCCCCTGGGGATCCCACCAACCAACAGCCAAAACCAATCAACCAACCAACCAACCCCCTCCCCTCCCCTCCACACCCCCTTGCTCAAGTAGAAAGCTTGCCGAGAGATATCTCCATCTAAAATCAACCCCTCAATATCACAACCGAGATAGATAAAACAAGGAAGGGCTTAAAGATTTATCGACTATCAAGCTCTCCGCTCATTGCCCCTCCCATCCTGTTAGTTGGTTCCCGCTGGATCGGTCCCTTCTTCATCACAAGCTGTTGTTGGGCTCTGTTCTAGCTACTTGAGAACCCACCATCAACACCAACACCATCAACACCATCACCATCATCACCATCGCTCGCCCCGCTTGATCGTTACAGCCATGCAACAAGAGAATGTCGAAGATGATACACCTCCCGTGAGATGCCCCTCCAGGAGTTCACAATCCTCTGACTCCAATTTACCCCCCCCCCCTTTCGTTTGTTTACCCGCCAACTAACCTCTTCTCCCCCCTCGAATGTTAGGCCTCCGTTTCGTCGCTGCGATCGCGCTTCGAGCAAATGACATCCTCGAAATCACACCAAGCAGCCCCCGAAGCACCAAAGCCCCTAAGACCAGCACATACAGGCGCCGACCCGTTCAGAGAGTCTCATGAGAGTAACAGCTATACGCGAGCATCTCTGGACATACCGCGCGAACCCTTCTCCTGCAGCTCCACCGCGCCCCCCGCCAAGAAATCCTACCGCGAATACCTCTCCGCGACTGTTCCAGGGCGACTCGGCGGCGGCGGCCTTCGCCAGCGGCCGCTGTCAATGTACAGCACATTCGCGCCGCCAATGTCACCCCCGACATTTCGTGTAGAGTCGCCAAGATCACCCCCGTCATGCCCTCCCCCGCCGCCGCTAAACATAGATGCCCGGGATAAATCGCCGGAACGACCAACACCCGCACCCGCGGTCCTCAACACGCCGTTGAATGGACCTAATGCACCAGGTAGGCCCCATGGTAATAGTAAGGTTCCGAGCCGTGGGAATACGCCATCGCCTGGCACAGAGAAACGTGCCCCTCCCCCCCCACCACCTCCGGTGTCTGCTTCGGTAAGGGCTGCTGCTGGCATCGTGCGACCACCACCACCACCAGCACCGCCGGCGCCAGCGCCAGTGTCGTGCTTTGATGACCCACCTCCAACGCCGAGTTTTGGACGTAGACCGAGCTTGCCAGTCAATAGTGTTCCGGTGAGACGGGCGCCGCTGAGTCCGGCGCTGCAGATGGTACATGATGAACATAGCAACGGCGCACCACCGATTCCTGCAAGGACATCGAAGCCGAAGATTGGAAGTAAGCCCATTATACCCCCGAAAAGTACAAGACCAGATTTTGCAGGGATTGCGTTGGCAGCACCGACGACATCCTCGGAAGAGCGGGTGTCGCCGTTCAGCACTCCCCCATCGAGTGCAAATAACTCGCCGAGTAGGTCGGATAATGAGGCAGGACCAAGGCCGAAAATACAGGGAAAAATCACGAGTAGTAGTTCGGCGTTCTATACACCCCAGCCGTTGAGCTTTAATCCACCACCTCCACCACCACCGCCACCACCACCACCACACCCAAATGCGAATGCGGCGCGAGAGAGGAATTGCGGTGGCGTTGATGTGAGAGCGAGTAAGCCGGCACCACCGCCCCCACCGCGGATGTCGAGGGAGGAGGTGAGGCCAAGGATGAAGTTTGAAGATTCAATTCGGGGGCAGCGGACATCGCTGGATGACGCGGGGTTGAGACCGGATTTGCCGCCAAGGCCGATTGGGGGGAATATGATCGGAGGGATCAGGGCGAGGGTTCCAAGCCTGAGGGGACGAAGCTATTCGCCTCCCAGACATGCTGAACCTGTTGCTGCTCCTGAAAGGCCTGTACCTAATCCATCAGCGTTTCTTCCGCCGCCAAAAAGGCCTGGAACAAAGAGCCATTCGCCGTCACGGCAACCATCACTTGCTAGGAGTAATACGTTCGTTGGGGGCTCGCGCAGCGGCGACCGGAATACCAGCTACGGCGGTGGTGATGACTCCGATGAGGGTGTCGATGACCAGTCGTCGCTGAGCGAGTATCCGGACTCGTCGCAGGCAAACAGAAGGCTCCCATGCTTCAAGACTGGTGTCCGAGAAATCCCGTGTAAATATGATGTCCGATTATTTGCTGTGTGCGGACAGTACGTGTGCACTACCAGCCATACAACGAATGTGTGGAACATAGAGACCGGCCAGTGCATAATGTCGCTCGGCCACACAGAGGGCACGCGGATAACCGCGATTGCCTTCAAGCCCTCCGTCAAGGTCCAGGACGAGGGGCGGCAGCTGTGGCTAGGTACCTCACATGGGGAGCTGCTGGAGGTGGATATTGCGGGGCAGCGGGTGATCGACTCGAGGACGAGCGCGCACATGAAGAAGGAGATTGTCCAGATCCACCGCTGCGGGCACGAGCTATGGACGCTGGATGAAGGTGGAAAGCTGCAGGTATGGGGTCCTGATGTAAATGGAGTGCCGAATTTGAAGAACTCGCCAACGACATTCAGAATCCCGAATAAACACACGTTCTCACTCGTTGTTGACGGGCTGCTGTGGATTGGGGCGGGGAGGGCGGTGCATGTGTATCAGCCCAGTACGGATCCAAGCATACCCTTCAACTTGACGCAACGGCCGCTAGCGCCGATTAAGATGGCGGGTGAGATCACGTGTGGTGCGGTGGTGAATAGTGAACCCGGGAAGATATATTTTGGACACTCGGACGGGAAGGTTTCGATCTACTCGAGGACACAGCTCACGTGCATTGATGTCATCAGCATCTCACTGTACAAAATCAACTCCATGAGCGGCGTTGGGGACTATCTGTGGGCCGGGTTCAAGACTGGAATGATCTACGTCTACGATGTCCGCTCGAAGCCGTGGCGGGTACTGAAGGACTGGCAATCATGCAATGGGCCTGTAGTCCAGCTCATTGCTGACCGGACAAGCATATGGAAGACTGGCCGGCTACAGGTTGTCTCTCTCGGCGTGGACAATATCATCCGGCTGTGGGACGGCATGCTTGAGGATGACTGGCTCGAGGGCGAGATGCAGAAGCGTGACGCCGAGTTTTGCACTTTCCGCGAGATTAAGGCGCTGATTTGCACATGGAACGCCGGAGCTTGCAAGCCGCAGGACCTCCTTAAAGATGCCGACGACCGTGTTTTCCTGGAGAATGTGCTGAACAGCGTTGAATCGCCAGATATCATTGTCTTTGGCTTCCAGGAGCTCGTAGATCTCGAGAATAAGAAACTCACGGCAAAAACGCTTCTTAAGGGCGGTAAGAAGAAGAAGGCTGCTGACCACCAGGCTCATATGTCGCACCAGTACCGTCTCTGGCAGCAACAGCTCACAAAGTCAATCGAAACCCACCTCCCCCGAGACGAGCCCTACACCCTTCTGCACTCGGCCAACCTCGTAGGTCTTTTCACCTGCATCTTCGTCAAGTCCGCCGAACGCCACGCCATCCGGGGCGTTAGCGCCGCAACCGTCAAACGTGGTCTGGGTGGTCTGCACGGCAACAAGGGCGCCCTCATCATCCGCTTTCTTCTCGACGACTCGTCGCTCTGCTTTATTAACTGCCATCTTGCCGCCGGCCAGTCCCACACCGTCTCGCGCAACAACGACATCGCCGCAATCCTGGAGTCCTCTAGCCTCCCCGCTGAATCTGTGGAAGATATCTTTGTCGGCGGAGGCGACGGCAGCATGATCCTCGACCACGAGATATGTATCCTCAACGGCGACCTGAACTATCGGATCGACATGCACCGCGACTCCATCATCCAGCGGGCCAAGCACATGGAGCTGCCTGCGCTGCTCGAGCGCGACCAGCTGCTCATGGAGCGGAAGCGCAATCCCGGCTTTCGGCTGCGCGCGTTCAACGAGTCACCCATTACCTTTCGACCGACGTACAAGTACGACGTCGGGACAGACACATACGACAGTAGCGAGAAGAAGCGGTCACCAGCGTGGTGCGACCGCCTACTATATAGGGGACTGGGGAAGATCAAGCAGACGGACTACCGGCGGTGGGAGGTCAGGACAAGTGATCATCGGCCAGTGTCGGGCGTGTTCAAGATTAGGCTGAAGACGGTGGATCAGGCGCGGAGAGGATGGGTGTGGGAGAAGTGCTGTGAGGGGTATGAGGAGGTGAGGGAGAGGCATGTGTGGGAGGCCAAGTAAGCTTTTTTTTATATCCCTTTTCTATAGTCGCGGGGAGTGAGCAGCGAGCTAATAGTGATGTGCAGGATGGACTTTTTGTGTAATGTGTTGGGCTACGGGCTGGAAGATGCGAAACGGACACTGGAGACTAAGCACGGCATGGTCGGTGCCGTGGAGAGTCTGCAGGCGGGATTGTAGGTTATGTTTGGGCGCCATCATCATCACTATCATCTTCTTCCTCCCTTCTTCTTATTCGATTTTTTTTTCCCTGGGGCTACCAACTGTCTGTTGTCATGTTTCTCTGTTGCGATGTGTTGTTTCGGTCACCTTGTCTTCTTGTCTTATACATCTTCTGGGGGTGGGTCAATCGGGAGTGGGTTTGTGGGGGAGTTGGAGTACATCACTTCTTTTTTTTTTTTCAGTCTTCTAGCTGCTTTATTGTTATCTTGTCTGTGGAGCGATTCGTGTGTTTTTTTTTTTTCCTTTTCCTTCGTTGTGTTTTACTTTTGCATTACAGGGACGGTAATGGGTGACGTGTGTTGTACGTGTCGATTCGTAGAGGGGGCTTTTTTTTCTTGTGTTTTTTTTTTTTGGTAGGAGGTGAGCTTACGTTGGAGAGAGAGAGTACATAAAAGGCAGCTGCTACTTACGTTGGGGATCTACTTTTTCTTTTCTTTCTTTTCTTCTTTTCTTCGATTCTTTATACGATATCCCCTTTTCTCTTTTTCTTTCTCTTTGTAAAACCCCCCCCCTTCATGTTTTATTAGTAAGCGGGGGGGCGATTAATAGTTGTGGTGGCATTGGGGGGGACATATGATGGACGGATTAATGAATATGACGAACAGTATAATATCGGGGCTGGGGGGGGGGGGGGCTGGATTTGGAAATTATAGAATCTAATTTATCCTTTCTCCGCGCTGTTGTGTGTTGTGTCGTGTGGGGACGAGTGATGACTTGTGACTGGGGTTTGTTTTCGGGCGGAATCATGGGTGATCACTCGGTGCCCTTCTTCCTTCCAACATGATAGAGTGCGAACGTATAGAGATGTGATGCATAGATAGAGCGATACGGCAGAGAGATAGATGGGTACAGATGTGTTTTAGGGATAAGAGACGAGGGCAGGGCTGTGACGGCGATTCGATTGCGAGCGGAGAGGGAGCGCAGCTGTTAGAACGGCGTGACAATTGTAAGTAAACAAGTAAAACGCCCCCCCGCGGCACAGAACGCAGCCTCCGTTCCTCGAGCCCATTCTACACATCTAGAGCGTATAAATCAAACACCAGTCCACCCTCCAACCACAACCACAACCACAACCAAAAACCAAAAACTACCACCGGCCCCACAAACACAAAAAAAAACACAAACAGACAAAGACAAATGGACGATAAATTCAAAGACCCAAGCTACGCCCAGGGCTACACAGACGCAATCGCCAACGTCCGCGCAGCAATGACCACCACCACGACCGGCCTCCCCCCCCCCCTCATCACCGCCCTGCTCGAGACCCTCCTCCCGCCACCCCCCACCCGCCCACGCACCTCCGGGAAACGCACAACCTCGCTGCTGACGCTCCCCGCGCCCGCGCCCACCCCCGACGACTCCGACTCCGACTGCGACGGGGTGCCGCGGCTGGCGCCGCCCGTCGCCGCGGGCCGAATCAACATCGTGTCCGGGGTTGGCGCGGGCCGGTGCGCGAGCGCGGAGCAGTGGGCCGCGATGGGCGCGCTTATTGGCCGCCGCGCGCGCACGGTGAAGGCTATGTTCATTAATGGCGATCTCACGGTCGATGGGCGGCTGGCCGCAACAGTGTTCAGCTGCGTTGCGTGCGAGGGGTGTGTAAGTAGGGGGGTGGCGCTCGATTGTAAGGTGCCTGAGCGCGGCGTTGAGACGCTGGTCAGGGGCGGGGCGTGTCAGGTGTGTGTGGAGGTTGGAGGGAGGTGTACGTTGGTGGGTGGGGAGTAGGGGTGGGTGGGTGGTGGTGGGTGGGCGGTGGGAGAGGGGGGTGGGTTATGGGCCGGGGCGTTGGTTGGTTATTGGGATGGAGAGGGGGGGATATGTATATCTAATATTTGTAGAGCGTGCGGCATGTGCACCACAGTCCCTCTGAGTATGTATATATAGACAGCTCAGCCTATAGAACAATCAATAAGGACCGTGGTCCATTTCCGCGCGCTGCTGATGCCTTCTTCTTGCTACCACTCCATGACCAGTGTCCCTTTACCCTTACCGCGAGAGGCGGCTGTAAGTAAACCAGACATGTGGGTATCAGACTGGCTCGAGTGTATATACTTGCACTTGCTGTTCGAGCGACCCATTAATTATACCAGATTGGTGCTGCGTGGGTATATATATATACACGCATGAGTAGTGGTGCATGACTGTTGTAGTGGTGTGGATCCCATTAATTTGTTTCCATACAAGACAGCTTAAGCGCTGGAGTCTACTAAGTTTGTATTTACCGGCGAGACAGCTCTATGGTATGGTACAATATCGCGGTACACCAGTGCCAGTGGTGCGAGTGACAGATCATGATCCGGTCACATGTATTAAAGTTGTGCATAGTTACTTATTTGTACCAATATATACGCCCATATGCAACCAATTAATTCGTAAATAGCTACTACATACATGTATGAACGCCCTCTGCGCTACGCTACACCATATCACCCGAGCGCCATACCAGGACCGCATATGCGCTGGAACGACTCATCCTGCCATTACACCCCCCCCCTCCCCGCCTGCACCCACCACCACCCCTAATTAAATCTCCCCCGCACCATGCTCCTCCCACATCGTCTCCACCATCATCTCACTCTCCCCCTTATGGGCCCTCCACTTTGGCAGCCCATCCGGCACATCGATCGCGCGGCGCCCATAAAAGATGTGGCAGCTCGGGTGAAACCTCCTCTTCTCGCCCACGTCCGCAAACTCCACCAGCGTTGGGAAAAGCAGCAGCATCTTCCGCCCCTCGTCCATGATTGGCGTTCGGCAGTTGGCGCACGAAACCTTGCACGGGAGGGTGTACTCCTGCGACCGCCGCCCAGAGTGCCAGTAGAGGAGCTGCGACGCGCCAGAAGTGAAGCGCACGTCTGTCTTGTGGAATATGGCCGCCTGTATGTTATGTTAGCACACCTAGTCGAGGAAAGGGGGGGGGGGGGGGGGAAGGGGAGACGGACCCATTGGAACGGCGCGCCGTGGAGCCGCTGGCATCCCTCGCAGTGGCAGAACTTTGCGTCGAGAGGGCGCTCGCGTGAGATCTCGAATTTCACCTGTTGGCAGAAGCAGGTGCCCTTGTACAGCGGCTTGAAGTCGTCGTCGTCGACCTTGTAGGGTGGTCGGTCCAGGCGGTTCTCGTGTACCTGGCGCTGCTCCCCAGCGCTTATGTCCGATGTGTCGTGCGAGTTGTCGTGTGTGCGCTGGGTGGGCGTTGGGTCTGGCATTTTGTCCTGGTGGTGGTAGTGGCGGTTGTGGTGGTGGTGGTGGTGGTGGACGGAGGTGGGTGGGGTGCGTTGAAGTGCTGTGCGGAGAGATAGAGATAGAGCTAAAGGTCGGGGGCGGGCAAAGAGGCGGGGGAGGAAGAGGACCATCGCGGGTTTATATATAAGACATATATAAATATATCGCATATGCATGCAGAGAGCTGATCTAGGTTTTTAAATAGCGTTGCTATGCAGCGGAATGACGTAAATGTTACGGACTGTGAACTAAGGTGACGTAGATATGATTGGTACACGACAACTTAATTTGAGGATCTTTCCTCCTCCCGGAATCTGATCTAATTAGATATCTCGGTGCTGTTAATTGGTGGAATCTGATAATTAGGATGAGAAACATAGGTGATCACTCGGAGACTAATTGGGTTAGCGTGAGATTGGTTGTAATCAACTGTTACCCAATACTTAACTAATACATATCGATATATCAAGGCCATACTTGCGTTTCGAGTGCGTCCAAAGTCACAATCAGTGGACTGGATTAATAAAATTCCAGAGATTCATCACATCTGTCTCACTCACAATAGGTCAAAAGTATATATAGTGTATCGTGTTTATTTCTTTACCAGGAATTACGTACTGTACGGTACTTGAAAACCACAACCCCAATAATCATACTGGACGCCTTGCCTGACCCATATATGCAATGGATCGGCCTCGGCATAAACAAACAATCTCCAAGCCAGCTGGAGCTAGCCTCACCACACATTTAGTTTTACCACAGCGGATAGTGCCATCATTCCCAAGTGCCATCGATCATTCCAAGAGCGCACCACTCTTTTACTTCAAGGGTAGTGGCCAAAACCCAAGCGGACGGCCGTGCGACTGCTGTTTGGCTGGGATTGCCAGGCAGAGAGCCCTATCATTGTAGATTGACTGATGCATAGGTTGCAGTAGTGCTGTTCTCTCGACACCCGTTTTTGGAACCCACACGGTATGGAAACTTGGTTCCTGGACAACCAGTGCCGGAATGCGCACAACCGTCTTGAACCTTGCAACACTCTCTTTGCCTTCCTCCCTCAAGTACCCCAAAAGCTCCAAAGAACCCCAGAGCTCGGAAACGACATCTCGGAGGTCAACGTGCCACTTGCTATCGAATCCGTGGTATATGCAGTAGCGTTCTAGGCTTCTCATCACAACCCCATCGCCTTCCCTAAGAGTCAGTGTGGCTAAAAATCTCAACACTGCGACTGCAGCAACCCTGTTGTTCCCATCAAGAATAACCTTTCCAGCCTTCCTTCCACGCGTGAGTGAAGGGCAGTATGCAATGGTGATCGGCGCAACGCGGCACAGGCAGCTCCCAGAGCTAGGAGTATCGACTACCATCTCACGTACAATCTCTAGCACGCGCTTTGGTATTGAGAACTCGGCACGCGGGAGCTTGTCTAGGGAGACATAGACGTACGGGAGCATTTGGTGGCCTACAAAGTGAATATAAACGACCTTGTGCAGTCTTTGTATGCTGAGAAATGATGACTCGGCCGCCAGCTGTGCCGCCACAGCCTTCCATGTCTCTCTGGGTATCACAATGGCCCTACCAGAGAGGGAACGCTGTAAAGAACTCAGTAGGCTGGCAAAGATGCCAAGTTGTCGCTGAAAACAAAACTTTAGCCCACCAATTGGATCCCTCAAACATGCATGTATCTGCAGGAACTGCTCCACACGATCCGAATTTCCACATTGTAGGTCGTTCGTGATCTCTGCAAGTGCCCGCTTCCAGAGTGATACCTGAAGATATGGCGGCCCTCCACCAGTAACGTATTCCACTGGAGCTGTTAGGAAACTCTCCTTCCGGTCTCTAGTCGGCTGCTGGCCAGCCACCATCAGCCTTAATGCTCCACTCAGCACTTCCTGCGCACGCTGCTTATAATCGTCTTTAATTCTCGTCCAACCATCTAGGATACTCTCACAGTATAGCAATGCCTCCACGAGCGGCCGCAGGACAGATGGTAATCCACGCTCGGGATAGCGGGTTAGCGTATACAAGAGACGTGCATGCTCAGTTTCGAGGTTTCCGAATTCATTCCACTCACAAGTATAGAAGAATTGATCCTGTACTCGCTCAGAGGCAGGAAATAGGCGAGGTGGTGGGTTCTCCTTGTCTGGATGGACGAGGTCTAGGATCCGTAGTAATGAAAGTTCAAAAAGATCGTTGAACGTTGGAGCTGTAATATCGCTGCGGCAAAGGCGCGGTGAAGGCTGAGTGATGAGATCGGAGCTTCCAAGTGGAGAAAACGAGGGGACATAGGGATCGATACTACCCTGCTGAATTGTGGGAGCTTGTGGGTGCGGGGATCGGCATGGCGCGGTTTTATTAGGCATAATGATTTTTCCCCTGAATTTGCTCCAGGAACGGTGAGGATAAAAAAAAGTAATTGTATGTAGCTTGGGTTTATGGGCTATACAGAGGGCTACATTTATAAGTCATTCTATTGTAAGCCAATGTATATATCTTCAGATACAAGCTCTCCCGCTCACCACGGAAATTTCCCTTAGGTTTTATTTTGTGTGGGACCAAAAAAGTGGTTTCCCTGCAGCTGTCGATAATTGGACCCGAATCAGGGCCCTTTCCACTGAAAAGAAGGTAGAAGTTAATTTCTGTGAATGTTAAACCTATCGACCTAGTCTCGTGCCCAGCCTATGGTGTGGTCTCTACACTCTACACCACAGAGCAACACCACAGGGCTGGGCACGAGACTACTATCGACCCAGTAAGCCTGCAATGATCCGTCCCAGCACACGTTGCGACGCGCCAAATAAACAAAATGCATATCGACACTTTCCACTGGATTGGCGATCGATATACGCAAATGACGGGATTCTTTCGCTTTCCCTACCTTCTCTTAATTAAGCTATGTTGCACCCTCGAGATATCTGCGCATTCTCCCCAAGACTTCCTCTCACGAGTAAAATCAATCAACCAATCCCAAAGCTTGCCTTTTCCCTCGAGTGATACACGGTGAGGCAAATGCTACTCCATCAACAAGGTCACCTTGATGACAGTTGTAGAGCCCAAAGAGATGAGGACGTTGATCCCCGTAGGAAACCCCCTGTAAAACCCGGACGGGTTAAAGTTGGGGGATGCCGAGGAGTTGGGAATCAAGCAATCGAAGGTCTAGTTAGTTAAAACCTCCTTCTGACTGGATAGGTTTGCGTGGTAGTTCCATGGGCCCAATCAGGTGGGGTTGATAGGTAAAAGGCCCATATTTTGATTAAACATACGTGGCGTAATACTTTGGCGTTATTTGTTATGTGTAGAGTATATGAAGTATGTATGCAGTCTCTCGCACACTGTCTCGTGGATAACACTGGGTGTCTTACAATCTCACGTAAACAAGGGTTTTATGAGGACAGATCTTTATATAGCGTGTTTGTACGTACTTACTACATGTAGTAACATACGAATGTGCCTTTACTAAACTAAGAAAGCCGAGAAAGGTATTGTAATTGGTAGATACCTACCTCATAAGCGTCAGACTACATGTACTTTAAATATGGATAGTAGAATTATAAAGTAATGTATGAGCTGCATATAAGCTTGCTCGCTGTTTGTCCTCGGTTACCTGCTCTTAGAACAAGTGTTTATACAAGTAGATTCTCACTCCCTCACCTCATCTCAATTCGCCTAATTTCTCTCCTAGGCCTTCTTTTCTGCAAACAGAACAAAATTACCCAAAGTACTCCAGCCTGTTATTGTGTTGACAACTGACATGCCTGGCCAGTAGACGGAATGACTTGTCCGTTTGCTTGCCATCAACAAACAGCTGTCTTCCTTAATTACTACGGGCTTCCGCGTAGATAATGAAAGTACCTACATACACACCGAGCGAGTAATCATGGATCTAAAATACCGTCAAGAGTCAGTCAAAAGCTACTCAAAAATATGCCAGCCTCAATCAGTTATTCCCAGCAAGGGAGAAAGCTGAGAGGCCGTACGAAATCGTTTGTTAAGTAAAAACATTTCCGTTGGTGAGCGCCTTCTTGGAGTGGGATATGAGCGTCTTAAGTAGCCTGAAAGCCGCGACAGTAAATGAGGGGTTATATCACCTGAGTCGGACAATCGGAGTTAGGAGTTCAATCTAGGATATTGATTTGTTTCTATCAGTCAGCTGAGGAACGCATAAGTTCACCTGACACTGGGCGAATTTCTCAAGTGGCGTTGCCGATACCTTGCACCGTATATATACTTGACAGGCTGTATGGACAATTCGGGTGGGAGGGCCGATGGACAATCAATCGAGGTAGTACTGTTTTTAAGTGAGAACCGGGGCTAGTATATAGTAAACAGCTTCATCTTTTGGTTAGAGCTAGCTAGGAGTTGTAGTTGAGGTTAGGACTCGGAAGTCTTTGCGGGGGAACGGCCCTACACTCCTAGACTAGGCCTCCCTCAGATTGTCGACAATATCTGATAAATCATACGATGTAACCACCGCAAATTTAAGCATTCTGCACCTTGCGGGTTTCTGCAGCATAAGCATCTCCGATGCTCATCTCTGCGCAAAGCACCTGCTCTTCCCCCGGAGTGCTGGCCCTGAAAATCCGGGGCGGGGCGCGACCGTGCCCTGCATCAACTCCGAAGCCCCGATACCTATTGGGCGTGAATCTCCAATTCCCGGGACATCCTGCTTAGCCTAATAACGCTGATCCATGCAGGTACAACTTTCATTTGGTGCTCAACGTCTGATGCTAACCCCTGCTACACTATCGATATATATCGATATCCCCGGTCCCAATTCCTCTATTCTTCTGTGCCTCTCTATCGGAAGAAATTGTGGTAATCCGTGAAGGACCGGAGCATTGCCGCTGAGTTGATTGATTTAATAGATTGTTTGTTGCAGGGTTTATTCAGCCGCGCATAATTGAAGCGTCGAATAACATCTAATTGATCACGAAACTACATGTAATCCATCTACCCATTCGACGGATGAGAGTACTCATGCTGTGTTATATATAAGAAGCCAAGGAAGCTCGCTGGTTTTCTTTCTCGGCATCTTCACCAGCCAATTACGGACTTGATCTTCAGAAAGGCAAAAAATGAAGGCCACACTCTCTCTTGCCTTGCTCGCAGCTCTTCCTGCTGCCTTTGCCCAGCAAACAGCGTATGGACAATGTAAGTGGATCAAAGCTACACAGCTTAGGTGCTCTCTAATACTAATAAAATCTAGGCGGTGGTGTAACTTGGACCGGTGCAACGACTTGTGTTAGTGGCTACTATTGCTCCTATGGCAATGAATGTAAGAGAAGGTCAACGCACAACAGTATATCAAATTCTAATGTTTAAGCAGATTACTCTCAATGTGTCCCTGGATCAGCATCAACTACCACTTCTACAACTGCTGCAGTAACCACATCAACAAGTACCAGAACTTCTACTACCAGTGGTAGCTCCTCTTCAACATCTGTAACCACAACAATAACGTCGGCTACCGCATCAGCATGCCCCACAGCTTTCACTCCCATTTCTGCCCAGAGCTTCATTACCAATATGAACCCTGGTTGGAACTTGGGCAATACTCTTGATGCAGTGCCGGATGAAACAAGTTGGGGAAATATCATCACCCCCGCCTCGGTATTCGATGATGTAAAAGCTAAGGGCTTCAAGGGTGTCCGCATTCCAGGTTCGTTTCTATATAAATCTCTACATAAAAAATCTCTACTAATACCCCTAACCAGTTACCTGGGCGGACCACCTTGCTACTGGCTCTCCATCATGGACAGTCACCCCGGCCTGGATGGATCGTGTGGAAACCGTTGTTGACTATGCCCTCGCTCGTGGCCTCTATGTCATTCTTAATATTCATCACGATTCATGGGAATGGGCCGACTTCTCAGCCTCAGGTGCAAACGTCACCATGATTGAGGAGAAATTCGTCAGCCTCTGGACTCAGATTGGTACAAGGTTCAAGTGCAAGTCTTCTCTTCTTGCATTCGAGCCGTTGAACGAGCCAGTTGGAACAACGGCAGAACACGGAGCGCAAATGAACAGAATGAACATGCTGTTCTTGAAAACCATTAGAGCAGTCGGCGGATACAACGCTCAGCGAGTTGTTACACTCGTTGGACTTGGTGAAGATAGTATAAAGACCTCACAGTGGTTTGTGTTCCCTGCTGGATATGAGTCGCAGCCATGGGCTCTGCAATACCATTACTACTCGCCTTGTAAGGGCACCCCGATGGTTTAACCTAGAAGGATGTTTTATCTGTTACTAACTGGTAGCAATAGATATGTTCACTTTCGGTGCATGGGGAGCTACCACGTGGGGATCTGATGCAGACAAGACAGCTATGGAGGCAGACATCGCCGGCATGCGAGCCAACTTTACCGATGTCCCATTGATCATTGGTGAATGGAATGCCTTCGCATCAAACACCGAGAACGCGGCCAGATGGAAGTACTATGATTTCCTCATGAAGTTAGGAGTGAAATACAACACCGCTACTGTCCTTTGGGTCGGTGGATGGGGTATGAACAACCCCACCATCAAGCACTAATAGATCATACTAATTCATTCATGTGTGTACCTAGATGATCTCAACCGTGAGACCCACGTCTGGCGTAACGAAGTGGACGTCAACATTATCATCTCCGGTACTAAAGGCATCGCCAACTCCCTCCCTGATAGTACTACCGATACCTCTGCCACTACACAATCATCGTCTGCTTTCATATTCCACAAAGTTGGCGACGCTGTCTCCGCCCAGACACTCCCCTTCCAGTTTAACGGCAACACTGTTACCTCTATTAAGTCGTCGGCCAAGACACTTGTTGCCGGAACTGATTATTCCGTCTCGGGATCAGATATTGTATTTGCCGCCAGTTATTTGTCGACCTTGTACTCAGCGACCACCGCTGCAGGCATTAAGGATACGTTGAATGTGACCTTCTCGGCAGGAGCGGGCTCGCAGATCCAGGTTGTGCAGTGGGATGTGCCAACTCTAAGCACCACTTCCTCCAAGGCGGTCACAGGAACAGATTTATATATCCCGATCACATGGAAGGGGTACAATCATGTTGCCGCTGTGAAGGCGGTGAAGGCCGATGGAACCTACCTGTTTGATGACTGGACTGTCTACTTGCCAGCATTGCAGCAGGCCCGCATTGTAAGCGCATCCGTAGTTCTTAATTCATGAGATAATTGATAGACACTAACGAAGACTACCGTGGCTAGACATACGGACAGTGGGGATGGGATAGCAGTAACGTCATTCTTTGGGCAGCAGTCCAAACCGCTGTCGTTTCCGCGGGACAGGCAACGACTTTCACGTTTGAGGTCAGTATTTGTTTTACTGCTCACTCCCTTTTATTGTCGTGGGTTTGTTACTGTCGGTACTAACATGTTATGCAGTTCTTCCCTCGTGTTCCGGGCAACTCTGTGAACTACACATTGACAGTCTAGTGCATGTCTGAGAAATTGTAGGGGCTTTGGTGCCAGGGAATTGTAACTATAGTTGAAAAATAAGAGACTTTGCCGGTTTTTTCCTTGATCTACCACCTGGATGAATTGTGATCCCCTACCCAGCGAGCTATCTTATGTTTATGTATCTATAAATTTACTTTAGGTCTTCTATCCACTATTGTAAAAGAATGTGACGAGAAAAAACTTGATAACCCTAACCTACTGCGCATGAAATAATATTCCAGGGACCGCCGGCGCACTACAGTGTAACCAACCACCAGCCACGGAAATGTCAAGGTAGAAACATTCTTTAGGGAACATAATACAGTCAAGTAGGAAATTCTAACGCCTCGACTACTAAAATGCAGCGTTTGTGACTAGGCCCTAATCTTATCTCGTCTTGCAAGATGAGGGGTCGTGACCTAGCTAGGTAGACTCACGATTTGAAGAGGTCGAGTGATATGAGCGGACGATGGTCTTTAGGATATAGACAAGGCGATCTCCAAAATACTACCATTCCTATGCTCCCAAGCTGTGTGTATACCCTGCGGGTGGGTGGATTGTGGTAACCCTCGAGTCAGGGCACCCCTAATATCATTATTAATTGATTAAGTACTTTGCACCTAACTCTTATCCTGACGCAAATTCGCAGAAAAAGTCACTCGCTCTCCTAAATATACCTTAGAATCAGGCAGCCCCCGACCAGGCTGATTTTGGAATTTATCTAGGTCGGTGGAAAGCGATATATAGTGGCCTTAACTCCTACTATAGCAAATTAAGTGTGCCAGAAAGTGTGTTTTTCGAGCCTTAGCCCCCAGGAAGTCTAAAGAAGCATATCTATGCCGGAACATTTTATTATTAACCTTCCTGTACGTAACTGTGGATGGGGGGCAACGGAAGGGGTGACTGTTTTGAGAGCTCTAGAGGTGTCCTGCCTAATGGTGGATGAAGTAAGAAAACTACATATAATCTCTCCGAGGCGCGCTAGCAAGCGCTCCAGCCCATGATCATATTGCTCAGCTGCATCTCCAACAACCACGCGCAACGAAGAGAAGCAGAAGGTTTAAATCAGTGATGAGAACTGACTATATTTGTGCTCACTTTCAAGGAGACAGCATCGGTCGATATAGTCAGACTATTGGAACCATAAATCCACCTGGCGCACATTTTTGATATAATTGGGGTTTCACTGCGCGCCTGCGCACCAATCTTTGTCATAAAGCATCACTCGGCGCTTAGTGTGCCAAGGACTATACATATATACCTAACCTAGTCCCCAAAACATCAGCGTAAGAATTCTCCTGCACATATGCCCGCGATTTGGGTGGTGATAGTTCACAGTTTCAAATATGAAAGTCCATTAATCAAAGGGAAGAGGTTAGTTACCTTACCTAAAGACTCTTTACGACGTTAGCTGTCGTTACCAGTGCTTTATATCTTTTGATCCAAAGTCGACCTAAAGTTTCTCCAGACTGACAAAACCCCAGCGCAAACAAAAAGGACAGAAAGACTACAGTAAGATTGCTGCGACCGAACGAGAATCGAGGTCTGGTCCGATATCGCGATATCGGTAAAGATTAAGATCGTGCTTCTACTTTAACTGAAGCTCGTCCCGCTCTACATATGGCTTGGCATGCATCAATCAATCATTTGTAGGATTATGAGACACCACGTGCAATCCACCTTCCAACACCTGAACTATTGCAACCACGTCCAGTGTCAACAGACTTTACCCCTACACGCGTAGTACAAATCTACGGTGCATTAACCTTCGTCGGATATGGACGGCTTCAACATCCAACTCATCACATCTACACCTTAAGCTGTCAATATTGGCCCCTTATCATAATATGGATCAAAGTTTTTATGGGGGATCAATTGTTCGTTAAGATCTATTAGCAAAAACCGCAAGTTTTTTCTTTTTCTTTCTGAGGGGGGCGGCATTTTAATTACTGACAGGGTAAGTATAATTACCAAGTATAAGTTGTCTCTCGCGTACTCCACACGCCGAACCTTTGGCTACGAGGATATCAGATTCTAAAATCTGATCATGGTCAAGCTAAACCAATCGCTTATCCCCGTCACAACGGAAAGAGTCTCGGCCTCTCTACTGGTCCTTAATACGACTGAGTCGCCAACGAATTATATATGTTGAGCATGCACTTAAGTAGGCGCGCGAGGTTATTAGTGCGAGGAGAATTTGTGTAACTCTGCCACCCAAACACGTACTAGGTATACTGAACCTTTGGGCAGAAAGGTTCAAAGGCGAAATAGTAGCCTTGCTTGAGCATACCCGAGAGCCTCATATATACATGCATCTATCCAGGTTCAGCCTTCACAGGTATACATGAGTACCCAAGAATCTGCTTCAATGGATCCGCTTAAGCAGGCTTGCGGGAAACCCTAGAGTTTCGCTAGCACCTCTACTATATAGAACCAGTGCCAATGCTCATCGGCATCCACCGTGCCTAGCTTTATATACCTAAGAGTAACCAACTAGCTCTCACTGATCACCCTCCCCTAACCTCCGCAATAAAGGCTACCAATCCTATAGACACTGACTCCTCTATAGACACATATACACAGCCGGCTTACTGCGAACTTGCTTAAGTTCTATGGGTTTTCTATGATCCGCCCTCAAGAAAGGCGATTACATTTACTTTATGTTGCTTGGCGCCTCTAAGATTAGAGGCATACACCATTTATAAATTCTCCGACCCTGAGATCATGAGCCCTAACGGCATTCCCTGCGTCCGTGTACAGCCAAAACCCCGCAATGGTAGATATCGGTCTGCCGTCCTAATGGTGGGTCCTGTCCGTACTACTAGTGCTACTCTATCTCCCAGTGAGGAAATAAAACACATGTACGCGATATATCCATTTACACACTAGTTCCGAAATATTAGACATATATACATGAGCTGTCTGGGCCCACCCCCTATAAATCCACCTCGATTCCCCCATACCTAACTTTGAGTTATCGTTGGCATTAGTCGAACAAACTGGCATAATGAACATTTCCATATCACAATTAGAAGACCAAACACTGGCATATCAAATTACAACATTGTTAGCGAATAATCATGAGGGTGGTAATGGGTTCGATATATCAAATACTGTTATTGGGGTAGTTACCGTTCTAGTCGCTATTCTTGCACTCTTCAGGACATGGAAATTTTGGAGCGGGTTGAGAAGATGGAGACAGAGAAATAGAGCTGTAAGTTTTCTATCAGATATGAGGAATTAATATTGGGTTGGGTTGACAATGATATTCCAGGATATCGAGAATCCTGACAGCGAGAGAAACCCTATATACCACCAGGGGGTTTATTTCGATTATAGTAGGAGGGTTCAGAACGTGTTCGTGGGTTATGAGTCATTCGAGCGAGCTATAAACCTTGCCCAGAGCTTTGAACTGGGAGAGCGAAGGCAGACAATAAGGAGTTTGTCATGAGAGTTGTTGTGTTCTATTCTTGTTAGGGTTTTTGGTTGTCAGTCCCCCGGCTTGAGGGTGTCTGGGTGTAGTATGTTGGCCGGAAACTTTTGATATGGATGAATTGTTGAACTACATATGTTTACCTATGTCTCTCAAACTAAGTTGAACTCCCTTATAATTCTATGTCTTTATGGTTTGCGTCAGATTCCTTGGCCCAGGAGTAGTAATATGTGAGAAATGACAAAACGATGGCTGATCATGCACTATTCCCCCAATCACACTTCTTACCTGGGTCTCATTAAACCATCGAATATCAAATCAAATCGATACATGGGCGGATGCTAGGACCTTCGCGGTGATTTCTTTGGTACTGAACATAGGTAAGGTCATTTCATACCCCATTCTCTTGATTAAGCTGTCAAAACGACATTAATGGCCAAATAAACTGGGCCCTTTTAATGCTTATTATTTTCACAGGACACTCCATATTGTACTCTGGCTTGGCAATCGGCACAAAAGTAGCTGCAGGGGCGTTAATTGTCCCAAACTTATGTCGATTCGAATTTGTTCTACATATTTTGATATACTCAAGCTACGCAACGTCAAAATTGGCAACTAAAAGGCGCAAAACCCCTACCTGGTAAAGAGGGACACACATGTACTTATGCACGCCTTGTATGATTGACAACGTCCAAGTACGTGCAAGGATTAGTGGACTACATGTATATATCCCCAACATTCATTTAGGTAACCTTAAACTTGCATGCATAGCCACTTCCCCATGATGTAGATGGTCATTACTAGAAGACATGATCCATGAGCCCGAGCCTATCCAAATGACGCCAAGGCATAGATCTACAATTGTCCCTACTCTCACTCCATGCATCGATTAGGCCCGGGGCTGATCCTCAAGCCTAGCTGGTCTAAATAACCTCCGCAGGCTCGCTGATCGAGGCTACGGTCATTTGAGTGTGCGCCGCAGCTTGTCCTATCAGGCTGATGGTAATTATGCATGATGCTTGTTTCTTCCTAATTCCAATGATAGGAAATTTGAGTACGGGTAATAAGCGACTAAAAGAGAAAAGAACATACGTGGAGGTGACTGTGAGAAGGAAAGACAGTATGCCCTAATCTGGCAGCACTCGTTCAATGGGGAAAGCCAATACTGTAGCCACTCACGGGGTTTGACAAACATATCGGACTTTCCCAAGAATACTGACCCTTACCGGCATAACCTGTTTTCCAAAAACCCCTTCCCCACCAGGACCCTGTGAACGGCCGTGCATGTGCGCAATTCGGAACGACGTTGATTTAAGGTAGATACATACGCGTACGTGTACGCGCGGGCACTGGGTAAATCCCTAACCCTAGATTTTTCTGAAATTAACCCCGCTCTACGATTCATTCACTTATCGAAGTTTAGTAGATTAGCTCGAATATCCTACGAAGACCTCCCCATCTACACAACCAAGCGAGCACCCCATTGATTACCACAGATTTACATCACCCTTGCTCCCGGCTGAGCCAAGGCCGATTCCAAGGATCAACACACATCGCAAGGCAGTTCCTCTCTCTCTCCCTTCTCTCTCTCTCTCTCTCTCCCTCTCTCCCTCTGTTTCTCTCTCTCTGCCTTGGAATCGGTCTACCTCAAAGTTTTACGGCAATAACCCCCGAGACCCGGCTACCTTACCGTCATGACAATGATATCAATGACTTTTTCGCTTCATATCTACACCTAAGTTCATCGGAGGGGCTGGAAAGACTAAGGCTTCGTGGATACATCAAAACAGCTGCCTTTGGATCAGAGTTCTATAGGACATAGCAGGGGTCCGCACCTCGGAAATCAGTCAACTTGAGGTTAGAGTCGTTCAGTGCACCCCAATCCTTCATTCTCGGACTGAGCTGGAAGTTCATGCAAGCAGTCATGCGCCTGCAATTGCAGTCGACATGTCACTTTATCAAAAATACGCAGTGGGAAATATCCAGTTCCCATCATGCAGCTGCAAGGCTTCCCTCTACGACTTCATCGTTCATAGGGTCATGTACCCCGAGCGGACCCCCGGCCGCACAAATCCCCTCTCATCTTAAAAATAGATTACAGGGGTACACTGAAAGATACTTGTGTAGTTTCAGTTGAAGACTGAGCGAGGCTAGATAATAGAACCTAAACGAGGCTCGACGTCTCAGGCTGTAGAACATAGATCATGATCTTTGACCCGGCCAGTTTCATAAATTCAATAGCATAATTACCTTTACTCCACGGTTCCAACGTACGTATATAGGGTGAAATAAATAAGTAATGCCTTTACCCCGCCGCGCCATTCAAGATGCCAATCTGTAGCTCGATTTCTCCTAATTAATCACCACCGTTTGAGAGGGTCCAATTCTGAGATCAGTGAAATACGCGCAGATCTCGCATAAATGCACGTGCACTGCGCACATTGATCGTCAGGGCCAATTATTGTGTATTATGTGTATACAGGGGCTGGGTGGAGTGATTGGCTTGGCGTGCGTTGGAATCTCAGGAATATATCACCATACGATTCAACTGAACTGCATGGGTTGAGGATACTCGCATACTGTGGATTGGTCAATTAGCGTTAGAATCTTGACCGACGGAGAGAATAGTTCTCAATTGGCTTCACCAGTAAGTGTACGTACGGTTTTGGGGCCTTTTAAATTGGCTAGCATTGAGTCTTGATTGGGCTTCAATGAGCTATATAAATGATTTTAGGCAGCCTAGGTAGCTTTTATGATCATCTTTACCATTCCATATAATACCCTAGAATAAAAACTACTTCAAATGAGTGGCACCAGGTCATGGGCGGTTAGACTGTAAAACGCCTTACTAGCACATCAAAAGCCTATATGGCTATTAGAAAACCTAAGCTAAATACACAAAACTCTATAATTGATGTTCTTAAAGAAAAATCTGACCTTATGAAGAGAATGATGCATGAGTAGCGTAGGGAGAGTCCTTGGTTGATTCTCTACGGTATATACCATATACCTTCGTGGGCCTATAACACTCTATATACCCCGCTCTAAGGCCGGCCCTCTGTCCTTTCATTGAGACCCTTCTTGCCCCTATACCCGTCTCTACGCATCTATTTTGTATCCAATTTTGCGCGGACCCGCCCAACAGATATTCTTTGGATTATCAATCGATCAACATTTTTTGTCGAGTGATTTTCCATGATCGCGGGTCCTAAGGATAAGAGAGCCTGTGTAACTATAACATCCAGAGAGATTACTTGATTAATTGAAGTGGAGGCAGGCTGATTGTACAAGCCTCTCCCTTCCTACACAGCTAGCGCGCCGGGAGCTCTTAAATATACTTGCGGTGAAATTAAGTATTGTCTCCCGCGATAGCAATCATCAACCTCACCATTTCCACGATCCCACCAACAATCATTACCATGATAGTTGAAGTGTGTGGTATAATTGCTTTGGGTGTAGAAAGAGCTGTGATTTTAGTACACTTGGATTTGTGATTGTGATTCTCAGGTAGGGTCTCAAGCCTGGTGGGTTGAATGGTTGCCAGCGCAATTAGTGGGACAATACTTAATTTCACCGTAAGTATAGGTTATATCAATAATCTATATCGATCTACGATCCTTGTTTCTGGCGCCGGCCCAACGTGAGACGACGGAGAGTGGGACCGGAAAAAAACTCTAGGAACAATGAGCGCATATAATGAGACCCTATTCTCATGATTAACGAGATGGATATTTTCAAGAAGGGGGTATAATATTCCGCGAGCGCCAGTTACTAGCACTAGGAACACAGATAAGGTTATCAAAAAAAAAAACGCAATTGAATAAGCAGAAGGAGAGAGGCGACAATTGTGGTCGTTTTGGGATCGATGCTGCTGGGTAGTGGCCGGTGGTATTCATCGGAGGTTCCCCGGAGATAACCGAGACATGTAGATAAGGCGTGAATGGTTATTAATCTACATTTAACAACAACCTCGATTTAGTAACCTACTAAAACCATATGTTGGATTGTAGGGGTTCCTAATAAAATGATGCTTGCTACCCATAGTGCCTCACAGCAATAAGGTAACTCTTCCGCCTTTACCAGATTGGAAAAAGGTGAGGTAAATCAATTCTAATCACCTACTATAGTATGCCAGGGCTGCAAAACTTGCTAGTATGGCCCTATGGTATTGAGGGCCAGTACACATCCTGCGGGGATGTCCTGCTGTATGCTAATAACGGCTTTTGGAAGTCCGAAAACAGAACTTTGCACCAGAGGCATTGTCAAAGCGTTGGTGTAGTATAGAGCTTAAGTTTGTTTATCCTCAAAAGTACGTATGAAATTATAGTGGGAGCGACTATATGTAACCCGTGATATTGAGTATATCAGAAAGCGGGCTGTTAGTCTATTCCTAATCGAGTTATGCCTGATTAAGTGTGATAATTAAATGCACTTCAACAAGTCTTTGGTAGTATAGTGGTTAGTATACTCGCTTGTCATCCGGCAAAACGCGAGTGACCGGGGTTCAATTCCCCGCCAGAGAGTAATCCCAGGGTTGTAGGCAACACCAAATGTGACCTCTGCAACTGATCTTTTTTTGTCATTACCTCCAAAATTCGAGTAAAGAAAAGGAAATGCCGATCGAAAGTATGTATCGTCTCGAATGAGAATTACAATATCCCCGAAATATATACATGAGGTTCACTGACTGCTGCTACTCAAGTTGTTGCTTTTTTTTATAGTACTGCTAGTTCGTACATAGTGCTCGATAGTCCGCACCCAATCTCGACGAGTTTGTTTCATAGAACTACAAACCCTGGACAGACTTTGGTGTTCCCTTTACCCTACGGGGGAGCTTCAAAAACACCAGCGGCCGGCCGGACAATCACTTGTAGCGTTCATGGGGCTTGGACCTACTTGTAAATATGTAAAGTCCCTATCCAAAAGTTTTCGTGAAAGGGCCGATTACCACCCAAACTAGGTGGAACCAGGTTCAAAGTGTAGAACCACAACACAATTAATTATAATGATGAACAGGGATAAAAATCTTGACCCTTGGGAGAAGCCCTTTGCACATTTTTGAATTGGTAAAAAGAAGTGGTTAAGGTGTAATAAAATGTTTTAGTGGAGAACCCGTTGCTGGGTAGATTTATATGGGTTTCACCACTAAACTGCTTTTAGGCTTTCACGAAAACTTTTGGGTAGGGGCTTTACATAAGTATCTACATGTAGATGTACATGTATTTGTGGATGGTACTACAAGCAGCTAGCACGCACTACATGGGTACATGTATGTATACATTTTTTAATTGTTCTTTGATATTACCCTAAATGTCGGAAGTCCGCTCTTGTATGTATAACAAACCCCCAACAGTATATATATACACCCCCCCCGACTCGGGATAACCGATCGCTGCACCCAATAATTATACCCCCGCCCCCCTCCCCCCATTTACTCCCCGCGCGCCTCCACCCGTAAAAACGACCTGCTACATTACGACCAACACCACGCAGAGCTACAAGACCACAAGACCGATAGTATGAGGTGTGTGCTGTAGGTTACATAATGTACTTAACTTGCCCATGGAGATCTAGCGTTAGGGGTGATCACTTCACCCCCCAACCCCCCAACCCCCTCCCCCGGGGGGACAGCTTTTGTAGGTTGTGTATATAGACCATCCTCTGATAGACGGATATCCCCAACCTTCCAGTACTCGTAGGTCAGCTCCCGCAGAAATGTGCCTGGCGCGTTAAACAGATATCTCCACTGACGAAACACAATCGACGAATTAAACTCATACATGCACCAAATGGGCCATGAATATAAATATAGTAGGTGGCCATATATGGGCATGGGGCAATTAAGTGGTTCTATAAATGTATTCGCTATCTGTACTAGCCAGTTTGAAAGTACAGGAAGTTTAGTAATCCGTAAATAGCCTTGGCGAACATTTCAATACTAAGACCTAGAGTATGTAGGATCTCGTTAATCATATACCCTAAGATGTAACTAATATCCTTCATTATTTCCGTAAAATACACAGATGAGTTGGGTGGATCTACCTAATAGCTAAGCAGAAGAAGAAACGTAGCGGATACCTCCGTGTAAACACACCAATTTACTTCTGGAAAGGGGGTGTTCTTCCTTCTCGACAAAAGAGTTCAATCAAAAGGACAATGTAAACGCTATCAGCAAAACAGGAAGATTAAAGGAGCTACAATTTATTCGCTACGATACAAAAAGAAAAGGGCAGAAAATGGTTTGGTTGAATTCCTCTCACCTCACACTCCTTGTGGGCCACATGTACAGTGGCACAGTCTTGATAAATGATAAGGATAATCTATGCGCCCTTCAAGACGTTGATCGGTAAATACATAGATCAATCGAGCCAGTAGTCAGTACCGGACCTAATAGTCCAGCAGGCCAATACGTAGGTGACCACAGTGACGCGCTTATATCCGCGCAAGGGTAATTGATAATACCCACGATGCCTTAGGCTCGCGTCTATCGGTCCTCGGTTTCATCCAATACCACTCACTACTGATTACTTTGTCAGCTTTTGGCCTGCCGGCTCTCGTAATAATTGGATTGGCGATTAGTATCCCGCGCACCAAGGCCCTCTTGCAGCGTGGGGTCCGTCCCAGCGCGCGAGCTGAGGGGATATCTAAATTGCATTCGGGCCCGCCCTTAGATTCCCGAATGTCTTACTCTACACAGACCTCCGGAGTCCTGACCGACCACAACCCTGCACTAGTGGTAACGTCGATCATTGGCTGTAAACTGTGGGGTGCAGCTTCTTCATCTTAGCGACCGTTGAGCCTCGGCACAAGACAAGCTGTCAATACATATAGCTATCCCTCCCCACACACACACCGACAGCAGATATAAAAGAGACCACTGCACACTTAAAGCTCCCTCCTCACAGTTAGCTAGCAATGAGTATTCCAACCCCATCCCCACCTCTCGCCGGCCTGCGTGTAATCGAATTCGCTGGTCTAGCACCTGGTCCCTTCTGCGGCAAGCTCCTCGCCGACTACGGCGCCTCCGTCCTCCGGATCGACCGCCATGATGGCCCACAAGCCCCCACCCCCGACCTCCTCGCATCCCACAAGCGTTCCCTCGCGTTAAACCTAAAGTCCCCCGCCGGAAACCAACTCCTGCGGAAGCTCCTCCTCACGGCCGATGTCCTGATAGACCCATTCCGGCCCCAGACGCTCGAGCGCCTACAGCTCGGCCCTGAGACGCTATGTGCAGCGAATCCGAGACTCATTTATACGCGCCTTACAGGCTTTCGGCGCGACGGAAAGTACGCGACTATGGCCGGCCACGATATCAACTACCTTGCTGTATCAGGCGCACTCTCGCTGCTAGGTGCCGCGGGGGCACCGCCATCACCGCCCGCGAATATATTGGGCGACTTTGCGGGCGGTGGAGCAACGGCCTTCGTGGGGATATTGCTGGCACTAGTGGCGAGAGGTGTGAGTGGGAAGGGGCAGGTCGTACAGGCGAATATGGTGGATGGAGCGGCCTATTTAACGTTATTTCCCAGGTTTTTGGCGAAGACGCCAACTTGGAATAGAGGGAGGGGGGAGAACCTTTTGGATGGAGGAGCACCATTTTATCGATGTTATAAATGCAGAGATGGTGGGTATATGGCAGTTGGGGCCCTGGAAGAGAGGTTCTACCAAGTATTTGTGAAGGGGCTATTTGGTGAGGGGGCAGAGAGCTTACCAGATAGACAGAATAGACGAAATTGGGAGAAATTGGGGGAGTTGTTTGAAAAGAGATTCGCTGAGAGGTCAAGAGCCGAATGGGAGCGTGTGTTTGATGGAACGGATGCTTGTGTGACGCCAGTATTGACACTTGGTGAGCTAGAGGAAAGTGGATACGAGCAGAGACCTGCTGTGACCCTGTTAGAATCAAAGGCGGTGGAGGAGAGAAAGGGAGAGATGTGGACAGGGAGGGCTTTGAGTCCAGGGGAAGGAGGAAAGGAAGCCCTTGAGGAGTGGTGGGGGATGAAGGAAGGTGCACAGTGGACGGTCGGTGATGAGGGGTTTGAGATCCTGGAGAAGACGTCAGAATCGAAGCTGTAGGTCTTTTTCTCTCTTTCCTTTTGCATAAATGTAATTCCATTCATAGCCTTTAGCATATAAAATGTAGCCACATGTAGTATGTAGCCATGGAGTATAAGCATCTCAGTCAGATTAACTACAAAAGACGAGTAACTTACAGTGATGAACTGTTAAGCTCTGGCTGTGATCCTTAAGCAAACAGATGAAGAGATTGAATTCCACTTAATTCTACGATGTGTAAGAACCCATCATCGATCGAGATAAACCTGAAGGAAGAGGGAGAGAGAGATAAATGGATTGATTCATGATGTAACTCCCAGTTTCAGCCAAAGAACAAGTGTTCCTTTCAAAGTACAGGTAAGCTCGGAAACACACCCGCACCAACACAGCCAACTACGAAAAAAAAATGTGCAGCGGCATATGGTCCGACCAAACACTGAGAGCTACGAGTGCGCCACCTTTCCAGCCACCATGTCCACCAATCCATCCATCAACACCAACTGACCAATCGATCCCCACCAGGTAGATACGACCAAGTACCTAAATGTACCTCCCTCTCCCCCCCCACCCCTTGACATCTCTGGTTTGCTCCAATGCGTAATCTACGAACCCTGCCGTCCCAATTAACCCCGCACCATCCCCCCCATTTCAGAGACTCGCTCGAACCCCTATTCTCGCCGGAGAAATTTCCCCCCCTCCTAGAGAACCTTCTCAGCCATAACCCGCTCGCTCACCAGCGCTAGGCTCGTACAGGTGGGTTGGTCCCGCCGTGGGAATTTTACCCCGATCACTCCTACTATCTCTTGAAGTGTCAGTGGAATCGACCAGATCACTAAAGCCCCCGGTTCTTTCTCATGCGATAACCCTTTCTAGATGCTATAGTAAGATATTTACCCACATCAAAAGTGGGGGGGGGGAGCTTTAACCGAAGAAAAAGATGGCGATAGACGGACGTTCTACTGACTCAAGCCTAGCTACTGCTACACCTTGCCTCTCTCTGACCACGCCACTGGCTTAAGCTCGTGGGGCGGCGTCATGCATACAACAGCTGATTAATAACAACAAAAACAAAAACAGCAACAACAACAGCGGGGCGGCGTCATGAACAATCACTCGCTCGCCAAGAAAAAAAACTACTCCACCCCTGGCACCGGGGTCTCGGGCCTATCAGCGTAAAATATATATCCTACCCTCCAAAACCTAACGAGGAGATTGTGAGAATTTCGGGTACCGATAGAGCTATCTCAGAGTGATTCTCATTTGAAAGCCAGTGTTCGGATCACAGAGTTAAACACCTTCCCGCTTCAGTGCTTGGCATCTTAATGCCAAGCCTGTCAAAAAAAGACTTCAGCACAAAGGGCATAATATCAGTGTCGCCTACAGTCTGAGCAATTGGTTAGGGTTTGGCATACCTATCGCTTGTAGACTATATCGACTCAATGGCCCTTTAGGAAAGGAAAAGGCGTTCAGATCCAGCACTCCCCACCCCACCTGCCCCGGCTGCGGGTATGGCGGGGATATATATTGCCTAGTATTATATGAATAGGGGTAATAAGCTTGCAGAAAGTTAAATTCTACCCCAAGCTCGATAAATCAAATCTACAGAGCTCATGAGCCTTTCTACAATATACCTTCTCTAGTGAGCCAAATAACTCTATGCCTACGACCTACTTACATGAGTAATATCGGTGCTCCTGGGCGAGGCCGAACATTACATACTACACAACACTACGTATACGTTCAAAGATCATATCGGTTCTATATATACGTACCTACGGTAAGATTGATAGTGGATTACATACACAACCAAAAGAAACCCTAACCCACCAAAGAATGCTCCAACCGTAGCTATCCTAATCCCCCAAAGGCTTAAGGGGGAAACCCATTAAGACATCATGCTCTCCATACGAGTTTTTGACTAGTATCATTACCCAGTATGAGCGAGGCTAGATGGGGTGTTTGGTATGGGGGCTGAGGCATGCAAAGTCTTGTAGGGAACTAGTATTGCCACCAGAATTGCTCCGAAAGCGCCCATGGAGAAGAAAGGGAATAGAGGGGGGGACATAGGTGAGTGTTATATAGAAGAAACCTAGAACAGGCCAAGAGTCAATTTACCGCTGATTGCGTACATACGTATAGCTAAGAGATATTTCGCCGTGGATTGCGTATGTATAGCTAAGAGATATTTGGCCGCTGACTGGGCTGGGCAGAGCAGTGAGGTTGAGGGTGTATTCAGAGCTTACTCATTTATACGTACGTATATATGTGGAGTGCACTATTGGCTAGGCCTATTCGCTGACGTGGTGTGGAGGGTACGTGTTGCAGTGGTGGAGGAAAACTAACATCATGTAGGGGTCCTTGCTCTGGCAAATCATCTTAATGAGGTCGGGTGCAAAAAGAACGTTCAGATCCACCGAGCCCATTACGGTCAGGCTGCTTCGCAATTTACCATCTCATCTTTCGACTTTTAATATGACATCATAGATAATCACTCGTGCGCCAAGAAACATAAAACGATATAATCCACGCTACTTCTCGGACGTTAGTCCCAAGACTAATAGTATACAAATTACCCAGCCAGATATGAGCTATAATCATCGGTCAATGTCTTTGGCGCTTCTAAGTAAAACTTGAAGCTTCAAACTTTGGAGGAGGAAGTGCCATAGCAGTACATATTCTAACCGCAAAACGGCGGGGTACCCCAAGGCTCATATATACATGTACTTCCAAAGTGCAACACTGAATTCTGTTTAGCGCAAGTTGTGTGTTTGAGTTAACTCGAAATATAAAGGGGAAAAAACGGAGTGTCACATTTGATACTGAAATAGCCCACCCCATACCATCAGTTCCGGTCTTGTATAGCATACAAGGTAATTCGCCTACACCATAGCCGCCTACCGCGTCTGCATGATGAGTGATAGTATATGCTGGAAGCAAGTTCCAGTCTTTGCTCAACTCCGCGGCACGTATCGTCACACCACCTCTCTTGGTCTGCGCATATACTGGCCCGCTGCCTTGGCAAAGAAATGATCGAAACTACATGAATAGGCACACCTGCTCGGCCCGCCCGGATAAAAATACTCTGCACTGGCGAGCGTCTAGTAAAAATAGTATATATTAAAGGCCTGAAAGTAGCAAGAGACAACATAGTAAGGCTGCCATATTAAGAAAACATAAAATTAAAATGAGTCATGTCACGTCACCGGTTCATGAAATAGAATGAGTAAGCCGTGATACATAATATCTTTCTCCAGTCCAGTAATGTACATGTAGTTACATGACTAAGCGAGATAGAAATGAATAGGGAACCCGGAATTAATATTGAAATCTAAACCGATAGTGGTAACTTTGCATTTGGAATAGCCTGTGTGTGAGCCCAATCGAAACTAGGGGATGTATAAAGCAAAACATGGGTGATATCGTAGGATCAAAAGTTGAAACGCCTCTATATCTAGATTTTTCGGGCACTGATCAATCTTAATTATCACTAGATTACGGCAGTAGAATAATGGGTATTAGTGCTATATTACTACCTCGGTTTATCTAGTTTCATCAGCTTCCAGGCCCTAGCCCCCGAGGCCTCATTGTATGTACGTATGCATGTATACTACTCATGTACACTTACTCAAGCGTCATCATATGTATACTATTACAAATAGTATACCAACAAAGACGCGCAGTATTTCCCCACGACAATGGCTAGGGGGTTGGTCCCACAGAATACCTTATAACCCCCAAATACCCTATATCTTCTCCCTTTATACCCCTTTATCCAGGCTAACAAACCAAAGTTCATAATCAAATTAAACCGTCTTGAAACGTCCTCAACCTCGACCCCACGTTTTCTGATCTACCCTACTACCTCACCTAACAGATACAGCAGCTACACAAAGCCAGGCCTCACCATGTACCACAGTTCAAAATCCCTCTTCTTCCTCTCTTATCTCCTGTTCTCCTGCTCCGTTCACGCCCTCTTCGAACCCAGATGCTCCGTAACCGAAAACAAGAATCTATTCCCACTCCTCTCCGACGTTTTTCGGTCCTTGGTGGGCTGCGAGGATCGCCCCGCCTCTCAGATGCCCCGTATCCCTCCAAACGCCGAAGGATTCCCCTCCACTTTCACCAGCGAAGGTGTGCATGATCTCATCAGACTGTGCACCCCACCTTTTGCGACATCCAACAGCGCGGTTCTGAGGATGTGTCCACCGGTGAGTGGTGGTGGACATGCCGGTATTGTTTACAATTGCGCTGAAATCAGACGCGCGGTGATCAGGTTGAAGGAAGCCTGTAAAGGGGAACAGAGGATCGGGGCAATTACGGAGCTAAATGATGGGCGGGGATATGTCTTTGTGGGAACTGCCTGAATCTTGATTTTCACAATTATTAGGTAAAGGTTCGAATTCCCCTTAATCAAGGATTACACTTCTTTCCTGGGTTCTTCTCCTTCCCTCTTCTGTTTTCTCGGTATTTTCTTTTCATTTGAGTCGCATTTTGTATATTATCCAAATCTTTAGACCCTCAAGCACCAATTAATTGAATTCTAATTCTCAAAAATTATCGTTACCTAAACTTTCCGCTTTTTCTTCTCCCCCGTGAAGGGCATTTGTGATTGATGATGGAGTGCTGGCAAACAGCATCTGTGTGCATCCTGGTTTCCCTGTAGGCGCGTGCTCGGCTCACAATGTTATTCGCCGCCCTATTTAGGCACAAATGACAGTACTGGCCTTCGGCTTAAGGAATATATGCAGTTACTACATCCTTCGCCCCGCCGTGCCTAATGAATAGCCTTGACCCGAGCCTTGGGTTCGGAAAATAGGAAGAAGCGGGTGGTTTTTTCCTCGGAAAACCGGACACGTCAAAACCTTTCAATCACCTGTACCCTTGGTCCCCCCGTGTGCTTCACGTGTGCGAATTTGACAGGTCGGGGTGTGTAGATGATACGCACAGACGCGGTCTCACCATCATCCGGGGAGCCGTTGAGACAGAGGCCCGAGTGATTTTCCGTGACTAACCTGCAAATAATGTTAAACAGAGACAGGATAGGTCGTGCTCATCGGGGGGCGTCGAAACACACCCATTGAATTCTATTCATCAATTAAAACTGTTGCCCAATTTCCCCTCTCGGGGGTTATCAACGTCTTGAATTAAGAGCCAGACATGTAAATATGGCAGATTCCATGGGACTCTCCGACCTAAAAAGAGGCCCTATGTCCCAAGAGAAATGTTGTGAGTATCCTAGAAGGTCTAAGCGATTGGAAGCGAGTAGAATTGCAAGACTAGAAATATTTCACCGTGGAACAGGATCAATTGAGGAAGAACGTATGGTAAGTCTAAGCAGTCTCAACAACAAAACACATATTCTTGAATCATACGCAGCGCTACGAAGCCCGCAGTAGGATTGAGGTGGCAAGAGTATCTTAACTGTATGAAGCATATATACCATATGAAAATGTGAGGAGGACATAATCCTGGCAGTATTTTGAGCCGCTCACCCATGTTGGCCACTAGGAATGATACACCTATCCGCGGAAGGCAGTTTAGTAGATAGGCTTATTTATTTATTTGTTTACTAAGTACGTATACGTGCAGCAGCTGAAGAGCTATAGTTACTACATGTTTAAATAATATAGTGCCAAAAGGGGATGGTATTGTGGCAATGTGCAATTTTTTTAGAAAGTGCAGAAAACATACGGCATTTCAGCCAGTACTACACCAATTCTATAGCTCATCGGATATAGTAGTTGTTTCACACCACTCTCTGGATACTATTATCTACGGATACACTAGCACTTTTCTGGCTGTATATATTCCCGCCTCTATCATGAGTCAATATGTTTCGCGCTGCATATATGTTCCTATAGATCTGCTTCGAACATTCCCTGCACCTCAACACGCCACCATCCCCACACATCCTATCCAATGAGTCTAAGGTAAAATTCCACGTTAGAATTACCACGTTTCGATCGCGGAATCCCCAAGTTATGAGCCTGGCTCACCTCCGTTGCGTCATGTTTAGTCGCATTCTCGGGCACCCCAGAACTCTTAAGCATAAATCACGCCAACGTGTATAATGAGGGTCGTAAATCCGTGAAGTTTTCGAACACGACCACTAT
Source organism: Morchella sp. 2016-72 (assembly GCA_024713865.1). Taxonomy (NCBI): domain Eukaryota; kingdom Fungi; phylum Ascomycota; class Pezizomycetes; order Pezizales; family Morchellaceae; genus Morchella; species Morchella sp. 2016-72. The sequence continues at coordinate 436,904 of JAMJEY010000019.1, forward strand.
TACATGCCATACAAAAAGATAGCCTTAGCGGGCCTTTTCTATGTATGCAATATGAAATTACGAGTAGTGCGCTCCATCACAGGCTATCACTCGAATGTTCAACAACCCCCCAGGCGACCCAACCCAAAAACAACCCAGGAAATTTACTACATGGATTCCCAACCCCAGCCGACCGAATCGATCGAGTGGCCAAAAACTCCCAGAAAAAAGCTGAAAGAGATAGGTGTGGCGACATTAAGATTGATCGTCGCTTCAACGAGTGCTTGGACAAGGGGGGGTGGTTACACACAAGGGGAAATGTATGAGATCACTTTTTTTGTTTTTTTCTCCTGCAGAGCCGCGTCTGTTCCAGATGAAACTACAATAATCAAAAACCCTAACCCTAGAGACACTCAGTTAACAGTAACCTGGTGAGATCTATTAGAGTGATTCGCAACGTAGCCGGTGATTGCCTCCATCATTAAAAATCCCGGTATCGGGGCTTCCTATCACCAGGTTTTGCAAACCAGATGTTATGTACATGTATGTACAAAGTACATGTACATATCAATTATGGCCATCAGCTGAATGTTATGCCGCCCTTAATTACATTCGGGTGGACGGGCCCTCGGTATTCTGCTTGTGGCTTTCCCGTGGTCATCTCTAGTGCAATTGAAGAGATGTCTATTTTATGTGCTAAAAGAGGACATAGATTAAGTTCTTGCCATGGCAAAGTAGGTTTGTGGCAATTGTGGGACTCCTTGTAATTTCCCTCAGTGTAGAGATCTAGTAGGGAATATAGGAGAGAGAAGTTAATGGTTCCGACTGTTGTACAAGCCTGTGTACTACTTCGTTATGTTTGCGGTAGAATACTTACAGTACCTATCTATTTTTAAGGCCCAATTATCATCCCCTCCAATCCGTGGTCTCCAGAGAAATGCTATCGAATTGCACACATGTTTTATCTTTCTATTAAAAGCCAATTAAAACACGGCCACCATCCCATCTTCGGCCCCCACACTGCAGCCCCATGTTTCAACACCATCGTACGTAGCCGCAAATTTTTTTTTTCAGAGATGATGAGAGGTAAAAGAAGCCATCTAACAAAATCTGATACCCACAGACGAGCTGATACCACATGAAAGAATTCAGGGTCGCAAAAGACGCAACTAAACGAGGTGAAGTGGAAATAAAGATAAATATTTTTCATAGCGATAATAATCTGCAGCTGATGAAATAAAGTAAAATAAAAATAAAATAAAATAATGATCAAACTCTAAACGATGAGAGAAAGTCAAACCGCGCGCCATAATCCTTCGCTCCCCAAAAGAGTCCTGCACAATCTATTCTGGTGACACCAGAGGGAGGGGAAAAATCCCATTTGGTGCTGAGCTCAGCATTACTTGGGACCTAGCTAAAAAGCTACTACAGCCCCACCACCTCAGGAGAGCTAGGTGCCATCGTCCAAATCCCTGTGTAATATGTAGAGAACGCGTGTTGGCCCTGGACACGGTCTTTGTCATTGTCCCACTCTTTTTCCAAGGCAGAATTCAGTTCATCCGATAAGTGGCTACTAGGCGGAGGGGGAATTGCAATTGTCAGTGCATGAATTTGGGCAACTCTAGTTACAAATGGCAAGTACTCACGCAATTGTCTTCATCCCATATTCGACAGCGCACTCCACGTCACTATCATCGATGGTGAGACGAGGAGATCCCACTGGGGACGGTCCACGGGATAGCCCAGGAACCTCATCGGTCGGGAGCAAGGATTCGTTGCTGCAAGCAAATCGTGCATCAGTACTATGGAAAGGTAAAAAGGAAAGAGCAATACGCGAATTTAGGAGGTAATAAATCGAAAAGCAAATATGCGGATATGCGCATGTATGTAGAGCATATCCGTTCAACGGATGCACTCCAGACCATCTAGTCGTATAACATACCTCTTAATGTTGTCACAATCATTGAGAGACTGTTCGGAGAGTAGAATTTCTCGGTACTTGCGCTTGCATACGTCGCCATCTTTTCCATGAAACAAGCCGGCAATTTGATACCATCCCTGTAAAAAGAGCTTTTGGTAAGCGCTAAACCCAAAACCGAGTGTTAAATATACCCAAATCTTCAGAAGTGGGAAGTTGCAAAACTCAACAATGAACACTATGAACTTACTAATTCAACACCACTCCTACAAACAGAGATCAACAAAGCCGCCTCTTCTGGGGTCCAGACGTTATTTTTACCCGTGCGTCTTCGTGGAGTTGGTGGCGGCCCACGAGGGGGGGAGGGTGGAGAACTTCGGGATAAGCCGTTATGGTGCTCATCCTCAAAATCATTCGGAGAAGGAGGTGGACCCCTAGGTGGAGTTGGTGGGTCGCATCGAGAGAGCCCATTAAAGACATCTCTACGGCATGGGGACGGTGGAGGTCCTCTGGGCGGAGTTGGGGGATCTCTCCGGGATAATGAACTGAAGAGGTCATTATTATTGGAATGACTTGGAGTTAGTGGCGGCCCATGAGGAGTAGTAGGAGGACCACGTCGAAACTGGGGATTAAAAACATCATCTTTGTATTCCTGGGGGGTTGGTGGTGGGCCATTCGGCAGGCTAGGAGATTCGCAGTGAGATACCATGTTGAAGATATCCTCATCTCTAGGAGTTGGCGGGGGCCCACGAGGGGGTGTTGGAGGGTAAGCTCTTGACAGTTCATTATGCGCTCTCTGGCGCGGGGTCGGCGGGGGCCCTCGCGGAGGGGTTGGTGGGTTAGATCTCGAGAGTGAGTGGATGCCAGCTGGTGTCACCTCCGGTTGTAAACACTGCGTCGTTGATCCGGCATCAAAGGACTGCAAAAATGAACACGAAGACAAATTCTCAGCTTTGTCCGTAATAACTGGAGTGACAGCTACCCGGCGCGCAGGAGCTGATAGGAAAATGATTGGCTCTAGTAGAGGCATTGCGGATGGTGTGTGTATTCTGCTGGCCAGTTGGGGGAGCGGATGTTGAGTTTATGCAGAAACTGCTCAGGCTAGAGCTTGCAGCGAATGATAGTGAGATTCTTGCCCTGAGTAGTAGTAACTAGAGTTACTTCTGATGCTACCTGATACCAGTATGTGCGCGGAAGTAGTGATAATGTTAGACAGAATGTAGAACCTGAGTGATGAGGTAGACGCTGTATATAAACCTGAAGAAAACAAGTATGAGTTGCAAGAAAGAGAAGATAGGTGGAACTTCTAGGGTTATAAGTACTGAAGGGAGGATGAGTGAGAAATATCTACAGAGTGACTATCGCTTTTGCACTGACCTCCAGTGATAGGTAATTAAGATAGGGACGATAAATAATTGGGTTTGACGGAACATTGCAGGTAATTGGTAGAGGGTAGATCGAGTGAGTATAAGGGAAGAAAGACGAAGAAAGAAAAGAAAAGAAAAGTGCCGAAGCCCCAGAGTAAAGGCATTGGCCCAAGTGGGGAGGAAGATGTTTCGTGCGTCCAAAACCCAACCAGGTTACATGCTTTTGCTTGGTAACATCTACCCTGCCGCACCTCTGTGTGATGCCTGCCTGCCTGCCTGTCTTCCTAGTTTCGGGAGAGCGATTCGCTGTCCTGGGTCTGTCTGCGATGTTTGTCCAGGATGTACATATGTATCATACTATCCATGGCATGGATCGGACATTTTCCCACCTCGTCTCTGGATTTCTCGCTAGCCCCCGAGTCTGAGGAGTCTTAAGTTGCTCTAACTGAGAGTTTATCTACAAATCGAAGTCAGGACTACAGAACGAAACACCATGCCGCCGCCACGTACTAGTAGTGGAGGTGGCTGTAGGAAGTAAGGATGAAGACTACATAGAGTCGTTCCCATTAGATACGATAAAATGATAAATAGAGAGAGATTGGGCCAAACCCACATGAAAACTGATAACTAGACCTTTTAGGACCGAAAAAGAAAAATGGCGTGGGATGAATCTCAATCAGACAGTAGATTGGTTTTACAGGGGTTTTTTCCTGGGATTCCAACATGTGCTAGGCAGGTAGGTAGGGGGAGAGCCAACCATTCCCAGTGACTCGGACTGCATTCAATTCTTTTTTTTCCTTTCTTTTTCCGACTTTCTCCCCTCCTCCTTCGGAGATCAGCAGTTCAATATCGCCAGGCAACTTGGGATCTTCAATGGAAGATAGCTAGACATGACTGATTATCTAAGTTGCTATGTAGGGAGGCCTGAAGCAGCATCAGGGAGGGAGGCGGAGGAATAACAGTTGACTCTGGTCGTTGATAATCATCCGTATATAGGGTTAGACATAATACGGACGGTCCAAAAGTACCTACATAGGCATTCTGGATGGAGATATCTGAAGTTGCCATGGATAAGATTTATCCGGCATTTTAGACCAACAAACTACATGTACATACTTAATCCTGGTCTAGTTCGAAAACAAAGACATGAGTTCCGACCACTGTTACATGTACCTCCCAAGATGGTGCACTCCCGCCTCCCGCATGTTTCTTTTTTTGTGCCTGTCGTTTGTAAGACACATCAAAAATCGGGCAGAAAAAACATTCTTTTCCAATACCGTCAGTTAGGTCAAGCCATCGCATTCCCAGTTCCATGTTCTTATTTTGTTTGCGCCCACTGCCAAGCACATCTTTAAGGTCTGTGTGGAGTGAGTAGACGTGGGTCGCGGTGGTGGCTTGAGGAGTCCCCGAGACTGAATATCCCTAGATTGGCGGGGGTGCATCGCCCATTACTTAAGAAGATTTACCTATACAAGACACTCCTTGCTGATTTTAGAAAACAGGAGACGAGATTGAGACTCTAAATACATATGTACATCTCAGAGTCTTACATCAGGCCCGACGTCTGTTTAGGTCCCATTCTGCATATTTTGGTGGCCTTTCCAGTAAAGGCCTAGCGTGGAACTCTGATTCGGGCCCGCGTCTTCGAAACCAAAACGGGACCTCACCTTCAAAGAACTGCTGTGATAGCCAGGTACGCCAACGTGTATATAGGTGGCTAATTAAGACATCCGATCCACCCAATCCACTCTATCATCCCCATGCATCTCCCTTTTTGGCACATAGGTACACAGTCGAATGTCAATCAATGGTTCTTCCTGAACACTGGGTGGCATTTATACCCCGGGGAAATTCTTTTTTTTCCTGCATGTCTACGGTATTATTTCTCCTCGTGTACTCTCGGCCCTTTCTTTTGGGATCATCGGGGAACAGTCCCTTCTATTCCGCTTCTGTCAAGAGCCCTCAGCTATTAACATAACAAACCCCTAGATGCCCGTCAGCCCAGAAAATTATTTCTCCGGTCCCCCACTCTTCTTACTGTCTAGGCCCTCAGCTTCACTGGCAGATAGGTCCCTTAGCCGACTAACCTCAACCCTTGCGAAATAGTGGGGATAGTGTGGATAAAAGACTACTAGTCGTGCATTTTTTTAAGACAGCCGGTAACTTGAGGAGGCGGAGGATGTGGAAGTTCTGGAACTGTGATACAGGGCGAGTGCTCAACGGCCTTCCCGAGCTTGAATGTGTGGCTGCTGCAGGCAAGGGTTAGTACTTCGTGCTCTTGCTCCATGGGGAAATTCACTCATCCCAGCATCTTCTGTCTTCACTCACCGCAGCTCTTCAGAATGTTTACAAAAAGTGATGTTTTTTTAGATGGTAGCCTGCGGTCTGTCAGTATTAGTGCCGATACCTATTATCACTTTCTCTACGGTTCGCAGGCAGTTCACGGTTAGAGAAGACTCCATTCAGCACATCTCTGCATGAACAAAACCAAAGCCCAACCCGGTAACCAGGCCAAAGATCTGGAACATACATACGCATGGTTTAGGGCAAACAATCGGACCAAAAGACAGAACCAGGTCTATAAACCTTCGCCTAATAAAACACCCTAGAAATATGGGGTACTAAACTTCCTAACGCCCGCTTTCAGCTGGCCGCTGTTCGCCCTTTTCCTGTAAACTGGTACTCTACACGTGTCTACCAGGAATTCGGTTAGGACCCGACGAAAAACGGCAGTTATAACCGAGAAAAAAAGTTATTATACCGGAGCCCGATGCGAGTAATCGCTAATGTCGGGCGTGTAGGTACTGGGTGGGCTTAAAGCCCTCCTCTACCTAAATACCCACGAGAAGTTCATCACTCATGTAAACGCCACCATCCACCACCTCTTCGCCTCAAATTTCCCGAGAAAGTACTTCGTTCTGTCTGGCTAAATCCTGCTTGGTTTCCACGTTGTCGGCAGGCACGGCCGGAGAATTCTTTGTACGCTGGATTGGATGATCGTTGTTTGTACTACAGCGTAGAAATACCACATCCAGCGTTACTCCAGATCCCTTCGAAAGGTAAGTCAACACTTGTAGCTAGGCACTGCAAAAGTGTGTTTACAAATGCTAATATTTACACTTTCCGCGCATAGACCTTTGTATCAAATAGAGTAGACAGCGCGACATAATGATACTGCTGCGCATAGCCTAAAAGAAGCACTCGTGGAAACCGAGATAGCGGGAAAGTGGATCGATATCCGTATTTTTATTGAACGTGCAAAAACTAGCTCGCAGCACAAAAGGGACCCCTACATGCTATCTACCAAACTCAGCTTGCGACCTGTAGATGGATAGATCAACAAACAGTGTTTAGAACTAAGCTCCCCAGCCTCAAACTTCTGTTTTCCCTTGTTGCGGGGAGCCGAAAGATTATTGACTCGATCGGAACTACACCTCAGGGAGAGTGAGGTTACTGATTGACCCAATGAACTCATGGGTTAGGGTTTACTGTTACTAATTAAATTCTGGTTGGGGCTAGAACACTGCATACTGATGTACTCAATAATAACGGCTTTGAGATGCAGGAACAACGAATAGTAAGCCTCCCAGCCCATCCGAGAGTGTGGGGTATGTATTGCAGGTAGGCCCTTCTTCTACAGCTCCTCCCCGGTCACAAATAGACCTACATCTAGACATCGACGTTTACTACACTTCATAGTTCCTTCCCTTTGGGTGGACTTGTACTCTCCCGTGATTCTAGAATCTTGCAGCCCCCCGTTGCCGTTTACGGGACCGGAGAAACAAACGCACATTGAGCAAACGTTTGTTACACAACGGGCCGGCTTCTAGCATGATGACGATGATAGAGTACATATCAATATATTCCAGTCCAATATAGATAGGGCATCATTTTTCTTTGCCTCAATTATAACCGTGGTTTGTCGGCGGAACGCAACCGGTGCGGGTGGATTTTCCTTCTAGAATATTTCCAGTTTGGGTTTGAAGCGTGGGGGCGCTGGTGGGATGAGAATATTTTCCTATTCTGGGTTATCCATTCCTGACAGTGTATTCTATGGTATCTTTTGAGTGGTTAGCAGCTTGAAACAACTTTCACAAACATGGACTATTACGAGGCCACGGCTGAAACAAAGCCTTCCGTGGAAAATTCTCCTATGATCATCTTCCTTACCCTGCGCACTACTTTTAAACACGGACATATCGCGTCAGAAGCAATAGTACATGCAGTTGTTATTATTTGGCAACACGAGATTAAACCTAGTGGCTTATTTATAGGTTACCCTATGGCAATCCGCGATAACTGATTACGCCATAGTTTTCCCCGCTGAGGGCTTTTAATCCCTAGTAAGCAAGTGTGGAACAGCATAACATTCAGGTCATGTGCTTCGTTTGTATTTCTTACATACAGAGCTTAGATCTTATATCTTTGCGTTGTAGTACAGCTGAGGCATAACCAACATCTATGAGACTGAGACACATCTTGATCACCAAGATGGATGAATCAATTTCAGTGAGACTGTGCCGTCTATGTTCTTTTGAGAAATCATTTACTCACGGGATTCTGCATAATACAGTAGCCTGAGGGACAGCAAAAGAGTTATTGGCCAAGAGACGTGTAGAAAGAGGTGTAAAAAAAGGGGTCGGGGAGGAGGGGGAAAGGGTTTAATGGATATGCACGTGGCTGGCTCTTTATCACCACATGGGTGAATTATCATGGAGAAGCGAGCTTTAGCGAAAGCTGAAATTCATGAACCCTTTATCCAGTAGAATGCAAGAACAGTCTACCCAATATTAGGCCACAGGGAATGAGTGGCTATGAATGCATGATGACGAGTGACTATCCATGATTCCACGCTCAATCGGAGGACACAAAGACACAACGCCATCGACTACGTATACATTTCATAGGTGCGGAGGGCGGAGTGTAATGTTACAATGATCTGCACGCAATTAAGTCGGTGGGCGCAAGTGCCAATATCTTGTGGGTGTCGATGAGGCGACGTAGTAGCGTGGTACTGGACTGGCACCAGTTACGGGGGCGAATCAGAACCCTGTTGGTATTTTGTCCAACATCCGATGGACCCATATGCAAGAGCTATGATGGATCGCATCTCATTGGATGTAGATCTCATCGCTTGGTACGAATGGACTATTGACCTGAGAAATTTCTCCTTTTTGACCCTTTCGCTCTCCAACACGGGCGGAGAGAGTGATACATTTTACTTGGTTGGAATAATAACGTGATTTAAAATTTGTAGTCATGGAAATGTGACTGTGACTGACTGTGGCCATCACAGATCCCTTTCTTTGCATTTCAATGGTGGCCGCCTAAGACCCAACTGGAAAGTTGTTGGACATAGACGCAGTTTTATTTTTTTTTATTTTTTTTTATTCATCATCTGATATGGTAGCGCTCACCGAGGCATTTATTTATACCGTATGTTCGAAATGTAACCACTAAAGTCACCTTCTAATGCCAATCTAAGCGGGCGTTGTCCAAAGGAAATACAACGTGATTCAATTGAAAGTACTCAAGGTGCAAATACCATTGGTGGGGCAATCAGTAATGCACAAGCATCACACACAGCATTTCAACGCCTGCAGTGAGAGAGACAATAAACCCGTTACCAATCACATGCCCGAGTGCCAGGGTATGATGGCAACGCCTTAGTTCCAGTTCTTTCTGTGCGTACGCCGAGTCCCCCATGCGTTTTCGTCAGCACCACCTCCGCCAACCTTTGAATCCAGTTCTTCCTAGAATAAGTGATCGCCATGTCGAGCATCGAGCATCGTGGGAAAAGAAACCTGAATGGAGGTAAAAAGGCTTGTGCTCTGCATATTATCCGGCTTTTTTGTTGTGTACCCCCAGTACAAAGGCAGTTGTGTCTTCAGCCACCCCCTCCTTATCCAGCAGGGCTGGCCAACTATCTTCAAGCTTTCGGATATGAGTTGATAGTGGTAAGCCGCAACCAGATCCTCGAGGACAGACTCCCCCCACCACAGGACAAGTATGTATTTTTACCGGAGGGAATCACCCGAGGAAAAGTCGATATCATCAGTGCGCTCGGGCTCCTAGCCGCGACTTCCCACCGAGCTTCCCCTGCTACTGCCTCCTATTTGATGCGTCTCCTTTCTCTTTGGCTCCCAGGAATTATTTGAGGAGGGGCCTGGCTCTCAGGTCTGATTCAAAAGAATCCTCCCCTCCCCCCACTCGTATATCCAAGCGCCAGCTCTAAATCATAGATTCAAAGGCGCTTGATTGATAGCCGTGAGTGTTTTTGCTGCGGGGCAGAGAGAGAGGGTAATGCTTGCTAGCATCACGGAAAAAGCGGTGGTTGGCACTTGCCCTTGAGTAAACCAATCAGTAATTATCTTTAAGTGTAAATCAAGAAATGTAGGTGTAAAGAAATTTTACCTTATCTAGAAGAGTATACACCTAATAGGGTAGGAAGATCGCTTTCTTTTTCTTTTTCTTTTTTTTTTTTTTTTTCCGACAGGAAAACAACGTTTTTTGAATATGTCCGGCCCACGAATTTTTGCAAGAATTTTTGAAAGACCTTTCTATAGCAAATAATACCTTGCATATGGCTGTGGGGGTATTCATGAAGTAAATATTTGAATATGCAAATCTAAACTCTCAACTTAAACACATGTATAATCGTTAAAGCATACTCTTATGCAGCAGGGTATTTACCTAAGCTTACTGACTGGCCGGTTTCCGACCTAGACCAATCAAGACACTTATTGAGGGGTTACGAATTAGAATGGAAAGTCTAGACCTCGTAGAGCCTTTGAGGTGCAGTTCAGGATTATGCTCATAGTGCAAATGAGAACCACCGGCTACACGAGTGCATAACGATAGTAGATCGGAAGAATTGACAGAGTACGCAACGAGGTCATGATGGTGATAGCTGGTGATGAGTGTTGTTGTTGTCTCCATGAGCTCAGGTAGCGCTGGCAAAAGCCTTGGCTCTTGAAACCCTAAGCCCTATGTTTGACAGAGTGTTAGCCTCAGTGTGGCGTGAGAGTGGCGTTTTCCCTCACGAAACCAGCAAAGGATAAATTCAGCTACAGCTATCTTATGTTTAATAAATGGCCATTTGACTAAAATATATTCTTCGGAGATTTTTAATTAAAAGGTAACCGAGAAACAATAGACATACATGTAATATTGTGTCGCGTCGCCGATCAGCATATGGGCACTCTATATACATTAATTTCCAACTTCAGTTGTGGTACTGATGGTGGTCCCCACACCAACCAAATTACCCTAACCCGTCGTTAAATTTTCCGGGGCATCCCTGACACCCCGGGCCGACCTACCGATGTTCCTGGTCCGAATTGCGGAGATGGCGGAAGATCTCTCGGGTCAAAGGTGCAATTCTGCAGGTACAACTCAAAACAATCCGGGTTTCTGCCAAAATACAGGGCTAGATCCCGAGTCAAGGACCACCTGCAAGGGTGAGATCATTTAATGAATGACACTATGCGGAGTGTTTCCCTTATTTTCCTTTTTTTCTTTGATTCTTCCACGAAAGAAATCTACCGCGCCGGTAATGTCGGTAGTGTTATCATCTTATCCCCCTCCATGATACTCTAATTTCCCCACCCACTCCTTGGCTACTTTACTTTAACCTTATCGGCTTATGATCCCTGATATCCAATTATTCCCCAAGGCCTGCAGACCCTCCACATTCGTCTCGAAGTATATAAAGGATGCCATCGCTCATGATATTCTGCCCCTCACCTCACACCGTTTGCTGTTTTCCGTGGCCCAATCTGAGACTTTTACGCTGCCATACTGCAGCATTTAAGTCCTCGCCATGAAGTTCACTACCACATCCGCTCTGAGCATACTCTCTTTTACGGTCTCTGTCAGTGCTCAAAACTATGCCAGCCCGCCATACTACCCCGCTCCCAAAGGTGGGTGGGTATCTGACTGGACCGCTTCCTACGAGAAAGCTCGTGTCCTCGTAAACAAGTTGACCCTCGCTGGTAAAGTCAATATCACCACCAGTGTTGGTTGGTCAATGGTAATCCACCTCGGTTTGTAGAGGGATACAGCCTAGAATTCTGTCATACCCTTCTTAGTTAAACGTAAAAGCTAATAATATATTCTTACAGGGTCGTTGTGTCGGTAACACTGGCCCCGTCTACGGTCTTTTCCCCTCCATCTGTGCGCAAGATGGCCCTCTTGGTGTGCGTTACGCCGACTTGATCACAGCCTTTCCCGCTGGGATCACCACTGGTGCAACCTGGGACTCTGATCTAATGTACGCTCGTGCCAACGCCATGGGTGAAGAATTCCGCGGAAAGGGCGTGCATGTTTTGCTCGGGCCTTCCGTGGGACCCCTTGGACGTTCCCCAAGGGGCGGTCGAAATTGGGAAGGATTTGGCTCGGACCCATATCTACAGGGTGTTGGGGCGTACCAATCCGTCAAGGTTCGTCACTACCTTTTGGGGGGGCAGTGATCGCGCTAACACAAAATCCTGTGCGTGATATAGGGTATTCAGGATGCCGGTGTTCAAGCGACGATCAAGCATTTTATTGCCAACGAGCAGGAGCATTTCAGAGGCGATGGTGGGGTGTCAAATTCAATCTCTAGTAATGTTGATGACAGGACGATGCATGAGGCCTACTTGTGGCCATTCTCTGAGGGTGTGAGGGCTGGTGTGGCGTCTGTCATGTGCTCCTACAACATGGTAAGCAAAGTTCTCAACAGATAGGTCGAGCCTTTCTAACAAAATAATGAGATCAATGGATCATACGGTTGCCAAAACAGCAAACTTCTTAATGGAATCTTGAAAGATGAGCTTGGTTTCCAAGGCTTCGTCATGGCTGGTAGGGTTCAAATTCCTACTAATCAATCATTGACCCTACTAATGCACCAGGCCAGATTGGCTCGCACAACGCAGTGGTGTTGGTGCCGCCCTTGCCGGAATGGACCAAACGCAGCCCGGTGATGGATCTGGATGGGCCGATGGTATCTCCATGTGGGGACCCGAGCTCTCTCGGTCCGTCCTCAACGGATCCGTTCCAGTTGACCGACTCAACGACGCTGTAACCCGTATTGTTGCAGCATGGTACCAGCTTGGCCAAGATACAAACTACCCGGAATTATCGTTTAGTTCATGGACCAGCTCAGACTATGATGTCCAGTACAAAGGCTCTAACTCAGGACCAAGTGTGCTTGTGAATAGCCATGTCAATGTTCAAGCAGACCATGCCGACATTGCCCGAGCGGTAGCCAGAGATGGAATAACCCTTCTCAAAAATGAAGGCTCAATTCTCCCATTGAAAAGCAGTGATGTTATAAGGGTATTTGGAAGTGATGCCGGTCCTAACCCGGGCGGTCCTAACTCATGCGTTGATCGCGCTTGCAACCAGGGAGTTCTAGGGATGGGCTGGGGTGTAAGTTTCTCTCGACTCCAACACCTTTACCTATTTTCCTGCTAACCAATCTTGACCCTTTTCAGTCCGGTACTGCAGATTACCCATATCTCAGCACTCCTATTGATGCTATCACCGCGCGCGCCTCCAATACCCAATCAATCCTTACTGATGCTGTTACCAGTGCCATAACCACCATGGCCAGCACCGCCAACGCCAAGTGCCTCGTCTTCATTAGCTCCGACTCTGGCGAGGGATATCTTACCGTCGAAAACCATGCTGGCGACCGTAACGACCTCTATGCATGGCACAACGGCGATGCACTTGTCGTAGCTGTCGCAAATGTGTGCCCCAACACAATTGTTGTAATCCACTCCGTAGGGCCCATCATTATGGAGAAGTGGGCAGACCTTGCGAATGTTAAGGCCATCGTTCTCGCACATCTTCCAGGCCAGGAAGCTGGTAACTCCCTCGCAGACGTTCTCTTCGGTGATGTCTCCCCGTCCGGAAAGCTTCCGTACACCGTTGGAAAGCAGGAATCCGACTGGGGCTCATCTGTTGCTATTATCACCAGTGGTAGCGGTTCTATTGCCTCCACTTTCACTGAGGGGCTGTATATTGACTACAAGTATTTCGACAAGAACAACATTACCCCCCGCTACGAGTTCGGTTTTGGTCTCTCCTACTCAACCTTTTCCTTCAGTAACCTCCAGCTTTCTGCCGTTGGCACACCGACCGAACTCCCACCAGCCAGGGCTGCAAAGCTCGCGGTCCCAACATACGCCACCACTATCCCCGCCGCGACTGAGGTCTCATGGCCCGCTGCGATTACCTCACGTATCAGCAAATACGTATACCCCTACCTTGACTCGCCCACAACCATCACAACTGGATCTTATCCGTACCCCACCGGCTACTCTACCACGGAGCAACCGGCCCCAGCAGCAGGAGGGGCTCAAGGTGGTAACCCTGCGCTTTGGGATGTGATGTACACTGCTACTGTGACAATCACCAACACCGGTTCGGTCACCGCCAAGGAGGTCGCACAGCTTTACGTCGAGTTCCCAGCCAATACCGGCTTTGACACACCTGTGAGGCAGCTTCGTGGCTTCAGCAAAGTCGAGATTGCACCAGGAGCCTCAGCAACCGTCACCTTCGACATCACACGCAAGGATATCAGTGTGTGGGATGTAGTGAGGCAGAACTGGGTCATTCCAGCTACAGGCACTGGCGGCTTCACTTTCCATGTGGGAAACAGCTCCAGAAACCTGCCACTGAAGTGCAACACTCTATCGGGGTGCTCTTCTGCCTCTTCGACTTCGTCTGTTCCGGCGGCTACTACCTCTGCGACGCGCTCTAGCACTACCGCGGTGGTGTCTACTTCGCAGACTTCTACAACGAGCAGCTCAGCAGCAGCCACTACTACGGCCTCAACGGGTGGGTGCACGGCGGTTGCAAAGTATGGACAGTGTGGAGGTGTAAATTTCTCGGGGTGCACTACCTGTGCCAGTGGATCAACTTGTAGTAAGTTGAATGACTACTACAGTCAGTGTCTCTAAACTTTTGTGGGTTGTGTAAATAGAAAAGATATATACCTCTTTTTTTTCCCTGAGTGAATGTGCATAAATCGTGCTTGACGAAAAAAAGAAAAAAGGCACGATTTATGCAGTTGCGTCACGAGCGAGCACTCGATATTCCCCAAGGGGCCAGGTGAACTAAATTTGTGCAGAGGGCCATAACTCAGACAAAATTAGGCCCTGTCACATTTTTCTTCCATCAAGGTGTCCTTTTCAAGGCATCTTCTTACCCGCAACAAACAATTTATCCCCTTCCATCGATAGCACACTGCACTAACGATGAATCTCTTCAGGCAAACCATGACGCGATAATGAGGAGTCTCGATTTAAACAGCCAGCCGCCCTACCTTAAACCGAAAGGTTGTGTAGCTTACCTCCTTCCGCCCCTCTAGTTAATAACTGAATCTCATTTATCTTTGTGGAGGGTCTAGACATCAACCCATGCTAGAAGATGGGCTTTTTTGAAAGATGTATTACTCTGTCAGCCAATGTGGGACATCTCTCTCTCTGGAAATCGTACGCAGCCAGTCCGCTCAACGACCGCCGAGGTCTCATAGTCAGATACCGAATACGTCCATTACTTATATACCTCCGAGGATAGGAATGTCGGCCCCCATCTCAGGCACTGGAATGAAAATCCGGAGATTTTTAGGACCGGTGCAATATCTACACGTACATAATTAGCTCTTCGCCAGAGAGCCTGCCACAGCTCCACATATCCAGGTTTAGAAACTTGCACGATTCCGAGTGATTTCCTATGACTGAAATTAGATGCCCCTGTCTACTGTATCGAGTCAGGTAGTTGGTTTCCATTGTCGCCGAATTTGAAATTGAGGTTTAGGGTGATCTGAAGTTAGGGTTAAGGTGAGCACCCGTATGAGCGAGGGCCAACACCTTTAATATGCTCGAAGAAGTCTTTGGTGGATGATAAGACATCATATGCATCTGTCGGCCCTAGATGTGGGACCTCTTTCAATCAGAGGGGGATCTACCACATTAGAAGAACATAACAAGTTCTGAGGTCAATCCCTCCAACCACTCCAATGGCAGAAGGCATGAACCATCTACAATTCCCACAAAGCAAACCCGCTAAACAGGCCTCGGCTTCGCGGCAAACTGAACCTTCCACAAGATGAGTGTGCGGCACTCTCAGTCCCAAATTATTGTGCCATAAACCGCCGTCAATTTAGTTTCGAATTTCAGCCCCCAGCTATGTCGACCGAAACATGTGATTATTAATCGGTTTCTAAGAACGGCGGCACCGGCACGGGCACTGTTCTACCTCTAATTTACTGTGCTCCGATGGTTCTTATGTCACTTTCTTTCTTATCTAAAATTAGTACTGCAGCACACCGGATTCATAGATAGTCACTCGTTCGATAACCTCGCCGCTTGTGTTACTTACCCCATGTGATCCATGCAATATTTGCCGTTGACGCCACAGATGTGCAGATTGTGGCTTAGAGAAGAGCTAGAGGCGATTTTCGATGGTGTAGGATGACAGGAGTGAATTATGTGAAGCCTTTGGCGATTAATGAGGACTTCGTGTGTAGTGCGGGTAAGTATGCTTTGTAATGTTCCAGTAAAACTTGGCGGATCCGTTCGGCAAGTTTGTTGTGAATGCGTAATACTACTAGAGATTTAATAAAATATAGGTAACGGCTGAAATGCCTGAGCTTGAGCAAACCGTCATTGTGGCCCCTGAGATTCAATTGAGCTGTTCAGGGGTGGTTGCTGGTGAGGTTGATAGTAAGGATAGGAGGTTCATTGGTTCCTTCGTGATGGTAATGTATGTAGGGTAACAGTCCATTCTGGCTAAATATCGAGTGATCAATTATGAAGTGACGCTTCGTTGTAGAGTACCACATGTATCTATTAGCAATCAGTGATGAATCGAAACATAATCAAACAGGAACACCGGTTATAGATAAAATTTCTCAACAATTCTTCACCGACCGACCGACTTTTAATGGCCACGTTGCAATTCACCCGCTTTCAACACCTCCGCGGGTGAATAGTAACATTGATGAGTCTTGAGTTCCAGCCCGGTTATGTACTCAGGTATCATCTGCATTCCTGATTTCTGCGGGAGATCTCAAATTATAGCTCTCTCATTGTTTTATTAAAGAGCTCAATTGGTCACTATTCAGTAACTTGTGTCAAATCGAGTGACTTCTTGTGATAGCAGATCTGACAATTAGTCATCACAACCCTGTCATCGTTTGATGATTCAGGCTACTTGATCAAGATCTTGTAGGGCCAGGCTAAAAAGGCGGTCTTTGGAATTGGAAAAGGGCGCGGCAACTTTCGGGGGTGAGCGGAGTGTGTCTGCCTAGAGTAGAAGTATCTGATTCTGATATCATGTAGCGTGAGCCGCAATTCAGCTGTGCGGGGTAGGAAGTATCACGCCAACCAACATTACTCGCATTAAAATGACCCCTGCACGCCTCGCCTGCATAGAGGCAAAGGTCCTCTAGGGCTGCACATAGATTAGAAAAAAGCAACTAAAAGTGAGTCTGAAGAGAGAGAGACAGAGAGAGAGAGAGAGCTGGTTGGAAGCTGGAAGAGATCACACACTCACTCATCCGTTGGTCGTAGCTTGTTGATCTGCCAACCTGCTCATCCACCACCACAACCACCCATCCCGTCTGGTACTGAAAAAATATCCCACCCCCCCCTCCTCCTCAACACCCCTCCTTACTTTTTGCCATCCTTCCATCTTCATCCATCCTCATCCATCTTCATAACCCCCACTCTCACCTTTCCCGTATACTTGTTCCATCAACCTTCATCCACCCGAGAACAAAAAACAAAAACAAACCACATTTGATATTCTGCAATCATGGATCAAGACAACCTCATCACAAGGTTCTGTGATGTTACTGGTGCGGATCCTGAACAGGTTTGTTTACTTCCTATATCCCCTTCAGTACTCGTTTTTCTTAGCTATGCTAACAACGACTGCGGTTTGAAGGCTGGCCATTTCCTTGAAGCTACAAACTGGAATCTTGAGGTAATTACATCCATCTACAATCCCCAGCCTACTTCATCTATTTCATCTATCGGGGGCCTAAGGTTCTGACGTAAGGTTGCAGCTAGCGACCGCTCAATTCTTTGAAGGCAACGAGGAGGAGGAGGACCTTATGGAGACTGGCACCTCTCCCCACGTAGAGAGTGACGATGAGGATGACGCACACTATCCGCCAAGTGCTAGAGCCTCAACCTCTAAATCAAAGTAATAAATGCTGCCTATGTGGTGATCTCTTTTCTAGGATACTAACATCGTTAATATATACAGGGCTGCTTCGAAATTTGCAACCTTAGGCGACCTGCGAAGTAAGAGTAACGACGATGAGGAGGACTTAGAGGACGAGAAGCAAGACCTTTTTACCGGTGGTGAGAAATCGTAGGTTGCATAGAGCCGAGATACACTCAGCTTAAACCGCAACACGTTGGAAGCGAGAGATGCTAACTTTGATGCCGCAGGGGCTTGGCTGTTCAGAATCCTGGCGACCCACGTAAAGGAGGAGGAATAATTCAAGACATTCTGAAACGCGCAGCAGAGTAAATACCCCACCATTCGAAGCTATCTATTACTGTTCAGTTTATTAATCCCAAATTAGGGGTGGAAGTAGTCAGCGAGCTGGAAATGATGAGGTTGAACCTGGCCCATCACGCCCTCGCTTCTCCGGAACCGGGCGTACTCTAGGCAGCGATGATAGTCCATCTATTGAAATCCCCGATCCCACAGCTCCACGTGCTCCCCCTGTTCCTACTGTCACCCGAACTCTCACCTTCTGGAGGGATGGTTTTAGCGTTGAGGACGGCCCGCTCATGCGCTACGACGACCCAGCCAACCAGGAGGTCCTTCGCGCGATTCAGAATGGCCGTGCGCCATTGAGCTTGATGAACGTTGCGCCAGGCCAACCAGCTGATGTCAATGTTTTCAGGCGCCTGGAGGAGGACTATGTACCACCAAAGAAAAAGCATGCACCATTTTCCGGGCAGGGAAACAGACTTGGTTCGCCTACTCCTGGTGGGGAGTCTTCGACCTCTGTGCCTGCGCCTGCTACTACCACGCCTGCCGCGAGGCCAGCTGCTCCAGCGCCTAGTGTTAATGTCGACGCTTCTCTTCCGACAACCACTCTCCAAATTCGTCTTGGTGACGGAACAAGATTGGTTAGCAGGTTCAACCACACACATACCGTTGGCGATTTATACGGCTTTGTGAACTCTTCAAGTCTTGAGAGCAGGAGCAGGAACTATATCTTGCAGACTACCTTTCCGAATAAGGAGCTCAACAACCACGAGCAGACAATTAAAGAGGCGGGATTGGTTAACGCGGTTGTCGTCCAGAAGTGGACTTAATAATATCAATGTGGGGATTTTGGAGGAATAATCTTTGAAATTTCGGGGTTTTCTTCTTTTTCTGTTTCTAGGGGGTCTTGCCTTTTGGGCGGTAGCGAAACGAAGTTCTGGTATATTGGCGCTTGGTTACCACTACTACTACTAAAACTACTACTACACGGGCTTATCTAAACCAGTTACTTTTTTCCTCTCTCTGAATTTCTTGCTCTTTTTTTTTTTTTTTTTTCAGTAAATGGGATTCGGCTGGGGAGCGGAACCCGGATATCCAAGCGCATTTGTAGAGATGAGAATTTGCTTTGATGAGTACACGATGTCAGGAGGCGGTGGTGGATAAAGCAAGGGTTAGGGTTGTTGGGCCAAAGGCTTATAATGTTTCTAGTGGTCTGCATATATTTTATCCATGTCACAGCCATACTACAAATAAGTATTGAGATGTCTATAACTACCGAGTCTTTGTGAGCATTCAAGAGAAAGGTGTGGGTCCATTAAGGGTGATTATTTCGGACCTGTCTGGTATATCGGGGGCAGATACTGTCTACACAGTCTGAGTATTCGTGAGTACAGCTACAATAAAAAAAAAAAAAAAAAAAAAAGAGAGAGAGAAGCAAACCAACTCCAAATCACACGGGGGGTTAAAAAAGGAAAAAAAGAAAAAAAAAGGAAGGAAGGAGGGAAGGGAAGGGAAGGGAAGGGAAGAAGGAAAGAAAGAGAGAGAGAACCTCCCCCCCCCTATCTAAACAACCTGCCCACGCCAGCGCCAGGCCCATCCCCGCCCGCGCCCGGCCCCGCGCCCATAGCAGCGGGCGCCCCGCCGCCCACGGCGCCCCGAAACCCAACGCTCCCGGCCATCTCGGCGCGGTACCGGCGCGCCGCCTCGCGGAGGTGGTCGGGCAGCAGCGGGCCCTGGTCCCCCCACTGCCGCTGGATCTGCAGCGCTAGCTCGATGATCTCGCCCGTGAAGACCTTGGAGAAGCCGCAGATGACGGTGCCGACGTTGGCGGTGACGGACTGCGAGAGTACCTGGTTTGCGAGCTTCTTGACGGCGGCCTTGTTGAGGTTGCTGCGGCGGAAGGCTTCGTAGCGGGCGTTCTGGTCGGCGTCGAACGAGTCTAGGAGGATGCTGTGGTGTGTGTGTGTTAGTGGGTGTGTTTGTGGCAAGAGGGGGGGAATGGAGGGTGGAATGGAGGGAGGGAGGGGGGGGGGTAGATATACGCAAGCTTCCGCTTCTCGGCGTCGTCCTCGGCGAAGCCGCCGGCCGTGCCGTCCGCGAGCACCGTGGTGGTGCCGTAGTCGTCGCGGCCGTCGTCCTCGTCGTCGTCATTGTTGTTTGCGCCACCGGCCGTAGAGGCCGCGTTCTGGGCTGCGGCGGCGGCCGTGGCCGTGGTCGTGGTCGTGAGGACGCTGGGGGAGCGGTTGCGGCGGTCGGCGTCGGGTTCGGGGGGGAAGGAGGTCTGGCGCAGGGGGTGGAGGTGCTTCGTGGACGTGGGGGTGTGTAGGGCGCTGTTCTTGCGCGTGGGGAGCTTGGGCTTCTTGTTGGAGGTCGGGGGACCTGGGGGCGGGAGGGAGATGCGGCGTTTGTGGGATGTGGGGTGCTGGAGGGGGAGGAGGCGGGGAGGACATGGCTGTTGAGGGGGTGGGTGGGTGGTCGTGAGGCGTGGTTAGATTTGTGGATTGGTGATATGGTGTGGTGTGTGGTGTTGGGGGCGAGTGAGTGAGGGTGAGTGAGTGAGGAAGTGAGTGAGCGCGTGTGAGTGAGTGAGGTTTCGTGATGGTTGTGATCTTTCCGCCCAGAATCGTTGGCTGGTGATGATTTTGTGTTGTGGTAGCGCCGCGGTCGTGATTGAAATGCTTGTGGGGGTTGGTTTTCAGAAATGGATGAGGCTCAACGAGTCTTCTTCTCTTGTGCCTTCACCGGCAGCTGCTTCTACTCTAGCGCTCTATGTCGAGTACATACTTGATGCAGGTACTCTACACCATACTTACATGTAGTATGGCATCTGGGATCGGTATTGGGACCCCTCTACATAGATACAAGTACATGCACATTGATGCAGAGATTGATCTTTGAGTGCTCGGCTGGTGGGCTGTCAGGACACGGGTGCATGCAATGTCCTTGGTCTGCCTCTGGAGGTGTCTTGTCTACATGCGTGTGTTTATCTACATTCTACATCGCATCTATGCCCGTGTTTACCAACTGTGGCTCTGGTGAAGCGATGGACATACGCTTGTACATGTGGCTTGATCGGTGGAAGGGCATAAAAGGCTGCATGTCAGTGCTCAAGAGTGCCCCACCCACTGCCTAATATCTCCTCCCCTCCCCTCCATCTACACACACACTCACTCCCCTCCCCCCACCCCCCTTCTTTGTGGGGAAATACCAGCCAGACCAAACAATCTCCCCAGGAATCTATAGCCTGCTTCTTGATTTGGACAAACAACCAGATCAGATCAGATCAGATCAACCGGTTCAGATCCCCGAAGCCCTTCCTTTCCCTCCAGATCCAAATATTTAATTGGCTGACCGTACTGTCTGTGTAAGGCTGGAGATGAAGGGGTGGGGAGGACTTCATGCACCCACACCGACCCCATATTGGCCCCCGCGCCCTCGCTCGCTCAAGGGAATGCGGCTTCGTGCCGAAAATACACTCCTCCAACACTCCGGCGGGGAGGGGTGGTGGGTTGGGTTCTTTTTACTACTGCTCTTGGATCTATGCTATTTTACTTTGTTAGTCCCCCCCCCCCCTCCCTTCTCCTGCCCTCCCCCCCTCCTGTGGCGAGTACCATTCACCGACGCTGGCCGGTGTGTGTGGTGGTTGCTCGTAAGGCGGCGTGGGAGAGGTGCGGTTGTACGGCACGCGACTCTAATTGGGCAGTAGCAGTTACTGGTTAGTAGGAATGTTACTAATTATAGTAACACTACTAGACCGCAACGACCACCATGGACAGAGAAAGTCGATATTGGGTAGGAATTCGTGCCATGGGTAGGAATTAAAGTGGGAATGTGGTTGAGAGAGGTAGGGGAGATGTATCTATCTTGGTACCAAGCCATTCAAGCAATCGCTAACGGGGTGTCAAGCATTAGCTAGCCCACTTTACCTACTACCATGTACTCTACTACATGCAGCTCCTGTAAGCAGGTACCGGTACCGCACGTCTCCAGACAGATCAAGCGCGCCGGGCTCCAGCTGCACAGCCGAATCTGGAGCCATTTGTTTACCGACCAATGTGCTTAAAGGTTGTGACTTCTGCCCGTCCTGATGATGTTTCTTCTTGCATTCGTTACTTTTTTACATTTCATGCCTGCAGAGAAGGAAGGGAATACTACATCTTGACGATAGTCCCTGTTCCCCCATCCAATCCTCTCATTACATTCTTTTCTTTCCTTTCTTTCTTTCTTTTTTTCTTTTTTCTTTTCTTTCATTTCTTTATACTCACGACTTTTTTTGTTTTCAGATATTTATCTGGTTTCACTCTTTTTGATATACCTATATCACGACATTCCTTAATTCTATAAAATCCAGAAAAACAGCAGCAGGACCATGCGTTTCTCAGGATTATCCGCCGGGGCAGCCGCCCTCGCCCTCTCCACACTCATCGGCACCACAGTAGCGGCCAAAGAGGACCCCTGCAGCATCTTTGCTAAAAAGCGAGGAAATAGTAAGTGCCCCCCTCCCCTGATTCATCTACCATTATACCAACAATCCCCATCGCAGGGACCCAAGGCCTCGACGCCAAGCAGTGGCTCTCCTGCATTAAGAACGTCCCCTTCGACGCCGACCGCTCCTCCAAGACAATCATGGGCCTTCGAAGAATGCTCGGGCTGCAAAGCAGCGTCATCTATCACCTGAACCCACCGCCCGAGCTCGAGCTCCAGCCCTTCAACCTCAACAAGACGCTCGACGAAATCGAGCAGAAGGTAAAGCGCAAGACGGACACCTACAAGAATAACTGGGAGTTCGACTATGACCTCGTGCGCATGATCTACCGTTTCCGCGACGGGCACACGCTTTATGAGCCCGCATGCACACACGGCTACCAGTACGTCCACCAGTACCCCATCATCGCCATGGCAGACAATACCACGGGGACACCAGAGATATACCACATCCACAAGAACTACACCACGGGCTCGTGGCAGCAGGGTGTGCTCGGGCAGAAGATCGTAAAGATCAACGATATGCCCGCGGCGGACTACATCCGTGACTTTACCAAGAATTCACCCGAGTTCTTCTCGTTTGTGGATCCGGATGCGAGGTGGAACGAGATGATGTACTCGCTGCCAGCCGGCGACAGCAGAGGCCGCTTTGCGAAGCGGCAGCTGTGGAACGGCGAGGACCTGACGCTGACGTGGGCGAACGGGACAAAGACTACTGTTGAGTGGACGCTGACACTGTATCCCACCATGGTGCGGGACGGCAAGCTGAAATTCAAGGACACCAAGGGTCTGGAGAACGTCTGCTTCCTATCCAAGAAGGAGATCCGCAAGATCACCCCCCGAAAGCCAAAGAACAAGAAGAAGCCCAAGAAGAAGGTTGTCGCCGTAGCCGCCCCAAAGAAGAAGAAGGCACCAAAGAAGCCGGAGGGGTATCCCCCGCCCGCGCACATCGGGCCCGAGTACACCATCAACTCATTCGTCCTGCCCAAGGACAAGAAGACGGCTGTTCTCACGATTCGAAAGTTCTCAGTTAAGGCCATGGATGACGATGCCTTCATCATTGCCTTCCAGAAGTTCGTCAAGGACTCCATCATCCGCTGGAAGAAGGACGGTATCGAGCGCCTCATCATTGATGTCACGGGTAATGGCGGTGGCAAAGTCATCCTTCCGTACGATGTCATCACGCAGTTCTTCCCGCAGAAGGCCGCCTTCACAAGTATCAATATGAGGTGGAGCCCAACAACATGGGCGTACATGAAGTCGATTAGGAACGGAAAGTGCGCGGACATCTTCACGGATATGAATGGAACGGACTTCAAGAATACCGTGGATTGGTTGGGACCACTACCAGGCCCGTCCGGTGAGTACTTCACAAAGAGGTGGAAGCAGGATTATATGCAGCTTGCCCATGACGACTACAAGCTTGATATAACCCACAACACCACGCAGCCATTTAGCCATGAGAATATCATTGTTGTAAGTACTCTAATCCCCTTGAGGTTTTTGCGTATCCACTGACACGTAATAGGTCTCCAACGGCATCTGCGCCTCTGCCTGCCACTCCTTTGTCGAAGGGATGCAAGAGCAAGGTGTCCGCACCGTCGCCTACGGCGGCCGCCCAGACCGCACAAAACTCATGCAAGCCGTCGGTGGTACCAAGGGTGGCAAGGTCCTCCCCTACCGTTCCATTATCTCCGGTCTCAAGAAGGGTGTCAAGAACGAGACGCTCGTCGGCCAGCCCTTTAGCGAGTGGTTCCCCCCGCCAATTCCCGTCCGCCTCACAGCTGCTACAATTAACTCTGAGAACAAGTTCCGCCGGGGCTCCGACACACCTCTTGAGTTCACCATCACGCCGGCCTGCCAGCGCCTGTCAATCACAAGGGAGACGTTCAGCGATGTTATGACCTTGTGGCAGCAGGCAAGGGAAGCGGCATGGGACGAGAAGGGTGTGCCGAAGAAGTGCATGTCTGCGACGCCAGCGATCCCGGGCCGACCAACTACGAGCACGACAAAGAAGGTGAAGAACTTGCCATTGAAGAACTTTGGGAGGAGTGGGTTCAAGAAGGTCGTCAAGGGGACGAAGAAGAAGGTGACATCGAAGACGAAGAAGGTTACCAAGAAGGTTAGCAAGACAAAGTCGAAGGTGGTCGTCAAGAGCTCTTCGAAGCAGGTGGTTGTAGGGAACAAGAAGTACTCGCTCACAAATATCCGAAAGGCTGTTTGGGACCTCCTTACTGCTGCTGGTGTCCGATAAGCGTGACAAGACAGCCAGTCTTTCCAGTACCCCCTTTCTATTTTCCTATGGTTTTTGTTGTTGAGATCCGGTTCTCCCTCTAGCTACTAGCTTCTTGGTGGGATGGGGCCGAGATGACCTTTTTTCTTTCCTTTTTCCCTTTTTCCCTTCCCCCCCCCCCCCCCCCTCTTCCGTAGAAATTTTTAGGGACAGGCGTCTTGTGATTGTGGTATGGACTATTATTTGATTTTTCCATTAAGGGCTACATTTTTATCTATCTAGCAGGAGTTTTGCATGCAAAAACAGGGGGGCGATGGGGGGGGATTTTACGGGTTTACTTTATGCATTTTTTTCTTGTATGTGTGTTTTTTTGTATGTGCATCTTTTTTTTTGTGCGTCAGGGCGTTCTGAAAACTTGGCTTTGTGTGTGTATGTGTGCTTCATGTTAGATACCAGGCGGGGAAATTTACATTTTAGACTTACAGCTTAATTTGCTTTTCTGACTCGGCATCTGTACATGTGTGGACCGTTAATTCACACACACACAACTTACCGGCCGCAAGGACCGGTAGGGGTTTGGGATGACCGCGTGTTATAATTAGCCATTCTCGCCGGCGGCGGCAACGGCGGCGGCGGCGGAAGAGGAATGGTCGGTCAGGCGTTTCCCTGGTTCTTTACTTTGGTTACCTTTGGTAATTTCGGTGTAGCACTAGGCATATCTAAATATCTATCTATATGTACATGTACATATGTCTGATACAATATCTATATAGTTATACCGCAACTGACCGACGTGACCGATCCAGCTGCAGCAAAAGCACCCCCCGCCGCGAGACGCCCCAGAACGGAGAAACGAACGTTACCGCCTGGCCGCAGATCGTGTACCTACATGTACGTGTAGGCTCTGTTGCCCTTGATAAGAGCAGCAGGTAGGTAGGTAGGGTATATAGGTACGTACATGTAGCCAGTACACCATGTCCCACTGTTACTGTGCTGCGATTAGGGGTTTCCTTTTAGGCCTTTTTTTTTTTTTTTTGGACGTCTCAGTCAGCGTTGCAGTTGGCTGTATCGACACCCCTCCCCACCTTTTTTTTCCAGGGTGTTTAACTGGGTGCGGGTGCGGATGTGTACAGCGTAGTGTAGTGCGAGGTTTCTATAACATAGGTGGGGCGAGTGGTATGGTAGTGTATGTGCGTCCAGAATGGGATCTAGCCTGTGTAGGTAGAACTTGGGGTTATGTACCTTCCAGGGGCGCATGTGGGGTATTTCGCCTTAGAGTTGGGTTTTTCCCGGGTGTAGCGTCGTCGGACGTTCGTTGACATGTAGCTCAGTAGGCTTTTAATGCAGGGCCGCTCGCAGAGACTGTGTGGGGTACTTCTAGAATACAGCTTCAATGCCAGAGGACAGGCAGCTATCGAGTTCGGGATGGAACTGCAGACCCGGCCGCTTGACTATCGGTGATTTCGAAAGAAAGAAATATAAAAAAAAAAAATACTTTAGGAGACTGGAATTTTGTAGCGGTTTAGTAATTTTGTCTCCCAGCGGGAGCGCTTTTGAATGGCATTAGTGCGATCGGGTGGGGTGAGTTCGGCGTTGTCCGCTACTTGGAGTATTTCTTGGTTGGACCAGGCGTTGCCTGGCAGGGTCTTCGTCATGACCGATCACTCGGTCTGGTAGCACTTAGCCAACGCGAGGTGGAGCAGTCCCGCATACTCCACTGCAGCCCCCAAAGAAACCGAAGATCCAACGTATCCCGCCCCCCCACCCTCTTCCATAATATCGACAAGAAAAAACATGCCTATAAGCCCCACCACCTCCCCCAGGCCCCGCGCCTCCGAGCCCAACCCCACCAACGACGGAAAGGGGACCCCCCAATTGCAAAGCCCGAGCTCCCCAGAGGAAGAAACCCAAGAAGACGGCCTCATGGAAACCGGGGAGGAGGAAGGAGGCGAGCAACAAGCCCTTTCTCCAAAGAAAAAGAAAATCAGATGCGAGGAAGCTCTGCGTGCGCTCAGAATCGTCGAGCTGTACTTCGCTCAGGAAGGACTCGACCCGCAGGAGGAGTTTTATCCCGACTTTGTGCAGATGCGCGGGGGAATTGTCAGGGCGGGGAAGGAGCAAATCGACAGCGATACCGAGGAAGAGCAGGAGCCGGCAAGTGAGGTTGAGATGGCGGATGAGGACGCCAGCGACTGCTCCTTGTCCTCCTTGGGAAGTGCTTACTCCGGTGACAATGACGAGTTGGGGGAATGGGGAGACGAGGTAGGTTTTATTGTTGATTGAAAACTTTGGAGAGAGAAAGCTAACCTGTGCACGATGAGCTAGGAGGAAGTTTAAGTACCTAGTCAAATTAGAAAGGAGTTTGATAGGTACTCGCGGAATGACTAGTAGGTTAAGCTGCACGGGCTACAGGAATTGGTTAAGTAGCTTACTAGTCCACAACGTGTAACTCCTCTCATGCCTCTAAATTAAGGGTAAAACTCTAGGTATAAACCACGTTCTAGATAAATATTTAGGGCCCGTTTGGCAGCAGACCAAACGGAGTTTTCACCCCAGTAAACTCTGTTTCGACGATCGTTTTGTTAGGCCCTGATCCTTGGGGGCTCCGTTTTGTCTGGTTGACAAACGGGCTATTAGTCCCCGAATCTCCAGTGATAAATTTGGTTCTAGACACAAAAGGGAAGGACTCGAATATTGGCTTAGCTTCCCATAAAAGTGCATCACCATCCAGGATGACTACTTTCAGGGGCTTGCCCACAGATACACGCATCGATTGGATAATCTTATACCAAACCAAATGCCAGAATGTAGTCTAGGACTGGTTCGGTCGAGCTCGCATCTAGCTAGTGATCTGGGTGGTAGTTATCCTCATAATGGATTACAATAATGAGAATTCTAGAGAAATAATCATTAGCTATTATGACTGTTAAACTCCACATGGTTAATAACATTAATACAGGAGAGCGTATGGTTAGGGTACGTGGATTATCTGCCCGGTGTACTATTGTCAAAACTTGCTATCCCGCCGCTTTAGCACTCCTCTTTCGTGACCTGAATTGAAGATTAGTAGCTGTTGATGAAGAAAAACATCCATACCGCCGGCTCGAATCAATATAAACGCATGTAATAACCATAGAGTATGATTTGGGGAGAGTTTTGGGCCGCTGATCCGTCAATAATCTTTCGCATGGTAGGTAGGAAGAGATTGGCATGGAAGGAGACAAAGGTAAGAGGAAGTGTTTATTTTATTCACCCCCACTATGTGCTATGCACGTGCGTATAGGACGGAATGAGTAACAGGTTCGTTTAGTCAGATATAGTTCTCGTACTCGCCCCCTGCGGACAGATCACTATTCCCGATAGGCTGGGAATGAGCCTATTCTAGATACTACATAATTAGGTCATAGTTTTCAATGGCATTACGTTTTATTTCACTAGTCAAGCCTTCCACTCATCAATAACATTAGTACTAGCAACATGTAACGTCACAAGACACACTCTCCAGATGTAAACAAAAAGAAAAAGAAAAGAAGAAAAGAAAAGAGGGGAAAGGGACCTGGTGCAGCTTGGTTGAGCACAATTACTTTCCTATCAATGAATACAGTAACTCTAACCAAACAGAATTTACTAAACGGAAGTAACCGGTCGAGTGATACACTGTGAACATAAACAACTAAGTATTACTCACTAACAAACAGCTGCTGCAAATAGTTGGATATATAATTCCAAGCCTAAAGTAACTAAAAACACGTACAGTTGGCCACAGGGAGAGAAATCCTGGCAACAAAAAAATACACAGGGGGAAACAAAACAAAACATAAAACGCCCTATCCTACCAAAAAGCATCAGCCCGTACCCAAAGTGAAAGAAGAGCAACCCTAATCGTATCGTAAACGTATCATAATGTGTACTACTGCCCCCACTATCTTCTGCACTACTAGTAAACTAGAACAGATGGGGGGCCTCAATAAAAAGATTGAATAGAGTGCACCTATCTCGCAGCTCTTGAAGAAGGATCCAGGAAAAGCAAACGAACAAAAATCAGCCAGCACCAAACACAAAGAGAAACCCATCCCCGACCGTGAATGGAAATAAGGAAAACAAAGGGGAAAGGGAAAGGAATCAGATAACCCAAGTAAAAACCTATAGCCAGCATACCGAGCTAGCTATTTCTCGGTGTTCCCGCCACGAGTAGTAATAGCAGAGCCGATACCCGTGGTCCTGTCTTCCTCTACGCGCTCCTCACTGCCGTCGGAGAAGCGCTTTCTGAGGGTATAAGTGGTTTTGGTGACACCGTCCGGGCCAGTGTAAGAGCGTGTTGTCGCTACTGTCTCAACCACACTCGGTTTTCCGTCTTCCCTCGCAGGTGCCAAAGTTGTAGAAGAGGTGGAGGAAGATGTTGTGGTGGTCAGAATGCCCCTGGCCCCAGTGCCTGCATGAGACGGCGGAGCAAGGACATTATACGCGTCCAGCTCCGTCTCCTCTCCCCCCTCGATTCTACGCAGCAGCCCTAGCCTCCCATCGCCAACCATCCCAATGCTCCAAAACAGCGGCGCCGTAGTAGCACCCTTTGCCTCTCTCTTCCCCATCATTCCCGTACCCCACACGTCACCGCCAAAAAACGGAGCCGCGAAATCATGTTGCAAGGTGCGCATTTGTTTCCACACGAGGGCTAGTTTTTCCTCATCCTCAGGGCGAAACATGCGATCGCTGAGAAGAGAGTACTCAGCCATTCTGCCACGCGCCGATTGCGGTTGGCTTTGCGATTCCTCACTGCCAGTAGTGGTGGGGACGGGGGTGTTAGGTGTGGGGGTTACAGCAGTGGTTGTGGTGGTAGTACCCGTGGGGCGTGGGGGAGCATCCTCTTCATCCATAATCCAATTACTAGTCGGGGGAGGGAGCATTGTGGGGAGACCAATCAGACTATGGAGTACAGAGGCGATGTGGTGGTCTGTGAAGCGTCGAATACAGTTGAAAAGATCAGCTGGCGGGGGACCTGGTGTTTGTTGAGGGGGTGTGGTTGGGGTGGAAGTGTTGGTGGGTTTGTCAGTATTGCCGGTGGAAGACATGCTGTATTGCTGTAGTTTTGGTTTACCTGTTGAAGGAAGAACCCAGTTTGTATTTGTTGAAGTTGACTTGGTTGGGGGGTGGTTCGTGTGGTACTGCTTGTTGTTGTTTTTTTTGTTGTTGCAGAGGAAGAGGCGGGAGCCCCGAGTTTAAAGGTGCCTTTTGTTCCAGCCAAGAAAACCGATGTCTCTCAACCCCGGAAAGCGTTGAGTGGCGGAGAATTCACCAGGTCTCCAGAAGTAGAAAGGAGAAAAACAGCCCAAGTGTGGGGTGATGAAGCGACCCCAGCCAACAGTTGCAAGGATTTTAAAAGGCCACCAGTAATAACAAAGAATCAATGGTCATGGGAGTTATCCGAATGCCTTAATGGAGCTTCTGTGGAAACACGAATTCGGAAGCTGAAACGCATGCACCAGTCCGATGGTGAAGCTGGGGCACGATGGAGGTCCTCAATGAATGTAATGCAGGCATGATTGTAGGCAGAATAGCGTACATTCAATGTTACGGAGGAGGAGTGCAAGTGCGAGTGTGAGTCTTTCATCTCTACAGAAGGAGTTTGGCTATTTGCCTTCTTCTGAATCATATTCCTCGATATGCACTTCTCGCGGTTTTCCTGCATGTGCATTGAGCATCACCAGATGGATTGCCCGGTCACGCATGCGTGATCTTCATGAAACACCGTGACCCCCTCTCCATAGACAGACGTCATGGCCAGCACACACGCCGGGTAACCCTTTATGTCTCAACTTCAACACTTCTGGTGCGCCGCCAAAAGTTACCTCACGCGGCCAGCCCATATCTACACCGAGCTCTAGCACAACATGACCTCACCATCGCCTTCCTCTTCGTTTGTGGTGCCCCGGTCCTCGTCTCCGTCCTCATCCGGCGAGGGATCCGATTCACCGGTAGTCGTGTACCGCGCGCCGACGGTCATCTCGCTCGTAAGAACCGCGGCCATAAACCTCATACTTCCATTCATCAATGGTCTTATGTTGGGCTTTGGAGAGCTCTTTGCGCACGAAATTGCATTTCGGTGGGGCTGGGGGGGTACTCGAGTACGTGTTTTTCCCTAGGTGTAACGCGAGGTGTTAGGAGGGTTGACAGTTGGTGTATTACAGGTATTCCCCCGGCACAGAGCCACGAGAGCTATAGGACCGGGTATCGAGGTTAGGGAGAGGAAACGGTCGAGGGATGAGTTGGCGGACTTGACAAGTCTCGAATAGGGATGCCAACTCTCTCTTTTACCTGTGCATAGTTTCAATAAGGGTTTCCTTTTCTTTCTGGGTTTTCACGGTTTGGTATGCTTGTTCCTATGATTTTAAATGATATCCAAGTTAGCCGGCATTCGGGATAACAAGGAAGCTGGGTTGGTAGATATGTTTACTCGTACATATATGTTAACTATCCAGAAGCTCTCTGAGCTTATCGAGAGCTTTCCTGTTAGAACTAGGACTTTGTTTGATTACGATTGGTTGACTGTTTATTATTTTTCTGTAGTGGAACATATAGCAGAGTTCGCTTTTTACGAGCTTATAACAATCAAGGCCATCAGGAATGCGCTAGAACACGCATAAACCAGCCAACTTAATTATATCACTTCAGCCCCTAGCCGCCAAGATCTTATTAGTGATGTGTATATATCCACTACAGGGCCGTTGAGTAAACTACTATTTAGGCACTTAGCAGGGGGTTGGATCGGGTCGAGTGATGTTCTGTGATCATAATTTCGTATTAATTCTCTACCTAGAATAACCCATATGAGACCCTCAATATATGAAATCATAGATGAGAATCTTTCGGGATCTATGCTCAGCAACTACCGGATTCGCCTCGATCTTTAGTAGCTGTGCCAATGAAAAGGAAGAAGGGAGGTGCGGGTTGTCCTGATAATCTAAGGCACCCTTTTCGCCTCCTCCCCCGGATACACATACCATCTGTTTGCTCGATAAGCCCAAGCAGCATCTGGTCCAGGCTTAAGCATCAGGTTATCTCGATAACATTAAACAAAGAGTACATCGAAGACACCCCATGTCCATAATCGTCAAAATTAATTATAACCCCTCTTCTCCTTTTCAAATGCAACTTCTAATAGGCTACACCCAGCACTGCACGTCCTGGGAATAAGGGACGTAATTGAACTAGGCTAGGAGGCAAGTCTCATTGGTTGGGACAACAGAAAGTATTCCTCAGTCTTTCGTCTTGGCAACCCGTTTTACTCACAGAGTATCACTCGGCGAACCCTGCTAAACGGCGCCAAGCCCAACCGGGTACACTGTAGTAAAATAGCACCAGAGGGTCCGCAACTGCAGAAACCAGCATTCAACCCTATGCACGTGCTGCCTCCGGTACTACAAGAACACATAGTAACTACACAGCCTTCTCATATTCCTAAAACTAAGTAATATCTTATGATCCAACTAGCCTCACTAATAGGGCACATTGAGATTTTTGCACTAATAAAACTGGTTACGTGGCCACGGAAAAGCTTAAAAGAGTAATAGCAACGTGCCGCCCGTACGACAGAAAGGAAATCGCAACGCGGGGTAAGCTTGGCATTGGTAAAGAGCTCGAGACAGAGATACATGTACATGTAGGTAGGCCTGTTGCATACTTACTAGGTACTCTAAGCATTACTACAACAAGCGTATTTATGAACACATCTAGAGACAGAATGGATCGCTCAATGTTGGTGCCTTGTGTGGTTAACTTACAATCAGTATATACCTCTTTTCAGTCGAAGTTTGATCAGAACTTATCCGTATCGTCCGGCGAAGAAGAGACCAAGCACAACAGTTGGCCGACAACAGTTGGCCGACAACAGGAAGGATATACACCGAGCCCTTGTGGTAGTTGTAAGGTGGCTAAGGTTTTATGGGCACAGTACGGTAGCAATGTGGTGACAGCCAATTTATTTTCTTCCTTATGGTCTCAGCGTTCGTACATGGTATTGAATCTGCATCGTACTCATTGACTAGACCCCGCGGTCTGTCGTCTGCGCGCCCAAAACTTCTACACCCCCAGCTCGGGGGGTTGGTACCTCCGTCCTCGGACCTACTCCAATTGGGGAGATTTCAGGGTTGGTACCTATATGTAATTTTTCAAATATTAGTATTAGTACTCATATACACGCTACTCCCTGCCCAGGGTCCGAAGGACTTACTCATTGGAGGGTGTCTGGCTTCACTATGTCCCGGCGCAGCATAATTACTATGTGTAGCACTCTGCCTTCCCAATCCCAGAGCCACTCTTTGAAACCTCCCGAGTGCTACAGCACCTACACTTAGAGCAGCTATGTATAGAGCCCTAATAGGCATTAGCTCTGATCAAAACCCTAAACAATAAATGCGCTCACAGTATAAAAAGGCTCAACAGGAAGTTTGAAATCCGCAATCCACAATATTCTGAATAGTTACCACCATAATAGCTATAACCATAATAACTATCATCATAATAACTATCATCATAATAGCTATAGGTAGGATAATAACTATATGGGCTGCAAGCCTCGACTGAGTAAACCAACGTAAAAATACTAATAGTAAGCGAAATCGCCCAGAATATTGTGTAGAGGGACGACATTATGGTAACATAAATTGGATTGAGCTTGTTGTAAGGGGTGACAAAAATGTCGACAAGCGTGTGAATTAGCGTGAGGATACTAGTGATCACGATAGAAAGGCTACGAAAGATTAGCTCGGAGACTTCTAAATGATGGATTTCTTACCTGAAATCGAGTTGATATCGAGCTACGAATACGCTGCTGACACTAAGATTTATACAACTGAATGTGAATAGTAGAATAGTAATTGGGAACATATTGAGCCCTTGCCAGCGGACATCTCGACGGGTATCGGGGAACATCTTTTCTAGGATGACTAGGATGAACTGGGCGCTTAGTAGGATCTCTAGGGGGGAGAAAGGTTAAGTGAGCGGGGGGGACTACTCACTAAGTATTTGAACAACCGCAGTCTCTAGAGCTGAAACCCTGGACGGCCTTGATTGGCCCAATTCTCGGTTCAAATGCGAGGCCCAACACACGGACCCCCCTAGAAGAGCACGATGTGCCTATATCCTCTCGATTGCGATAAGGGCCTACACAACCCCGGGGCGATTTGATCAACTACTGTCGTTCGCGGGGCAATGATGGATACTGGGTGTTGACGGATCTCACCAAGAAGGGGCAGCCAAGCCCAGTTTATTTCCTCTTATTGGCCTAAAAACCCCTGTCTGTCAACACCTAGTGTCCGCCTAGACTTACATAGTGAATAATGACAGTACTCTAGGGTAATTTGACTCTAAAGGTTCTTGGCGCTACTGGTCTAGCGGCCCCTACGCCCTACTCTAGATCTAGTAAGGCGCCCGGTACATACAAGGCGCTGGGTGGTGTTGATAGGTGAGGATCTGTTCACTCACTTTATCATAGGGCCTTGTACTACAGTGTGAAGGGTAAGTGAGTAGAACTCGGCGGCGTGATTTTTGTCATCTTAGAGATACGTACCTAACACATTGTCAAGGCCTCGAGTCGATATAAAGGACCTGGAATGATAAAGTCAAAATCAAACCCTCCCCCCTTTTTGTAACTCTAACGCTAGTAAAATTAAGACTTTGTACCCTATCCTTAACAGTAAGGACTATATGGACCTTACTTTTAAGCCATCTAGCCTATTAAGGCCTCTGGTTTTGAGTCGACCAAGGAGGGTGCTGTACAATATATCCGTTCACATACGATACTAGGCAGCAACTCGGCCGTTACATTAGAACTATACGAGATTTTCATTTACATACCCCCATTTCACAAAATTTTTCGAAGCCAGCCGCTATTGCATGCCCTATAGAAATGTGGCCTGGCAGGTTTTTGTAAGGCAGTTGTGTTCGAAAACGTTATTAATAGGGGGTACATAGTTTTTGCCCTTTGTGTCGTCATAGAAAGATTATGGCGTTATCCGTTATGAACATGTCACATATCACCTTTCAGAAAATCCTCATAGAAAAACAATAGTTCTGCAACTCGTATCAACCTTATTTGGCATCCTTTACTAGAAAGAAAACATGAAGAGAGAAAAAACACAATAACCCAACTTGGAGTCCTTGTAATTACACTAACCTGTTCCTGGCGCCATCTGGTTGGTTTTTAATTGGCGAAGTGAGGCTTTCATTCGTGACCAGGTATTAAATTATAGGTCGGTTTGGTAGCATTACTATCTTAGTATGGTACCAAAAAAGCGGGCGTATCTAGTACCTTATCTGCCAGAATACCATGACACTCCGGTATTGCTACAGCATTGCTATGGTATAATAGCCGAAATTCCGGTTTAACTCGGAAGTTTCCCACGATACCGTATTGCTATGACATCTATTACATCGCCTTTTTTGGTACTGCACTTGTGATTGTCTTAGGATAAAGATATATAGCCTCGACATAGTTGTATCTGAATGCCTACGTCCGTGAAACTGCCGGGGGGAAAGAGATCTAGCTCATGTTGCACTAGATACGGATGGTTTATACCAATGTAGTTTCAAGGCTGTCAGAGGTGAAATTGGAATTCGCTAAGAGAAAAGTAGGCGAGCCCCGAGCTTAGATAAAAAGACAAGGCGTGAGACTCGATTCTGCCTTGCGCTCAATCAGCAGATCAAAATACTACATGTAGGCATATGATTCAGCCTCCCTCGAGGCTGAAGTTCTGCAAGAGGTGCTTCTTTTATCAACTAGGGCTAACTGGGAAGGGGGGGGGGGGGTGCATAGGTACATGTACTTAAGTACAATGTATTTATCTGCCTTGTCGGAGCTATGCAGGGCATGTCTCCGCCGGCCCCGAGTCAAACAGCCAGATGCAAGGCATAAGGTACATGTTCCACCACTCCCTTGGGCTTTGATTTGTATTGTCCACAGTTGAGAGGCTAAGAGCTCTTAGGCTCGTCCATAGGTAAGTAGCTGCACTCAAGTTTCTGACCCTGCCTGCCATCGCCTTTCGGGCAACATCCCGCTGCCGCCCCGCTTGTAATCACACCACAGGGAGGTTACAGTTTCCAGGCATCTCTTGATCGATAACATTGTGTTGTTGGCTGTCATAGATGGTAAGTGTTAGCGCTGGGAGGAACTTTCGGTTCCCCGCGTGGTTAAAAAGGTCCTATGTACGACCGACGTCCACTTAACGGCGCCTCATTGCAGCCACAAGAGAAGCGAATTAAAATCAACTACAACACATCTCATCTTAATTAACCACACCACCAAAGAAGTACTGAGACCAGGAAGCCTTTGGTTTTACGCAAAGCTGCTACCTACTTCTTACAGGAACTGCGATGGCTGGGCTTGCAGATGAAACCCACCCTCTTCAACGGCAGCGCTTCACTAATTTCCCCACAAGATCTAGACACTTGCCGTGTCCATCGAATTGGTGAGCTATAAAATTGTCTGAACTTTTCTAATTCTCTGTTTTTAGATATATGTACCTGACCTGGCCCATCACCCATAGAGCCGCGGAGCTCTTTCGGTAAGGATCAGCGAATTACGGACGTTTTGATCACGGTATATCACTCGTCCGTTAAACAGAGCAGGGGTGCAACTAACAATCGTCGCCACTACCCGAGAAGATTGAAGGAACCAACGCCCCAAGAACCGGGAAAACACCGGTTTTAGCACAGGTACATTGAATCCCTAATCCAATTCCTTATGCTAAAAAAACAGCATGGAAGCAATAACTACACAATAAACACACATTAAAAAAAAAAACAGAAACTAAGAAGTAAAAACAAACTACGACTTAATGTACTTGTACGGATTCATGATGCCCTTAGGGTCGAATAATTGCTTCAAGGACCTCATGACCCTGAGCTCAGTCTCACCCCTTGAGTACCCTACGAACTCTCTCTTGGCCACACCCAGCCCATGCTCCGCACTAACACTACCCCTGACTTTCTGGATCCACTCGTACACGAATGGCTCCAAGACCTTCTCTACTCTTGGATCATACGCTCTAACCGCAACATTGAGGTGCAGGTTCGAGTCCCCGATGTGACCGTACCCCACCACGGCAATGACCGGGAAATGGCTCGGTGTCTCCGCCACTGAAGAATCAGTCTCCGATAGAAGTCCCTCCTTGATCATCCTCTCTTTCACGTCCTTAACCAGGTCATACAGCCTCGGCAGCGGGATCGACACATCGTACTTGTACACGCCACCCCAGTGACCAAGCACTTCCGGGATACCCTCTCTCCAGCCCCACAGCGCCTTCACCTGCGTTTCATCCTGCGCCAGCACACCGTCAACAACGACACCCTCTTCCATCACGTGCTCCAGGAACGCCTCGAGCTTAGCATCGTCGTGCTCCTTGTTGCTCCCGCTCGTCTCAATCAGAACATAGTAGGGTGTCTTGTCGCCCTCCAGCGGCCGGCGCTTCCCCGTTACCTCCGCGACTAGGTTCTGTGATGTCCCGTCCATCATCTCGAATGCGGAGAGGATCTCGGACAGCTCTGTCTTGGCCATTGTGAACGCCTGCTGTACAGCCTCGTACGACTCGAGCGCGAAGAAGGCGACGTTTGTTGCCGCCGGGCGCTGCGGGCAGAGAATGGTTACACCTGTGATGATACCGATTGTGCCCTCACTACCGATGAACAGCTGCTTTAGGTCGTAACCGGTGTTGTTCTTCCGTAGAGTACTGAGATCGTCTAAAATTGTGCCGTCCGGGAGAACCGCCTCAACACCGAGGACACTCCCGTGGAGGGATCCATAACGGAGAAGTCTAAGACCACCAGCATTAGTAGCGACATTACCGCCGATATGGCAGGACCCCTTTGCGCCAAGGTCAAGCGGGAAAAGGTGTTTGCGCTCCGCAAGGTACTGGTCAGCAACCTCAAGGATGACACCAGCATCGGCAGTGAGCACGCCCGAGACGGGGTCGAAGTTGCGGATCTTGTTGAGGGACGAAAGATTTATGACGACCTCGTCAAAGATGGGGACGGAACCGCCAACAAGGCCCGTGTTTCCGCCCTGGGGAACAACGGCGAGCGAGCGGGCGTGGCAGTGCTTCATTATCTCAGAGACCTGCTGTGTACTCGTCGGCTTGAGAACGAGGGTCGTCTGGCCGCGGTATTTGCGCATCCAGTCGGTGTTGAAGGGCTCGATATCGTTGGGCGTGTGCCCGGTGCTGGGGGAGATGACCTGGCAGATGCTCTGAAAGTGCTTGATATCCTCGGGAGTGATGCTGGCATACTTGGGGTCGCGCTTGATGTGCTGGTAACTGTGGGAATATTGTCAATTGCTATCCTAGACCTCTGTCGTAGTAGAATAGTTGGGGATGGGGCTTACGATTCGGCGGTGAGTCGCACCTCCTTCCCCTTTGCGGAGCTCTTTGTCGCTGTCGCTGTGGTGGCAGGGCGCTCGTGGGCCTCCGTAGTGGCGCTGCGGTACGAGCATACCGTCGGTAGCGCAGCCCTGGCAAAGCGTGGCCTTGCGACACTCGCAGTGGAGAGGCTGCGGCGGAGGATTCGTGCAGTGTTCATAATGCCGTCGTGGTTCCTCTACTGCTATACGCTGCTGGAGGAACAATTGAGGCAAGATTTTTCCCCTGTAGACGACCAATGAATGATTGTATAGAGAGGGGAGGCCCGGAAGTGCGCGCTGAAGCTGCGAAGAGAGAAAGTGAGGGAGTTTAGTTGTTAGTTTATATATCACGCATGCCTCATGCAAACCCTGAAGAAGAAGATTCTGCTGCTGCTGCTTCCCAATTTGGTGGGTGGGGTGGTGGGGGAGGAGATCACG
Organism: Morchella sp. 2016-72; assembly: GCA_024713865.1. Lineage (NCBI taxonomy): Eukaryota > Fungi > Ascomycota > Pezizomycetes > Pezizales > Morchellaceae > Morchella > Morchella sp. 2016-72. The sequence goes on from JAMJEY010000019.1 coordinate 475,216, forward strand.
TAATTAGGGTCAGGGTCAGGGTCAGGGTTGGCTACTAGTAGACTGTGGAGGGATCTAGACTTAGGGCACGCACTGGGGATCCTCTCCCCTACATATTATCCTCTCTCTGAACGGTTTCTGGATTGGGCCTTTGAGCTCGATATATTTACATGTACTTGGTGCCTTGAAGAAATAAAATTCTTAATTATACTCATGCACGAGTCCTAGTATGGTTCCTGCTCAAGAGAGTGGTAGCTTTATAATTTATCGAGAAAGAAGTATGCAGTATAAAATAAGAGATAGAGGCGATCCGTATATACAACAGCTCAGATGAGCATAGATGTTGTGCTTAGATGACTAAGCATCTACAGCGAGTGATAACTGACACAACACAAAGCCCTTGTAGTGGGGCATGCAATTACCCCAACCAACGTACGTCGAAGCTCCCCCCCCACCACCACAACCACAACCTTCATCATAAAACATCATCATCAAATCCCATCAGAAGTCTCTCATCCCCGGAATTAACCCTCCAGCAGCTTCTCCATCACTACACTCACTAATATGGGTTCCTACGATAGAGCTCTCAGCGGTAAGCATACCCCCCCCCACCCTCCACCCCCGTCTCCCCCGAGCTCTAGCTAAACCCATCTCTAGTCTTCAGGTACCGTCTAGCACTCATTCCCCACCACAACCCCCCCACTATCCACTAACCCACATTCACAGTCCCGACGGCCACGTCTTCCAGGTCGAGTATGCCCTCGAGGCAGTCAAGCGCGGCACCTGCGCCGTCGGCGTCAAAGGCCAATCCATCGTTGTCCTCGGCTGCGAGAAGCGCTCCGCCATGAAACTCCAAGACACCCGCATCACGCCCTCCAAGATCGGCCTTGTCGACAACCACGTGTGTCTGGCCTTTGCGGGGCTCAACGCCGACGCCCGCATCCTTGTCGACCGTGCCCGTCTCGAGGCGCAGAGTCACAGGCTCACGGTCGAGGACCCCGTCACGATCGAGTACATCACAAAGTATGTCGCGGGTGTGCAGCAGAGGTATACGCAGAGTGGGGGGGTCAGGCCGTTTGGGATCAGTACGCTCATCATCGGCTTTGACCCGAATGATAAGGTGCCGAGGCTGTATCAGACGGAGCCGAGTGGGATTTATAGTGCTTGGTAGGTTCCTCCTGGGGTGGGTGGTGTGGGGAGGTGTGGTAGAGGTATGGTGGAGTGTTAATGGGTGTGCGTGTCCTATAGGAAGGCGAATGCGATTGGACGCTCGTCGAAGACGGTGAGGGAGTTCCTGGAGCGCAATTATAAGGAGGAAATGGACCGCGAGGAGACCATCAAGTTGACCGTAAAGTCACTTCTTGAGGTCGTCCAGACGGGGGCCAAGAACATTGAGATTGCAATCATGGAGCCCGGAAAGGAGATGGAGGTATATTTCCACCCACCACCGCTGTTATTATTACACCAAGTGATTGCATTACTAATCGAGAGTGTATAGATGATGTCCGTCGAGGCAATCGAAACCTACGTCAAGGACATTGAGAAGGAGAAACAGGAGGAGGCCGCCCGGAAAAAGACCCGTGGTGGCGGCAGCGGGCAGCAGGCGTCAGGTTCTGGTGGCGTCCCGTCATCCTCGTCATAGATCTTATACCACTAGCTAGTAAATGGAGAAGCGTAGGGTGAAAATACACAGCTTTTTCTTTTTTTTTTTTCCGTCTCGGTTGGTTCTAGTGAAGTTGTATAAATCAATTGGGCTCTTACGAAAAAATGAAATGCATCCATCCGTTATCAATTGGTATTATCATATTGAGTCACTCTATCGCGGCATTTAAAATAGGGTAAAAACGAAAAGGGAAGGAGCGCACAAGGTAAAAGAAGAAAGAAAGAGAAAAATACAAAAACGCCCCCCCTTCCCATACGCTCATCCAAGCCGGCTGACCATGTCGTTCTCCGTCAGGAACCCGCGCTTGTCTTCATCTTTTACACGGTCGTCCTTAACCATTCTGTTGACCGGTCAGCACCCATCCACTCATCCTTGCCCCACCCCCCCCGTAGCACCCCGTAGCACCCCAGTAGAGGAAGGACAGAGAATCCACACATACCTAGAGTCCTTCCTAATATCCTCACCCTCGATCCTCAGCGCGGCCTGCGGCGTCTTGGCCTCGATGACAAAGTGGTTATCGCAATGCGGGCAATACTCGTCGCTGGTTCCCCCTTCTCGTCAGTCTCCAACCAACCAACCAACCCCCCCACCCCCCCTTGGAAAGGGAAAGCTTACCTCTCATCCCAGATGCTCGTGTCCTTCCTGAAGCACTTGCGGCACTTTTTGCAGGCAAAGACCATCTCGACGCGCTGGAGGAGGCGGTGCTGCTCGGACTCTGCGTGGCACTCGGCGCAGTCGAACCATTTCTGGCAGCAGGGCGAGCGGATCGACACTTGCGCGTTGAGGACGTGTTTGCTTTTCTGCGTTAGCTTTTGCTTCCTCCTATGTTAGGGGGGTGGGGTGGGGGGAGTACCACATGGCGGCGGCGGGTGCGGTGGAGGTAGGGGCGGGCGGGAGGGTGAGGTGAGGTGAGGTGCGGTGCGGTGTTGGGTGTGTGTGTTGTGTTAGTTACTTGGGGGGCGAGTGCCAAGGACGGGTGTTGCCACTTTGCGTGTGGTGTGGGCTAGGGGTGTGCAGGTGCAGGAGGCTAGGCCGCGTTTGGAAAGGGGGGAGTGGGGGGGTAATGATTGGGAGGCAGGTTTTTTTGTCAACAGGAAACGGGGCAGCCTGGGCACACGTAAAAGAGGACCGGATCATGAGATGTCCACACGTAGATGTCAAGGGGTGTAACAAATGTACGGGAAGAAGACGTCATCCTGCCCCCGCTGGATCGGGGTGTAACAAGCTCAAACTATGTTATGGTATGTACCGAAGAGAAGGAGGATCCAAGAAACGGAAAAAAACGGAATAGCGCTGCCTTTCTATGACGGCGAGTTATGTACATATCCATTCAACATGTCACTGTTCCCCCCTCCCCCCCTCTTTGGCGGTTTACAGAACTAGGACTTTTTGGTCGGAGCTTATAGCGGGGGTTTATAGAACCAAGTCTTTCGGTCGGAGCTTGTAGCGGGGGTTTACAGAACCAAGCCTTTCGGTCGGAGCTTATAGCGGGGGTTTTGGCGGATCGTGGAGACTTATTGGGGTGGTTAATTAGTTATTATTTAGGCACACTTACCGGTTGTTCCGTCTTCTGACGTAGGTACCAGACACAAAGAGAACAGACAACACCACGAAGCCGGGGGGGGGGGGGTGGGAGGGAGCGAGTGAGATTCTATGAATGAGTGACTTTTTTTTTTTTTTGTTTAATTCATTAATTAATGAATGAGTGGCGGACCCACCCATTAATCTTTAATCACAAACTACTGGCTGTATGAGCGGCATTTAGGACTACTCTAAGCCTTTTTCAGACTCATGACCTCGAAGCCAATCGTTCCCGATTCCACATTGGTTATTCCCAGCTTTTACTACATGTATTTCCCAATGGACCCCCAGTCCTCACTGGCTGGCTGGCTGGCTGGCTGGCTGACTGGCCCGATCTCATCACTTCCATCATGCACCTGCTTAGGTGCCGGACTAGCAACTGACCGCACAAGAGCCGGACGACATCTGATATCTTCTGAGCCCGTGCAATCACCCCCCCCCCCTCTCCAGCACAGCATTAGGTAAATTTACTGTACCCTTTCTGCCCCTGTGCTCCCCCAGACACAAGACACACCACATATCACACCTACCCATCTACGCTTCGACCATTTCCACCATCTCTCCAGAATTCCCGTTCGCCTCGTGAACAGCCTGTGGCAAGACAGGAGACCGCCGAGCGAGCGAGCGCATACAGACATATGTATCAATGTACCACCAAGAAAGCAAGCAAAGCAAAGGAAAAAAGAAAAGAAAAGAAAAAGCACCGTCTGTGTGTCTGTATCATATCATGTATGTACGTATCCTTCGGGCCAGAACATCCGAGCAACCACATAACGATATTATTGCGCACCAAACTCTCATGACATATTCCTCCCCCTCCCGCTCCCTCCCGCCTCCCCGATTGAACCGATTGGCAAAACGAGAAAAGTGCGTTTTTTCCTGCAAGCAGGCAAGCAGGGGGGTCATCTGGGGGGAGGCGGCAAACACCACGATTCGTGCGGTAGGCACTGGTAGTGCATGGTGTGATATATGTGCGACCAAACATGAATGGCCACTTTCCCCCGCTCCCTTATCGCGGGATCCGAGTGGTGGCCCTGGTGGCACAGGGCTGGTGGGAGGGTCCTGGGGAGGGGATATATAGGGCGCCCATGGGTATGAGATGGGGCCGTCTTTCCCTCTTCACCACTCCAGCTTCCTCTCTTACCCTCCACTCCCCTCCTCTCTCCTCCCCTTCCTTCCTTCCTTCGTGAGCTTTGCCCCAGGAACAAGAAAACAACCTTTTTGTGGGGGGGGGGGGGGACGAGGGAGACAAAAAAGGAATTGGGCTGTCCTTCGCCCACTATCCAGAATGTGGTGGAAGAAACACACAAAACCTTCGTGCTTCCGTGTCTGTTGGTCCGTACCTACCAAGCAGCAGTGGTGGTTCCTATGATCACCTGTTAATTAGCCCTCCGCGGGCACCAATGATTATGGGGCGGCGAGACAGAGAGAAACCTAAAAGTGTTGTGTTGACAGAGCTGGAACGGAGAAGAGGGTTCCTGCGACGGGTGAGGATATGCCCGGGCAGTCCTGGGATATGCGGGTTATGTTCGATCATCACCATTCCCCGCCCCCCGCCCCCCCGCCCCCCACGCCGCCAGTTCCAGGTCGTACGTCCCACTCACAGAAGCCGCTCAAGGGGCCACTGCGCTGCGCCCCTTCTGCTTCGTGCCAAGTCCATATCATCCCCTTCCCCCCGTAGAAAGGCCATCATCCATCATCATCCCGTGGTGGGATTCTGCATTCCGAAGTGGAACCAGGCTACCGTATCGGGTTCACAACTCCCTCCAAGCCCCATCTATCGGACCGGACGGGTTGGTACATCTATTGTACCGGACGGGGGGGATTACCCCCTACGTATATACCGGACTTACTAAAGTACCACGATCAACTCCTATTACAAACAATCAAAATGGGAAGATCACGCTCACCTCAATATCACATTCCCGGAAGTCGATCCCCTTGCCCGTGGGGAGGGGGGAGAAAATGACGCCACTCCTGTTACGGGCCTTCTAGATCGGGCGCTCGCACAGATTCAACTACACTATATACAGGGACCCGTCAAACCAACCTGATAGCGGACATGATCAGTATAACGTACGCTAGCCACCGGCTAGCATGCCTATCCATAGCGCACATACAGAGAGATATCCAGAGCCTAGATCGCCAAAATACCGCCGTCCCTACCTACGAAAAACGTAAACACTCCTCTCCAAAGACTGGGATTTACATAAACCTCCGGAAGTATCCCGCAACAAGCGCTCGGCCCTACAAACACATCAATAGCCACTCCAATCCCCTTCGGTGAGCCCGCAGCTTACCAAGCGTCGATGACAGGGCGTGCTGGATAGGGGGAGTAGAAACCGACATCTCGACTCACTATCCAGATACAGATGAGATCCGCTCCGACCAACATACAGCAAGGGAGTCCAGCCACCCTCCTTCAACAGTGGTCTATAAAGGGAGGACGTATAAAAGAGTGGACCCAAGTCTAGCCATCTCAAACTATCGCCATCCTTGCCACGCTCTCCGAATTGTTCGGCCAGAACAATATTCATTTCTGGGAAACTCCAGACGCTCTGGGTGGTCAGTGGCTGTGCCCGTTACTATATCGTTGCCACTCCGGGATGATGTGAAAGTTCTGCTGGACGCACACCAGCCAGCCGCTGTGAGAGAAGTTGCCTCGAGGTAGACATAGGACCAATCTGGGGGGCACTGGCATGGGTGAGGAAATAGATCTCTCAGTTACCAACAGTGAATGGCCCACCCTCTTCACCACAGATGTTCCTCCCCCGGAGACAAACGTAATCGACCCACCTCTTCATCCTTCTCCTCATCACCGTTTACCCTGAGGAACCGCAGGGGGCGGGGGGGCTGTATGCTCAATAGGCCGCAGTCCCCAACAACCGACCACGCTCCTATCTGCATCCTCAAGAAGTTCGACCGCCCTGTTAATCCAGCGCACCCGCGAGGCATGCCCGCGGGTATCCCCCGGTAAAGGCGTCGGCCCTGCGCAGCACCGCTCCTAGACACAGGTCTAATATTGGGAGATGCGCCGCTATTATACGCTCATGGCTAGAGGTGGGGACGGTTACACCGACTCTTGAGATGTATAGGCGGAACTACACGCACCCGCCTGGCGGGTTCGAGTAAATCATCCTACATGTGCCGCAGAGTCCCCCCACACAATAGTACACCCGTAACCTGTCCGGGATCATTCCTTCTGGTGCCCGTTTTAAGTGCGGGTGCGAGGGCCTGCGAATACACCTGCGAGGGACGCTCACGGTACACACATCCGCCGTATGGGGTTACCAATCCTCGGGGCTTTAAACACCGCGGGCGTGTTCATGAAGGGGCCATTCGGTTGCTGAGGACTATATCAACGGTATAGCAGCAACCAGCGCATCGTGGTGTGGGGGTTATGATACATGCAGTGTATCAATTTGTTTGTCATTTTTTATTGGATGGATCCGGGTGGATTGATTGATATCCTGTCACGCATCTCGGTTGCTAACAGGGCAAGGGGGATGAAAAGATGTTTCCTTGGGTTGATACCAACTGGGAGGGGTGGCTTGTGTTAATCTGTGGTACTTGTTAGCTGTTCTGTTGTTCGTAGATCTAAATGAGAATATTGAGAATACTTGTTTGTGTGTGTGTGAAGTGCCCGTTTTGATATACATGTGTCTGCAGGAAAGGGTGTTCACGTAGTAGTAGTACATACATGTACATTTACCTCGTCCCACAACCTTTCTCCACCGATGGGATGCACCGAGTGATATCCCATGCAGGTGACCTCATGACCACCAACATTGCATGTCCACAATTAATGTAGCAGCTGCACTGTAAAGATAACAGTCTCACGTCTATCAGGTAGAGCCCACTGTGTAATGCCAATATTAATTAGACCCCAGCATCCAAATACAACAGCAATTCAGTTCAGGTCGTCGTCGTCTCACCAAAAGAAAGCCAAGCCAAGCTTAATCCAACGACATCCTCGCCCTCGCCCTCGCCACACCCTTGGCGTTCCCACCCCCACCCTGTACCCCCGCACGCGCCATCACGCTAAACAGCCCACCCTTGCACGTGGCTTGCGTAAAAAAAACGGACACCCGCATCGTCCGGCCGAAACAAGCGAGTGACAGCCCGAGAAGAGAAGATTCTCCATCACCCACACTCACTCACTCACTCACTCACTCACTGTTGGCGGGAAAGGGACCACAGATATCCTCATTCGGTAATTGAAAAGGTAGACGGGGAAAAGAGAGAAAAAAACGAAATGCTCTCTTCAAAGACAATCATGAGGATGCGGAATATGCCGCAATTGCAGGCCTTGGTCGGTGCGAGGGTAGCTTCACGACAGGTATGTTGGTGGTGGTAATGGTGGTGGCTTTTATGCTGAGGCTATGGAAACTTATAGTTCTCCTCCGTGCGGATACCGCACCGGCCTCAATTGGTACCCACCGCCGCCGGGCGCACTTCACGCCTCACTGCCCTCCGTTTCAGCTCCACGCTCCCCACACCAACAACCACATTCCCCTCACCCACAAACACCCTACCGACGCCCACAGCCGTCGCAAACGCCGAGCACGCCGGCACAATCCCCCCTGCCTCCACCAGTGCGCTCCCCGACTACATCCCCACGTCCGAGTCGCTGACGCCCAACCTCGCCAACCCGGAGCACATCGGATACCTGCAGTCGCTCGGCCTCGAATATGGCTGGGGCCCCTCAACGTGTCTGCAGTACCTCCTCGAGCACGTCCATATCTGGTCCGGCACGCCGTGGTGGGCGTCAATCATGCTCACGGTAGCTACGATCCGTATCGCCCAGTTCCCGTTCTACCTGCGCATGTCCGACACCACGGCGCGCATGAAGGAGCTGAACCCACAGGTTGTGGGCCTGACCAAGAAGATGCGCGAGGCTCAGGCACGCGGCGACCAGATGGGCATGGTCATGGGAAGGCAGAAGGTCAGCGCCCTGTACCAGGCCGCCGGCGTCAACAGGCTGTGGATCGGGTTCCCGCTCACGCAGCTCCCCATTTTCTACGGCTTCTACAAGAACCTGTACGGCATGGCAGAGCTCAAGGTTCCGGGGCTGGTTGAGGGCGGAAAGTTCTGGTTCCACGACCTGACGGTTTGCGACCCGTACCTCATCCTCCCGATTGTCTCGTCCATGTCTATGGGGCTGCAGATCTACCTTGGTGGTGAGGCCGGCGCGTCGATGCAGACAAAGCGGATGAAGCAGGGGATGGTGCTCTTCCTCCCGCTGATCTCGTTCCTTTTTGTGAACAGCTGGCCGGCGGCGCTGACGCTGTACTTCTTCACCAACTCGATGTTTGGGTTGGCGCAGTCGATGATCCTGAGGAACGAGTGGGCGAGAGAGAAGCTCGGGCTGTATCCGCTCAACCCGAGTACACGAAACCCGCTGTCCTCCGGCCCGAAGCAGGGGTTGAATGCGCTGAATATCGCGACCAGACCCGGAAAGGTCATTGATGTGGTGGGCACTGTGGCGGCGCCCAAAGAGAAGAAGCAGATTGGCGCTAAGGGCGGGTTGTTGGATAGGATCACCGGTGGCAGCGTGAGGAAGGACGGCAAGAAGAAGACTTTGGCCGACTATATCCTGGGCGAAAAGGTTAAGGGTGAGGAGGGTGGCATCGGGCAGATGATGAGTGATGTGAGTTAACTTATCCCCTCCTGCCCTATCTGATTCTTTTAAGAGTACGGGAAAACTAACTAGAATAAACAGAACAGCGAAGCCAGCATGCATAAGAAATATGAGGAAAGGAGGGAGAGGCAGATAAAGAAAGAGCTAGCCGCTCAAGAGGAGAAGAGAAAGAGGATCCTGAAGTTGTAAGTGCACAATGTAAAAAAGATGACGGTACCTGGTGGCTGTATAGATATATAAGTAGGTGTTTTTTTAAAATAAAGCTCGACGCTGGCGACCTTTTCTGCTCAGTTGGTCTTAACATATAAGCTCACTCCTCCCAAAAAGCTATTTTCGTCCTATCCTATTCAGAAAGCATTAATGTCCTCTTCGAAAGTATTTGTGATAAATCTGGTGTTCCAATTCCATCGTGTACCATATCAGTTTAGTAACTCACACCAAAGTTCCTGGCAGAGCAGCCCCCAGAACCATTAAAGTTGCTTAACCCACTAGGGGGTTGTTTTAGGGGACACGCCAAATACATAACAACTAATGCCCTTAGGCTTTAATTGCCCCTTGACAGAACCGGGCACTGAAGTCTAGACCCCTAGGTATTAAACTCAAGGGTATACGTAGGGGGGGAAATCACAAGGTATCACTCGGGTGCTTTGACCCACCCGAACCTGGAAGATCGATCCCTCTGTAGGAGAGATGTTCGGGGGTTAGCCAGCTGTTGCGTGAGATCCATACAGTCTTGGAAATGGGGGTATAAATGTAACCGTGGGGCTACGGTATTCAGACTGGTTTAAACTAGCATCGTAAGTAGAATACCCTATCGATACCACATCAATAACGTATTCTTACAGGGTCACTAGCGTAATGGCTGGCAATTTCTGCCCATTTTCGGTACTGTAGTTGTCTATTTTGAAGCGCCGGATTGCTATGAGGGGTAGTGGTGATGGGACGGGGCACTCAGTCCCCGAAGGACAAATTTGTGGCCTCTTTTGTAGACACATATGCTTAGTCATTGTCTCGTAGGTTACCGTAGGGGGCCTGGCTTAGTCAGTATATAAATATTAACCGCCCCACCAGATTACATGAGGCTCACACTTGCATATGTACAATAAATACTATGGTGGGCGACACGATATCGGGGCAGGTAAAGGTACATGAATGCCAAATCTATCTCCGCAACCACAACACAATATATTTTTAATTAGAGACCATAGAATGACAGAGAATCAAGAGCAGAATCATTGTACGGCCTTTAATTTAAATTATCTGGTGTTGTGGTTGAGGAGATAGAGTTTGAAGTTTGGTGATTTTGGTAGGGAGGCAGGTCAATTTTTACCATAGAAATTGTTAAGGCCAGATCAAAATCCGCTAAAAACACCCCTATCAATCACCATAAAGCACTCGATTTGCTACAAAAAGGGCCATGATCTGCCATCTGTGAGCTCAAAACACTTGTTTCACTTCCTATATAGGTCATGATTTACCTGATGGAGATTTTTTACATGTGCCAAGACCGACCTTAATATCGTGTCGCCCACCATACCAAGTCGAGACCCTCACACACAATATCGTCCCTTGTCCCTCTTCAGGACAACGCGCTTCTAGAAATCGCTACCATGGCGTCCCCCGGGGCCTCATCCCCCTCTTTAACGTGTGATGCCTCATCACCATCGTCATACTCAGTTCCACAGAGGCTCGCTATCTTAGATGCTAGGTACTGTGGGTACATATTTGTATTCTGCCCCACACTAGTAACTTTCATATCCACTCGATTGCATAAGCTTTTTGGACTTGTAGTGGGGTAGCATCGCAAAACTAATAACATCATTGGTAGATATTGTTTTGAGTCATCGGTTCCATAGTGAGTCCGGTTAGTTGTTCCTATTTCACAAGGAGCGGCCTAAAGATCATGAACGCACTGGACTGCTGGTAAATATCATGCTTGATTGCGTGGATCGCGGAGCTGGTTAGATAGGACCCTAAGATGTGATCATGCGCCCAATAAAAGATGGTAGTGGTTTGTTAAATGCCCTCTTGGTGCTGCAGTGTATGGTGCGAGAAGTGATGGCGGGGAAGTCTGTCAACCAAAAAAAAATCTAGCGAAATATGGGAGCTTTAGAACAGCTACTCAGTCTATGAGATTTGGTGTGGGAGCATCACTTCTCGCACCATATGCATAAGTGCATGAATATATTAACTCTCAGCCTTGTTAACCCAGGGCCCCAACCACGCACTAACTGCGCGTGTAAGTGCGTAGTTTTTTTTCTTTCCTTCTCATTGTTTACAATTGGCTGACTTGTTCAGATACACTGATATCATAAACGTTGACTTGGTGCAAGATGCGGGGGCGTCATAGAAAGGTGGCATTAGTTGATTTGGCATAATTATGCCCACGCGTATATGTGCATCTAGGTGCATCCTTTTCAAATCAAAACCTAAAACACATGAATATTTCGGTGGCTCTCCTTTCAGCTCAGCCGGGGGTTCCATTGAACCCTGGTGTGTATATATCTTCAGCAGGTTAGAGTTGATTTCGAGTCTCGATTGAATTTTTCTCTGATCTCAAAGACACTAAATTCCTCCGCAATTCGGATTTCTGTGTTCTATCAGCGATCTCGAACAATATATTGACAATCAACGGTGACCTTTAACTACACTGCACGGGCTCTAGTGCCACAGTTATAAAGCAAGGTATGTACCGACAATACTCTTGGTACACTGCCAAGCTTAAAAACATTAACTTAATTTAATAGAGCCAACTATGGGTGCCATTTCCCTCCCACTCGCGTTTATAATAAATCTGTTTATCCTGGCAAGCTTTGTCCGACCTGCGCCCGTAGAAACCAACTCTCAAGTCACGAGCGCAGAAGTCGCCCACCCAGTACTCCGTGCTTGGTATGAGCCCTCCTGGAGCAATGGACCATCAACAAGAGGAACGCTGGAGATCTTTAATACTTGCTTCCTAACACTACTTCTGTGTATTTGGACAACAATCCATGTCAACATTTGCCCCAGACAGTGGAAATCTCAATACAACTTTGCCCATAGATCATATAGTGGTAAACATCATGAAACCCCGGCCGAGAGCAAAGCCCAAGGCTGGCGTACAAAATTCCTTGCAGGTTACAAAAGGAAATTATGTTACAGCATCGTGACCCTCCTCTTCCCAGAGGTGACTCTCTTCATCGCAGTTCACGAGATGAAGCTTGCGCGTATCCTGAAGGAGGAAATTCAGAAGTACCAACACTGGGACATTACGCTTGCGTATTACGCTATCATGGGAGGCTTTGTGATTGTACCAACTGGCGAATACCTGGGACCGATGGAAAAGCAGACCAATGATTGTCTCACACTCACGCCATGGGGGCTTGTGCAGCTACTGATGGACGAGCCTTTCTATTATCCTTCGGAAGCGATCAAAGAGAGAAGCAGTCTCGTCCCCAGAATTCTTGTCTGTTTCCAAGCGTTATCGATGGTAGTCCAAATTATAGCTCGATACACAGCTAGGTTGCCAGTCACAGTACTTGAGCTCTACACAATTTTGCATGCAGCATTCGCGATGGCAACATATTTGATTTGGCTCGAAAAGCCCTTCGATATCACCCAGCCAGTGTTCGTCCCAGTCAGCTCATCGACACTGGAAAAGCTAACCACGCCCCAGTCTGAAAAGACCGCGGAACTTGGTGGGGGCAGCTACCGCCCGTCAGATATCAACTATTCGCCGCTCTTTCTGCAAAGCTTCAGGTCGGGAGAGGATAAGCCGATAAGTCTGGTCAAACGAGCTAGTTTCGGGGCGTACTTACGGGATTCGCTGGGGTGGAAATATCTCGAAGGAATGAACCGCATTCATTGTCTCTTTGCAACACCCTCTCTGTATATCGAGCTCTACGATGCGTTGAAGATGTTTAAGCTGGAGACATTCGCGCTCTGCCTTGCAAGCGTAACCTATGGCGGCCTACATCTCATTACATGGAATTTTCATTTCCCGACTGTTCTGGAGAATAATCTGTGGAAGGCTGCTTCTATTCTCAGTGCCATCACGAGCCCGTTGTTTTTCTCCGGGTTATGTATCAGGCCTCTATGGACATGGGCAATTAGTACCTGGCGCCGTAGCCGGGATGAAAGGAAAATTTGGGATTCAATGGAAATTCTTGATTCTGGGGAGGAAATTTCACCCTTGAATTCAAGAACAAATTCAGTAAAAAAGTATAAGGAGGAAACAGAACAGAAGGAAACAGGACCGAAGCGGATTCTATTTTTCATTTGTTTTTTCTTAGTCTTGTTTCCCTTTATCCTAGCAAGACTTTATCTTCTTGTTGAGTCGTTTGTTTCTTTGCGACGTTTACCTATCGGTTCATACCAGCGAGTCCGCTGGGTAGCTCTGATTCCAAGTGTTGGCTAGGTTTTTGGGTTTCATGATCATACATCTGATAAATATTTCAATTATTTGTGTCTAAATGGAGTAAATATTTAAGGAAAGAGATTACAGCGTTGCTGGAATCATGAAGGGTCACTCAGTGTCCTGAATCATAAGCGATCACGCAGTGTTGCAGGCGTGGTGGGTGATAAGCGCGATAATGCATTAGCCAATTAAGCGCGTTGTTAACGCGTCCACCCCGTGTCCTTGTTTACCCCCCCCTCTTTACCCAAACCTTCGGCCTTGTTTTTCAACCTCATTTCGATTTCCGTTCATCGACGATGGCCTCATTAGACTCCTCTTCATCGATAGCTTCGCTAATAGCATCTCTACTTCCAGCTTCGATCTCCCTGACGCTACACCATCTCTCAACACCCCCCACAAAGACATCATCCCTCTTTTCACCACCTCCGGGTCAGAAAGCCCCCACTACTACACTCGAGACCCACTTCCTGTCTATTTCACACGATGGTATCCTTGTATTCGCAATTGAGGTGCTGATATACACCATTGCAAAAACGAGTAGTAGGACATTCTTTGTGAGCAAGGCCGATAGTAGCGGGTACCTCTCCCCCGAGCTAGCATCCTTCACGACCGCTACTGGAGAGCGCAAATCGACACTACGCACCATAGGGGCAGCATTCATCGGACATCTTTTCAGGTCATTCCGAGAAGCCGACCCGGCAATCACAGCGACCATCTCCCTATTCGCGCGTTCCCAAACACAGTACCTTTTCCCGAACTCGGCTGCGAATGAGAAGAAACATGTTCTCACAGACAGAGGGCTGATCGCCTGGTGGTGCAAAGTTCTCGATCCTATCCTACAGGAACACGCCTCTCCCGGTGCAGGAGGTGCAAAAGGTTATCTCATCGTCCCTGGCTTTGACCGTCTTGAAGTTCGTCCGTTGCTACCACCTGTACTTTCAGCGGGGCAGGAGCAGTGGGTAAATGGCCACCCATACAAGCTCGATGCAGAGGCAGATGTTACAGTACGCGAGGTGATCCCGCACTTTCCGGACGACCCGAAAGCTCGGTTTTTAGATGAGCTCGGGAGCGATGAAGTGAGAGATAAAGCAAAAAGAGGCCAGGGCTGGAAGAATGTCCGCACGATTGAGCAGTTCTGGGAACTGATGAGCTTCCGGCAGGAGTGCAGTCTAGGGAGGTGTGTAGGCTTCTTGTGGATTGTTTTGGATGGAGAAGGGAAAGCAAGAGGTGAAAGAAGGATTAAGCCACTCAGAAAGGCATCCTCTTCCTCTTCCTCTTCATCGAAGCCGACACCAAAGCCCGAAGGAGCTGAATTGCAGCCTAACGCAATAGCTGAAGAGACTTTGAAGGAACCTAAAAAGCATATCACCCCCCCACTTGATATCTCGGGGCCACTAAAACCAGAGTTACAACCCATTATCACTACTGTCGGTATTGATCCAGTAACGACCCCTGAATTTACCTCACCAGGACCCTTAACACCTGCGTTCTTCTCCCCAACTCTTTCCCCCACGTCCCCCACATCACCCCGTAAATCCAACAAACGGCCATCTACTTCAAGTGCCGTCCCTCTGTCCCCAACCAAGAAGCTTCGTACTACGAATCCAACTGCTCAGCCTACTATTAGTACCACCGCACCAGTCAAGCCACTGGTTCTTTTGGATGAGAAACAATACACTCGTGTCATCGACAGTCTTTTAAATCATGCCGACTTTGGTGATAAAGAGAACGCCCGTAGGTCTAGTGTCAAATGGCTCGAAGGTGCTGCAATAGCTGCTGGCAAGGAGGGCGCTGAGAAGGAGGCATGGGGTATTGACTTGAAGGGTCTTCTTGTTGTCCAAGGCTCAAATGGGCATTCATCAACCATACCAGCAAATACCGTAAATGTGCTCAGTGTACGGAAGAAGCCAAAGCCTACTGAAGCTGTGGTTAACACGCTTCCTACATCTCTTATCCGCAAGAAGTCCGTAGGGATAGTACCTACCACCGAAGTTGCAAAAGCAAGGGTTGAAGCAGAGAAAGGGGTGGAGAAACAAGGTAGATCTGTCAACGTACTAGGTGCAGGATTGATTCGTAAGAAAGCGAAGCCTGTTGAGGCGGAGGAAGCTAAAACCGAAGGAAACCCAATGGTAGTGGGTGCAATGGAGAAGTTGAGGAAGACCCAGGCGGTTGAGGCGGAAGTTGGTGAGGCCGGAAGAAAAGTGAATATACTTGGAAAAGACCTGATGAGGAAGAAGGATAAGACTGTGGAAGAAAATGGGGTGAAAGAGGCCTGAGCGACATAATTTATTTTTCAACTGATTTTAGTAACTGCTGGTGGGAGTTTCGGAAGGAAAAAAGAAACAAAAAAAATTGGGATTTGGGATATACTTACCGTTTCATCTTTAAGAAATTTAAATTCACGTTTACAAATTGCGAGGATGTATTACAATGCCTTATAAAACTAAGTACATGTAGGTTCAACTACATGTAATTCTCACAAAGTTCTCCAAACTCTAAATTGATGACCGCTATAGGCTATTCGATTGACCTAAAAGTTAATTCCTTCCAAGTAGGTGACATTCCGGGAGCCCTGATACGGGTGCAAAAATTGACTGAGCTAAGCCCCACCGTATACGAATGTCCGAGCAGCCTCTAGCCACTGCGCGTGGCTCATCTTCTGCAATATAGGGCGAAAGAAAGACATGGAGATTTTGAGACTACCAAAGAGTAGAAACCTACTGGTGATATCGATGCCTTTCTCAAGGCGCGATAATGAGGGTTTCGGGTAAGAGGTGCCAAATAATTTACGCTCTTACTACGGCATGACGTACACAATCCCTGTCGAAGCTGCGGGAGGGGTCACTTAGTGGTATAAGAATTTCTCGTGGTTGCTAGGTCAATGTTTGTTTAACCGAGAAAAGAGAATACTATTGAATGCCGAGTGAGACTTCGTGATTCAAGACACTGGATGATCCCTCATGATCTGGAAGACGATCCAACCCATTACGATTCTAGATCTCGATTACTGGTCTTTAGGAGATTACGTTTTCCCATAATCCCGCGCTAGGCTATTACATTGAGGCCTGCGTGTGTGAGAGACGCTAGCCCGTCAATGATCTGTGTAACTGGTATTATTACCATAATGGCCGGTGCATAAAATTATGTTTCACACGACAACCTCTATCCATTCTCATGTTCTGCGGGTTCCGCCGCCACTAGCACCTTTAATATGTTTAAACCTCCCCATAAATGGCGATGCCCCTCACCTAAACCTGTGTCATTCAATTCCATGGTACGGACAAATGTGATCGTGGCTAATTGCTTTAATCGAATAACGTTTCAAACGAGGGGAGAGAGACTGACAAGACGGGTCAGGAGGGGCAAGAAAGAAAAACAAAGAGTAGCCTGTGTAATAAGCCCTGCCCTGGTGGGAGTGTTTGCAACAAAGGGTATTCATCAGCACTGCTACCACCCTAGGATTGAATGATCCGTCAGCCTTTTGCCCACATAGTCAACCAGAGTACTACTGAGTACCCTAAGACACTGACATACGTACTACGGATATCTGCCTTCCGGGCATTGGGGCAGACGATTACCCGCCCATTGATATTAAAAGGTATAAATACACCACTGATCAAAACCACCTTTCACGTTCCTATCCTCCCCATCGATGCCTTCATTTTCTTTCTTCATCCTCTTTTTACTCAAGAGACCTCAAAGGAGTAATAAAGGGCTTCGAATCATTGTTGATTTACTTGTGTTCTACTTTCAAGCGTATAGGAGATCTTCCTAGACCCTCTGACCTCTCTTCCACCGAAGTACACACCTAAATCTCTCACGTGCATACAAATTTCTTCAATCTCACAACCCCTCCTGCCTTCACTTTCATCTCCATCTCGCATCTTCACATCTTCACATCTCAATCCTCAGCATCAATTACAATCTCAACAACAGCATTTAAAAGCTAAACCTCAACCTCTCACCCCCCCAAAAAAGACTCTGTTATCTCACCCGCCCTCACCCCATAAAAGAAAACTGGTTTTCTCCTACAAGGTCTGTTTTCTATCAAACCTTCATCCATAATCTAACTTCTCATCTCATTGAATAATTATTAGAACACAGACATCATCATGCCTCAAGCAGCCGCACATCTAACTCCCCCTTCCACACCAGTCCCAAACGCACAAGCTATGCCGCAATTCCCTATGAAGGGATGGTCCAAGAACGTGGAGAGGCTTATCGAGAAAAGAAGCCCTAAGGACAACTTCATCACTAGATTTACTGCGTACGTCATTAGACGCAAAGCCCCTCCGAGCCTCCGTAGTAAGATTCGTGTTGAGGTTT
Organism: Morchella sp. 2016-72; assembly: GCA_024713865.1. Classification (NCBI taxonomy): domain Eukaryota; kingdom Fungi; phylum Ascomycota; class Pezizomycetes; order Pezizales; family Morchellaceae; genus Morchella; species Morchella sp. 2016-72. The sequence continues at coordinate 492,802 of JAMJEY010000019.1, forward strand.
ACATGAACAAAGTCAAGGCCAACCCCGAAAACAGACTCCGCCTTCTTATCCAACTGGTCGAAGGTACCACAATGGAGGCCGAGAACCTCGTCCCGCTACTCGAACCCTTGGAAACTCTGATAAAAAGACGTCGACTATTTGGCTTCTTAACGACAACAAGTCAGGCGCAGATGAATCGGATTGTTAGTGCGGGTGATGCCTTAATTGACTCAATTGTTGAAGTCAAGAAGAAAGCACTCGAAGAAGTAAACAACGGCCTAGTCAAGGCCAGCGATGCTCAGTCTACTTGGCTCATGTTTCTCTGGAAAGACGTCGAATCCAAGGTAGAACAATACCTTGGAAAAAAGGAATTACTTGTCAAGGTCTGTCAGGGAGGACCAACTCATGCAATACCATGGGAGGGCATTCTCTCGCTTGTTGGCGCGCTCACGGCCGTACTTGTGATCGTATACTTTATGGTCTCGGTTGATCCCGAGGCTATGGCAAATCCCTACTAGATCAATTGAGTTTTATGCACGATATGTCGTTTGAGATCTTTTTCTTGGGACCATCTAGCTTTGGTATTCTTTTCGTTGACCGTGTTATTGGTCTACCTCACTCTCTTTCAAAATTTCATTTAGTACTGCTTTCCATATGGTCCTTTCTTTCCCCTGTCTTTTACACTTGTTCGTGTTTGATTGATACAACCCTATATATGCAGGCACAAGAAGCATCTCATCAGTCATATCAGGTTCATGCGTAAACTCATTCATGTACTGGTTTCCCCTTATAAACATTTCCCTCATTTCCTTACTATATATAACCAGACATAGTCAGACACCTCATGTACCTACAACCCAGATCATGTAATCTCCTTTTTTCGTGAACGTAACCAAGACTCAGAAACCTCATGTACCTACAAACCCAGATCATGTAACCGCTTTCTTTTGTCATGAACCAAGAGTAGGAATCGAATACCTACACTTTATGCATATACACACTCATATCATGTAATTTCCTTCATTCTCGCCGTGTCAAGCACGAAGAGCAAGCTTTAAACCACTTGTATCTGCTACTCTATGTCTGTGGTAGAGGCTTTCCTATTGTCAAAATGAATGTCTGATATAAAATCTTTTCAATTCTAGCTAAGTATAATGGGAGAAATAGTGAGGCTTTGTTTTGAGGCGGGCTTCCCCTGCACCATGGGTTCTGGAGGCATAAGATCCTTCTACAGCGTACTTAGTACACAAATACAAACCTGTTGCCCCTAGACATCTAGACCCTAGGCCCAATATGGAGAACATTTGAGATGCATACACTAGAGATAAGTAAAGATAAGCTACTCTCTGGTACAATCATGATGTTTCCATCAGGGCCATCCCATAATCAGGATCATATTTCACCCGCTCCACAAGCCACTCCCCGCCTCTTAATTTGAAGCTAGGTCAACGGTTACAGCTTCACGCCTGTATTTACCCCCATCCCCCCATCGCGGAATACATGCTCAGGTTATTCCGGTAGAGTAGGGTTCTCCCCTCAGCCCCGCCCCCGCGCTGCCCCACTTAGCCAACACCAGATCACCCCGTCGCTAAACGTTACGGGCACGTACGGGATTACTGCATGGAGAGCCGCATTGGGTGCTGCCAATAATGATGGAATAGGCCGGGCAATACTCTCCTTTTTCTTTGACCTGCGTTCTATCCCCTTGTCCGCACACAATAAATGTTCTAGATACGCTCACGGATTGTCACTCGGATGGCTTGGCTTGGGTGGTTGGTTGATTGCAGTGTCTTACATACCCATAAGACATAACAACCAGGGCGTTACATACTGTAGATACCGGGGAACAATCATAAGCACCTTGACTGGCTCCAGGTATACTACATGTACTACCTTTGTCTCACGGTGTGACTGCATGCATACCTCCTATGCACGGAAGCAACACCACATTAAGCACAAAATGGGCAGCAATTGACTACCGTATTCCAGTCATTATGCTAGTGATTCTGTAAGAATACGTTATTGATGCAGTATCGATAGGGTATTCTACTTACGATGCTGGTTTAAACCGGTACCCTTGACTGAATACCGTAGCCCTACGGTTACATTTATACCCCCACCCCCGAGAATGTACAGCCGCGTCGCGCAAAGTTTTGGCACCCTGTAAAAATATCTGCGATTACAACAAACAAAATATTTCGGTCCCTTCATCGAAAGGTGGGGTTGCGAAGGGTTGTGATAGACGGCAGTACTATAGGGATATGTAACTATAGATTGCCATTGCAGTCACTCTTATCTGGTTGTTTATATCACGGTTTGAACTCATGAGCTTCGAGAGTGGGTGCCAAAACTTTGTGGACACGGCTGTACTTACATGTATGTATATTGTAGGCCATCCCGTAGCCAAAAGTGTAAAAACAACCACGATGGATCATTCTATTGACGCTGTTTATGATTTCTTGGAAGCGGCGTTGCCAAGCTAGCGTCTGTTGTGGGCCGTGCCGCAGCCAAGAGTGTGAAATTGACATCTTCTCTCACTGGGGGTTGCTGGCCGAGCGGTATAGAGTTTACTCTCTGATCGACACCGCTCGGGTTCAACCCCCCTACTAACCCCCTCGTAAATTCTAGGAAAGCTGCCCCGGGTGGGGGCATAAGTCTTTTGCTGCGGGCATGATTTTTTCCTTCTTCCGCCCCACCCCACCCACCCCCACCTCTCTCTCTTCCGGTTAATGGATGTGCAAGAGGCTTTCAGTGCTACAGGCACGGGGTTATTTTGCGCGGCGAGCCACCGGGCGGGTGCCTTTGCGAAGAGTGTGCAGATGCCTGCCAAGACGAAGGATCTTTCGAGTGATAGCTCATGTCCCAAGTGATAAAAAACCCGTCCTTCGAGTTACTCGATAGGCCTATCGCCAGTTCTTTGATTTTGGGGGGGATTTAATATATTAGCTAGAAAACAACCCGGAGCTTGTTACTGGGCTCTTTTTGCTCACCTTCTGAAGCGGAGCTGAGCTCCTATGAGTGACATCTACGCTTGATTAAGGTCTGCAATCTATATAATTGACTATCTACAGGCCATAGATGGCCAACTACCTGCCGCTCTCCTCCTCATCCACCCACTCCCCCCCCTCTACCACTCTCTTGACAACCTCCCACCCCCGCGCTACCACCAGCGCCTCCACCCCCGCATCAAACCCCGCCTTGACCTCCCCCCACCGCACCTCGAGCCCCGTCCCCCTATGCAGCACCCGCCCTTCACTCTCCCGGTACTCGAACCGGCCCGCGCTCAGCAGCGCCACCGCCTCCTCGACGTCCACCAGCTCGGAGTTGTACCCCTGCTCGTGCCGGCCGACGAAGCGCGCGCCGTAGTCGGAGACCCGCGCCGCGTCGGCGGGTATGGTGCAGAGGTACCAGAACGCCGCGTAGAGGTTGATGTCGGACTGCTCGCGTGGCAGGCGCAGCGAGCGGCGGCTGATTTGCGGGAGGAGCTGCAGGTGGAAGGCTTCAGTGTGGGCTGCAGCGGCGGACGGGGTGGCATCGCCCGCAGGCTGCCGGGTGGGGTGGGGCGCGCGGAGGAGGGTTGCGGCGTAGCCGGCCTGGTGTGCTTGTTAGTCCCAGGGTATGGGAGAGGGGAGGGGGGGGGGGAGGAAAACCTCTTCGAGGGTCTCGCGGATGGCGCAGGCCTCGATGGTCTCGCCGATGTCTTTGCGGCCGCGTGGGAGGAACCACGTGCACGAGTGGCGCGGGGTGCCGGGCGGCGCGCGCGCGGTGTCTTGGATGATGAGGACCTTGCGGGTGGAGGGTTGGAAGGTCGCGGTGCCTGCGGCGAGGACAAAGTTGCTGGAGGGCCAGTGGGTGGCGGGGGGCGGGGCGAAGGGGGCGGACTCGGACATTTGCGGTTATGTGCGCATGGATGCTTTTTGTATGTACGTATATTGGTTTTCTTTTTCTTGTCCTGAATGCGATCTGGTAAGGTTGTGGGGTGAGTTATGAAAAAAAAAAAAAAAAAAAAAAGGTTGTGACCACTAACATTGCGGGCTTTGTGGCCGCATTCGGATCATTTCCGTTTTGGGATTCCAAGAACCCTAGCCCTGTGGCCGCCGCAAGGGAAGAGCGAATGGTCGCTTTTTTTCTTTTTTTTTTTTTGTTTACGATCATTAATTGTATGCGAATGGTCACTTGGGACCCGAGCTGTTATGTACCAGTCTCAAAAGAAGTTTTCTCCCTCCTGGGGGTTTCTTAGGGCCCTGGCCGTATTGGGACTCAACACCTTCTGTAAACATAGCTTTAGCCACCTGGGATCCCTCGCTCAAGTCTTTTCAGCAGGGGGAGATGTTATCAACCTAGGGCGCGGCGGGCTCTAGAGCGGAGTTGTAGAGGCGCAACGCGTGCGATCTAGAAGCCCGTAGTCTGGTGATATATGGCCACTTTCCGGTGTATAGGCTATAGTGTTGATCAGGTTTCTTCCCTACATATCTGTCTGTATACATATCAGCATCAAGTCTCTCCGATCATATATAAGTACCCGAGACCTCTAGTACTATGCTACTGCTATAATACTACTTTCTTCTTCTCGCAGCCCATCTACCCCGCTGCAGCCCTCACCCGGCCGGCCCACTAATCTAGGCCTTTCCAAGCAGACCCAGCGGCAGAGGGAATCGAAGCGGCTAGCCAATAGAACCGCCGAGAGAGCTCGGCCACCCACAAGCTTTGATATTGGTGAGATTTTGGTAATCAATTCCCAAAACCCCGCCGGTTTGGCCTATACAACGGTCCCGCGTTGTGCGTAGAAAGGTAGGATGTGCTTAATGTGGTGTTGCTTCCGTGCATAGGAGGTATGCATGCAGTCACACCGCGAGACAAAGGTAGTATACGGAGCCAGTCAAGGTGCCTATGACTGCTCCCCGGTATCTACAGTATGTAACGCCCTGATTGTTATATCTTATTGGTATGTAAGACACTGCAATCAACCAACCACCCAAGCCAAGCCATCCGAGTGACAATCCGTGAACGTACCTAGGACATTTATTGTGTGCGGATAAGGGGATAGAACGCAGGTCAAAGAAAAAAAGAGAGTATTGCCTAGCTAGCCTATTCCAAGGTTTTACGTCACTGTAGATGCTAGCTTGGTGGTGGTGGTGGGGAAAAAAAAATCGCCAACAAAAGACTTACGCCCCCACCCGGGGCAGCTTTCCTAGAATTTAGGAGGGGTTAGTGGGGGGGTTGAACCCGAGCGGCGTCGATCAGAGAGTGAACTCTATACCGCTCGGGCAGCAACCCCCGGTGATAGCAGCTGCCGTTTTTTCTCTCTTGGCTGCTGTGGCTTTTGTGTGCGTACACGCTAGCTTGGCAATGCCGGCGGCAGCTCTTAGTGCCGCGACCTGGAGTTCTAAGTACTTTTGAGCTTGAACTTGGCCGGGTACTTTCAACCATCAAGCCGTGGGCACTCTTCGGAAGTCTCCCAGTTATCATCACCTGGCTGCACTTTTTGGAAACACGGATAAGCACTAAATCCCCATCCCTCTGGCAAGGAGAATATGGCCGTAGGTTATACACACACCTGAAGGCACCGACCACTCTTCGACCCAGCAGCATCTTTCTCCTTCCACCAGCAGTGAGCTCCTTCCACCAGCAGTGAGCTCCTTCCACCAGAGAACAGCTCTGTCCCTGCGGAATATTCACATCAGACACTATCTTGCTGTAGTTATCGCCTTCCTTATGTATCTATATACAGTTTATTGGAGGGGAGTAAGAAGGTCTAGTAATAATCTAATTAGATCTATAAATGCTGCCGACACATGACACAAAACGCCGTGTTCCTAATCTACCCGGTGGAACAAAAAAGAAAAAAGAAATCTAATCCCGTCTATACTTATGCTCAAAGCCTAGGAGTTTTAGGAAGGAAAGATGGCGATAACAGGAAGCTTTCTGTCTAGCAGAAAGTAAAGTTCTCAGGACTTATGCAGCTAACGCCCCAGCTATGCTGTTCTCGAACGGCACCTATTTCCCCACACCTATCAGCACCCACCCACCCACCTCCTAGGGGACGGGGAAGAAAAACATACCTTTGAGCCCTGCAACCCGCTGTTTCGAAATCCTATTCATCCCAATACCCACACCCTCGATGACCGCAAGCAGACAGGCGCACCCTACCGCGCCATTCCCCGCAGCCCTAATACCGCTACGCAGCGCAAGTGTACCGCCAGTCAGGAAGCCTGCAATAACTACACCCACCACCACCATCAGTACCGCACCCACAGAAAGGGGGAGAATAACACATACCAGCATTATACGGGTCCTCCTTCTGCCGGACCCCCTTGACGGCACAGTCGAATGTTGAGAAAAGACCTCCCCAGACGCCAAAGTTACCGCCGACGATTGGAGCGCGGGATTTGATTGCGGTGAGGGCATTGATGCGGCGGGCGCCCTAGGTGCGTGTGTTAGCTTGGACAGATGGTGGAGAATGAGGGAGCTCGGTGGAACCTACATCAGGTGAGTTGCGAAAGCCTTTAACGCCGTGCCAGACTGCGCCGCCAACTGCCTATAGAGGAGCTGTTAGCTATACTGCTTGGTTGAAAGGTACTAATAGAATCAAACTTACCCCCATAGCAAATGCACCCCCGAAGTCGTTAAGCACGACCCAGGGACAAGGATCGCGCGTGTGGTCCGCCATAGCTAACCTAGCTAGCTATGGAACTGACGTAGTTTGGTTTTATGGATGTAAAAGAGAAGGATTGACGGAAAAGGGGGGGGAATTGAGCTCCGTCGGAACTTCGTGGCTATTTATCAGGTAGTGGGTATGCAGGGGAGGACGAGCGAAGGGAGAGGGGAGGGGACGGGGGGCCTATCGGGGAATTTTGATCAAAGCTAACCTTCAAAAACTTTTTTTTTCGGGGGTGGATCGTCAGGGATTGGAAGAGAGACAGCGGGTGGCTAACCGGGTATGGGATAGTGCGGGCTTGGCGGGGGTGAGTGGGGGCGTTCGTGCGTCGACGGCTAATATGTGGGCTAGGGGCTGGGTGTGATTGCTTCATGGGTGGTCGTTCGGCTTGAAGTGCGTAGGGCTATTTGCCCGGTACACCCATATATATGCTGGTGCGGCTGTCTTGTATGGTGATAGAAGGCATCTCTCTTATACTGCAACCAGCCATATCATTCAAGTCCCGCCCTATTCATGGTTCATTCATTCTCAACAAGCGTTGTGGTTTTGGGGGCCCTTGAAAAGCTCATGGTTCGAGTACTTGATCAAGAACAGGTTGCTGCTCAGTTAACATATGTAACTACATGATGCCTCAAATTGGAAAACATCGTTAGGCACCATAGCCTAGAGAACATCCCCTCGTAGAAGAAAAGAGTGACAAATAAGTATACATGAAATAAATACCAGAGCTCTCTCCAGAGCTCTCCCAAAAATTGAGACTGTCCCTTTTACACTTCCCCAACCACATTAGAAAACCCTATTAGCTAAGCCTTCCATCGCGTAGGCCAACCCATGTACTTCTCCTGGCACATATTCTCTACTACCCACCTCCCCGCCAGGTACTTTTCGGCCGCCTCCAAGGGATCCTCCTTCAATATTCTCCCGTCTAGGTGATCCCAGCGACCCTCAATCTCGTCATAGGTCCACCCTTCAAGGGCGGCCGGTTTCCATCCCTTGTCCATTAATTGCCTAATTCGGACTGATCTGTGCATGCTCTCATGTGTGCACATCCCTTCCTTTTCGTCTTCTTGGGTGAGATACCCCCCCGGTGTTCTATGAACCCCACTCATGAGCCACATCAACATGGTGTCTGCCGAATTTTCAATCTTCCCTCCCGCCCACTGGAGCATTGGGTTGAGCACCCCCGTCAATTCATCATGCACGGGGTTTTGGAGGATTTCCACAAGGTTTGATTTGCTAAATTCAAGGAAGGGACTGAGCTGCTGGATCATCCAGCCAAGGGTCACATCAGCAATCTCCTGGTTCTCGTAGCCCCCGCCGATGTTGGTGTGAACGCCGGGGAACCAGACTTGTTTGAGGTTTGTTTTGGAGCCGACGGGTTTCTTCCAGAGTGTTGGTGTGAAGGGGCCTCGGTGCTCGTCGATTGCCAGAGCATGGAAGGCGTTCTCAACAACCTCGGAGAGTCCGACATCATGGAATCCAATTCTGAAAAGTCAGCACGAATATTGGAATAGGGTGTCTGATGTAATTCATACTGTTTATGACCCGTGTCCACAGTAGTGAGCCTCTTCTTGCCCACGAAAGGAAGCTTTATCTCTATCGACGGGACTCCGAGCGCCCCGACGGTGTCCCAGCAACCAATCGCTTTAATGCAGACCTGGCTCACTGGAATAACATACTTATTGCCTTTATCCCACAATTGTTGGATCTTCCTAATATAACAAGGCCGTTTAGTTTATGGTTTTATTCTGCGTGGTAGTAGGTGGGGGTTGTTACTCTGGCGTGTATTCGTTGCGTGTATATGTCCTCCAAACCTCGGAGAAATCGTTCATACCCTTTTTCGTCAAAACACCGATACAGCTAATCAACCCGCATACAGAGCGTGCTGTATAGGCACCTCGCGAAAATCCTATAAGGAATATCTCATCGCGTTTGTGATAGTTGTGGGCGAGGAACCCGTACACTGTGCGGATATTATCATCGAGTCCAACGCCAGTTCCACCTATGGGTTCAATTAATTAGTAATTAGGCGAGTTGTGTTGCGACAATCCAGGGTACGCACCACCAAGGATCTTGTCGAGCTTCCCACTTGTGCCTACCCCGCGCATATAGTACACGATCTGCTGTGTCCTGTCATGCTTCGAAAACGACTTTATAGCCCGCGATAACCGTGTTACATTCGAAGGAGGCGCCTTCTCTGTTCCATCGGACCTCTGCCATGTTCCTGTTTCCAGGTTAGCCCTATATAAAGTGTGGCCGGCCTAAGCGGGAACACACATACCATCGCAGCAGATTATTATCCTCTTAGCCTTCTGGGACTTCTTTTTCTTCTTCTTCGGTTGTTCAGAGAGGAATTCGATATTTTGTAGCTTGAGGTGCGCCCGGAGCCCCTCATACTTCAAGAATTCTACCTCGGAAGTATATGAATATGATCTGGGGAGCGGTGGAATCATATTTGGTGGTCAACCGAGAAGATGTATTGTAGGATTGATCCACCTGGAAAAAGCCTCCTCATATATATACTCGCGCATGTCTTAACCCCCGTACGCCGAGACACCCGGAGAGCCATGGACAGAATGCGATACATCTCCGAGAAAAAAAGAAAAATGCCACGTTTTCTGAGACAATGTTATTCTGCAGCCGACAGAAGAGTATGTCAAGTAGTGGGCGGACGGGCCAATTCATTTGTTGCGTAATGTGAAGTAGATGATCATGAGCTGAGGCCTCAGCTATTTTATTTCTATTCATCAGGGAGAACACTTTTTCCCCAATGGCGGGGTAGCGAGCTTTGCATGGGCCCGAATGTTTCACGATGGTGACATTGAAAGTTTTCGGGTTTGGGGGCGGTCGGATGAGCATTCCTGATAGGTCCCTGCATGAGTATTGGCACATAACAGCTACCCCAGCGCTGATCAAAGTTCAAGGATCAGCTCCTGGCGTCCCGCGCTGATCACTCCTGGATGAAGACGACATATTGAATCGCGTACTCGAGACGCAACACGCGTAGATAAATTTAAACGCCTATCCAAACACTTTGTTCAACTCCGTGACACTGCCAGGGTGGTGCCGTGATTGCGGATTTGACGATTCAAGGCGTTATGCAGAACCGTCTGGAACCAGAGTAGGGTATCAATCGATCGAATCAAATGCTGACAGCAATGTGGTTACAAAGGACGCTCCTCGGTGCAGACATCCAATTCACTACACATTCACGTGATCATTATTCTCATGGGCAATCACTCGCTCAAATCACGACCAGAAGAACTCAAGGCATAATATATGCACTATGCATACATAAGCCTAAGAGGTAGGCTGAACATATATGCGTTTGTGCGGATGGTGCGTGCACTCTGGGCCTATCGTTAATTGCCTACATAACGCATGTAATCTTGCACTGCATAGAATTCTATATGCTGGACCTCTCACAATTCATCATGACGACGATGAACTATTTATAACCGGCGATTGGGATAAGCTTGGTTGAATCAGCTACGTTACCGTTACACAACGCATGAGCCTCAAATATGACAGATACGAATGATAATGGTCCGCTAAATATAAAGAGCAGCTTAATTCCCACCCCCTTCGGTAACAGTCTTGACTACCACCTAACTGAGCCCGTCATGCTGAAACCCGGCCGAAAAACCACCAACGAGCAGCTAAATTCATGCATTCATCTGACGAATTCCGTGGCCGCACTATGTTACGAACATCTTAGCACCGTGCTGCGGATTCCTACTGGATTCCAGAGTCTCGTCGACGATATTGATGGCTTTTTGCGGATCTTGGGGGTGGTTAATCTCCGGGAGATTAGAGCGTCGGAATTTGGTCTCGCAATTCGGGAATGTGTGGAGCACATGACATGGCTGCGGAGAGGTTTGGGGGAAAGGCGTATGAAGCGGTGGAAGAGTAGTGATGTGACGGAATACAAAAGGCGGGTTAAAAAATTAAGGATGCTTTGGGAGACCGCGGCGGCCGGGATGGATCAATTGTGAGCGTGAAGTCGCCTTTTCCGTCTATTTCGCTGACTTGGAACGACTACAAGACCAACGCCGAGAGTTATTGATGCACGTATATCGGGAACAATACTCGAGAAGGGGCCTTTACACTACGATTATAACTACGAACTTGAGGTTCTAGGTATGAAGCTTAAGCTACAGTAATACCATCCTTATCTAACACTTGAGCAGCTCGAGGAAAACGTGAAAAGGTTCTCAACTGGCTATATCCGGAACCTTATGATACACGACATCTAGAAATCAAAGGTCGAAGAAATGATAATATTGGAAGGTGGTTTTTCAGCTCCCGCGAAGCCCAAAAGTGGATCGGGGGTAAGCGCGCGGTTAGTTTGCTTTGGGGTCGTAGTTATGGTGGGTGTATCCACTCCTTATTTAGCGTTTATGCTGACTATAGGCATAGCTGGCTCTGGGAAGACGTTCCTGAGGTACTTTTATAATGCAAATACCGTTATACGCAACTAACTAACAAAACTTTGTTCCAGTTCACTCATAATCGACACTATCAAAGATCATGCACCCCAGGGAAGTGTCGGGGTAGCATACATCTATTTCAGCTACAAGGATCAGGCCCAACAAAGGCCCGCCCACGTTTTTGCCAGCATGATCAGGCAGTTCTCCGACCAATTGCCAAAACTCCCCGTAGAGGTTGCAGATCTCTATGGTAAATTAAGTTCTGAAAATAGGAGACCCACTGCCATGCAATTGTTTACTCTTCTCATCACTGTTGTTGAGTCGTTTGACCACGCATATGTGATCTGGGACGCCTTTGATGAGTGCGATAAGGCATTACAGAGGAAGCAACTGATACCACTGTTCCAGCGAATGGCGCAGAGTGGGATTTTCAAGTTGTTTGTCACGAGTCGGATAAATACGTTAACGGATGAGGGACAAGATATATTCTCTGCGTTTGGACTTGCGACAAAAATTCACATCTCGGCGCGAGATGAGGATATCAGTACCTATATCGAGGAGAAGATTAATGAGAACCCTCGATTTCAACGCCTAATTAAGATAGGAAATTACAGAGAGAGGGTTGTATCTGAACTTCAGATTTGTTCTTGTAAATTGTAAGTCAAGCACACGCTTACTGCAATACTTGCTGACAAAGTTGATTGCAGATTTTTACAAGTGGACCTGCACATTAGATATCTTTGCCAACAGCCAACCTTACGAAAAGTTCTTATAGAGCTCGAAAAACTCAAATCATACACAGATAGCAGAAACAATGTCTTGCCTCAAACCTTAAGCCTGGTTTTAAGTACCCTTTTAAATCAAACAGAAAATCTTTTAAAGTTGGCAATCAAGACTCTCTCATGGCTAGTCAAAGCCCAGCGAACGTTTACAATTCGAGAGCTCAAGCAGGCTATATCGGTAGAGACAGGCCACTACAAGTTAGATGAATCAGCCATACCAGATGAAAAAACACTTATCGATGTTTGCTCCGGCCTGGTTGTAATTGACGGTGGTACCGTTAGGCTATCACACAAATCGGTGCACGAATATCTTGTGGAGAACGCAATTATTCCTCAGAACGCCGAAGAGGATATAGCAATGTCATGTATAACATTTCTCTCATACAATGACTTTTCTAGAGGCGCCTGCGTACACAAATTTCAACTTGATATTCGGCATAAAATGTACCCTTTTATGGACTACGCAGCCAAAAACTTGGGATTTCACCTTCAGTCATGCGACGAAAATATATCAATAAATCCTCTATCGCACCTCCTTGAACACCAGGGAAGACTTGCGTCTTACCTACAAGCTCTAAAGGCTCATGGCTCATACTCAAAGGACTCAGGACACTACATTCGGTATATAAAACAGACACCTTTGCACGTAGCTGCATCTCTAGGGCATAGCTCCTTGGTGAAACTATTGCTAGAAAGAGGTGCTACAGATTTCGATACAAAAGGCACAGGCTGTAGTATCGGCGATAGGAGCGCAATCCATTGTGCGACGAATGCGGGCCATGCGTCGATAGTTAAGATGCTACTCCAAAAAGGGGTAAATGTCTCGGAGGCCATAGATGGTGAGAAGGCACTGCTCACAGCAGCATGGGGAGGATGGAGCTTGACCGTAAAGTTGTTACTTGAGGAAGGTGCTGATATTTCAGATGTTGGGCATGACGGGGATACGGCTTTACACAGAGCAGCATCAAACGGACATTTAGAGGTTGCCCGAATGCTGCTTGATAAGGGGCTGAGTCCGTCTGTAAAAGCCAGGGATGGAATGACGGCTTTACACAGAGCAGCGTTCTTAGGCCATGATTCAGTCGTTGAACTCCTACTTGATAGAGGTGCCAATATCTCGAGCACTGGAGATAATCGAGAAACCGCGCTCCATCAAGCCGCATCTGGAGGCCACCGAGACGTAGTTGAAATGTTACTAAATGGAGGGGCCAATATTTCTGCGACAAAGACTTACGGGGAAACACCATTACATTGTGCAGCTTCGGGAGGACATGAGCAGGTAGTTCGATTACTACTTGGCAGGGGTGCCAATGTAGGGGCGTCAGCGGTAAAGAACGGGGGAGAGACTGCCCTCCATCAAGCAGCCTCTGAAGGGTTCAGGATGGTAGTCGGGGTGTTGATCGATTCTGGCGCGGATATTGAAGTTAAAACTAGATACGGTGTTAGTGTTCTACAAAGAGCGGCACATGGAGGGCACACATCGGTAGTCCGCTTCCTCCTCGATAAAGGCGCCGATGTGTCAGCGGCAACAATATACGGGGTTACGGCGTTACATCGGGCAGCTTCTGCGGGGCATGAAGCGACAGTCCAGCTGCTTCTTGAACGGGGCGCTATTTGCTCTACCTTCGACTCTGAGGGAGAGACTGCACTTCACGGAGCAGCGGCTGGTGGACACTATTATGTCGCCAAATTACTTATGGAATACGGTGTCGGAATTGATGAGTTGACAAAGAATACCGGAGAAACGGCACTGCACAAAGCCGCATTTGGGGGGCATCGGCTACTGGTCGATTTTCTGCTTCAGAGCGGTGCCAATCGTTTGGCCTCAGCAAAGGATGGGACGATACCACTGCACAGAGCTGCATCTTGCGGACACGGATCAGTTGCTCGAGCTCTCCTCAAAGATCTCGCGGATCAGCAAGTATCGGCAGCGAAGCACAACGGAGAAACCCCAATTCATTGTGCCACGCTGGGTGGTTATGACTCGATGGTTACCCTGCTCATCGAAAACGGCGCGGAGGTTTCAAAGAGGAACTGCCGTGGTGAAACGGCGCTGCATGTTGCGGCATATGCGGGACATATTTCGACAGCTTTCATTCTGCTCGATCACGGCGCCAGAGTCACAGATAAAACCGACTATTCCGAGAATGCAATTGATAGAGCAAGAGCAGCTAGTCATTCTGTGCTACGAGATCTCTTATGGAATGAGTTGTCATGAAAGGTATAAAACGCTGGCTATCTCCATCAGCTAGAACACCTGGCGCAGAATATTGTGAATATAGGATCTAAATACAATCGTAAATATTCACAACCGACTCCTTATCATCCAAGATCCCAGAATTCTTTCTATTGCATGTGCTGTTATCCACCCAAGCCCCCAAATGGAATTGACACCACTACCGAACTACCGAAGCCAAGACATTCGAGTGATAGCACATGAACAAAATGAGTACGGATTAATGAAAGCGAGCAGAATAAGGCGGCTAGTAAGAAATCATTGACGCTTTTTAACATCAGTATTCTTTCGATGAAAGTGTATTAAGTGACAGGGTTAGGGTTTCTGACTGTCTTGGCCAATGTCAAATGTTGCCATTCCCGCGATTCACAATTCTTGCCGAAGAAACAGTGTGGTGATGGACACAATCTTAACTACATGTAGTATACGCCATCAATATTTTGCGTGGCATGTGGGCTTCTCTTGCACCACCGACACCGCTCTTATCTAGAGACTGACGAGCCACAGATTTCCACAAGCCCTAGGCCTGAATACAGACCATAGGTTCGGCTTCTGTTTGACACAACTCGAGTAAACTACCTATATGTAGTGGCCTCCACCCCTGAAACGTAGTGCAGAGGGCCGGTTCCTAGTACGTACTCTTCGATTAGATTAGGTTGTTTTATAGCTTATTCAATAACAATTCGTTTGGGCCGTGTAAATCCCTTCGAATTTGACACTACCGTGAAGGCTTGGTCCCGGCCCCTTTGGCTCGCCAACACTTCTATATAGTAGTTCCCCCCCCCCAATAAAACCCAAGGTTTTTTTAACTACTCCATATCAATTCTAGGGCGAAACCGCCAGGTCTCTAGATCTGAAGGAATACCCTAGTCTCAGATTATAAACGCCATAGTCGTGTACTCCAGCTGCAGTGAGACTTCGTGGATAGAGCTGCCCTATATATGGCCAGCCTGGACTTTCTGGATGGATCAACCTGTCAGAAAAGGAATTCTCGTGCATGGGAATAATATATACATAATCTTGGATTGAAGCTATACAGAGATAGTACATCCTGGGGTAGAAAATAGAAAGTAATATCTATTTACACGTCGTCCGTGGGCTGCCTGATCATATGGTATCACTCGATGAAACCTTTAAGGTTTAAAGAACCGGATACAGGTATTTGTATCTACCTACATGCTCCATGTGTGCGCTAGAGAGATTGTGCGTAACATAGTGGATAGATACGTCATTTGAAGTTGTGAGACATTGAGGCAGAACTGTATCACCATTGTCGTCATCACCAAATTATGATCTTCATCACCGCCACCGCCACCTCCACCTCCACCTCCATCCATCCTTTATCTCCAACTACGATGAGGTATGTCTGGTAATGGTATCGTGACTGCTACTGCTTGAGGAATATTGGATTAGTACTAGGCGCGCGCCTGACCAGCTACCGTCATTTACTCCCTACTCACGAGTCACCTCACTGAGATATCATAGACCAAGATTTTGAGGGTTGAGAAAGGCCTGTTTAATTTATTGCTTATTCCAGCAGATGCATCAGGGCACACAAGGAAATGTCTACTCAGCTGGTTATATTCAACTCCCCAAGTCATGGATGGATGACCCGTCCTCTGATCCATTCGGAGACACCGACCGGGTCTAAAGCTGCCGGACAACCAAAGTAACTGATATGTGATTCCACGCACTTAAAGTAAGGATCTATCACAGTGAAGCCATTTATCCCGATAAATAAATATGCAGGTACCGTTATGAGCCTTTTAGCACACACACATCTATCCCGAGATGCATCTGGAAGTAAACTACTCTAACCAGGCTTCTACTAGACCTCCCATAACCTTTTTTCCAGATCGTGTAATCAGTGATTTCCACAATCAATTACCTGGCTTAGCACTCATTGCATAACTTGGGAGCCCCGAATCGGTTACGACACGGTACGGTACGAGAAACCAGTGAAACCTCAACCTCGCGATCGCTTGTTGTACTACTCTAATATCGTCCCGTGGGTGTAGTAGTCGGTCTACTGATCATTAACTTACCCGTTAAGATCTGCGTTGAAGAACTACTCTATAGTATGTTCCATGCCTGGCGGGTAAGCGGATCGCCTGGATGGATAAACGGCAAGGGCCAGATCATAAAGAATTACTACATCACATAATGGAATTCAGGTACATGATGTTTAGGATGCTGTTAACTGGTTTGAACACACTACCGATCGACCGCGTATTTGTTCGTTGCTACTATGTCAAGATTAACAGATCACATTGGGTTCATAAAGCTAAAGACCCTAGATAAATATTAGAGTTCTGTACTCAGCTCAAAACAGTGTGCTTTGACGCCCAATGAATAAATAAATAATAGGCTTTAATTATAAGAAGGGTTTTCGGCTACAAAAATCCGGAGAGGAGGTTGCGAATGACGGGACGGGACTGTGGAACAGCCGCATCTCGGCCGGAATAAAGGTCCTAACCAACTACTAGCTATCTTCACCATATCCATGGTAAGGTCCAGGTTTCCATGTATGACCATGAGGAAATGCTTGATCTGTTATGTATAGATACACATCCTTCTATCTAATCCTACTTAATTGTACGATCAACGGGAGTCATCAACCTCGGTTGGTCTAGTGACTTTCGATGGAACCAATATACACTGCATCATTCGGGAAATATCTCAGATCATGGTCCGTAACTAATCAGCAGAATTTAGAGTATTTTTCTCTAAACGGAATTAATTATTTCCGAGTCTATGATCGAGAGGATGTTCGATACACCGGATCGATCGGCTTGACCTAGCACCGGGCCCGAGCAATGCATGCAGGTTGCATGTAGAGTAGATATGTACTCTATCACTTCCGAATTCTAGAAGTGAGTCGCTGATACTATTGTTTAGTATTATTAACGCAGCTATCAAAAACTAGCCATATGAGGATATCAAAATACTACACTAACCACTTATATCCCAAATGGGGTGAGGCTGTGACCCAGTAACTAGCGACACACGTACATTGTGGAAAACATCGTTTGTAATTACTGTGATGGTCACCTACAAGGTGAGAAAGTGGCTGCCTTATCTGATCCACCCCCCCCCCCCCTAAGGCACCGCATGTTTAGACCCCCCACTGCCCTGTATTGTGGTTACACCGCTATATGAAGTAGGTTAAGTAGATATTCTACTCGGTTGGTCCGGCCATGGCGCTAGCGTGCCCTAAGTACTAATACGAGCTTAATGCGAGTTTGTACTACGGTACTAACCTAAGCACCTCTTGCTGGGCATGTATTACCCTACTTTGTGTACGTACATGTACTTTTTAATAGAAATCAGCTGAGTTTCTACACATAATCACTTCGATTTCTGTGCAGATACTACTGACTCGATACGAGTTAAGAATTACGAATATTTGAATGACGTACTAGAAATAACCACTACCGTGCAGTACACTAACTGGATGACTTTCCCACAGAAAATTTAGAACCTAGATTTTCTGGCAAAGGCTCACGAATTACAACCAATCATATAACTAGTTTCCAGGTTTCTGAAGTTTAGAAATCTGAACCGACCCCCCTGTTCAGATTCAAACTCCTTTCCACGAGAAGTCATCCACTATGGGGACATATCTATCTTTAGGTTTCACCGTACGTAGCTGGCCGAGGTTCGTGCGCGCGTCGTGTGAGCGCAGCTCTTAGGCAACCGCATCGGAATGCTATCTACTCACATATATCATCTTCCCGGCAGTTCGGACTAATGGCTCTTATCACAATCCTACAGCAATAAGCATTTTTGCATCACGATGTTTTTCTCCTAGACAATCGGACACAAGGAAATACCCCCGGTACGGCATGTGGTATCAGTACCGGGAATCGGAGCACCCATGTCCGCTCATACGAGAAGATCTTCGCTCTGGCCAAGGATCATCACCGGCTATTTGTGCCAAAGCCCTAACCTTGAGTGATTTAGCGAGTGGCTTGGCGGGTGTCAATCGTGTCGACACTGGACCGACCTGAAGGCTTGCTACGAGCGTGTGATCTTGAATCAGCATGTGAGCCAGAGACACATACGCTGAAACTACGTCCCTCCGGAATGAAGCTAGGTGTCATACCTTCTGATAATCAAGCTGTTGGGATTACCTGGTAGCCTTGCGCTGACTACCGCAGCCAGGATTCGGAGGCAGTCAGTTTTAATGATAGATGACAAAAGATGCGAGCCAAGGTAGTACCTGGCTAAAGAGGTTATCCATGAAGCTTACTAGAGGAATCATATGCTAATTATTACTATTTATCGTCAGCGAATCATACAATATCACTCGATAGTTCTAATTCGTTGTGCTACCCCGAACCGTAGGGCTTATGATCAATTAATTGCCTTGCAAATCATGCACCGATAATCATTAGTACATCACGAGGATCATCTAGCTCTCCCCTGATCCGACGATTGGCTAGGCGATATGAAACAAAGGAAAATTACTTTCAGTGGTTCAATGCTCTCCAGGCAATTAAGCGTTAGAAACCTCCGGGCGCCCGAATAGCAAAATGCAATACAAAGTATAATACTTTATCACAGTATCATATGATCTATCATCAAGGGCAAGAACGTCTGCGGTGAAGACTAGGATTATACAGTATATGTAGTTACTCTATATACTAACTACACCATAGCTATGGTCGGTAATATAATATAGGTACTACAATTTTACATTGATAAAGAACGCCGTGCTACGGTTTATTTCACGCAGCTTCCATTTTGGGAAAATTATCAGAGAGATGGGCCTTATATTACCTCAACCTCGTAGAGACTATGTATACATCGGATCCGGAAGACTCAAAGGCGCCGGCTTCTCACGTCCCCGGCCGGGGATCTTGTGCGAGAGGGTTAGGATACTAATTCATGCGAATTATATAGTCCGACACACATAGATGGTCTTTACCGGCGCCTACTTGGGCGGCCATTTTACATACACTACATCTTATTACCCAGCTGGACCTCTTGGCCCTGATTCACACAAGTCACTTGCAATATAATGTTAAATACACCTACAGATGGTTTATGAGCCATATTGTTCGCTGAATTAATCGGAGCTTCGATCCTGGGCTCGTGACTGAACGATTGATGGTGCAATTAATGCTACAGTCACAATGCCATAGCTGCGAGGTAATCTTTTGCTCGGCCTATGCATATAGTAGATAGCCTAACAATACAGAACTACCTGTCTCTTTATTTTCCCTTTGCTCATTATACTCATTATACTCATTAAGTATTATGATAGAGTCTTTTCTGGTCTTGCACGCAATTAGATGTGACATGAGGCTTCACCCCTTTTTGGGTTAATTCTTGATATGTAGACGCTAGAGAAGGAACTAAAAAAACCCCTCCTAATATGCTTAAGTATATCCTCACGGCCGGCCGAGATTTCACAGCAATACGCGCGGAGTATACTCTAGAATCTCAATTCCTGGACCAATGCATGCGCAGTATGCATGTATGTGACATACCCTAATTAGCTAACTTTCTTTTCAACCCCTTTTTCTAGCAAATGCGTACGTGCCGTTCGTTTCGAGCCGTTGGCTAATAGATTGTAAGTAGCTCATGATCAAATCAACCATATAATCATAATTAAGCTATAAGGTACATGTCTTTTATGTTGGGATTAATTAAATCCCGCTGTGCGATCGTCAGGCACCATTCCAACCACTTGGCAATCGAACGGCCATGGCAGGGCACAGCGCGGCACAAACTCGGAGACTATCCATACATGTAGTATCTACTTATCGCCCACAAGCCACACAAGCACCCCCTTAACGACGGCCAAGCCACGAGTAAACTTGGCTATCCGCTTTAGTTCGATCCGCCTGCGTATACGTAGTACTACCACTACACACCGTTGGATTCGAGTGTGTAATTAAGATGCGCCTGAATAACTACATGTATTTGTTACTGAAGGTACTCCCAAAGTACAAGCGCGGTCTACATGACACGAAGGACAGCAGCAGCAGCTAGTAGTGGTAACAGCTAGAAGGATTCGAGATCTAGAGCCTGAATTGTACCGCTATATTTTTGATAATTATAAGAGCACGAGTTGACGTGACGCGTAATCGTCCCCAGAGGGAAAGGTAACCGAACTCGGATATATACTTCATGCACGTATTATTTGCGGTAACTGAAGTACCCTTCCTTGTCTTAGACTCTTCTTAGGCAGGGTAGCGGAGAGTACCATACTTACGTACGTACTGGAGCCTCATGGTTCTACCCCCCCTGTTAGGGAACGGATAAGTAAGGGTCCTTTTTTTTGGCTCTAATATAATTTATTATTCTGTTTCTCTTCTCTTTAATTTCCTTTTGTAATAACCTTTTTCCTTTTTGCTAAACTGCACCCTCCTCCCCATCCAGCTAGGTCTATAGAACATCCTTAGCTATAGGACACCTCATTCTACTTACTACACGGGTTGAGTCACTGGCCAGGGCCGAGGCCGAAGGGGTACGTTGTTTATATAGATGTAATTATGCAGGTACAATGTTTACTACATGTATCTTGCCCCTCTTGTGGGACGAGATGGAGGTCGAACCGGGGTATATACTACGAAATATGGCGGGATTTAGTACTGCACTCGTGCGGCCGGGAGCCCTGAGCTGCCGTCGCCGCGGCAGCATAGCATAGGCCTGGCCTACTATATTTTTTGTTTTGTTTTGTTTGGGTTTAATTCTTGTGTGGAGATTGGGCCTCACCGCGCGCATGGGAGGAGAAGGGCATTTTTGATAGATTATGGGACGCCGAGGAGAAGGAGAGGAGGATTAAAAATAGTGTTGCATGAAGCGGGTGCACGATAGGTGCAGATACGTACAACCTGGAAGCTGGCAGAGGAGTTGGACCTGGTCGTGCGATTAATCATGACCTGTAGCTGAGTAGTCTCGTTCCCAGATCACCCCATTAATATTTCTTTTGATGGTGTTGCAATTGTAGTTGAGTATGTACACATGTACGTACATGATGTACTTATCTCTTTGGCCGTTATGTATTTTTCATTCCAGATAGCTTTCTAGGCCCGATTAGGCGATTAATAGATGTATACATGTAATTAGGGAATGTTTACAGCGGGTCCACTAAACTGCACTTTAAGGTCCGCTATATTTACCTGAGCAAAGTGTTGCCTAAAGGGCTTAGTAGTAGTAGGCCACTCGAAGTATGTATATCTAACTTAGTCGCATCAGCTGAGTGAGGTCCGTCCAGTGCCAGCAACGCCCCTGATGCCAGCCTATCGATAAATTTCCCACGGACTCTATTGGACTCTCTACCGACATGATCCCGATGGCAACAACTCGCTTGGAGAATTCGTTGCGTGCTCTGCTATTATCACGCCTCCTATAGCTAGATATAAGCTTTATCTGCATGCCCCTTAGTTTCTGGTTAGATGCCCACGCGACCAAAGCCCCACTCATGGACACATGAAGAATAGAGAGGATGAAATATATAGCGCATGTATTAAGGTGCTGCGTGTACCCTACTGCTCCTACCTATGTAGAGAGCTGCTGCCAGCTCCATACTGCTTGCTGGTTACTACGACTGTTACTATTGGCTTGGCTTGCGCCGCGTACATGATACATGCCTTAGGCAGGTGTAGGAGGGTACTTCATGTACTTGAAATATGTGCCTTGCAATTATAGCGAGTAGCAGGCAGCGGTGGCAATGGGGTGAATCAGTGTTGTCGTCGCCGTTCTTGTTGTTGTTGCTGTTGTTGTTATTGTTGTATTTTATTGTTACTTGCACAGCTGTGTGGGTAATAAAATTCGTCTACTCTTCTCTGCGACCGCGTTGGATCGAAAATAGTAGTGGTACCAAGAATTAAGTGTAAATTGCAAGATGGAAGAGAAGAAGAAGATACATGTAGATGATCTGAATGTAGCTCGATAGATACAAGTAGATATAGAGCCAAGCCGGCAATACCCACTAGAGAAGTACCTAGATCGGGTAGAGGTGTGGATGGGTGGGTATGTGGGTGTGTGGTAGAGCAAAGATGTTTATTCTTCGCCGCTGGTGATCTGGAACTGTGTGTGTGTGTGCATGATAGACTATTGTGGCTTAAGCTTCTTCTTCCTGTCTCACTTCTCAGGTCGTACACATTGTACTCTCCCTTCCCATCCTAAGCGAAAGACCCTCCAACCACCCTCCCCCCAGGTAGGTCAAGTCACTACCAAATTAAATGTACCCCATCGGCTAATTATATATAATGATCCCTGGCGGAATGGAATCTGTGACCTACCCCGCGGGCAGGTTCCGATCCGGACCCTACTTTCGCGGTTGCTATCTTGGGAATGGCTGGGATGGTGAGGTGGTGGAGGTGGAGGTGGTGCGTTGGGTTGCCAACATACTTAGGTGGGATCGATTAAGGTATAGCGAGCGAGTGATTCTTGGTGATTGCGGCTCAGATGTTGGCTGCATACATGCTAGCATAGCTTTACATTCCATTCCAATACTCAGCCAATAGTAATACATGTATGTAAAAGTAGACAGCCAACCAGCGTACTATCTGACTGATATATGTAGGTACATATTTGTGAAATAAAAGTAAAGATGGGCTGTGGTTGGAGGTGAGTAAGGCTCTAATAATATTTGTTCATTGTAGGTATCACAGGCTGGCTGGCTGGCTGGGCTGCGCAAATGGGCAATAATCGTCGCTAATTAGTACACTTTCTCGGCTTCCGGGGCCCCAAGCTGGACTGTGTTACTATTTAGTGTTCAGTGTACAATGCTGCGGTTAGAAGATCGGTCTGGTGATGGGGCGGTTGTCATGGCCAACGGGGGGGTGTACAGCGCCGGGAATAGTTACTTTCTAGAAAACAGGTTCGTGGGTAGGGGGGGATGGGATGAGTGAGCGAGAATTTTAATTTTGTAACTTTGTGACTTTGTAACTTTGTAATCTTGTAAACGAGTAGGAATCCCGAAATACCATTTTTTCTTTTATTTCCCTTTTTTTTCGGTTTTTGTTCACAGCCTCGGGGGTTGCAAGGTAGGGAAGAGGGTATTCTCATATCGAGATGAACTGAACTAGGGGGGGGTGAAAAGTGTACTATCGTACTATGTTACCATGGCTAGCTAACGGACGGAAGAGTGCAGTGCCTGAGAGAAACTGCCGCATGGCCGGGTGCATGTCATATTGCTAGTTAGACGGATAGATTTGCCTAGGTGCTGTCACGTTGCATAGGTATGGGAAGAGGAGGAAGGACTCGGGGGGTGTCCATGAGGTGTTGTAGAGTAGATAATACTCTACCGGGGTGGGTGAGGATGTAGGTGGTACTTCTAGGGTGTGTGGTGTGTAATTGTGGTTGGAGGATAGATGTTTAGTTAGGTATGCGATGCGCAGCTAGCTAGTTAGTTAGTTATGCAGCAGCACAGGTGTGTCTTAGATTTGAGCTTCTCGACGATGAGCAGAAAGAAATATATAAACCCCACCGCCAGTCCCCCAAAATTCACAATCCATCAGCTTCAGCTTCAGCATCACTCACCAGAGCTACTGGGCTTTTAATTACTCCTTCTATTTCTTCTCCATTCGCTTTCTATAATATTTCGATTTTGGAATTGAATTTAGTAATGTTCGGTCTCAACATCTTCGCGCATCTTGCGCTACTCGCAACGGGGGCAGCTGCCCTTGCTGTGCCAGTAAGCAACTATAATCCTGGGGCGGCCTCGGGACTCCTCAAGAGGAATCCCCCGGGCAAGGGCCATTATGGAAACGACACTGGTATTACCCCGGGGAAGAATTGGAATTCGCCGAGTAACAGGGGTGCCTGGTTGGACGGGTATGATATCAATACCGACTGGTATAATGAGTGGCCCGTTACGGGTGTTGTGCGCGAGGTGTGTAGTTTTTTTTTTTTCTCTTTCGGATTTGGATTATTGGAAGCTGATTATTCGGGATGGTGATAGTACTGGCTCACGGTCGAGAACTCAACGTTTGGGCCGGACGGGTATGAGAGAGTGATGTTGACGTTTAATGGCTCGTATCCTGGGCCGACCATTGTTGCTGGTATGGAGTTTTACTTTCCATCGTTCTAAATCTCTGTGTTGTGAGTGTAGTACTGATGATTGTGATTGGTGGTTACTAGATTGGGGTGATACTGTACGCATCCATGTCAAGAACAACATGCAGCTCAATGGGACTAGCATCCATTGGCATGGTTTGCGACAACTTATGACTACCGAGCAGGACGGTGTGAATGGAATCACTCAATGTATGTCTTCTCCCCTCCTCCTCCTCCTCTCCCTACCCCCCCCCCCCACCTCTCCCCCTCCCATACTTCATCGTAACTTTGTAAAAATACATGTAATACGTATCTGGGCGTTTCTCTAACACCGTACAGGCCCAATTGCCCCCGATGACAGCTTCACCTACGAATGGACTGCCACCCAATATGGTACCTCTTGGTACCATTCACACTTCTCCCTCCAATACGCTGATGGTGTTGTTGGTGCAATCGTTATCAACGGCCCTACCTCTGCCAACTACGATGAAGACCTCGGTCCCCTCTCGATCACCGACTGGTACCACGGCACAGCCTTCTCTTTATGGGACCTCGCACAGACCGGTGGCCCTCCACCAGCCCAGAACGGCCTGTTAAATGGAACAAACATCTTTGACTGTTCTGGTAGCACTGACACCGCCTGCGTCGGCGGCGGAAGGCGCTTCGAGTTCCCGGCATTTAAGCCTGGGAAAAAGTACAAGCTCCGTCTTATCAATACCTCCACCGACACCCACTTCAGGATTTCTCTCGACGGTCACCGCTTGACGGTTGTTGCGGCAGACTTTGTCTCCATCACACCCTTCACAACGGAGTCTCTTAGTATTGGTATTGGCCAACGCTACGATGTGATTATCGAGGCCAACGCCGCCCCAGATAACTACTGGTTCCGTGCCACCATCCAGACGACCTGCAGCGCATCCAACGCCATGGCACTCAACGTTAGGGGCATTGTCCGCTATACCACCGCAACCTCAAAAGGCGAGCCCACCACCTCCGCCGGCAACATGACCGACAGCTGTCTCGATGAGCCGCTCAATTCCCTCGTCCCTGTTGTTCCCAAATCCCTCGTCCAAACCAGTCTCTCCGACGCACAGGACGTCGGTGTTGACCTTACGAATATCAATGGCCACTTCAGATGGCGACTCAACGGTATTAGCGCGGTCATCAACTGGACCGACCCTACGCTCCTCAAACTCCTTGACGGCGAATCCTACCCAACCGACTACCACGTTATCGACCTTCCGGTGGCCAACCAGATGCACTACGTTATTATTGAGAGCACCCTCGGTATCACCCACCCTATTCATCTCCACGGCCACGACTTCTACATCCTCGCCCAGGGTGCTGGTGCATACAATACCTCCACCGCTCCCATTAACTGGACTAACCCCATGCGCCGCGATGTTGCTATGCTCGCCGCCTCCGGCCATTTGGTAATTGGCTTCGAGACCGACAACCCGGGCATCTGGCTCATGCACTGCCACATCGCCTGGCACGTCTCCGGCGGCTTTGCGCTGCAGTTTGTCGAGCGCACGGCTGACATCCTCACCGATATCACCATTGACCAGACCTGGCATGATACTTGCACCAACTGGAACACGTACGATGCGTCGGGAATTGATCCTCCACAGGAAGATTCGGGATTGAGGAAGATGAGATTCTAGATCTAGGCTCGGACTTTGAGCTCAAATTTCTACATATTGTTTAATTTGGTTCCCCCTTGGGTGAACTCGGGTTAATGGTGCTGGACCGGGTACTGGGTCACTAATAGCCTCTCTCCTACCTACTACTATGTCTTACGGCTTTGGCTTTTGGCTTTTTGTCTTATTATGACCCTTTATGTCTAACACTCTTCTTCTCTTCAGGGGACTTTCTTTCCTTTTTCATTTTGCATCTTGCATCCACACTTTTTCGTTTTTCTTTTTCGCTAGTTTATTTCCAATGCATGATGATAGCTAGGGTGCGGGTTTGGGTTTTGGATCGGGTTTTGTTTAAATTTTTAGAAAGAAATAATAGGGCCACAGGCTACTTTTGTTATGAATCCATTTTTCTCTCCAAATTTTCAATCCCAAGCGGGCTTATCCGGTAAAAGATATAGATAGGTACATGCAACATACATGAAGCATGTGCAGTTGAGGTGAGGTTGCGAAATAAAAGGTCGATTACTGATCATTACCCTTGTACAGTAGGGTCCCTCGTTGGTTTGATTGGCTGGGAGGGCAATGGGGCTCGTGCGGGTGCCCCTTTTGGATGCCCCAAGCCACTTGCTGGCTTTACGGGCTTCTTTCTAGGCAAATAGGCATCGGATAAACATCCACTTTTACAGAAACAGTTTATGACATCATACCACACCTGAGTAAATACATGTAATGTAATTTTTAGGGTTATTTCCGCCTGGTACCTTGGGCCTTAACCCCGCATTCTGGTTCGCTAAACCCCCACCTCCAAACTAACATCATCATCATCATCTATCTCTCTTGTCTGTCTCACTACAACAACAGTAGCAGCAGGCAACGTCTAATTCTTCTATTAACAAGTATTGTGAGTTTGTATTGTTATTTTTGCTTTTTTTGCACAGAAAAAGAATTCGCTCAAGCTGCTCTCTGCTTATCCCACCATCATGTGGGCGTATTCTTCCTCCTGTAGCCGCTCACTGAGACTGAGACCGTTGCTGTCGCCGCTGCTGAGTAGGTTCACGTTTACTAGCAGGTCCGGTGCCCGAACTATGGCTACATACACTACCAACACATCCAGCTACAGGATGAACCACACCATGTATGTGCCTACCTACTCTACATAACCTACTTACCTACTCCTCGATATGATTCCCATACACACACATACATACATACACAATCAAACGCCTTAGCTGGAGGCTGACACACTCCACCATGTCAACCCAGGTTGAGAGTCAAGGATCCTAGGAAGAGTGGTATGTTACACACTAGTTTCCTCCCCTCCCTACTCCCGGGAGCAGCTGATGAAAGGCTGATTTGGAAAAAAAAAAAAAAAAAAAGTCAAATTCTATGAGGACAACTTCGGAATGAGCTTGGTCAGGAAGTCAGTACCACCCTCCCTGTCTTTGAGTAGATTTTTATTGTGGTTCTTAGAGATGGGACGAATATCAGTCAATGTTTCAGATGGATGTCGCAACTCTTTCTTCCACCCGTGCACCCCCTGCTGACGTGTTGAGACTATGATTCGATTCTAGGCTGGATTTTGAGGAAGCAAAGTTCTCACTCTACTTTCTCGCGTTTGACTCTCCCAAGGCTGTGAGCCATGGAAAGGAATGGACGGAGCGGGAGGGGCTGCTGGAGCTTACCCATAACTGTGGATAGCCCCACCTCAACTGGTTAGAGTCAGATTGCTGATCATAATCCCGGGATCGTGATGTAGATGGTACAGAGAATGATCCGGAATACAAGGTTAATAACGGGAACACGGAACCTCACAGAGATATGTTCCCCCCCCCCCCCTCTTTCTGCCTTTGATAGAACGCTCAGCTGACGCTAGCGAGTTGTGGGTGAGTGTAACACGCTTTGGTCATATGTAGGATCATCCCGACGATTAAATCAATCCCGAGCACTCAGCAGAGTAGGAGTGGCGGGGAGGATCACGATTATGCAGGGCTGATGGAGAATTAGTGCGTTTTCCGTGGATAACATCGAGAGTGCCTGTGCGCGCCTCGAATCAAACGGCGTCAGCTTCCAAAAGAAGCTCACCGACGGCCGCCAAAAGAATATTGCCTTCGCTCTCGACCCCGATGGCTACTGGGTAAGCTTTTTGAGACAAAAACCGGCCCGGTCGGTGGTGAGACATGCATTTCGCGCTAACTAAAACCCCAAAGGTCGGGTTGATCGCACAAGAAGGAAGCAGTTCGGAAGCAACAACTACGGACCTCCAATCGTACCGTTTCAACCACACCAGGATTCGGGTGAAGGACCACGAGAAGTCACTACAATTCTATCGCTCCGTGCTGGGGATGAGTCTCCTCCATACCATGGAAAGTCCGGAGGCCGGGTTCAATTTTTACTTCCTCGGGTACCGCCAGCCAGGGTACCCAGAGGGCCACCACACTGGTGAAGGAAACCCTTTTGCATCGGTGGAAGGTTTGGTGGAGTTGGCTTGGAACTATGGCACGGAGGATGATAGGGGCTTCAAGTATCACAATGGAAATGACCAGCCTCAGGGCTTTGGGGTATGATTAGTGTCACAAACTTTGTTTTCTCCCCCGTGACCTATATCGGACTGACATGCCACTTCCCTTCCCAAAGCATCTTTGCATCTCTGTTGATGATCTTGACGCCTCTTGTGCTCGATTTGAGGATCTCAATGTTAACTGGAAAAAGCGATTGACCGACGGCCGGATGAAATCAGTAGCTTTCATTTTGGACCCTGATAACTACTGGATCGAGTGAGGTTTTCCTGTAGAAAAAGGCCATATAGTCAGGGGTTGTACTAATAGATTTTACAGAGTTATTCAAAACGAAAAGCTCAAAGCCAGGGCCAACTGGTAAGGCAGGATTTAGTGCGCTTCTAAGTTTAGTAAAATGCCACTGTTCGGCCCGTCCGAGTGCGGGCTTAAGCGTTGTACACGTTTCTGTTTTCTCTTTCAGCTTTCGATTTACAGTTATTTTTCAATAACACCAAGGCATACTTTATCGATGTGGACTGCATACAGCGATCAGGCATGCTTTCAATGCTTAATCTAGAAATTGTATGCCCATGTGGTGGCCACCAACAAATAAGAATTATCTTGAAAAAGTCTTAGATTCCCCTTAGTAGATGATATGGGCACATTTTCAGCCTGTATGGCCAGGATGTTTATTTAATGCATGGTCTATCTCCCAAATCCACCTTGTGCTTGTAGGAAACCGTCCAGAAAGAAAACCCCTATCAATTGGCCGTGCTGGCTGGTATTGTGAGGTGACCTTGACGTCAACCCAGGTCTTACGGCAGATTGTTTAACGAATGTAGAGTTGAATCACTAGTGAGATTCTGCGCTTACCTTTCCAGGATTTTTTTCCACGTATGTAATACATGTGGTGTTGACATAGATACTTATGTACTTATCAGTCAAAGAGAGCGGTGAAGCCCGTATTTTCCTTTCCAAGTTTAGCCCAGGCTTCCGAATAGAGGAAGGCTAGTTAGTGGAAACCGCGGCTGTATCATTGAAAAAATAATTTCAATGTGAAGGGTTCCCTGTTCAGCTCTAGGGTTTAGCGGGAATTAATTGGTTGTTATGTACGGTTGTTACCTGTAGCGATCATATAGGTTGATCACAACAAACCATATCCTGGTGAATACCTCTTTTAGTTCCCCCACATTTGCCCCGTCCGTAAAAAAACTATCATAGTTTGAACGAGAGAGGCCTAAAGAGGGTCCTGGGGTGAGGATGGAATGTTACAGCCGCACTTGCTGTCTTCTGTACCGAATCGCGGGCCAATGATAAGCGAATGGTATATATCATCAGACGGTTTTTGAATTGAGCCCTAGTTAGCTTGCATACCAAGGCGTATGTAGAGTAAGCAGTAGCGCATCAATGGTTATAGATATGTATGTCAAAGTTGACAGTTAAAAGGGCATAAATAGCTTAACTAGATACGCCACCCGTATTGGCTAGCAAGTTGGTTATTTATCCCCATTCCACATGTGAGAAGAAGGGGGGGCATGATAGAGTCATATTCCGAGAACTCTTCCAAACGATCGCTTTGCCTGCTTTGCCTTACCAGTCACTGATTGCCAGCGACGCCGATGGTCGTGGGCTTAGGGCTTCGCCGGATGTATTCCGGGTCCTGGATAATACGCTAGTGGCCAGTGCAGGTACAGGTAAGTACAGTAGGTTACCGTACCACAATTTGCACTTTTTATCTCGCTTCGCCTAACCTCAGAATTTTTTTTTTTTTCCCCTGCCTTGCTACCATGAGGATCTCGATATGTATTCTAGAGAGCAGGGTAAATTAGAGTAACTAACCAACCCCTACTACCACTACTCTATTCAGTGCTATATATAAGCGACAAACGCGCGTCTTTGCAGTGAACCCTTTTTCGGAAGTGGGAACCTGAGCCTGCCGAACCTCGCCCGAGTTCCCGAACTCCGAAAGTAAGGTTTAGTTTAGTCTTTCCCTTTCCCTTTTTTTTTTTCACCCCTCTTCCTTGTCCCTGTCCAATGGGCGCCGCCCCGTGGTCTTACCTCATGCAATTACCGGGGGTGTTGTCGAGAGCTTTTGAAGAGTCCTATGCGGGGGAGGCGGGAAATAAGCTTCTGAATGAGTGAGTCTCGGCGGCCTGGTAGGTAGGATTTAGGTAAGGGTTGTTGGTAGTATCGACCAGGGGGGGGGGATCCCTGGCGTTGAGAATATGGGGGGGGTTGGAACAGCATGGTCATGGGGGATCACTCGGACCTGAGTTGGAAAACTTTGTTTATTTCGTGCCAAATCTGTAAAAAAAAAAAAGAAATTGGATGGGTATACGTACGTACGTGACAGAAGGTCGGCCGAAGGGATATTTAGATATTGGCACATATGCAGCGTATATTGCAATTGATATCCTGTGTTTGAGGACACCTAGATCGGTTTATCCCAGACAATAGTCCGGACTGTTATTTGTTATTATGGGGCTCTATAAGGACGAGTGATAGGTTGTGACGCAAATTGGGGGGGTACTTTCCCACGGGTAAATTGACCCATACCATATAAGCGCAACGATATAGATATAGCTCAGCAAGTAAGTGCTTTGATATGGCGCTGCTGGTGGCTCGTCATGGGAAACATCTAGCATATATGGTATTTAGGGCGACAGAGGGTCACACAATAACGTGGATGCATACATACCTGCATCAGCCGAACCTCACTATCCATACATGTATTTTTTTTCGGCGGTGTACACCTGACCTGTCACTACCATGGGTTATGCATTGATTTTGACACAATTGTAACTTTACATGTTATTGAAACATCCTAATAAGTAGTGCATGAGTCCGGTTCTGAGACACGGAAGAAAACATTTCCGGCGATTTCAAGGTCGGGATCAGACAGAAGATATCATGGGGAAAATATATTTTATCTTGCTTTGAAGGCATACAACTGTATCCGTAGAAGTACGCTCAGCGCTTTATAATCGGCTCGTAACATTATAGTGACAGAATCATAAATAGTCACGATGTCTAAGTTGACTGGGGAAAAGTCACAAAATCCTAAGTAGTCTCCGTACTGACCCCATAGGATCTGCAAATATATGAACGTTTAGAGTTTTTTTCTCCGAGTGTCGATAAAGTTTGACATGGTAACAGCCTGTACCGCACGGATGGGTGCTTTCTGCCCCCGCTGCTGTGACACGGGCCCAGAACCCTAGGTTGCTACAGGAAGCTTACGAATCAGGCCATATCTGGAAAGTCACTAAAAAAACAAAAGTTCTTCCTACAGCAAAGTGACAATATTAATGCAAAAGTCATCGCAACTTTTAATTGTTTCCCTTCAACCGCATAGTTATATCGTGGCGGATTATGCCGAAGGCATACGTACTTACCGAATGAAAAGCTTGGTTATCCGATCCCTGGACTTTATCCACACGGCCCGGAAACCCGGCCGCTATTTAGGGATATATATATACTTAATACGTGTACTTAAGTACTTTATATCTATATAGATTGTGCTATATACTAATTTTTTCCCTTTAGTTATTGCCCTATCATACGCGTACAGCCAGGCCCAGTCCCCTAACTCGCGGTGGCCATCCGTAGATTATAAATTAATGTAATAGATATCGGCTGTATTCGAGCTACCAAAGTTTGGGAGGGGTGGCAGATCTTCAAGAACTCTGCCTGCACGGGTCCCGAGCGCCATAGTTGATGAGGTCTTGGCGATTATGCGTGTGGAGGTCCGCCAGGGCCAGTGTACCGCCGGTAACGCATTTTATAGGGCGTAATTAGAGTACAGCATGTGGTATAAGGCGATGAGCTGGCCGAGACAGTCTAGGACCCTTAATGTTTGAGGGGTGTGGTAGTACCAGCATCTTTCACAGTACGTGCTTGGACTAGGTCCTTTATCGAGGGCGTGATCCATATAGACGATGCAAAATAGTTTAGTGACCAAGGCGGCAATGTTGTTGATAGCAGCCTGGGTAGCGAGCGACCAGAACCTCGTATAGATCCTATCCTGCCATCTTGAGCAGTACTCGAAGTACCCATGGAAAGGCCGGGGTGAATAATTCCTCTATTCCTGCACCCAGGCCGTGGCAATCAATCGAGTCCGATGACATTTATGACCGGAGCTGCCAGAAACAAAACCCACGGCCAAAGTGTCCCTATCAGGGAATTAGCGGTGAATAGAATTCGGTTTGGAGGACACCTCAAGTAGATAATCCTGGCTCCACCGTACTTGTAGCCCCAAAGTTAGTTCTAGCTCTGCAGAAGAATGCACCTGAGGGGGTGACAGAGGATACGCGGGGTATAGAAGTTGATGAGTATGAGTAAAGCATAGAGCATAGTAGATGATGGGGGGGGGGGAGGATGGAGGAAGGGGGACGTGGGATTGGTGACTTGACTTCCGTGCACCTAAATGTACCACAACCGTCGTTGTCCCCCGACCGCCTGTCCCCCCCCCCCCGGCCTGCAAGTGTTAACGGGCCGTAAAGACAAGGGAAAAAAAGGGAAAAAAACAGGTGTAAGGGACCCAAGTCTAAATGACTAGTAAATATCACTGCACGTTGGCCCACTCATCTACCCGCCAAACCGCAGCTGGCAGAGGCTTTTGAGACCTGTGGGCTTCCCTTCCTGATTGCCGCTGCCGCTTCCAAGAAAGCATAAACGGGATCGATCGAGTGATACATCGTGAGCAGAACCCATAACAAACTAGCTGGAAACTTGCGAGTACCCGGTCTCTTAACAACAAACATGAACCTCGTGGTCCACACGACGCATGTAGAATAAGATCCATGGGTATGACCCTGTGCCTAATAAGTGCCCCGAGGCGGGAGGAGAAGGAGCGGGGAAAGAAGGGCTATTTCACGAGGCCAAAAAAAAGGATCATCCTTCTCACCAGCAAAAGACTTATGCCCCCACCCGGGGCAGCTTTCCTAGATTTTACGAGGGGTTAGTAGGGGGTTGAACCCGAGCGGCGTCGATCAGAGAGTGAACTCTATACCGCTCGGCCAGCAACCCCCAGTGAGAGAAGATGTCGATTTTACACTCTTGGCTGCGGCACGGCCTACAACAGACGCTAGCTTGGCAATGCCGCTTCCAAGAAAGCATACATGTAAACGGCGCCAATAGTGTGATTCACCATGATTATTTTTACACCTTTAGCTACGGGACCGCCTACAATATACAGCCACTCTTCAAAAGTGTTCGTGATTCATACTTTACCGCCCGACCATATAAAAATATCAGTTTGATTTGAAGCTGAATTTAGTCCGATATCAAGCCTTTTTGATTTTATGCCCGATATTTTAGATTAGGTCTTAATTAGCCTATGGTTTCGCTAAAGCTGATATTTAGTGAAGATTATGGTATATGATAATGCCGATATAAAATTGATTTTATTCACTGAAAGATCTGGATGCGCAGGTAGGCCAGTACTCGCGCTCCTTCTAGCATAGGTGAATCTCACAAATAAAACTCTGGATTATTTCTCGATTTAATATGTACATTTGTCTAACTATCTTCACTGCAGCCGCCTGCCTGCCTGCCTACCTACCTACCGTGCCTGCTTAATTCACCGCTTGATTCCGTGCTCTCAGGTACAGTGATTCTGTACTTTCAGGTACGGTGCGGTGCGGTGCAGTGCTTGATTCGCCCGTTTGGAGTCATTGGATTCACTACTGAATGCACCAATTACTATGTAGCTTATGTATGTATGATTAATCAAGGTAGGGAGATAGGAAGGAGTGGTGTAGGGGTGAAGGTGTAGAGGTGGAGGTGTAGGGGAGATGAAGGTGTAGAGGAGGTGAAGGTGTAGGAGAGCGCAGTAGTGAATGATATCTCTAAGTCTACAACCCTAACCCTATTCCTGCTGAGAGTTTTTGATAATCTGATTTTATTCGCGCATGCTATTCTCCAGAAAGAGCCTGATCGAGCTTTATTCAGCCCTAATTAGGCACCAAATATCAAGATTATTACCTAAACAGGCCGCCGAAATACGGCATATCCTATAGATAAAGCATATATCAAGCTCGTATCAGCTGTATCAGCTCTAGGTCTACAAAACAGGCTGATATCTTTATACGGACAGGCGGTAAAGTGCTTTATAAGATGGCCAGTGCTCAATGTGGCTTACGTTACAGAGTTGAATCAAAGAACTCAAATGTATCTGATAACAGAGAATAAAAACGCCATAAACATCTAATATTGATTTTAGCCTCCATTAAGTACTGGTAGCTTGGGATTATCAACATTTCAGTGCACAGTTTGATAACTGACTTGAGCCGGAAATGTCATACATCCGAATCACGAACACTTTTGTTGGGTGGCTGTATATAGATGGTAGCTTGGTGGTGATGGGGGTGGGGAAAAAAAATCGCTAACAAAAGACTTACGCCCCCACCCGGGGCAGCTTTCCTAGATTTTACGAGGGGTTAGTGGGGGGTTGAACCTGAGCGGTGTCGATCAGAGAGTGAACTCTATACCGCTCAGGCAACAACCCCAGTGATAGCGGCTGCCGTTTTTACGTTTTTGGCCGCGGCACGAACGCTAGCTTGGCAATGCCGCTGCCAAGCATAAGCGGTATCGGTCGAGTGATTCGTCATGAACTTACGAGCACCCGGCCTCCCAGCAAAGATAAACCCCGCGACGCGTGTAGGATATGACCACGACAAAATCAGGAAGACAGCGATTGGTGTAAAACCAAAACTACATGTATATAACGTGTTTCACTAAGAAACTAGCGATCGTCACCGGGAAAACAACCAGGTCCCATTGCAATTGATGAAAGATGGTAGGACTAAAGCCCAGTCTAATACGAAGCTAAATATGTTAGAAGTATGTACTCTTTGTTGTTTTTGGGTGGTATTTACTTAGGGTAGTGTGGTGGGGTACTTTCAAAAGACCCAAAAGGAGGAGAAGGACAACCACCCTTCACCACTCAACCTTAGCAAATACCATCTAAAATAGCCAAAGACATCTAAAGCGTTTCTGGATACTTGATTCACGCCAGCTTCAAAGTCTCAAATTATTAAAGTCCTGTTGTCATGGTTGATTACCCACCCGCGCGGTGATGATTGCTTTCCCGGTGAAACACGTTACCCCCAAAGACCCTTAGTTAGGCCTGACCCAGCTCTAATTATGCATGAAATATCAAAATTGATAACGAATAATGCTATAATAGGTCCCTTTTTTGACAAGGCTTTTATAGTTAAAGCTCTCGAGCTCCAAATACGGCTCATATTATATAGATGAATATGCGGACGAGCGGTAAAGTTTAAAAGACTGGGCCCTCTGTAATTTTATATGCAGAAGAGTCTTATCTAAAAAATGCTTTATTTGTTGTACAAAGCCTTCACCCTAGCAGGGCCCTACAGGGCGACTACTACACAATAAAATTTATTTGACCAAAAGAGTCGTATGTGGCTCACATGACTCTTATTTCCCCCCGCTCGAGCGGTGATGTAAGTACCTACATCCTATCCCACGATGTAGTACCAGCACTGCAATAAGTAGTACATAAGTACATAACTTTAACCCACCACCTCCCAGGCCAGACCCTTGACGCAGCTGAGAGACATCATTTCCGCCTATTTGTTATATGTACAGCCGAACGTACCCGCCTATGAAGGTGCCCGTATAAGAATAATCGCCCTGTAACGTCCTAGGGTATGTGTTAATTCACAGCCCATCCAGACTTTTTCAACACAAATCCACTCTTAGTATAAGGGTAAGCGCTGGCCAATAAGGGTACCAGATCTTGGTCCCGACGTACCTACTTGACTTACATGTACTTACAAAGTAGGTAAGTATGTATATGTGCTTATAGGTCCCGGGGGTGCACCACAAAGCGTGATACTGCGGTTAGCTATACATAGCTAACAGGTACTGAAAGATGGGAGGGTGGGTGAGCGGAAAAAAGCTACTAGGCTATTCATTTCATGGGGCCAAAAAAAAAAAGAGATCGCCAACAAAAGACTTTTACGTCCCCACCCGGGACGGCTTTTCTAGAATTTACGATGGGTTAGTTGAGGGTTGAACCTGAGCGGTGTCGATCAGAGAGTGAACTCTATACCGCTCAGGCAACAACCCTCAGTGATATCAGCTGCCCTTCTTACAGTTTTGGCTGCGGCACGGCCTACAGTACACAGACGCTAGCTTGGCAATAGGCGGGGGGTTGAACCCCGTAAGGGCAAGTGTCGTTTTTAGACTTTTACCCACGGGACGGCCTACAACTACAACACACACACAAGATCCTGCACTTGTAGGAAGTCTTGTGAGGTGACAAAAGTTCCCGTGATTTTGTAAAAGGGTGGGCCATGAACCAACTATAACTTGGCGACCACAAGAGATGTAAAGAAGGTGTTAGTATTGTTAGAGAGCTCAAGGTTGGTAGAACATAGTATCTAGGCTGAAGTCCCTATTACTGGCTTTTCGGGTTAGACTTTTAGGAAGTTTCTGTTGGTTGCTATGCAGAAATCACGAGAACTTTTGTCACCCTACAATACATATAAGTACATACATGTATGTAGGTAGAAAGGAAAAAAAAGCCGCCAACAAAAAGACTTACGCCCCCACCTAGGCAGCTCTATACCACTCTAGACGCCCATAGTGGAAGAAGATGTACTTTTGGCCGCGGCACGGCCCACTGTTAAGCCTTGAAATAAGAAAGAACAGAGCGAAAGGTGATGGCAAGCTCGTACGTTGTTTATTATCAAGCCACTGCGATAGGAGGCCATAGTCTTTAGTGGTGCTTGGAGTATCATTTTAAATAGACATAAAGAAACTAGCCTAGATTCGATCTCTGAGTTCGTGCTATTCTCTTGAGAGCTGATGGTACAATACACATAGAGCGGCGGGGGCGGGGACCGGGGGGGGGGAGGAAGAACAAGGGTTACTATTTTTATTCTACGGGGCAAAAAAATAAGCCGCCAACAAAGGACTTATGCCCCCACCCGGGGCAGCTTTCATGCCCACCCGCTTGCCTGTCTATGCCTGTCTGCCCTCTTGCAGCATGTGAGGAACCCAATACTTACTTTTTAAACCCTTCACCCGCACGGGGTGCTTGTCTGGGGCCACAACCTATAGCGCATCAGGTCCACCATACTCGCTAGAAGCCCGCGCACGTTAACCCCCTCCAAGCATCAAACGCCCACCACCCCAGGGCGGAGCGGGAGTGGGGGGTGGGGAGCGGGGGGAGTGGAGGGAGAGAGGTTAGTATTTACTTCGTCGCGAGGCCAAAAAAAAAAAACCAACAAAAGACTTACGCCCCCACCCGGGGCAGCTTTCCTAGATTTTACGAGGGGTTAGTGTGGGGATTGAACCTGAGCGGTGTCGATCAGAGAGTGAACTCTATACCGCTCAGGCAACAATCCCCGGTGACAGCAGCCGTCATTTTTACGTTCTTGGCTGCGGAATGACGCTAGCTTGGCGACGCCGCCCCTCCCTTCCATGCAGGCGGGAACCTACCATCATCACTACAATGTCAGTAAGTACATGACATGTACTTACTAGTCTCGTACCCATCCCCTATTTTGGTGTGGTTGGAGATGTATTGAGCACACCACATAAAGAAATACCGATCGGGTCTGGGAACGAGACTATGTACTTACCTATCTCTAGACTACCCAAGTGGGCCACTCACAATAGTAGAAGTAACCGTTCTTCCCACCCATACCTGTGCATGGCGGGGTCGGCCGTAGGGTGTTTGGAGTGTGCGGATCACGATATATCACTCGCACAATCCACCCGTGCGTGCGAGGGCTTTCCCCTCACCCAACCCACCTACCAACCACACCCACCCCCGGCCACGGCAGCACTGCACTATTCTCTCTCTACACATTCATCTCTACGCCTTCAACTCTACGCCTTCATCTCCACGCCTTCATCTCTACGCCTTCACCTCGGCAGCTTCTTCACCTCCACAGCTTCATCTCGGCAGCCTCTTTATCTCGGCACTCTCTCCATCTCAACAGCTTCATTTCTATGCCTTCATCCA
This sequence comes from Morchella sp. 2016-72, assembly GCA_024713865.1. Taxonomy (NCBI): domain Eukaryota; kingdom Fungi; phylum Ascomycota; class Pezizomycetes; order Pezizales; family Morchellaceae; genus Morchella; species Morchella sp. 2016-72. The sequence continues at coordinate 531,039 of JAMJEY010000019.1, forward strand.
TCCTTTCATCTACGCCTTCATCTACGCCCCTACCACCGCTGCAATTGAACACCCTATCATCGTCCAGACATGAGCTAATCGGTGAAACACGCGGCGAATCCAGCAGCGAATCCAGCAGCGAATCCAGCAGCGAATCCAGTAAATCCAGCGAAGTCGAGAACCTTTTAGTAATCGAGTAACATCTCTACACCTTCATCTACACCCCCCCTCCCCCTTTCCAAACATGACTTAATTGGTGAAGTAGGCATCGGGCCCATCACCCAACCCAGCGAATCTATCAAATCCAGCACCCAATCCAGCATATCCAGCACCAACCCAATACAGCGAATCTATCAAATCCAGCTCCAGACCAAGCAGCGAATCAAGTAGGCACGGCAGGCAGGCACGGCAGGCGGGTTAGCAGGCAGGTAAGCGGGCAGGTACGGCAGGCAGGCAGGCAGGTAGGAAAGGCTGCTAGTAGAGAGAAATAATCAAGGCTTTTATTTGTGAAATTCACCTATGCCAGAAGGAGCGTGAATACTAGCCTACCTGCACACCCAGGTTTTCCACCGAATAAAATAACCATTTTATAGGCATTATCACATATACAAAGGCTGAATATATATAACTCTAATCGAAGTCATAACGTTTCAAGGACATTATATAAAAAATACGAGAATTACAAGTAATATCAAAATGTGGTTAATTCGGACGTATGTAGGCATGGTATGGTATGATCTTCATATGGATATGCGTACGGGCGGTATGTACAAGTAGCTCTAATCGAAAACATAGAATTTCAAGGACCCTATAAAAACCACCAGAGCTTTTATCAGATTATACAAGTAATATTACCCTTCTCGGTATGATATTGTTGGTTGTCAAAAATAACCGGAAATCCTCGTTGCAACCAAAATTTGTATGAGGATGCAACTTCAACATCGCCTTCCGCCACAACCATAAGAGAAATAAGACAAAGGATAATTCTATGATCCTCAATAATTATATGGTCTAGGGTTTTAATACGGGCTCAAGCGTTGTACGTTCAAAATTTGGTTGTTGTATGCTATTTGCTTGGTTGCAAGGCTGATTTCCGGTTATTTTTGACACCCCACAATACATCTCATTTTTGCAAAGACCGCCCCCCTGCTGCCATGGCTCGTGGCAGAGGGGGGATCATTCTACAGGCGAGACCTTATAAGACTTTTCTGCATATAAGACTTCACGAGGCGGTCTAGATTTAGAAGATAGATACGGCCTCGCGGGGCAAAGAATTACTTAACTTTTCTTGCGCCCCCTCCCCTACAGCCCCCGCCCCCCCCCGCTCTTACTAGTAGGGTAGGCGTTTAACGATTAGGAGGGGTTAACGTACCTCTGCCAGTGTATGGTGGACCTGATGGGCCATAGGTTGTAGCCCCAGACAAGCACCCCGCGCGGGTGAATGGTGGTCTTCAGGTTTAAAATAAATATGGGGTCCCAGGTCCAAACCTCACATACTGAAAGCGGGCAGACAGGAAAGCGGGAACATGCAAGCGGGCACAGGAAAGCACTATGTGGGCGGGCAGGGCCAAAAAAAAATCAACAAAAGACTTACGCCCCCACCCGGGGCAGCTTTCCTAGATTTTACGAGGGGTTAGTGGGGGGATTGAACCTGAGCGGTGTCGATCAGAGAGTGAACTCTATACCGCTCAGGCAACAATCCCCGGTGATAGCAGCCGTCATTTTTACGTTCTTGGCTGCGGAATGACGCTAGCTTGGCGACGCCGCCCCCTCCCTTCCACGCAGCGGGAACTCACCCCCCCGTCGCTACAATGTCAGTACATGTAAGTACATGTACTTACCTATCTCTAGACTGCCCAGGTGGGCCACTCATAATTAGAAGTTTCTTCTCATCCATACCGCCCATACATGGCGGGGTCGTGGGGAGTGCGCGGATCACGATGTATCACTCGCATAATCCACTCGTGCGCGCGAGGGCTTTCTCTCTGCTAAACCTACTTACCAACCAACCACACCCACCCCCCCACCCCCGGGCCACGGCAACACCACACTACTTTCCATTCATCGCCATCCCAAATAAACAATCAAAGAAAGAAATAGAACACTGTCACCGACTTCCACAACACTACTAGGTAAGTAGCCAACTTGGCGCGTTCACTGTCTCGAGCCTCACCCATGCACCCACGCAGCAGGCAGTTTCCTCCCAGTAATAAGCGAATGAAAGAAAAAGCAAATTTCGAGGGTCAATTTCAATTGTGACCCCTTCTCCTTCCCATTCTCCTTCTTCACTCTCCCCGAGCAGCGCCTTCTGCATTTTTCCCTTGAATACTACTTTACCGCCAGCCCGTATAGAAATATCAGCCTGTTTTGTAGACCTAGAGCTGATACGAGCTTGATATATGCTTTATCTATAGGATATGCCATATTTCGGCCTGTTTAGGCGATAATCTTGATATTTGGTGCCTAATTAGGGCCGAATAAGGCTCGATCAGGCCCTTTCTGGAGAATAGCATGCGCGAATAAAATCAGATTATCAAAAACTCTCAGTAAGATAGGGTTAGGGTTGTGGACAGAGATATCTACGCCCTCTACACCTTCATCTCCTCTACACCTTCACCTCTACACCTTCACCTCTACACCTTCACCTCTACACCTTCACCTCTACATCTTCACCTCTATACCACTCCTTCCTATCTCCCTACCTTGATTAATCATACATAAGCTAATCGGTGAATTCAGTAGTGAATCCAAACGAGCCTGGAATCAAGCACTGCACCGCACCGCACCGTACCTGAAAGTACGAGATCACTGTACCTGAGAGCACGGAATCAAGCACCGCACCGCACCGCACCTGAAAGCACGGAATCCCTGTACCTGGGAGCACGGAATCAAGAAGTGAATCAAGCAGGCATGGTAGGCAGGCAGACAGGCAGGCGGCTGCAGTGAAGATAGTTAGACAAATGTACATATTAAATCGAGAAATAATCCAGAGCTTTATTTGTGAAATTCACCTATGCTAGAAGGGGCCTACCTGCGCATCCAGTGAATAAAATCAATTTTATATCGGCATTATCATATATATATCATAATCTTCACTAAATATCAGCTTTAGCGAGACCATAGGCTAATGAAGCCCTGATTTAAAATATCGGGCATAAAATCATAAAAGCTTGATATCGGACTGGAATCAGCTTCATGCAGATCAAACTGATATTTCTATACGGTCGGGCGGTAAAAGTACATACATGTAGCATGTATATATAGCGCCCAAACGGGTAAAAAAAAAACAAGGCATATTGTTATGTAAGTACTTACATGTACGGTCCTGCCCGCTCACTACATACTTACTCGCCTAAGTGCCTCCCTGTGCCCGCTTAAATCTGCCCGCTTAAATCTGCCCGGCCGCTTGAGTGCCCACCCGCTTACCTATCTGTACCCACCTACAGCATGTGAGGAACCCGGAACCCAATACTTACTTGTATACTACCTACTTTCTAAACCCTTCCCTCACCCGCACGGGGTGCTTGTCTGGGGCCACAACCTATGGTGCATCATGTCCACCATACACCGCCAGAAGTATGGGAGTTATCCCCTCCAAAAAACCAAGCGCCCATCCTACCCCCAAGAGCAGGGGGGGGGGGTAGTGCGGGAGGGAGGGGGCGCAAGAAAGGTTATGTATATAATTACGAGGCCAAAAAAAAAAGACCAACAAAAGACTTACGCCCCCACCCGGGGCAGCTTTTCTAGATTTTACGAGGGGTTAGTGGGGGGATTGAACCTGAGCGGTGTCGATCAGAGAGTGAACTCTATACCGCTCAGGCAACAATCCCCGGTGATAGCAGCTGCCATTTTTACAATCTTGGCTGCGGCACGGCCTATAGTACACGGACGCTAGCTTGGCAATGGGTGGGGGGTTGAACCCCGTGAGAGCAGATGTCGTTTTTAAACTTTTACCTACGGGACGACCTACAACACACACAGATGCTGGCCGCACTTGTAAGAAGTACATGTAGGTACATACACGTAAGTAGAAAGAAAGAAAAAACCGCTAACAAAAAGACTTACGCCTCACCTGGGGCAGCTCTATATTGCTCTGGGAGCCCTCAGTGGCCGGGGCTCGCCGCCGCCGCTAACATGTAAGTACAACAATGTACCTTTTAATACATGTATGATGTACTGGGCCACTCGAAACTTAGTACCTACATACAAGTATGTAAGCAACTGCATGTATATACGTATACTTCCCCCACCCATACCGCCCTTTCATCATGGTATCGACCGTAGGATTTTTTGGGGGGTGTGGGTCATGATATATCACTCGATCATTTATTCCCGCGGGGTGCGCATGATTTATTTATTTATTTATTTATTTATTTATTTATTTATTTATTTATACTTCATACTTGGGGTGAAGTTAATCATGTCCTAATTATTATTATTGCACTGGCAAAATCTCAATCCCACCAGACTCGAGACCCTATAGCCTACAGAATCACAACCACTAGCCCAGTCCGAGTATATAAAAGTCAAGCTACAGCCACCTCCCCACCAAAAAACAACTATATCCCACCTGAAATATCACGGTCAGGTCGGTTGCTATCGTGTGCGAGAGACAATACTTGATTTCACCGCAAGTATTGCACGGTGCCACAAGTAGTTGAACATGAGGGTAGTAACCATACAAACCACCTAACAACATCAAAATTTGAAAGTCGCGCTCTCGAGCTGACATTTTAGTCGTAGGTACTATCACAGCTGGAGAATCTATATCTAAGGTTCTTTTGCTCCATCTCCTTGCGCTTGTGGAGAAATACGTCTTTGAAGTTGCAATCCCATACAAATTTTGGTTGCAAGGTGAATGTTCGCTTACTTGTGGAAACCCACCATACATTAGAGGCTTTCAGTTGATCCGAATTTTATTTTCAAAGTGAAAGGGAAACGCATGCAGCTAAGATTGCATCCGCCTCTGCAGCTGACATGTCACTTCCTGATCAATACTCAATTAAATATTCCGTCCGCGAGTATTTTTCAGTCTGCTGCTACGTTTGTTGATAGTCCAATGTGCTAAGGGCAGACCCTTGGCTACATGAGTTTCCTTTTCACTTTGAAATTGGAAAACAGGGATCAACTGAAAGCCTCTATTGGGCATGATTTAAGTAAGTATACCTCCATGTCAAGAATTCCGGGACAAGCCCCCGTAGCAACTCGCGGTTGCGTTGTCCCGGGACTTTTGAATAAGAACTATACATGTACGTACATACATACATGTACCTACATAGTCAGTTGAGTGCGCTCTCTGTCTCGAGCCTCATCATTTACTCCGCAAGTAATTTCATCCCCAGTAAGAAACGAATAGAGAAACACTTAACTCTTCAAATGTCCCTTCCCCCAGGGGGTGCACATGCTTGTACGGGGGGCACACAAACACCCGATATGGCAGATCAGGTTCACCGTGCACCGGCAGAGGTTACTACCCCCTTAAACACCAAATACTCCCAAGGTCGGGGGGGGGGGGGGTGGGTTGGGTCCCCAGCGAGGGAAAGAGCAAAAAAGAGGCCCTTCTTGCCAGCAAAAGACTTACGCCCCCACCCGGGGCGGCTTTCCTAGATTTTACAAGGGGTTAGTAGGGGGGTCGAACCCGAGCGGTGTCGATCAGAGTGTGAGCTCTATACCGCTCGGGAAAGCCCCCGGTGACAGCAGCCGTGATTTTTAAACTTTTGGCTGAGGCATGACGCTAGCTTGGCGGGTGCATTACATATATGTATATAAGATGTACTCACGGTGTCGGGAAGTGATGCACATTTGATAATTTATCAACCACCAGAGGGTTACATACCACATGCGATTATTTCCAGGTTAATATGAGCGTTGAGATATTGTGACTAGGAACTAAAAAAAAGAGTCTGTCATCAATTCGTTTCTGTGACCTTTACCACTCATTTTTACTACCTTGAAGTGACCTCTTCCCTGTAAAGCAAATATTTAGTATCCAGACTCTAGATACATTTCAGGTAATAATAGAGGGAATATATACCCGAAACTCCACCAAGAAAGTATTTTCAGTTGGTGTATTTGGGTGTATTTAGGCGTTGTTAAGTCAAAATGTGCATCACTTTCCGACACCCTGGGTACATCCCCCCCCTCTTCCACGCAGGCGGGATCTCATCCTACCGTTAACCTTTAGACTGGACCGCGTTGCTCCTTATACCTGGGTAGTGCCTCTAGCGTTCTTGTATGGTGGGTTTGTCGTAGGATCTGTGAGTGCGTGGGTCACGATATATCACTCGCACAATTCATCCCTGGGTACTTGATTGATTGATTGATACTTCATACATGTATGCAGCCCGAAGGCTATGACAGAGCCTTACCTCTCACTCTCCAGAGGCAGGGTAGATTTTCCTCCCCAAACGCAAAAAACAGAAAAGACGAAGAAAACAAAAGCAACAACCGCACCCAAAAACAACGCAAAAGAAACAAAAAGAAACAACACCCATACAAGTACCCCTGTCATTCGCCGACCCTCTCCTCGCTATTCTTTTCTAGTTCTCCCCCTTCTCCAGACTTCCCCATCCATATTAGAGCTCCCTCTCCTCACTGGCCTTCCCTCTTCCGTCCACCCTTCCCTCTCTTGCTTCTTCCTAAGGCCTTTCGCCATTCCTTCCTCGCTTCAAAGAAGGTATTTAATGTTATTCTTCTCAGGCACTACCCTGACTTGCCGTGTGTATTCGCATTCCGTCAGGATGTGTTCGACGCTGATCTGGCTTTCCCCCCAACATTCGTATTCCCGCGGTATTTGGTAATTGATTGATTGATTGATACTTCATACATGCATGCAACCCGTAAGCTATGGCAAAACCTTCCCTCCCACTTCACCGGAGGCAGGATAGAATCTTCCTCGTCAAAAAGAACAAAAACAAAATCAAAATCAAAATCAAAAACACAGGAAAATTTCATAACTCATTATTCCTCGTCGATTTCCCTCCCATTCTTCCCATTCTTCCCCTATTCTTCCTCTCCCCATGCAGCTCCCCCCACCCATATTGCAGCTCTTGCTCCTCTTTTTTCCCTTCTTCCCCCTCCTCTCCCCGTTCGTATCTGTGTTTCATCCATTCGCTCCAAATCTTTAGGCTGATTTCTGTGCCTTCCGTGCTCCATAGCAGGTGCTCTAGATTGTTCTTCTCTGGTGGTGGTCTCGCATTTCGCACTCTGTCAGAATGTGCTTCACGTCCTGGTCTCCGTTGCTGCACCCCCGCGGGTACTTACATGCAAGTGTATTTATGTACTTTGTATTTATATTTCATACATGCATGCAACCAGAAGGTTATGGCAGAAGCTCACCTCATCACTGAGGCAGCGTAAGTACATACATCATTCCCCTCTTGGTTCAAACAACAAACAGTGTCGGGGCGGAGCGCGGTTCTGGTAGTCTGCCTTTCTTCCCTTTCCCCTTGCACCCCTCCATGCTTTCTCCAACCCTCCTCATCCATATTGTAATTCCCTTTGGCCCTCCCTTTCTCCTTCCCCTTCCGCGTTTCCGTTGTTCACCCGCTTGCGGTGAGCCCTCCAGATTTCTATCGCCGCTTCAATGGGTGCACATACTTGTACGGAGGGCACGCCAACACCCGATATAGCAAATCAGGTCCACCTTACACCGCCAGAAGCGCGTTAACCCCTCCCAATCATCAAACCCCGCCCCACCTCCAGGAGACGAGGGGGGCGGGGGTAGTGCGGGAGGGAGTGGCGCAAGAAAAGTTATGTAATTATTTACCTTCCGAGGCCAAAAAAAAAGACCAGCAAAAGACTTACGCCCCCACCCGGGGCAGCTCTCCTAGATTTTACGAGGGGGTTAGTGGGGGGGTCGAACCCGAGCGGTGTCGATCAGAGTGTGAGCTCTATACCGCTCGGGAAAGCCCCCGGTGATAGAAGCTGCCGTTTCTACGTTTTTGGATGCGACATACATGACGCTAGCTTGGCGGCCGCGCGGGTGCATTATATAAAATGTAGAAGTGCATCCCCCCCTCTTCCACGCAGGCGGGATCTCATCCTACCGCTAATCCTTAGACTAGACCGCTCACGCATGGGTTGCTCCTTATAGCTGATAAGATGTATGTACCTCTGGCGTTCTTGTGTGGTGGGGTCTGTCGTAGGGTCTGTGGGTGCGTGGGTCACGATATATCACTCGCACCATTCACCCGCGCGAGGGCTTTTTTTTTTTTTTTTTTTTTTTTTTTCTTCACTAATTACATCCAGCCCTTAGGCTATGGTAATAGACCCACTCCCCCTGGAGCAGTTCAGTTTTCCTCCTCTCTTCCCTCACCCTGACAAGCAAAACAAAGGAAAAACATAAACAACCTCCGCAACACTATACTAGCCAACCTGGCGCGCTCACTATCTCGAGCCTCATTATTCACCCGGCAAACCCCCCCCCCAAAAAAAAATAAAAGCCTATTTTAGTACAGTATTATCTCAATCTTTTTCTCGTATCAATCCAAATCACTATTTTAGTGCCTTACTCAATCTTTCTCTAGTCCTCCCCATCCCTGCCCCAGTTCCCTTTCCCTGGCCTCCTCTATATCTTTCTCGCCCTCTCCTCTCCAGTGCTCCCTCCATTGTTCCCAGATCTCCACCGCAGCTTCAATACCCTTCTCTGTCCAAAGCAGCTCTCTAATCGTGCCTTTCTTTCCCGTCCTGCGTCTGCTCTCCTCTGTATATTCGCACGCTGTAAGGATGTGTTCCACATTCTGCTTTTCCGCTCCACAGTTGCGTGCCGCCGTCTGCCTTTTTCCGACTCTGTGCCCCGCGCGAGGGCTTCAATTCTCCCCGCCCAACACACTTTGTACCAACCACACGCAACCGGCCCCCGGCCACGGCAACACCGCACTATTTTCTCCCCAGAACGCCTCCTCATCCGCCGCCACCTCAAAAAAACGAGAAAGAAACACTGTCACCGACTTCCACAACACTACATACTTGAAGTAGCCAACTTGGCGCGCTCAATATCTCGGACCCCATTCACCCGAGATGTAGCAAGCAGCTTCCTTCCCAGTAATAAATGGGTGGGAGAAAACAAAACAAATTTTGAGTCAATTTCAATTATGACCCCTTCCAACTCCCCTTCTTCACTCTTTCCGAGTAGCTCTTCCTACATACATTTAGCGCCCAAACGGGTAAAAAAAAATAAGGCATATTTTTACTTAGGGTCCATTTAGGAGCTATCTAAATTATAAACGGAGTTATGGAGGGCTTAAAACTCTGTTCTGGTGGAAACTCCGTTCTGAGAAAACGTATTGTGTTTGGAAACAACTTTAACTCCATGAAATTGGAGGTTTCCAATAAGCAACTTGGATCTACTTTTTTTTTTGCTTAAAACTCCGTTTCGAAATTTCTCCACCCCCCCACCCATTAGCGGGGGATTATCGAAACGTTGTTTTCTACGAGGCTAGCTCCCAAACGGGCCCTTAACTTCGAACTTATAGAAGCGTCATGTAGGATTAATATTACCCTTTACGGTATGATACGTCTTATTTTGCAAAGACCGCCATATCAGCCCCCTTGTTGCCATGGCTCGTCCATGGTAGAAGGAGGATTATCCTGTAGATAAATAAGACTTCACAAGGCGGTCTAGAAAATATATACGGTCCTGCCTGCCCTGCCCACCTAAGTGCTTGCGCGCCATGTGCCCGCTTTCCTGTGCCCGCTTGCCTGTCTGTGCCTGTCTCCCCGCTTGCAGCATGTGAGGTTTAAACCCGGAGCTCATATTTATTTTAAATTTGAAACCCGCCCTTCATCGGCGCGGGGTGCTTGTCTGGGCCCACAACCTATGGTGCATCATGTGCACCATACACCGCTAGGAGTATAGGAGTTACCCCCTCTAAAAAGCCAAACACCCATCCTACACCCAAGTGCAGAGGGGGGGGGGTAGTGCGGGAGGGAGGGGGCGCAAGAAAGGTTATGTATATAAGCACCATGTAATTATTTACCCTACGAGGCCAAAAAAAAAAAAGACCAACAAAAGACTTACGCCCCCACCCGGGGCAGCTTTCCTAGATTTTACGAGGGGTTAGTAGGGGGATTGAACCTGAGCGGTGTCGATCAGAGAGTGAACTCTATACCGCTCAGGCAACAATCCCCGGTGACAGCAGCCGTCATTTTTACGTTCTTGGCTGCGGGATGACGCTAGCTTGGCGATGCCGCTTCCACGCAGGCGGGAACCCACCTCGTCCCTACAACGTTACATGTAAATACATGTAAGTATCTCTAGACTGCCCAAGTGGGCCACTCATAATTAGAAGTTTCTTCCCACCCATATCGCCCATGCATGGTAGGGTCGGTCGTGGGATGTTTGGAGTGTGCGGATCACGATATATCACTCGCACAATCAACCCGTGCTTTTACCACCAACCCCCTAGCCACAGCAACACTGCACTATTTTCTCTCTACACCTTCATCTTTATGCCTTCACCTCTAACCCTCCATCTCGGCAGCCCCTTCATCTCGACAGCCCCTTCACCTCGGCAGCCTCTCCATCTCCACACATCACCTGCACCCCCATCCCCACCCCTCCCCCTCACTTCATGGATACCGTGGCGGTAGTCCCCTTCCTACCCCCGTGCTAGTGAATCATCGCCACCTAGACATGAGCTAATTGGCGAATTCAGGTATGTAGCGGGTCTAGCGAAGTAGAGTACTTACTAGTAATTGAGCAACGAATCAAACAGCGAATCAGGGGCCTGAACCTTCACCTCTACGCCTCCACCTCTACGCCTTCATCTACACACCCCGACCCCACTCCTCCTTCAACCTGACCTAATCGATGAAGCAGGCAGCGAATCCATCACCCAATCTAGCATATCCAGCACCAACCCGGCGAATCCAGCTCCCAATCCAGTAAATCTATCAAATCCAGCTCCCGACCAAGCAGCGAACCAAGCAGGCACGGCAGGCACGCAAGCAGGTAGGAAAGGTTGCTGGTAGACAGCAAATATACATATTAAATAGAGAAATAATCCAGAGTTTTATTTGTCAAATTCAGCTATGCTAGAAGGAGCATGAATACTAGCCTGCCTGCCCATCCGGATTTTTCAGCAAACAAAATAATCCTTATAGGGATTATCAAATATACTAAGGCTGAATATATATAACCCTTGGGGAAACAGGGCGTTTCAAGGACCGTATAAAAAAATACCAGAAGTACATAATATCATATAATGTTAATCCGGAATTGTGTGAGCATGATATAAAGCTCATACATGCGGACGGGTGGTAAAGTATACGGCCCCGTGGGGTAAATAATTACTTCTTAACCTTTCTTGCCCCCCCCCCCCCCCCCGCTCTTGGGGGCAGGGTGGGCGTTTGACGATTGGGAGGGGTTAACGTACCTCTGCCAGTGTATGGTGGACCTGATAGTTGTGGCCCCAGACAAACACCTCGCGCGGGTGAAGCGCGGTTTTCAAAATCTAAAATAAATATGGGGTTCCAGGTCCAAACCTCACATGCTGCAAGCAGGCACAGGAAAGCACTATGTAGGTGGGCGGGCAGGGCCAAAAAAAATCAACAAAAGACTTACGCCCCCACCCGGGGCAGCTTTCCTAGATTTTACGAGGGGTTAGTGGGGGGATTGAACCTGAGCGGTGTCGATCAGAGAGTGAACTCTATACCGCTCAGGCAACAATCCCCGGTGACAGCAGCCGTTATTTTTACGTTCTTGGCTACGGAATGACGCTAGCTTGGCGACGCCGCCCCTCCCTTCCATGCAGGCGGGAACCCACCTCGTCGCTATAATGTTAGTACTTACCTACATGTAAGTATGTAAGTATCTCTAGACTTCCCAAGTGGGCCACTCATACTTAGAAGCAACTTATTTCTACTCATATCCCCCATGCGTGGCGGGGATGTTTGGGGTGTGCGGATCACGATATATCACTCGCACAACCCACCCGTGCGTGCGAGGGCGTTCTCCCCGCCCAACTCACTTACCAACCAACCACACCAACCCCCCGGCCACGGCAGCACCCCACTATCCCCTCTCTACGCCTTCATCTCTACGCCTTAATCTCGGCAGCCTCTTCAACTCCACACGTAATGTACACCCCCTCCCACTTCATGGATACCGTGGTGGTAGTCTCCTTCCTACCCGTCCCAATGAATTATCCAGACATGAGCTAATCGGTGAATCCAGGTAAGCAGCGAACCCAGCGAAGTCGAGCACTTACCAGTAATTGAGCAACGAATCAAGCAGCGAATCAGGCGCCTGCACCTTCACTTCTACGCCTTCACCTCTACGCCTTCATCTACACACCCCCCCCCCCCTCTTTCAAATATGACCTAATCGGTGAAACAGGCAACGAATCTATCACCCAATCCAGCGAATCAAGCAGGCACGGCAGCAGGCACTGTAGGCAGGTAAGCAGGTAGGAAAGGCTGCTAGCTAGTAGAGAGTAGATGTACATCTAAATAGTATAAGCTTCCCCATTGTAATCACGAAGCATTTCTATCGGTTAGGACTGCACTCTATACTATGCCTTCAATAGACAAAGAACTAGTCCTGAGATAGAGGAATACCGAGAAGGGAGCGGGAAGGAGCGAAGGACAAACACTCATGCGAGCAAGGAGGGATCGATGTGCTGCGCAGCAGCACCCGACCCCGACTGTGAGCACTTTATTGCCGGGAAGGGAGCTGCCAATGACATGGAAGGACAAACACCCACAGTCAGAATCCACTGCTATATAAGCTCATATATCATCCTTGAACCCTCAAGAACCCATACCTTTACATACTCATGCCAGAAGTTTTAACGATTAATCAATTGCAATGTAAATAGATTGGACAATATAACTATTCCTCTCCTAGCAGGTTTTAGCTAATATTCAAGTCAGAATAGGTATTGAATTTCGAATCCCCTAACTACGGCGGGCGGCCGGAAGCCGCACTACACTTGTACTAAATAGAGAAATAATCAAGACTTTTATTTGTGAAATTCACCTATGCCAGAAGGAGCGTGAATACTGGCCTGCCTGCGCATCCAGACTTTTCACCGAATAAAATAACCCTTATATACAGTCTCGGAAATGGGGGTAAAAATGTACTTACCGTGGGGCTACGGTATTCAGTCAAGGATACCGGTTTAAACCAACATCGTAAGTAGAATACCCTATCGATACCGCATCAATATCGTATTCTTACAGAATCAGTAGCGTAATGACCGGGATACGGTAGTCAATTTCTGCCCATTTCCGGTATTGTAGGAATTATCGCATATACTAAGGCTGAATGTCTATAACTCTCACCGAAACCATAGCATTTTAAGGACATTATGAAAAATACCAAAATTAATGTCAAATAATAGTTAATTGACGATTACATGAACTTTGCATAGCCCCCATACGGGTATGCCTACGGGCGGTACAGTATATAGGCATGGTATAATCCTCATATGGATATGCATACGGGCGGTAAACTCTAATCAAAAACATAGCATTTCAAGTAGTGATGGCCACGAGACGAGACGAGACGAGACTTGGGTTAGTCTCGTCTCGTCTTGTACCTCTTGGATTAGGCCTCGAAAGTCTCGAGACAATGGTCTAGTCTCGTCAAAGTCTCGAGACTTTGGTCATGTGACTTTGTTTCTAGGGAACACCCACAATCATGATAGTTAATGTATATTAAAAGTTGATCAAAAGTTGGAATCGTAGCTGGGGAGTACATTTGGGTACGAAAATAAAGTCCTGAATGTCTCGAGACTTGTCTCGAGACATTCAGACCTAGTCTTGTCTTGTCTTGTCTTGTCAACCCTCAGGTCTCGTCTTGTCTTGCTGAAAGTCTCGAGACCTAGTCTCGAGACAACCTGTCTTGTGCCCATCACTAATTTCAAGGACCCTATAAAAAACACCAGAACTTTTATCAAATAATGATTAATTCAGACGTATGTATGTAAGCATGGTATAATCATGCAGACGGGCGGTAGTGTACTATATGTACTTAATTATAAGAAGTATGTTGGCGCTCGAACGGGTAAGAAAATAAGGCATTTTTTTAACTTATAGGAGAGATTATTGCAAGTAATATTACCCTTTTCGGTATGATACGTCTTATTTTTGCAAAGACCGCCCCTTGCTGCCATGGCTCGTGGCAGGAGGTGGATCATTCTACAGGTAAGACTTTATAAGATCTTTCTGCATATAAGACTTCACGAGGCGGTCTAGAAGATATATACGTCCTCGTGGGGTAAATAAGTACTTAGCCTTTCTTGCGCCCCCTCCACTCCCGTACTCCCCCCCCCCCCGGGGCTCTTGGGGGTAGGGTGGGCGTTTGACGATTTGGAGGGGTTAACGTACCGCGTTAATTCGCCTCAGCGGACACTCATATTGAAGTTGAAGTTACTAGTTCTGGTCATTTGTCTTACAAACGCCTCTCTAATCTTGCTGTAAAAGGCAACTTCGACGACTGTGTAACCGTCCGCTAAGACGAATTACTGCGGAACCTCTACCAGTGCATGGTGGACCTGATGCGCCATAGGTTGTGGCCCCGGGCAGGCGCCTCGCGCGGATGAAGGGCGGTTTTCAAATCTAAAATAAATATAGGGTTCCGGGTCAAACCTCACATGCTGCAAGCGGGCAGACAGGCAAGCGGGACATGCAAGCGGGCACCGGAAAGCACTATGTAGGTGGGCGGGCAGGGCCAAAAAAAGATCAACAAAAGACTTACGCCCCCACCCGGGGCGGCTTTACTAGATTTTACAGGGGGTTAGTGGGGGGGTCGAACCCGAGCGGTGTCGATCAGAGTGTGAGCTCTATACCGCTCGGGAAAGCCCCCGGTGATAGCAGCTGCCGTTTTTACGTTTTTGGATGCGACATGACATGACGCTAGCTTGGCGATGCTGCCCCCTCCCTTCCACGCAGGCGGGAACCCACCCCCGTCGCTACAATGTTAGTACTTACATGTACTTAATCTCTAGACTGCCCAAGCGGGACATTCATAATCACATGTAGAAATAACTGTTTTTCCCACTCATACCACTCATTTATGCATGGCGGGGTCGGTCGTGGGATGTTTTGGGTGTGCGGATCACGATATATCACTCGCACAATCAACCCGTGCGTGCACCACACCAACTCCCCGGCCACGGCAACACTGCACTACATGTATTTCTCTCTACACCTTCATCTTTACGCCTTCATCTTTATGTCTTCATCTCTAAGCCTTCATCTCGGCAGCCTCTTTATCTCGGCAGTCTCTTCATCTCTACAGATTTATTTCTATGCCTTCATCTACGCCTTTATCTACGCCCCTACCCCCACTGCAATTGGACATCCCATCATCGTCCAGATATGATATGAGCTAATCGGTGAAACAGGCGGTGAATCCAGCAGCGAATCAAGCAGCGAATCAAGCAGCAAATCCAGCAGCGAATCCAGCGAATCCAGCAAATCCAGCGAAGTCGAGCACCTTTTAGTAATCGAGCAACACCTCTACACCTTCATCTACACCCCCCTTTTCAAACATGACCTGATTATTGAGGTAGGCAGTAGGTCCATCACCCATACAGCGAGTCTATCAAATCGAGCACTCAATCCAGCATATCCAGCACCAATCCAGCGAGTCCAGTACCCAATCCAGCGAATCCAACATTCAATCCAGCGAATTCGGCACCAATCTCAGAGGATCCAGCGCCAAATCCAGCGGATTCAGCACCCGATCCAGCGAATCTGTCAAATCCAGCTCCAGACAAAGCAGCGAATCAAGCAGGCACGGCAGGCAGGCAGGGCAGGCAGGTAAGCAGGTAGGCACGGCAGGCAGGTAAGCTGGTAGGAAAGGCTGCTAGTAGAGAGTAAATGTACATACTAAATAGAGAAATAATCAAGGCTTTTATTTGTGAAATTCACCTATGCCAGAAGGAGCGTGAATACTGGCCTGCCTGCGCACCCAGGTTTTCACCGAATAGGATAACCTTTATATATTACTTCTGGGGGCGCACGGTGGACCTGGTGCACCTAGGTTGTGGCCCCAGACAAGCACCCCGCGCGGATGAAGGGCGGTTTTCAAGTATAAAATAAATACGGGGCTCCGAGTTCAAACCCCACGTGCTGCAAGGGGGCAGACAGGTACAGACAGGTACTTAGGTATGGGGAGGGCTGGAGAAAGATTGAGCGAGAGGAAGCAAAGACAGGAACAGGCGACGGAGCTTGCCGGGTGATCGAATGATGAGGCTCGAGACAGTGAGCGCACCAGGTCGGTGAGTGTTGCGGAGGCAGTGAGCGATTTCTTTGGGTGTTTCTTTTTGAGTTGAATATGGTGGAGGCAACGAGTGATTTCTTTGGGTGTTTTCTTTTATGTTTTTGTGTTGTGTGTTTTATAAGTCAGGGTGGGGGAAGAGGGGAGGAAAACAGGCCCGTTCTAGAGGGGAACGGGTCATTACCATAGCCCAAGGGCTGGATGTAGTTAATGAAGTAAACAAAAAAAAAAGACAGGCACTTAGGTGGACGGGCAGGACCAAAAAAAATCAACAAAAGACTTACGCCCCCACCCGGGGCAGCTTTCCTAGAATTTAGGAGGGGGTTAGTGGGGGGATTGAACCTGAGCGGTGTCGATCAGAGAGTGAACTCTATACCGCTCAGGCAACAATCCCCGGTGACAGCAGCCGTCATTTTTACGTTCTTGGCTGCGGAATGACGCTAGCTCGGCGATGCCGCCCCAGTACTTACATGTACCTACATGTAAGTAAATAAGCACATGTATCTCTAGACTGCCCAAGTGGGCTACTCATTAACTGTTCTTCCCACCCATACCGCGGAGTCGTCGTGGGATGTTTGGGGTGTGCGGATCATGATATATCACTCGCACAATCCACCCGTGCGTGCAATTGCGCAGGGCTTTCTCCCCGCCCAGCCCACTTACCAACCAACCACACCCACCCCCAAGCCACGGCAACACCGCACTATCTCCTCCCCAGAACACCTCTCCATTCACCGCCATCCCCAAAAAAAAAAAAAGAAAAAAAAATAGAAAAGAAAAAGAAAAAGAAAAAGAAAAAGAAAAAAAGAAAAAATATGTAAAGAAATAGAACGCTGCCACTGACCTCCACAACACTACTAGGTATTTAAGTAAGTAGCCAACTTAACACGCTCACTCACTGTCTCGAGCCTCACCCATGCACCCACGCAGCAAGCAGCTATCTCCCCAGTAATAAGCGGAAGAAAAATAAACAGACTTCGAGAGTCAATTTCAATTATGACCCGGCCTTCCCACCCCCCCTCTCCATCCATAGCTCTTTCTGCATTTTTAGATGTAAATTTACTCATACATTAGCGCCAGTCCGTATATCTCTATAGGTCTTATTTTGAGCACTATGTAATACTGCGGCACTGTTTTAAAAACCCTTAATTTCGAAAAGACCATTAATTAGACCCAAACGGGTGAAAAAGATGATGTTTGGTGCCCAATACTAAGGAGAAGAGTTGTCAAAAACTATAAGCAATCCAGGGTTAGGGCTGGGGACCTGGAGATATCACGCCCCTCCTTCATCTCTACACCTCCATCTCCACACCTCCATTTCCACACCTCCATCTCTACACCTCCATTTCCACACCTCCATCTCTACACCTCCATTTCCACACCTCCATCTCTACACCTCCATCTCTACCCCCCCCCCCCACCTGCTCTCCCCACCTGCTCCCGCTTCAATCGATCATCATCACCGTCATCATGAGGATATGGGCTAATCGGTGAATCAAGCAGCGAATCCAGCGAATCCAGCGAATCCAAAGGAGCACAGAATCATGCACTACACTACACCATACCGCACCGGGCCGTACAGAGCACGGCAGCTGGCACGGCACCGAGCTCCGTACCGCACTGAGCTCCGTATCGTACAGATAACGGAATTCTGCACCATGCCACTGGCATACTGCACCGTACCGTACAGAGCACGGAATCTTTGAGCACCGCGCCGCGCCGCGCAGACCACGGCCAAATCAAGCACCAATCCAAGCAGCGAATCAAGTAGCGAACCAAGTAGGTACGGCAGGCAGGCAGCCAGGCAGGTGAGCGACCGCAGCAAAGACTTATAGACAAATGTACATATGTACATATGTATCTAGTCGGGAAACAAAAATTTAATCTGTGAAATTTACCTGTGCAGAACAAGCGTGAATACTGGCCTACCTGCGCATCGCATCTGGGTTTCTCAGCGAGTAAAATCATTGTATATAATAAGGCCCCCGGGTCGCATGATATCATATGAGATGCCAAATCAACCACATATCCTGTTTAACTAAACCATATCTCAAGCTGATAATAATATATGGACTGGCGGTAAAGTATGTACTGTACCGCCCGCACGCATATCCGTATGAGGATCATTTGACGCTCATGTAATCATCAATTGTGGTATTTTTCACACGGTCCTTGAAACGCCCTGTTTGCCCAAGCGCTGCATACTTATAAACCAGCCTTAGTATAGTATGTGTGATAATGCCTACGTACATACGGCTCTGCCCGCCCACTTACCTAAGTGCTTTCCTGTGCCCATCTGAATCTGCCCACCCGCTTGGACGCCCACCCACTTGCCTATCTGTGCTTGTCTGCCCGCCTGCAGCATGTGAGGAACCCGGAACCCAATACTCGCACTATTAATCCCGCGGGTGTTTGTAATAGAGGGTAAACAAACAGTACCAAGGGGTCAATATAGCATCAGAGCCTCATCGTTCACCGGCAGGAGTTCTGGGGGGGGGGGGTATGGAGTGGTATTTAATGACGTATCAAAAGTAAATTTACCAACGGTGGTAGACTATTTTACCACTGGTGGTATCCCTCCGTCTACCAATATGTAATGATAACCCATATGGAGCGGCCAATGTGTCAAATTAAAGTAATTTTACCAACGGTAGCAAATTATTTTACCACCGGTGGTGGAAATAATACTATGATTTTATACCTATAATGTTACTTTTATGGTACGTAAAAGTATCCCTTAGGTTGTCAGTAAGTGCTGCCCCCCCCTAAAAAAAAGCAATAGTTGATCTCCCATACGAATTCTCACCCCCTCTTTCGCTGGTGATTAAATGCTACCAACTCTTGAGGGGCCATCTCCGGAACCGTGACAACCATGTACCAGTTCTCAGGGGTACAGGCGGCGTATTTCTGGGGAAATTCTCGGGTGCACGGTGCACTCTGTGGCCTCCTTAAATGTTGGCAGCTTCAGCAGCAAAAGAGATAGGGGGGGCAGCATTGACAGCTTAAGGGATAGACCCCCCGGCCGAAAGAGGCCACACAATGCCAATATATGAGTCCTATTGTCCACCGGTGGGCACTTCACCACCGGTGGGAAACCTTATAAGTGTTTGTAATAATGATAGCGCACTGGTTGTCTCGAACCAGACCCAATTCGGCTTAGTGTGATTGATAGACAAGGTTGGCTGTGGGTGCAGGTTTATTAATTATCCCAGGCACGTGACCCAGCTAGCGTCTGGTTCGAGACAAGCGCGCTGGCATAAAGACTGAAATTCAGCTTTTATACTGGAACAAGAACTGAAATCCAGCGCATATACACCGGTGGTAAATAATTCACCACCGTTGGTAAAATTACACTGACACACCATAAACCCCCTATATTAAATTTGTATAGAAGATCTATTGTTTGGTAAGGGAGATAGCGGGATCTGTTAGCCACACAAAATTTGCTCACTCACCAAAAACTATTGCCAAGAAATAAATATTTAGATTCAGAGGTTGTTGGCCAAATCGCTCTAATAATTAGCAACAACTTATGGATAATAGAGAACTAAATTTGTATGGGAGACCCACCGCCCGATAAAAGAGATAACAAGATCTGTTAGTAAAGTTAAAGCCACACCAAGCTTATGTACTTCTACTTTTCTGGGGGGTCAGCACTTCGCTGACGGACGATTAGTAAATGTTCAGTTGTTAATAAATAAATGGTGGCATTATCTTCACCACCGGTAGTAAAACGATCTACACACTACCGCTGTAAGATTAGTTTTGACATATTCACCGCTCTATATACTATCCATGGGGAGAAGGTAATTTATCCCACGAGGCTAAAAAATACAAAAGACTTACGCCCCCACCCGGGGCCGCTCTCCTAGATTTTACGAGGGGGTTAGTAGGGGGGTCGAACCCGAGCGGTGTCGATCAGAGTGTGAGCTCTATACCGCTCGGGAAAGCCCCCGGTGACAGCAGCTGCCGTTCCTACGTTTTTGGATGCGACTGACATGGCGCTAGCTTGGCGCGCGGGACGGGACGCCGCACCCATCTAAGTACATGTACTTGTACTTACAGTGGGAGCTCACCACCGTGGACTGCTTCTACTAAGTATGTATGTAGGTAGGTAGTCTCGTTCCCAGACCCAATCGGTATGTCTTTATGTGGTGTGCTCAATACCGGAAGGTTGGACTAATACATAAAATACTACATCTCCAACCACACAAAAATAGGGCAGGGGTAGGTAGTACATATCTCCCAAGCCGACCGGAAGGGTCTGCTTTACTGCCTACCCCCAAAGGTTTGCATGTACTAGTCCTTCCCCTCCCCCGGCCGGTCCCTATGCCAAAGACCCCCAAAAGCTCCGAGATAGCTAGACTTCCCCCGTAAAGTTAAGTTACTGCTCCAATACCATACTACGCGCGCGATACTCCATCCCAAAGCTCACCCACCACCACCACCACCACCACAGCCACAGCCACAGTGTGGGCTGGGGACGGGACTATGTAGCATGTGTGTATAGCGCCTCGGTGGGTACGCATCATGATGCATCACTCGGTCATCTCAGTTAAGAAGTATCCGCGCGCAAACACCAATGCAAGTGTCCAAGCCACCCGCCCAGCAGAGAAAAAGAAACATCTTCTACCAGGAAGCCCCCAGCGCTAATTGCAAAGGACAAGCACAGCACAGAAAGCAAGGAAGCAAGCGAGTGATAATCCATGATTGCACCCTCGTACCCAGACAGACAGGACGATACCAAGTACTAGTAAACAACACCCAAGCAAAGCAAAGTAAAAGTAAAGTAACAAAAAAAAAGCAATCCCACCCAATACTCCGGCCCAAATTGATCCCACAAACAAGTAAACAGAAAAAACCCCCGCCTCTCATGACACAATTACAGGATTATACCTACATAAGTACCTACGAAGCTAAAGATACAAGAAGAAGAAGAAAAAAGGACACAAACTACTCCCCCCTCCGCAACGCCAATATCATCTGCCCCATCTTCTCGTCGTTCCCCCTTCTCTCCGCCTTCAGCTTAATGCCCAGCTCCCTAACCTCGGCCGCCAGCTCCTCCACGCGGCCCTTTCGCCGCTCGGCATCCTTCATGTACCGCTTCGCCGCACCCTTATAGCGCCGACTGCGCTCGTCCATCTCGCCCACCAGCCGCGTCCGCGTCCGCACGGTGCGAACAATCGCCCGCACCAGCTCAGGGTCCTGCACGCCCTCCGCAACGTCTACGGCCCCCTCCTCCTCCTCATCCGCCACAACAACATGCGCCGGCAACGGGCAGCGGTCAATCTCCGTGACAATGACGTGCAGCGCCCGCCGGCACGCCTCCGCCTCCGTGTCATCGAGGCGAACCGACGACGACGACTCCTTCCCCGCCGTATCGCGGAGCAACTGTGCGAACCGGCCCCTGGCGGCCTTTGTCTCGCCCACGGCCACCTCAAGCTCGGCCTTCAAGTAGTCCCTTTCGCCCGCGAGGCGTTGCGCCGCCTGCTCGTTGTGTCGGACCCTACCCTCGAGCTCCACTATTGTAACGGCGCAGGCCGCGTGCTCCTTGATGCGGTCCTGCAGCTCCCTAACCGCCCTACGGAGGCCCTCCGCCTCCCGCGACGCCACCTGCGCCTTCGCCGCCTCGTCGAGCTGTCGCCGCAGCGTCTCCGTCTCCTTCTCGAGTGTGCGCTGCCGGTCGAGCGCCTCCTTGAGCTGCGCCTTCTCCTGTGCTGCCGCCGCGGCCGCCTGCTGCTGGCGCGTGAGCTGCTGGCGTAGCGTGATGGTCTCGGTCTCGATGACGCCCACGTGTGTCTTTTCCTCGGCGAGCTGGCGGCGCAGGTTGGTGATCTCCTCCTCGGAGGTGCTGCGGCGCTGCTCGGACTCGGCCGCTTGGCTCTTGAGCATCTCGTTGAGGCGCTTTGTGTCGTTGACGAGCACGCGGAGGGCCTCCTTCTCCTCCTCGAGCGAGGCGGCCCTCTCTTCCGTGTCGGCGAGCTTGGTCTCGAGCGCCTCGCCCTCGGCCTCGAGGCTACGGATGTGCTGCTCCGCGTTCGCCATCTTGTCGCGCAGCGCATCGAGCTGGTCGCTGAGCAGCTTCCCGGCCGCTTCGGCCTCCTTTGCGGCTGTCTGCAGGGCGGCACGCTGCTCCTCGCTCACGCGCAGCTTCTCCCCGCCAAGGTCCCCGCGGCGCATCAGCTCCGCGAGCTCCTTGGCCTTCGCCTCGCTGTCCGCCAGGCGGCGCTTAACCTTCACGTGCTCGGTGCGTAGCTGCCTTATCCCGAAGGCGGCGAGCGTCGATTTATCCAGCGGCTCATCGAGTCCCGCCTCCTCCGCCATCTTCCTAAGGCTCTTCTCGGCCTCCTCAACCGCCTCCTCAAAGTCCTCGCGCTCGCCCGCGCCATGCAGCTCCGTGATGATCTGGTCGAGCCCATCGTCATAGTACTGCGAAATCTCCCTCGACTTCTCGTCCAGCCAGTCCTCAACCTCCTCCTCGTCAATCATGCGCGAGCTGCCGTGGTCGACGGGCATAAGGTTCACCATTTCGTCGAGCTCGGCCTGCAGGTGCCGCACCAGCCCGTCCTTCTCCTCGAGCAGCCCGTTGAGCTTGACCGTGTTTGCCTCGTGCGCCTGCTGTTGCTCAATGAGCTTTTCCTGCAGCTCCTCGCTGCTGCCCTCGCCGCCCGCAAGGGCCCGGCGGCGCTCAATCGACTGCCGCAGCTGCGTGATGGTGCGCTCCTTCTCCTCCAGCGCCTCCTGCGCGTCGCGCACCTGGTTCTGCGCTGCCGCGAGCCGCTCCTCGAGGCCTAGGCTCCTCTGCCGCGTGTTCTTGACCATGTCGTGCTTCTCCGTGAGCTTGCTCACAACCTTGTTGATCTCCCTGTCGTGGTTAGCGGTATCGGCCGCGGCCTGCTGCTCCAGTGTCTTGACGTGGCTCTCGAGCCCCAGCGCGCGCTGCCTGTTCTGCAGCGCAAGCCTCTGCACGTCGTTGTACTGGTTGCGCCAATGCATGACAAGGTTATCCTTCCGCTTGTTCTCGGCCCGCAGCTCCGTCTCCTTCCGGGCCAGTATCTGCAGCAGTCCCTCCAGCTCCAGCACGCGGCGGCGCAGCGAGCCAACATCCTCAGAGGTCGAAACATCAAAGTCGTCCTCCCTGCTATCCTGGAGCTTGACGTCGAGGTTGCTCTCGCTCAGGTCGTGGAACGAGTCATCGATCTTGATGTTGTTGCTTTCCAGCAGCTTGCGGAAATGGTTATTCTCGGCCTCGGCCTGGGCCATTCGCACCCAGAGGATCTTGCTGGACCCCTCGCGGTCGCTGATGATGTCTTTGGAATCGCCGACTGAGGCGGGCGTGTGCACTCTGGACTCGGCATTGTTAAGGCTGGCAGGGTCGGTGGAAGCCTCGCCCTTGTCCGGTGCGCGGGCGGGCTCGTTCTCTTTATCCTCTACTGGCGCAGCGCTCGAACTTCTATACCGCTGCGTCAAGTCCGGCCAATGTCGTGAACCGCGGGCACCTTCATCTTCACTCCCGCCCTCACTATCCACAATCAGCCCACAACATCCACACCGGAAAGAACAACACAAACAACATACCTATACTCCTCCTCCGGTCCGATCTCCCCCGTCATCACCCTCTCTCCCTTCCTACGATCCTGCATCTCCTTCGTCTCGCCCACCCTCATCGGCACCACCAACCCCCGACTCTCCATCCACCTCCTAATCTCCGCCGGATCACTCCTGCTCCCCTCCCTCCCCACGGTCCCCTCCGACCCCGCCTCCTCCGACCCCATCACCTTCGCCGGAGCCCCAAGCGATGGCGGCGACGCATGATCCCCAACATCCACATCCACATCCTCATCCTCATCGAAATCGGGCTTCTTCCCCTTGTACCGCACAGGCACACTATCAAACGAGAAGCCACTCCCCAGACTCGAAAAGTCCGGCGGCCCCGAGTACTCCATCTCCCTCTCCATGCTCGACGGCGGCGAATTCATGCTGACGCGCCGCGCACGCCCTGACAGCTTCAGTTCCGCCAGGCTGTAGACTGGCTCCGCGTCCTCGGACGAGGCCAGGAGCAGCTCGTTGAACGACTTTTTGCCAATGAGCGTTGTGGAGCGCGGCTTGGCGACTTTGTACACCTCTGCGATGGAGGGGCGGGCGGTGGTTGCGCCGGAGGACAGGGGCGCAGGCGCGTAGTCGGAGGCGTTGGAGAAGAATTGCGGCATTGTCGGGTCGATGTCGATGGGGGGTGCTTTTGTGGGGCTGGGCGGGCCGATAGGCGGTGACTTTTTCAGGGGACTGACGGGTTGTAGCGGGGGCGGCGGCGGAAGTGGAGATGGAAGGTCGCCGCTGTCGGATTCGCCGTCCGTGGCGGCGGTGGCGGACTCCTCCCTGATTGAGTGGTAAACGGTGGTTTGTGCGTCTTTGGCCTTGTTCTTTTCCTTTTCCTTTTCCCTCTTCTTCCTTTTCAGCCCTTGAGGCTGGGGTTGGGGTTGGGTCCTGGCGTCGCTGGCACCATCATAAATGTCCACCGCACCCCCATCACCCGGCAGCACCGGCGACATGACCGCCAGCGCCCTCTCCTCCTCCCCATCATCGCCGTAATCGTCAAAGAAGCTCTTCTCCACCTCATCATCGCTCGCCTCATCGCCGCCCATAAACTCGCTCTCGTCGTTCGCCGCCTGGTCCAGCGCCTCCTGGAGGCGCGCGCTGTGGCCCGCGGGCGCCTGGCCCTCGTCCATGGACGAGTTGAGCCAGTTGAGGTAGCGCGGGGTCTTGCCGAGGAAGCTCTGTGGAGAGGCGGGCCTGGGTTTGGGCGGTGAGGGGGTGGGTTTTGTGGGGGATGCGCTGCGCCGGCGGAGGGGGGGGATATGAGCGAGCTTGTTAGCGGGGGTAATAGGGGGTGCGGAGGCGGGTTTCGGCGAGAGTGTGGGTGGGCGTGGGGGGTCGCCGAGGGGTGTTGTGGAGATGGGGATGGGGATGGGGGCGGGGATGGGGGCGTGGGGGTTATGGCCGCCTGTGACGTCAGCAGGGGGTGTGGTTGGTCCGTTCCGGGCAGGACGGGGTTCGGGGGCGGCGGATTTGTTTTGACTCTGTGTAGCATCCATTGTAGGCTGGGGCTTTATATCTGACGACGAAGGGCCCAAGACCTCCCTGGGGGTTTCTCCGGGGGGTCGGGGCCCGGGTTTATTCTGGTCCGAGGTGGGTTCGCGACCTGTAGAGCCCGGTTCATCGTCTCCGGAAGAGGTAGTAGCTAGGTTGCCGGGTGTCCTCCGGCGCCCGTAGCCATACCCGGATGTAGGGTACTGCGGCTCGATTCCCAGGCCCTGCGAGACCAGGCTGCGTCGCGGGGTGTTTCCCGGTGGTGTGGTGGACCTTGGTTCCACGCCGTTGTTGTGCCCGGGGGTAGTGACCATTGCTGTACTCACCGCCGTATCCTTCGCAGCAGGCCGGACAATGCTCTCGCCCACTGCGTTCGAGACCTCTCCCGGGACTGTCGTCGTAGGCGCCCCATTCCCGTTCCCATTCCTATCCGTATTTACAATTATATCCTCCACCTCGTGCTGCACCCCCGGTGCCCCAGCCGCAACATTGACCTCTCCCTGCGACGGCGGTGAAGGCCCCCTGACTCCAGATCCCTCCTTCTCGCGCAGCATCAGTCTCTGCGGCGACGGCTTCCTTGAGCCTCCGTCGCCGGGCGACGACGACGGGAGCATGCGCTGGTACCCGCCCCATCTTGGGAACGGCTCCTCGTCGGCGTCCGTGTCTGAGGCGGAGGCGGAGGAGTCTGGGGAGGTGGGGGCGTGGTTGATGAAGGAGGAGGTGGGGGGGTGGGGCCGGGCGCGGCGTTTACGGGGTGGGGAGCACTACGTGATGTTAGTGTTAGTGTTTGTGTATGGGGAGGGGAGGGGTACGGCTTAGGTCGAAGGTGCTGTCTGTGGGGGAGGGGAGTGTGGCATGGCCGTCGCTGGAGGGTGAGGCGTAGGCTTCGTCCATTGTGTGTGGGGTGGACAGTGAGTTAAGGTCTGGTCTGTCCTGTCTCTCCCTCTCTTGAATGTGATGAATGTGGTGATTGTGATGATTGTGATGATGATGATGGTGGTGTTGTTGTTGTGGTGTTGTGGAAGGAATGCGAGACGGGAGAGAGAGAAAGAGAGTCTGTCGTTCAAACAAGTGTCTTGAGAGAGACGAGAAGAGGAGCTGTATTACTTCATGTGTATAGCTAGTTCTGAGGTGCAGCTTGATCAATGCCCAATGCTTGATTCTCCTCTTCTTGATCTCTTGATCTTCTCCTCTTCTCCTTCCTCTTCTCCTTCCTCTTCTCCTTCCTCTTCCTCTAGATCTTCTCCGTATCGAAACTCACTCTTTTCTTTGTTTTGATGAATCCAAAACTCAACGCGCCCGTTGCTGCCAAGCCAAGACACAAACACACTTATTCCTATTTAATGCTTAGTAAGGCGACATGACGGGGCCGGGCACGGGGGGAAAGCTTATTTGTGTCTAATTTAATCCTGAGGAATCGCAGCCAACAAATTGTCGTGTCTGGCAGCTACCGATTGGTCTCCAGCATGATGATGATGGTGGTGATAAGTACATAGCTATACATACATGACCTACACGACTGCACGTGATTCCGTGTCGCGTCCATGGGAATTATCACTCAGTTTATAGGAGTCCACTTACTCTAATAGAGAGAGAACCAGAGCCGGATGAGGGCACTCCGGGCTCTGCCAATGGTCTGATATGCTGCATCCCCACCTCACCTAACCCTAACTGCCGGGCGAGCGGTGGCCGGGAGTGCGGGTTTCCTTGCAGTGGACGCAATTGGAGGGTATCGTTCTCTTCTCTTCATTTACTGTGCTTTACTTACATGTGACAGGAGATCTGTGGTGGAAACTCAACCTCAATAGACTCGGATTGGGCATATCAGAGTTACTTGCATATGTATGCATCTACTCCTGCAGTGTTGCGGTCTTGGCCCCTCCAACAACTCTCTCGATCTCCCCATCTCCCCTTGCAGCAAGTGTTGATACCTCCCTACAAATATCCACCCTTTCCCTTGACCAAACAGACACCACATCTTACGACTGAACGATCACTCTTATCACTATAATCAATGGCTTCTGCAATCCCCGTCTCCCCGAAAATCGAGAGAACTGATTATACACGCTGGCGTCTCAAGTCTGAGGACGGCCGACAGACATGGCACTATCTGGCCACCGATGAGGAGATGGCGGCCTGGCCACAGTCCGTAGCTGACAAGTATCATCTCGGCCTCCCCACTGTAGCTCTCTCTCCCTCTCTCCCTCTCTCTCTTCACTGAATTGACTAACATTCCCTACAGGACCTGCCAAATCTCCCCCCAGCCCACTCCCCGCTCGACGCTGCCCGTAATGGCATCTCCTTCTTCTCCCAGCTCCAGATGCCCGAAGGCCAATGGGCCTGCGAGTACGGCGGCCCAATGTTCCTCATCCCCGCCGTCATCATCGCTCACTACGTTACAAACACCCCCATCCTGGACCCCTGGAAGATTGAGATCACCGCCTACCTCTCCGCCCGCGCCCACCCCGAGGACGGTGGCTGGGGACTCCACATCGAGGGCGAGACCTCCGTCTTTGGCACCGCCTGCAATTACGCCGTTCTCCGCATCCTCGGTATGGACCCCGACCACCCCGTCGCCACAAAGGCGCGAAACACCCTGCACAAGCTCGGCGGCGCCCTTGGCTCCCCCCACTGGGGCAAGTTCATGCTGGCCCTCATAAACTGCTACGGCTGGGAGGGCATGAACCCGATCCCGCCCGAGCTCTGGCTGCTCCCAAACTGGGTGCCCTTCCACCCCTGGCGCTGGTGGTGCCACAACCGCCTCGTCTACCTCGCCATGAGCTACATGTACTCGCTCCAGCGCTCCCACCCCGAGAACGACCTGATCCGCTCGCTGCGCGAGGAGCTCTACACCCAGCCCTACGCCTCCATCGACTTTTCGCAGCACCGCAACACCGTCGCCCCCGGCGACATCTACCACCCCCACACCAAGATCCTCGACGCCCTCAACGGCATCCTCGGCCTCTGGGGCTCCTACCTCTGCCCGCGCGTCGTGCAGCGCGTCGCCCGCGACCACGTCTACGACCTCATCAAGCGCGAGGACGAGGCCTCCTCCTACTGCTGCCTCGGCCCCGTCAACAGCCCCTTCAACCTCATCGCCCGCTACTTTGCCGAGGGCGAGGACTCCCCCGCCGTCCGCGCCCACAGGGAGACGCTCAAGGACTTTATGTGGGTCAAGGGCGAGGGCATGCTCGTCAACGGCACGGACGGCGTGCAGTGCTGGGACACATCCTTCCTCATCCAGGCGCTCTACGAGAGCAACCTCGCCGACGAGCCGCAGTACCGCGACATGCTCGTCCGCGCGCTGCAGTTCCTCGACACGCAGCAGATCCGCGCCGACGTGCCCGAGGCCGACAAGGCGTACCGCCACCAGCGCAAGGGCGCGTGGCCCTTTTCCAAGCGCACGCAGGGCTACACCGTCTCCGACACCACGGCCGAGGCCCTCAAGAGCGTGCTCATGGTGCAGTCGGTCCCCGGCATGCCGCAGCTCATCAGCCCGTCGCGCCTCCAGGACGCGGTCGACGTGCTGCTGACCATGCAGAACCCCAACGGCGGCTTCGGCAGCTACGAGCTCGCGCGCGGCGGCAAGTGGCTCGAGGCCCTCAACGCCGCCGAGGTCTTTGGCGGCATCATGATCGAGTACGAGTACCCCGAGTGCACCACCGCCGTCGTCATGGGGCTGACCTACTTCCGCAAGACGTACCCGCGCTACCGCGCCGCCAAGATCGACAACGTTGTCCGGCGCGCCGTGGCGTGGATCAAGACTGCGCAGCGCGGCGACGGCAGCTGGTATGGCAGCTGGGGCATCTGCTTCACGTATGCGACCATGTTTGCGACGGAGGCGCTGCGCAGCGTCGGCGAGATCTGCCAGAACTCGGAGACGGTGCGCAGGGCGTGCGCGTTCCTGGTTGGGAAGCAGCGCGGGGACGGCGGGTGGGGCGAGAGCTACCGCAGCAGCGAGACGGGCGTGTATACGCACCACCGCGACAGCCAGGTCGTCAACACGGCGTGGGCGCTCATTGCGCTGATGAATGCGGAGTATCCGGACGTGGCGCCCATCGGGAGGGGCATCAAGCTGCTGATGGTGCGGCAGAGGGCGAATGGCGAGTGGCTGCAGGAGGCTATCGAGGGCGTGTTTAACAAGAGTTGGTGTGTATCCCCCCCTAGTCTTACAGAGGGAGAGTGGCTAATGTGGCGGGTAGTATGATATCGTATCCGAATTACAAGTTTACGTTCTCGATCAAGGCGCTGGGGATGTATGCGAAGCTGTACCGCAACCCGCAGCTGAGGCCTGAGGCGTAGGTATGGGTGGGAATACGATAGTTATGTAGTAAACGATACTGTAATTAACACTAATTGACTTTTTCTGGAGACGTAGGGTATTGGGATTGGTATTGCCAGGGGAGGTATATCCCCCCTGTAATAATTGTGGCAAGGTCTAGACCACCCTTGTACTATGGTCATTACTGTTGTTTGCCAGTCCTGTATTACCAGTAGACACCACAAGAATTACTTCTGCTACATTGATAGCCATTATTTCGGGTCCGGGCGAGCGAGTGAGAGGCTGTGATGCGGGTCGTAGGGCTGGGTAGACCCCCGGATAGGGCGGATAGGTATGGGCGGAGGAGAGGGTAGAGGACCGTCTCATGGCTGGAAGGCTCGCTGGGTGCGAGATTGGTAAAGCCCCTACCCAAAAGTTTCCGTGAAAGCCTAAAAGCAGTTGAGTGGCGAAACCCATACAAATCCACCTAGCAACGGGTTCTCCACTAAAACATTTTATTACACCCTAACCACCTCTTTTTACCAATTCAAAAATGTGCAAAGGGCTCCTCCCAAGGGTCAAAATGTTTTACCTCTGTTCGTCGTTATAATTAATTGTGGTTCCACCTAGTTTGGGTGGTAATTTGGCCCTTTCACGAAAAACCTTTGGGTAGGGGCTTTACAACGTGTAGGGCTTGAGTCTAAATACATTCCTACATATTGCCTTGATACATGTGTATGCTACATTCCTGACACCCGTACATCTGAGTGCGGGGTTTATGGAACCGGGCGGGATAACTACTTAGTTGACAATGGTGGCAGCGGCGTCATGGGCTGTCACTCGCTACCAAGTAACTAGAAAAAAGTAATTATGTTGTGGGCACAGTCAGCTTGTGTAACCGGGGAAACTGCATATAAGACCGTGTCCCCGGACTTGAGATACCAAGTACGACCCCCAGCTACAGCACAAATCGACACCCATCCACAACCACAATGGTACCCCCCCCCCCTTCCCTCCCTCCCCTCCCCACACTAACACCCGCCAGGACCCGACCGCCACAAACCCCACCCACATGCGCCTCCTATACACTCTCGCGCTCCTCGTACAACTCAGCGACGTCTACCACCTGGCCACACTGTCACCCCGGTTCTGGCCGCGCCGCAGCGACCTGGCCGGCCCCACGGCCGCATTCTTCCTGCGCGCATACTGCACGCTGCTGCTGCCGTACATCCTGCTGTGCTTCTGGCTGCGCGCTCACCACCTGCGCCGCACCGAGGTCGGCCGCGCTGTCGCCGCCTCGTTCGCGCTCTTTCATATACTCGCCCCGGCGTGGTATCTGGTCAGTTGGGCCGGCGGCGGGTATGTGCAGGCGCCGTTGGGGGCTATTGTGGCGTTTCATGCGGCGTGTGTGGTGTGGGTCGGTGTGGGGTGGGTTTTGTAGGGGGGAGAGAGGGGGGGGTTGGAGGGTTTGGGGGTTTGGGGGTCTTTTTAATTATATACTGGAGTTAATAAAAAAATAAAAAATAAACAATCATCTACAATAAACACAAAAGTCCCTCTCCCTAACAACCAACCACCATTACCGTCCCCACGATCATTACCCCTCCCAACCCACCACCACCACCACCCCTACCCCGAAAACAGCATAATCGCCGAATCCCTCGCCGCCCCACGATCAAACACATACCTCCCCTGGCTCCTATCCCCGCGGCGACACGCCTCCACCACCCACCCCACGGCGCGCCCAACAGCGCCACACTCAAAGTCGTACTTGTCGCGGTCCGAGCACAGGCGCGCGCCGGCGGCCCCGTACCGCGCGATGGCCGTGCACACGCGCTGCCGGCTCTGCGAGCACGCCTGCGCCCCGAAGCCGAGGATCCAGCGCGCAAGCCCCAGCCCGTCGCTGTACGGCGGCGAGCTGGCCGCCGTCTCGCACACGATTGTGCCTGGTGGGATGGCGGTGAGGGGGAGTGGCCGGGCGCTGCTGGCGGCGGTGGTGAGCAGCAGGAGGAGGAGGTGCAGGTGCGTGGGCCGCATTGGGGGGCCATTGGTGGTGCTTTTTGGCGCACTTGGATAGTGGTAGGCTATGGAGCCTTGAGTATATAGATACATGTATATAGATATATAGATACATCTCCACCTCCCCCACCACCACCTCCTCCTCCTCCCCTCTATCACGACTCATATATCCACACACAACGCCCATACCTCCAAAGTAGCCCCCCAGCAAACACCCCCCCCCTCCCAGCTGATATATACATTCCACCCCCCCGGCGAGCACCTCGACCCCACAGCTCCACACCCCCGGCAAACACCACAGTGCAAACAAATCCCCCACCGGTAAACGAACACCAACAGCAAACCACACCTCCACCAGCTATCACTCGGATGCAGGGTTAGGGTTGCGGTTGCCTGCAAGGCGGGCGCTATGGGAGTGGAGAGAGGGAGAGGGGTGGATTGCGCAACATGGGACATCACTCGGTTCCTCGGCGTGTGGTTCGTGGTTCGTGTCAACGACGGAAGATACGCACGCACGCGCCCTGCCTTCCGTTGGATTGGAAGAAGTGGGCAGACAGGGGGTCACACTCGTCCGGGAAGAGAGGGGGGGAAAACAAGTTTTGTGTTGTGGATTAGATTGGCGACGGTAGTGGATGCGGGTACCCGACCGAGACCCGGGAAAGAGAGTGTGGAGTAGGGAGATCTTGATTCGGGTTGTAGTGGAAATGACTTTTTCTTCTTCTTCATTTATTACACATTACATGTCAAAGCAAGGTACATATGCGGGATGGAATATTAGCAAACAGGTCTAATCGATCATTTTTTTTTTTTTGTTTTCCGCTTCTCATAAACAAATAACTTCGTAATCATCATATGTGCGGGCAGGGCATATTACAACGCTAACAAAAGAGAAAGAGAAGAAGTAGAGAGGAAAAAAAAAAAAAGGAAAAAGGAAAAAGGAAAAAGAACTCCATCCAATGCCATCATCATGCACAGTCCATCTCGGTTCCCTCACCCAAGAAGAAAGAAAATCTACTGGAGCATATAACTTAGATCCGGTAAACCATCCAGTACCCCTTTAACAAGTCTATTCTCCTCCGCCTCCTTTGCGTTCTCACGCCGACCGGCGATTGTTGGCGGCGGGGCATCCCATAGATCGGTGGTTCCAGTAGTAGTAGTAGTGGTAGTAGTAGTGGTAGTAGTATTGGTGGTGGTGGTGGACTGGTTGGAAAAGGGCATCGGAGCTGACACGTTGGTCGGGGTGGCAGCGGTGGTAGAAACTGAACCATCGAAAAATGATAGGTCCCACGTGTCACTGCCTCCGTTGTCGTTGCTTGTGATGTTCTTGTTACTTGGCTTTTGTGGGGCAGGTGATTTCTCAAAGGCGCTGAAATCGAACGTGGATGCGGTGGATTGTGCACTTGGTGCCATGGGCGCTTTCGGCTGTGGCTGCGTGTTTGGAAATGGAGCCGGGGAAATTGTTCTCGAGCCAGGGTTCAGAGGGCTTGGTAGGGCATTCGAGAAAGGGCTGCTGCCCTTTGGCACAACGGGAGACTGAACCATCTCGCCCCAATCGTCATCGTCATCGTCATCATTCACAGCTAGTTTAGATATTGCTGGAATAACGTGACTGGGGG
The DNA here is from genome assembly GCA_024713865.1 of Morchella sp. 2016-72. Lineage (NCBI taxonomy): Eukaryota > Fungi > Ascomycota > Pezizomycetes > Pezizales > Morchellaceae > Morchella > Morchella sp. 2016-72. The sequence continues at coordinate 564,232 of JAMJEY010000019.1, forward strand.
TAATTATCCTACCGCTGCCACTCGATCTTGGCTCTAGACGTGGTAGACTGTTTGTTGCTTTTGGCTTTGGTACTCCGGGTGGTTTTGGTACTTCAGATGGCTTTGACACTTCAAATGCATCAAAGGAACCCCAAGGATCGATATTTTGAGCTTTCGGTTGTGTCTTTCCGACTGAGCTGGTCCTACTATGGATAGAATGTGCAGGTGGATTTCGTAATGGTTGATGGGGTACCCTTGGCTTAGGCGTTAACGTAGGCTCGAATGCATCGAATCCCCAGTTATCGGTAGCACCAGTTTTCACTCCAGAAGAGTCTGTAGTATTACGACTCGGTTCTTCTGAAACATGGGTGGGCTTTAGGGCGGACGCGGAGGGTTTAGATGATATGGCGCTTTCGAAAGCGTCAAACGAACCCCAATTGTATGTCTTCTGCGGATTCAAACCGGAATCCCCAAGGGGTTGTGACTCCCCAGGAGCCTTTGTGGATGACTGCGCCAATGTTTGGCCTAGCGACGGCTTAGGCACCGATGAACCGGCAAAGGCAGGTGTTGAACTCCAACCATCTATTTCTTGTTTTTCCAACACAGGCAACTTCAACTCTGAAGCGGCAGAGAGCTTTCCCGACAACCCACTAGAAATAGTATCTTTTACTGTTTCTACAGGCATGCCCCATCCATTATCCCCACTTAAGCCTATCGCCAACTTGGTCGCCTCGGAGGTGCTGACAGGCTGTAGCGGGGAGGGGATTTGGCCTTGCACTGAAATCGAAGTGGCGGGTTTGGATTCGGCAGCCTTCTCTGGGCCTTCAAGAGACCCCCAATCATCAAAGTTGCAATTGGCCTCAACGCTAGACGGTAACTTGACTGTGGTCGCAATATTCTCGAAAGCACCCCATTCATCAAAGTTAGAGCTAGGGACGGGGGTTGAGGCTGACTTGGATTGTTCCCCTGGTATCGAAACCCCTGAATTTGATGAGAAGAGGCTATCCATCGATGCTGGGATAATAGGGGTGATTGCGGTTGCCTCTGCAGTCCTTTGGGTACTTTGAGGTGATGGGCTCGACGGTCGTGTCGTCGCCAAGCTATGCGAGGGCTTGCTTGAGTGGTTACTAGCAACGGGCGAATGGGAGACTACAGATCTGCTGGGGGTTACCAAAGGGGTACCGTGAAAGCTTGCCCCGTAGGGTGTCGAGGGTAACTTTTCATCCCCTTTGACCGAGTTAGAGCTTGAATTAGGATGAGATTCAGTAGTTGGCTGTGAATTATCGAAGCTGCTCCATCCAAAACTCGCCGCAAGGGGGGATGATGGGGCAGTTTGACTTTCGGCAAGAGCAGTCTTTGTGGTTGAGATATCAAACGGAGCTTTCGTAAGCCCTTGTGCTGTGGACTTACCAACCACAAGACTACTATGACGGGAATGAGTATTCACAATGTTCCATTGAGGCAACGCCTTCTTTCCGACTGGTTCGACGCCCTCTCCCCAGCCAAACATCGCTCCCAATCTCTGAGAGCCCCCTAAAGCCACACCTCCCCCGGAGCTTTTATCTTCTGCCATCCATCTCGATACGATCTTATTAACGTCTTCCTGGATTTTAGACCCTACCCAGGTAACTCTAACGTAGTCATCATCCCCACTCTTGTCTTTCCTTATGGTTCCGCTCTGAGACAAACGATACCAAGCCTTTCGCCTATGAGATTGCGTGTGGTTAAAATTATGACAAGTTCATTTTGGTAGACGGATGCAATGCTTACGAGTTTGTGGAGTATATAATTTCCCTGATCGGAGGCGGTTCTGGGTAGCTTGTAAAAATGGGATATAATTTTTTGAGGAGAGAGGTATTGATTTCGAATGGGGTATCAACTTTAAGGTGTGGCGTTTGAGCCAAGGGGGGCGACTCCTCGAGAGTATTCTTTGCTAGGGTTTCTTCGGCGTCCTCAAAGTCACCTTCGTCGGCAAAGTCCCCGAAATCGTCATCGTCTCCTTCGTCCCCCCCCTCCGTTCCCCCCTGAACGATATCTGGCCCTTCTTTGGGTGCTTTCTCGATTGTAGGCGCTGGATCTGTGGTAGGGGCTATCTCGGGAGTTATTGAGGCCTCAATTGGTTTATTGTCTGGTGCAATTGTTTTTTGTTTCCCCCCTGTTTCAATCTCAATATCGACTTGTTTGCTGTCCGAAGCCTCGATGTTAATGCCCTGATTGTCCACGTGAACCAAACTCTCTCCATTGACATCTCCTATCAATTTATCTGAGCTGGGAAGGGGTTTGATCTCGGGAACGACTCCTGCCGTGGATTCCCTACTCACACTGGGTTTGTTTGCTTCCTCGTGCTTTATGTCTCCCCAATCGGAGGCAGCAGCCCACGCGTCCGTTTCGTCCGTAGCTCCAAACCAGTCTCCCCCTTCCTTTGCTTCTAGTTGCTTAATAACACCTCCAGTGACATTTGGTAACTCTACCTTCTCTTCTGTAATCCCCTTCACACCAAATTCAGGGACCCCCACTGATGCCGGCTCAACCCACTCCGAGAGCCTGGAGCCCCCCCCTATCACCCCCGAAACCACACCGGAACCAACAGCAGGGGATGAAATTGCCCATGCCGAAGCGTCCCCGAACTCGGGCCCCTCGGTACTCCATGGGTCGTCATGCACCGCTACGTTAATGTTCGGGACCCGGGGTTGCGGGACGTCTATTCCAGCGCCTCCAGGACTCCTTGCATCCTTTGCGTCTTTGGCATCGGGGATTGTGATGACCTCCGTTGGGCCTCGATCGTCTGCATCTGCCCACGGAGAGGTCCAGTCGTCTTCCATGGCGGTGGACAGGGCGATGGCGGGTAGAGCATTATTCTTTTCGGGGAGTTTATTGGAGAGCTTTGTGCTGTTGGCGCGGTGACATCGTGTTCCTTTTTTGGTTTTACTGTGGGACGCTGTCTATTGGCTTGTGCAACGTGGAGTAGGAATAGGCTCCGGGAGGCCGGGTCAAGGATCATTACGCTAACAGACGAAGGCTTGGCTGTATGAGGTTAACCATCCAAGACGTCTCTGGTGCGGCTCACGAGAATGTGGGGGGGTAGCCATTTAATTTGAGGCAGCCAGTGAACAACGAGTCGATCTGGGTGCAACATCAAACTCCACATCGGAGATCAAACATCACAAAAGCAAGGTTGAACCCTTTTTTCAAGTTTCAATTCCGGCAGAATCAAACACAGAGATAACGGGGTGAATCGGCCCAAATTACTACCAATATACACATCTACACAAGTAAGGCGATGAAAGCAGACATGTCATAAAACCGTTTATTAAGATCTTTTGACAAGTCATCTGACGGGACTAGGTTTTCTTAATAATACCACTTCTCACAGCAGCCTCCTTATCCGCAAAGTTAGGTAGCAAGGCTCTTTCTACACGTCGAAAGTAATCTAGATATTACTCTTGTGCACAATTGCTCCGCCGGTCGGTGTTGCCCGCCTAGCTATCTCGAGTGTCGAACACTAAGTCATGAATGGTAGTCGGCACTCGCCTGGGCTACCTATGTGCCCATTGCCACGCCCCAATGAGGGATGCTGTACCGTGAGCAGGTACCTACTTTAGGGCTGTCTAGCTTCAAACACTGCGACTTGAGATACGTTGTCGACATAGAGTGCCAGAAGCATGTACCCATACGCAAAGTATCCCCTCTTTCCGTTTGGGTTCTCGGCCCAAGAGAGTAAAACCCGGATTTTGCTGTTGGATACTTTAAGGGTAGGTACATTTTCCATAGCCCCCGTCAGTACCAGTTGAGTGAGACCGATTCCGCTCCCGGTGGTCTGCCACGTATCAAGTCCCAACGGAATCCAACCGTCTTCGAAACACGAGTACCTAAGCTTCAACCCCATAGGCAGCGGTTGTTTCATGTACGAGTATGTATGATCGATATCCAAGCACACGCAGAACCAGGACTGCGGTGCACAAAAGTAAAGAGACTTGACGTCCGTGCAGACAGCGATATGTTTAGAACCGGAGAGCAGTCGCTGATGTATGGACGACATGTATGCGGAGTTCATACCTACGGTAGCGTCCCCAGCGATGGGAAACGCCTTGCGAGATGTACTTTACCGCAGATGCGGGAGCGTCAGTTGGCGCGTGCATTTGCAGCACGTATGTGAGAAAGGATCCACCGCCGATGTAGGTACGTACGGTAGGTACAGCACCAAATCAACTAAATACCACAGGGCTTCACATGTCACATAGCTATCCCAATCCTAAAATCCATATCGTCCGTGTATGCAAAGTACCTATCCTGTCGGTTGACGTTGGAATACGTAAAGAAATCAATTGCATGGTATAGTAAGCATCCAGCTACCGGGATGTAATCTCATGTCCAGAATCTCATGGTAGGTTGCAGAATGCGTTGAGTTAGAATATGGGAATGGGGAGAGAGGCCGTACGCCCTACAAAAAAAACAACTAACGGATAGAAAAATAAAAAAAACATAGCAAGCCCGAAAGCAAGGGAGTAAAAGGTATTTAACACGCAGAAAATAGTTCTTACCCGAAGCAGGTCCTGTTAAAATCCCTGATGGCGTGTTCCCCGCCCCGCGATATTTCAATATCGTGTTGTTTCTTCCCCCTCACTTGGTCCGACATAAACCCCTCAGGCCTGATACATGATTGGGTATTGAACGAACTCTAATTCGGAAAGATGCTTTACAACAGGCGCCTACCCAGGAAAGAGCGCGAGGAGTATGATCTCATCGAGGGCGGGGCGCTTGAGTTACTGTTTCCCCTAGGAACCCCATATATATATTTCCGTAAATTTGGAGATGTTCCACACAAACGCCGATTCGAGTTGACGGCTCGTTAGTGATACTGCATGAGGATAAAAGTAAACAGACACGAGATCCAATTTCCACCCGATAAACAGGAAATAAAATCCATCTGAGACTCAATTAATTGTGATGTTTTTGGCTCAACCTGCAGGAAGGACTTGTGAGGAAAATTATGGGGTCCTTTTCTTTCTTAATTTCCAGTGCGTCGCGGCTGAGTTCTGAAGAGTACCTACCTCCCTTGCTTGTATGGGGGATAGTATCGTACTTTATCTCCCCTTATGCTGCATGGCCCATGCAACGATGAGTTGGCAATCAGGTTGGTACATGCGTGAGGTTTGCGTGCGCGCCAAACTATTCCGGTCCAGATACCACACCCTCAGTACCAACGTTTGAATTTCGATAGGACCGACGAGAGAGAGGCTACTTCGAGAAGCGGGAGGTATGAAGGTTTAGTATTATTTTGTTTGTCCTTACCGGCGAGGATAGCTCGGTTCTCGGAAATGGAATCACTAAAGATTTATAAAACAGAAAGACGAGAGGTTCGGTAGACGGCAGCTTAGTGGGATCTGCTTGATGACGGCAGTCCATCGATCACTCACTTGAGCGACGGGACATGAGAACGAATCCCAAAACGCGACCGCAGCTGAGGGGCAGAGACATGGCGATGATTTCCAGTGGGATTTGCGACACAGCTGCCTTAGTATGGTGCGTTTATGCCGAGGAGATCCCCCTAGAGGCATCTTGTAGAGATGCTCTCCAGCTGAGGGGCGTCCCATAACTAAAGTGATGAAACAAGTGCTCAGTTGATGAGCTTTCCTTTTCTCTCCTGACTCCCTTGAGTAGAGTAACTGTTGGACGTACTATGTAGTAACGCTATAGAGTAGATCATGGTACTTCAACACATGGCCTACACGCTATGCACACCTTATGTTCCTGACTATCAGGGCAGAGAAAACCAAACGTTTATGATACACCTTCCATCAGGTGCCGTTTCGGAGGGTTACGGTAGGCGATTCGCCATCGGAACGAGTCGGACTTCCGGCCACCTAGAAATGATTGTGACATCTGCTTCACAGAAGCAGAAGTCCTGAAGCCTGAAGGAGATGATGACTCGGCTTCCTTGAAATCTCGTTCCGCCACATCCAGAAAAAGTGCAGGCAAAAACACACACATAGGAAAGTGTGAATTGTCATTGGGTAGAAGGCCTGTCACTCGTCCTGCTGTCACATTTTCAGAGACGAAGATCAACCAATCTCCGCCTGTCTTTCCCCACCATCAACAGAATCCCTGTCCCGACATGCACGAAATAATGCTGGTCGAGGAAGGGGCGAGGAGAGGGGAAGGGGTTTGAAAGAGCGGCGAACGGTTAGATACAAGGCTTGACAGCGTGTCTCTGGTAGAATCCTAAAGTATCAAGTTGCCTGTTCCTGTAGGTACTCAGTGAGGAATTATGTAGCCTTGTAGCAGCGCCATTATCACTTCTGCTGCGTGTGTCTTGTTCAAGCAATAATATAATCACATTGGGAAATACCAATACAACCGCGATTCGATTCGTGTTTAAGGCGAAGAGGAGTTGTTGTAATTATTGATATCTGCACCAACCTCTCCTCTCCTCCAATCCCACACATCTCCAACTCCACAGCCAGCAGCACAACGACCAACAGTAAAAGCGCGACGACCACAGGACTAGCTCCATTTTCATTATTATTACTCCAACGATCTTCTAGCGATCGAACCCAGAAAGACGAGAGGTAGCCAGCACAGGGGACTAAAGAAGAATAGTTCAGATCAAGGCTCAGCAGCAGGAACGATACATATCGATTAGCAACTACATACAGCGGAAAGAGCAGCGCAAAAGCTGCGCCTTCAGTTGCTGAGACTCTATTCGCCCCAGAGGGTTTACCGAACGAAGCGCACATTACTATTTGCTAGGGTTTTCCCTGGGACATTATTTCGCCATCGTCATTACCTATTATTTTTATCGCCTCTGTCTCTTTTTTTTTTTTTTAACTGGAGACTCATCGAATCTTCTCTTGATATTCTTGTCGTCGCTCTTGAATAAACACATCTCTACTCACCCCGCCATACATACACATACACATCCGCGCACGCACGCACGCATTTACACGCACGCACATCATTTTTTTTTCACTCTTCCGTACAATAACTTCAACTCCCCACACTCTCCAATTTTTATAGCAGCACTGGAACCCACAGCTCATGGACCCATGAAGGATTCAGAGTCATTTTCTCCTTTACCCTCCGGTTTGTGAACCCTCTCCCACGTAATTCGCGTTCTAGTATTGTGTGATCACTTTTATTTGATTTGATTTCGTTGTTGTGGTGATTTTTATTATTTTCGTGGTTTCAAGTTTTTGATACTTGAGTACTTTCCACATCTGGTGTTGTTATTTTCGTTATTTCCCTATTTTTCCGACGCGCGGCTCTGTCGCTTTATGTGCCTGGCTCACTTTCTTAACGCTGCTGGTACTGTGTGTGCCACTGCTCCTGTTTTGCATATTGTCTGTTTTAATCTTGATATGTGATGCTCCTGCTGCGTGCGTTGCCAGCGTGGCAGCAGAGCACAGGCATAGCATGGCATGGCATGGCATACGGTACCAGCAGCAGCACGGTGCACCCCACATACGATGTCTGCTTCTCCTTGCTCATCATGTCCATAGCTAACACCACTTGTTCTACTTTGTAGCCCCCCCTCAACCTTCATCTCGAAGTTCATCCCCCGTCCCTCAAACCGTTGCTCCTGCTGCTACTATCCCAAGCATATCGGTACCGATACCTCCATCCCCATCTACAACCCCACCACCGCAAAATATGACAATAGCCCAAGGGCGACAGCCGTTTGAGCAGTCGTCCCTAAAGCTTCGCCCTGGTTTACATAGCCAAAGTGCATCTGCTCCATCTGGTCAACTCCCCCTCCTCGCCTCAGGCGATTCATATATTTCACATGTCCCTACATCATGTGTCAGTACTTCAGCATCACTTGCCGAATTGGCGCACCTAGTTAAGCTACAAGCTTATCAAGAACACAAGAATCTACAAAGCCGAATTCGTCTTCACAAATCTTTAATATCAAGCGCAGTTTCTGCACGGTTGACTAGATCTGGGGAACTTTGCCACAAGGCTTTGGTGGATTACTTCAAATCAGATCAAAAGTCCGATTTCGCCACCCTGTACAATGCCCTTCACGATGTTAGAAACTCCTGTGAGGCGACTCGCCGATTTGCTATGCTAGAGCCGGAATTGGATTCTTCGAAAGGCTTGCATTCCTCCGATGACCACGAAACGCCCAGAGGATTATCCTCGTTTCTCCATGAAATCCCCGCTCAAGCCAGAGATACAATCCTCTCGTTCATATCCATGATCAGATCTGACCCATCATTCCTAGCCAGCCGCCTTGGCCACCTATCAAATGCTGAACTTGAAGCGTTAGTGAAATACCACAATCAATCAAATCTCCCAGAGTCAATTCTCCCACAACAGACGTCCAGACGTGGCGGATCCGCTCCCAGAAACCCCCCTCCCATGCCCAGATCGTCTGAAATTAGTCCTGTCGAAAAGTTATTATCGTTCCATCGCAATGATCCACTATACACCCTTGTGCACACTGTATTCGCAAACTCTTCCGGCCCAGACTCGGCAGAGGACAAACGAAGGACCGACATCTGGTCAACGACTTGTGCCCGGTTGATTTGTGAGAATAAGGGAGAGCCTTTCCTATTGGTCGTTATGGACTCATGGGCCGCGATGCGAGAATGGCCCGCCAAACAAAACCTCGAACTTACCGTGATGGGTCTTTTACAGGAAGGAGCATTTTTGGTTGAGCGAGGTGACGAGACGAACGCAGGAAATTCAGCATCCGAGCTTCGAGGGAAACATGATCTTTTGGCGGAAGAATTTTATATCAAGGCTGAAAAAAGGCTTTTTGAAGTTTTGGATGACGAGCCTGGCGCTGGTGGTATACCGGAGGGTATTTTAGAGCTAGGACATGCGATTCTCGAAAAGATTGATGACCAAAAGAGGAGACGTCATGCAGAGATCATGATTATTGTCAAGTGGTTCTTTAACCGATTCTTGATGAATGGGGTTTCATATCCCGAGGTGAGAGTTGGCTCCCTTTCATCCGTAATTTATTCGCTAATTGGTTGAAAAGTACCACGGAATTATGGCTGGACATCATATCAGCGAACACGCCAGGCTAAAAATCCTTCGCCCAGTCCTCAAGAAGATGTACGCACATGCAGTTAGCGTAATTTTGGGTGAATGGTTTGTCCCTCTACCCCAGGTCTTGATATAGTCTTGTCTAACATATAGATAGGAAAACAAGCTCACCCGTGGAGCCAGTAATACGAGGGCACATTGAGGGTATACAGCGTAGATTTCATTGCCCGCGACCAGCAGACTCCACTCCAGTACTCCTTCCATCAAGAGCTGTGACTTCACCCCGGGAAACAGCGGAAGTCCAACCTTTCATTGTACTGTGCCCAGCCGACATTGTCACCTTGTACCAAGCTTTGTATCCACAAGGATCATCCCAGGTTGCTGAGGGCAGAGATATTCGAGGAGGTCCAATGAGCAGTCGGTCATCATCCCGTCCGCTCTTTGGCAGATCACCCAATACTGGGTTTGAGATCGGCTCAGGATCTGTGCTCAGCAGCAGTTCCTCGGTGACAAGCGAATCTGCCTCTATCACATCACCACTTCTTGACCAATCAAGTATTCCGGATGATAGGCGTTCCTTCATGTCCATGCCATCGCCTGGATCGTTCAATATGAAGGCTCAGTCAATACACTCTAACTCTGATCAAACTTCTCCCGAGAAGTTTGGGATGGAGGTAAGATCTGCCGTGGAAGCGATGATGGGCCGTCTAGGACCTGATACTGTATCCGGCCGATGTCACCCCTGTGCAGAAAAGTGGGCTGTTATCTTCGTCTCTCCCAATGGTCAAGAATTAAGCGTCAAGCAACTGAAGTACAGGAACGAGGATGAAGATGAAGATGATGACTGTGGCCACGACACTGATAGTGAAGATGAAGGCCCAGTAGAGGTTTCAAACATGGATAGGGTTTATCACCAGTTGAAGGATGCTGTCATGAAATTGGTGGGGGAATATGAAATTCCGGAAGAGCCACTCATCGAGAAGTCAAGAAAGAAATTCAGTAACAGACCTTCTGCCGCGAAAGCTAACAGTGCCCCTAATACCCCCACTACCAACCCTCCAGAGTCCACACTTGACCCAAGCAATCCTTTCCACCCACAGAGCAACTTGACTGCCATGATCACTGCAGGGCAATCAAAAGCGCCGGCTCCCGACCGGTCACGAGGTGCATCCACGAAGAATGGCCTGGAAAAACCAAAACGGGTGCAGGAGCCTTCTGTGCTGTTGATCATGCTTCAAGCCGCATCCTCGCAATGTTTAGCACGAGGCGACTATGTTTCCTCTCAGCAATATCACCGGGCACTTTTGCAGGCGCGCAAACTTCCGCCATCACTTCAGCGGGAGGAGTTTGGGGCTCTTCTTCATATATTTTCCCGTGGATCACGAGACGTTATCGAGCGCTCAGCATCCGGCATCGAAGAATGTGAGGCTTGGTTCGTTTGGCTTGCACTTGCACAGGAACGTCACGATGCGGCAATTGAGGCCATGATGCGCAGGGTCAAGGATCTTAGGGACAAAATGTGGTATGTTACAGATGTTCGCAATTCTGCAGCATATGACGAGGCGAGGAACGTTGCTCTGGCCTTGAAGAAGATGGGAATGCCTCAGCGACCAAAGGTTGTTACTCAGAACAAGCGCTCAAACTTGACCCATCGCATGTCAACCAGTAGCTTTGCTCTATTGAAGTCTGACACCTTGATCGATATCTTGGCAGCGACCACAGAGCATGGAGGTCCAAACAAGCTGAGCGACGAACAGGCGAGCATGACATTTGAGTATCTTAGCAGGTATTCCGTCGAGAATTTCTGTAAGGGTGAGGAAAGGATTCATAGATTCTGCCTGGAGATTGATAAATGTGTCACGAAGCTTGTTGGTGATGGGATACTTGACGGGCCAGTTTTGTGGTCCAGTGAACTCTTCTCCCGTGATGACCGTGAGATGGCAATTAACAGACAGAAAGGCGATCTCTATCTTGCTGGCATTGGTACATTGAGTGTAACTGGCGATGAAGATGATTATCAAGAGACGGATGGGCGAAGCAGCAGCAAGCGTGGTCTTGATATGCTCAGGAGGCCTAGCACTAGCGACCTTTTCGGGCGGAATAGGGCTAGTAGTATGGCTAGTTCCTTCCATGATGGGCCACCAAGTCGCAAAGGAAGGGCAAAATCGAATGTAGGGTTGATGGATTCCAAAGAAGATTTCTTAGGTATGCCTAGTCCGGCATTGCCATCTGAATCTCACAACACATTCTGGTCTCCATTTTCCTCCCATGCTTCTGCCGGCGCTTCTTCTGGCAGACCAAAGACTGCGCATTCACCCACGACACTGTCAAGGTCCCCCGAGGCTATTAACCGTGAAAAGAGGAAGTTTTTGGCAGAGCTAAAACAGTCTTTGACAGGTTTGCTACTAAGTGATCTTGGGCTTGAGGTATTCAGTCAAGGAAGTGAGACAGATGCTTGGTTTTCTGGCGGGTTGGGCGACGAGTGCATCCAGCGGAAGGAAGAGCAAGAGGAGAGCAAGAGGAAGGCGATGGAGAAGAGCACAAAGATCTCTGCCGCCCCTGGGGGTAAAAAGGGTCTGGGAAGGAAAAAGAGCATGAAAAACGTCCGCAAGGCTTCCAACCATGGCACTTTTGAGGCCCTTGGCAAGGATAAGAAGGGTGAATTGGCTGCCCCGGTCGCCACACTTGAAAACGTGGGCCGTGAAGCACATTCAGGCGAGGAGAACTCATCTTCTAGCGATGCTACTACGCGTCCTTTCCCCTTTACCGCGACAAAGAAGGGTGGCCTATTGGCGTTCCCATTCCTCCACGCATTCAAGAAGCTACTTACAAGATTCTCCACCCACCCCAATCCGTTCCAAAAGCTTCAGGCCATCTATGAGCTTGAGCTCTTGATTGTTGCAATGCTTTCGTCCCGCTCTCCGGCTTCTCTTCAGGGTAGAAGGGTAGGTCCCTCAATGCCGACCTCGCCATTTCTTGATGCCATGGGAGATGCCGCAAACCGTATCTGTAGCTTGCAGCTTGCGCAGCCCAGTAACATTGAGGAGGCGATGGCCAATCTTGAGGAGCGCAGGTCCAACTTTATCAGCAATGGGACTGCCACCTCTCCTTTCATGCCACCTAGTGGTGCACGTTCCCCTGCTCCTCATACATCCGCACCAAGCGCAGATATGATCGTGGATGTTTTGCAGACTCTCTTTAGGCAAGCCGAAATTCGACCGAAGACCTTGTTCCGTGATCTGCAGTACGTCGCAGCATTCGTTCCAGCCTCGATTCTTGATAGAACAGAGGTCGGCAAGGCATTCTGGGATACTGGCCTGGCAGCCTTGGGCTTGAAGCAAGATGTTTGCAGGACCATGGTAGAAATTGCAGATGAGATCGTTGCAAAGGACTCGCATAAGCGTGGCCCTGAATCAAGCAAGGAGAAGGGGGGTGATTACAGCCGCTACTCCATGCAAGATGCCGCCACCATGTGGAACATCACTGCAAAGGAAGGCGATCCTACTGCTCAGCGCGAATTGGCAATATTCTACCTGACAAACCCCACTCTTCTGCCGCGGTCAACCAAGCCACTGTCTAAGCCTAAAGATACGTTCAGGCCAGAGATGATGGTGCAAAAGGGTGAGGATCCAGACAAGCGTGACCCGGCTACTATGTGTGTTGCGTACCATTGGATGGAGCTCTCTGCGCAAGGTGGTGATGAGGTTGCTAGGAAATATCTCCGCTCGCAGAGGGAGGAGTGGTAGTTTCTTTTTTTCTTTTTTTTCCCACCCTTTTCTTTCCATTTTTTTCGTTTTTTTCTTTTGGGTTGGATATTCGTGTGGGTAGCTAGATATTTCTTTCTTCTTTGGGTGATGGCGCAATGTTTTCTTCGTTCACAAGGGGTGCCTGTGGTTCGTTTTATTGTCTATGAGGGATTGCCTTTGTTTTTTTCTTTTCTTTCTTCGTAAAAAAGTTTCCGGGGGCTTGCATCATGTAAGATTTTTATTGACACTGGGGGTTGGTTGTGTGTATTTCTGCTTCTACCTGTACTCTTTTATTTATTCCTCTTTTATTTCTCTTCATAGCGTGTATTGTGGGAAACTATGCTGGAGTTGGAACAGGGCATCATCATATCATCGAAGATGGAGTTTTAGTTTTTTTTTTTGTATTCTTTCCTCCCACCTTTTTCTTTCTCTTCAAGCACAATACACCTAGGAGCGCGGTGGAGCTGCGGAATTCCTGCATTGTTTTTAAATTCCTCTTCTTACTCTTCTACCCTTCGTGCACCCTTGAGTTGTTCTTTTATACCCTTTTTTTGTATTATCGCCTTTTCTTTCTCGTTTATCATCTTATACCATTGAGGTGAGGGCCTGTTGCGGAAGGGTGCGTTTTTTTTAGTTTTTTTTTTTTTTAGTTTTAGTCTTTTGGAAATCACCTTTTTAATTTTTACCCTTCTTTCTTCCGTGTGACTTTTGTTTCTTACGGTGGGGGTCGAGATCGAGATCGGCGTGGTTTCGTTTTGTCTCCTCTTCGTTCTGGTATTTGTTTGAAAGGCATCTATCTATATCTCTCTACTCACTCTTCTTTAAGATGTTGATGATAATGAGTATAATGATTATGATTTTTTTTTTTTTTTTGATAATTGCTGTGAATTTCTTTTCGTGGTACTGATGTTAGAATATATATATTATTTGTCTTCCAAATACCAGGATAGTGAACATAGTCGTGATACTACCACTACCTTGTGGCTCGGGGGTGAGTCCCATCTTGTTCCTGTCAATGTTATAACGGGCCGGGAGTACAACCCAAACCTAGGGGGAGGCGAAAACACAACCGAGTGATCATTCGTGAAGCTAGCCGTAGGATTTATTTATCTATCTACCAGTACTTCGTAACCGTAGGGTTTATATAATACACACATTTCCCACCACCGGGCCGCTAGATGTACTTGATATAGCACACAGCTCTTAAAACTGACGATACCACAACGCGCAGGGGGTGCTGGCACCAAAAACCCAGACCCACCCCTAACCCCACAACCCTGGCCACCAAAGAATTGCTGAGCCGTTCACCCCACTGCAGTCGACTATGCCAAGCCAGGTAGTCCAAAAAGTTGGACGGACTATGGTGGACTGCAGTCGACTGCAGTGTTTCAGCCAAGACAGTCCGTCCATCAGCAGGACGGGACTACGGACTATGGACTGCATAAGTATATATTTTGGGTATGATATGCCGAGAAAGGCACCATAAATGGAATTGTATATAACCATAAATGGAATTGTATACAACTTGTAATATGTAAGGGCTTCGAATTCACAGCAAGTTTAATATCAGGAAACATAGTTTTACAAATAAGGCTATACAATACAATGAGATTCAAATAAGATACCCCCTCTATGGCAAACAGCCCAATTTATGAGCCATCAGTTACAGATACTGCACAATCGGCAATAGACCCTCGGTTGATGGACCAGGTGTCTCAGCAGAAACCAAAACAAGAAATGGAGTATGAGGAGGACAGAGCATACTTTATTTTATTTACTCATCAAAACATCTAGGATTATACCAAGCCGTAAATGCAATTCATAGTTAGTGATATTACCCTGCCCCGTCCAACAGTCCTAACTACAGTCTAAAACCTTAGCTGCATATAGACCGTAGTCCCATGCGGTCCTGTTGATCGGTCGGGCGTAGTCTAAGACTGGACCGTTAGTGAAGTTGGAATGCCCCAACAGTAAGCAGCTATCCTAATCCCCAAAGACCTAAGGGGGGGACCTATTAAGACACCATGCTCCCCCATACGAGTCTTTTTAACTAGTATCGTTACTCAGTATGAGAGGGGCTAGATGGAGTGTTTGGTATGGGGGCTGAGGCATTGCAAAGTCTAGCAGGGAACTAGTATTGCCACCAGAATTGCTCCCGAAAGCGCGAAGAAGGGGAATGGGACCGAGTCTAGATACGTAGGCTGGTGCGACCTCAAGTATTTAGTACGGCTTCACGTACTAAAGTGTACCCACAGGGCTGGTCGTACTCAGGTAGCTCAGCAGACGTCGAAGCTCTTATATATACATCATGGTTTCTTTAAAGACCACTGCCCAAGCTCGCTGCCAAAACCGGCCTATCGATAGACGGATCTAGTCGCTGCCGGCCAGAATAGTTGTTGGAGGCCAATAACAGCGGGTATACCCGTAGCCTTGGGGACATTGTAGCTGTCATCAATGGCCCACACTAATAACTGATTGGTGTCTGCTAATACATGTATGCAGTATACATATGTATGTCTCCACAACAGCTTTCGCGAGGGGGACTTTCGTCATGATATATCACTCGGTGTACCTGGGCGGGGGAGATGTGTCTGGATTCCCTCCCTGTCTCTTATCCAGGCCTAGGGTCATATCAGCAGGGACCGAGTGTAAGCAAAAGCTTACCAGATATGACCGGTGGTTAGTCGTGTCCGGAACTAGGTCCCCACTGCTGTGGTCCGGGTTCGGTGTGCCGCTGCCGTGTGTATAAATGCCCTAGCTACCCGTTCCGTTATAGCCAAGGTGTCGTCCGACCGAGTGATTTCCTATGATGCTATCATATTTTCACAGCTGACCTCAATGGCGGCTATGGGGGTGTGATGGGGGAATGGCGCGATGCCTATTTACTAGAGGGGTTAGGATACACCGCTTAACTAGGGACTACTCCGGCCCTAGATGAAATATAGTGGGCTCTATAACAGGTGGGGGCCCGGGGTCACAGAGATGAGATTATACCAAGCTAAGGCGAAGGATTGCTTCTCGGGAGGGTAACTAGATTAAAGTTTAAACTGTAACTCACAGTTGGGACTGGGTACACTAGCAATCACGCCAAGAACAAATTCTTTACTACACGCGAACAAGAAGGTGTATTGCTTTCCTCTACAGCACGACCTAACAACAGAACACCCAACACTAAAACAACCACCAGAAAACCCAAACAAAAGAAGACACAGATATGCCCCACCCCCCACAGCCAGAAAATGGCTTTTCTGCAGCCACCTCCTCCCGGAGAACATGAAAACCCCCCTACCCCAACAATCCAGGCAGGAGGGTCTGAGTGTTTGAGTGTCCGCATCTTGCTCCCATGATGGATCGAAGATATGGCACCAGCGCCTCTGGTTAGTGTTATGTTATGTTAGCCAACTGAAGCTGGCTCAGAGTCTATTTAGGGATGCGAATACTTGCTCTACGTTCACCCAGTGTGTCTGGACCGGCTCACGTCCTCCGGCGCTAGTGGGTATTCTCCATCTGGAGCTTGCCCACAGAATAACCTCTGTATGGCTAGTAAATACACCGTGGTGTTAGCCATCTGTATAATTGCTGGCTTCAATAGTAAGGAGTTAGTACTTACACAAAGAACAGTCTCTCTTCTGGAGGGCACTGATTGGAAGCAATTATGCTATAAAAGGGTCAGCTATGAGCAATCATTATTTAGATCAGAAGGGGACTTGCGAGCCACAGGCCACAGGCCACAGATATCCGGATAATCGCACATTTACTAAGACGACAATGTCAGTAAACTAAGCGGTACTATATCGTTAGAATACTTACCCCCCACAGGCCACAGATAATCCGGATAATCACACATCTTTTGAATTCACAATAATGTCAGCAAACTAAGCGGTACTATATCGTTTGAATACTTACAAGCCGCAGCCACAGGCCACAGAGATGTCCGGATAATCGCACATCTATTGAGTTCACGATAATGTCAGCAAACTAAGCGGTGCCATATTGTTAGAATACGTACCAGCCGCAGCCACAGGCCACAGAGATGTCCGGATAATCGCACATCTATTGAGTTCACGATAATGTCAGCAAACTAAGCGGTACTATATCGTTTGAATACTTACAAGCCGCAGCCACAGGCCACAGAGATGTCTGGATAATCGCACATCTATTGGGTTCACGATAATATCAGTAAACTGAGCGGTTCTATGTCGTTGGGATACTTACAAACCACCGATATATCGGGGTTAAGATCCCACCAAAGATCTAATAGATTTAGTATAATATTGACAATCTAGTAGCACTTGTATGTCAGTAGGGGGCTTACGAGGTTTTCGGCCTCCATCTGGTGGGTCCATGATAATGTCAGCACCCTATAGTAGCACCATCATACCGTTGATCGAGGATACATACTGTTGTCCCTTTTGCTCAAGACTAGCGGTCCAGTCCTACAGCATGTGTCAACTATGTCCAATAGCCGCTACACCCAAGATATAGGGGGCTTACGTGGTCCCAAACCTCTACGGCATGCTACCGGCCTAACTTCCTGGAGAAAAATAAGTATGGTATTAGTTATCTACTAGATAAATCGCTGAAAAGCGGATGGCGATAATTTACGGTCAACACCCTTGGGGCTATTAATTTTCATAAATTAGCAAAGTCCTAGAATCATTATTCCCGGCGAAGGACTTACTCACACACACATGGCCCAATCTTTTCGTCAACCTAGTCACCAACATCATATCAGTCATTTATTCAACAAACAAAAGGTAGTCATAATAATGATGTATACCAATGACACTACACAGGTGGCAATAAACTTACCTATCAGCAGAAACAAGGCAAACCAGAACGGCTCTATAGAGTCAATTGAATCCTAGACCACACTTCAAGCGCAGGGGTATGCGGATCCTATGGGCGGGTGGCTCAGTGGGAGCCGATTGAACTCTGGACCATAATCATAGCTATATGGGCGGCGCAGGAAATCTAGTAGTAGTATGTGAGGGTGGAACCCCACAGGGACCGAAGACAGTCCTCTTGTAGTAGGAACGGCCAAGCCACAGTAATATAGCTAGGTAGGGCCGATAGTAGCATTAGCTATTAGTATCTCCTTAGATTAGGGGGTAGATGCGCTTACAAGACGACGGAGCGGGGAAACAATGACCAGCATTGTTTCCCCAAAGCTGCAGACAACAGTCAGAGTTGACTGAATATATCGTGCATAGGAGGCACAGGGCAGAGAACAATCTTTTCAGTGATTTCTTTGATCCCACCAGGAGAACCAAAGACTGTGGCGGGTAAAACACGTAATTAGCCATTTTCACTCAAAAGAAATCTTGGATGTAGGTCAATGAACAGTTACCACCATACTTCCCCAGAACATAATCTCTATTTTAAGGTTAGATATGAAATTTCAGTAGTCTTACTTGGTAGTAATAATATCGATTACTTACCTGAAAATGGGGCTGGGACGAGGGAGCCAGCCACTTTTTATATTGAGAACACCTTATTAGCGGCCCATACCCAAAACTTAAAAGAAGATAGGGTGACTAAATACCTCGAAGGAGAATATTCCCCTGACCACTCTGGCCGGAGAATGCATTGTTTTACCCACCCCCCAGAATGTTGGGGCTGAAGGTACTAATTAAATACTTTTCTATTAGCTATTTGTACTTAAATGCAAATTTGTCTAGAATTACTCACAGATAAAGCACCAGGCGAGAGGTGAATCTGGCTGTAACAGGATTCAACATCATCCGTCAGCTAGTAGCCCCGAATAAATAAATAAATAGCAACAATTGTTCTAATATTCACCCGAGTCGGTTTACTGGCACCCTAATACTTGGGAAAAACATCACAGCATCAGTAACAAAACACCTAAATAAAAAAAATAAAAAAAAGACAACTTACCCAGATCAATTGCAATCCCCAGATATATTGCCATCTCTACACCACTACCACCACGCTATATTAGCAACCAGTCAATCCGGAGAGAAAGAGAGAAAAGCAACAACAAAGAGTATCAACTACTCACCCGACCCACCCCCAGAAAATCATAATCAGGGATATCTTTCTCCCCCCAGATAATCCGGGAAACAAAACGTCCTACAACACCACACACATCAGTAACACAAACTAAACATCAATAAAGATATACACACCGCCCCCAACCCCGCCCCAGGTGGTCTTGCATCTGGGTAATTAATACCAGTAGAGCTGCAACACCAAATCAATAAGTCAGCAACCTCGAGGCAGGAAAAGATGATAGAAGTACTCACCAAACGGAGGCACCCCAGAACCTACTCCTTGTCATTCGACGGACGGACCCTATATGTAGGTTGAGGGGAAACGAGCACCGTACATCATCCTCGGTCTTCGGCAATGGGGAGTAAAGAAAGGAATCTTTTTTTTAAAAAAAAAGATAGGCTACGCTGCGGGGGAAGGAAATATGGTACAAAGGGATGAAACATAGGAAAGAATATAAAAGAGAAGGAAAGGGAAGAAGGAAAGGGAGAAAATACAGCAACAGAAAAATATAGAAAAGAATAAAGAAAAGAAACACCCCAGATTTCACTAGCATATCCTCTCCCCTAGATCCACTCCCAAGATCAGGCAGATGCTCCAGAACGAGAAGGGGAGGGAGAGAGGATAAATAAAAGAAGCAAAGGAGACAAAGAAACAATAAAGGATAGGAAATGCTCACCCCTGCTCTTGTCCTCATCTTCGTCCCTATTCCCCATCTCGAGCAGAGGAACAGAGGATAGGAAAAAAGCAAAGGAGACCCAAATAACAATTAACAGGGGAAAGAAAACTCTGTTCCCCTTTCTAGCAGCTGCAGTAGAAAGAGAGTTGAATCTAGATACATCCATCGCATCGTTAGCACAACTCTCTCACCACTATTAAGGAGAATGTGGATGTCGTATCTTACCTCTTCTACCCCTACTTCTCGATAAAAATACAGAATAAAAGTACAGAATAAAAGTACAGAATAAAAGTACAGAATAAAAGCAGGCAAGGAGGAAGGAGAAGAAGAAGGAGGAGGAGGAGGATAGGAAGAAGTAAACCCCCAGCAGCAGCAGCAGCAATGGGTCAATTTTCAAAGTCAGGCACAGGTAGAAGGACGAAGTTGAAGAAGAGAAAAGAAGGGAAGGAAGCAGCTAATAAAGCAGCTCCTACGCCCCGCACTTGCGTGCTAGAGATTTCGAGGATGCGAAGTATATATTATTACAGTCTATCTGTTAAGATTATTGGTTCGGCGACTACTGACTGCTACTGCTAGTACTCGTAATACATGTAGCACTAGCTAGAGTTTACTGGATACATGTATGGACGCTGGTCTTGGCTATTCGGCGATTGGTGCCTGGGGTGTTAAGAGAGGGTGGTAGTGGGTGGGATTACTGTATTGGGCAAATTCCACATAGCCCCGTCGTAGTTGAACGCTCCTTATTTGCTGCGTGCACCCCCGAATTTTGTGCTACATATGAAGGATCGGTGCAAAGTTTAAATGTCTACTCGAGTACGGGTGTATCCTGTGCAATGCGCATCATTGTGCATCATGCATATCACCACTGAACCATACATCACTATTAGAGCCCCCTTCAGCAGGACCTACAATTCCTCTTTTGGAACATCTACTAATCCGATCTACTAATCAGGCCAAATCGGGCACATTATTACTAACGCCATCCTACGCCCGCAAAGCCAGCAACACAACAACAACAAAAAAAAAAACAAGACAAAAACAAGACAAAAACGCCCCTCTAGACCAGCACGCCCAAATACTCTGCCCTCCCCCACTTCTCCTTCAACCCCGGCCACTGCACCACAAACCTGTCCACAAGCGGATACAGCAACCTCCCGGACAGGGACAGCGTTTTCACCCTCGCAAACGACTCCACATACACCGTCCTCGTGCTACCCCCAAAAAACCTAAACAGCAAGCACACCGCCACCATCATCACCGCCGACCCGGGCCCATTACACACCACGACATCGGGCAACCCGGGGCCCGTGAACGCCTTCACACACCCCCACAGGCACGCAAGACAGCTGAACGGCGTTGTCAGCCAGCTCTGTCCCACCCGTCGTGCACGCGGAATCTCGCACAGCGTGTAGGTGGATTTTTTCTTCTCATTGGTACTACTGGTAGCTGCGGCGGCGGCGAGGGTATGCTCAAAGGCGGCGGCTTTGGATGCAGAGAAGGTGTCGCCGGAGGAGAATACGTAGGTGCGAGTGTAGCGGTCTGGGGGGAGAGCGCTGAGAAGGGACAGCATTTCGGCGGTGTGGCCACCAGAGCCGAGGAGAAAGAGGACATGCGGGAGGTGTTTGGGAGAGTGATGGGCGGGTGGGGGGCGGGGTGTAAAGTAGGGTATAATGGCGCGAAGACGGAGCTATGGGTTTTATTATTATTATTATTAGCCAGGTAGTTAAATAAATACAGAGAGAGATTCTAGAGTAGAGGGGGAATTACAATTGAGAGAGTGAATATTGCAAAGAGAATGACGAGTGACATTATTAGCAAAACCATGATTTCTGAAGCACCGAGTGACAGGTTGATGATGCAGCCAGATTGCAGCTTGGGAGTGTGTCGTGAAGCTTCAGAGAGCTCATTGGGAGAGGGTAACAACAATTAGCCATTACCCTCTCCTGCCAAGCACCCACAGAAAGAAATCCAGGTCCTGGGCCCCTCCACCGCAACCCACCGACCCGACCGCCCGACCGCCCGCCCGCCACACACCACCCCGAATATGCTACTCCCGAGACTAATACCCGGCCTTCGGGCCACCTACAGCTCCGTTCTCCGCGCACAGCCGCTGCTCAAGCCCGCCGTCACCACCGCCGTCCGTTACGCAACGCACAAAGCCTCCAAGGCCTCCAACGGCGCCAAAGACGGCCCCGGAAAGCGTCTCGGTGCCAAAAAGACCACCGGTACACTCCTCCACCTCCTCCAATCCTCCTTCTACTAAAAATACACCAATTGACACACTCCATAGGCGAGAAGGTCGTCACTGGAATGATCATCTACCGCCAACGCGGGACGATCTGGCACGCCGGCGAGAACGCCGGCTTAGGCCGCGACCACACCATCTACGCGCTGCAGCCCGGCTACGTGCGCTACTACAAGGACCCTGCTAAGCACCCGCGCCGGCAGTACATTGGCGTTGCCGTGACCCCGACGCAAACACTGCCGAAGCCGCAGAACGCCGCGAGGGTGCGCAGGCTGGGCATGGTGGCGGTGCCGCTGCACGAGACGGTCAAGAAGAGCGACCTGGTGCCGCAGGGAACACCAATGACCAGGGAGGAGAACTGGAAGGTCTCGCAGGGATCGTATATCCCCAGAGCGGCAAACTGGCGTATCGGAAAGGTTATGCCCAAGCTGGTGAGGAAGAAGGTCAGGGCGGATACGAGGAGGAAGGCCGTGAGGAAGAAGGAGATTGCGATCAAGAAGAGGAAGTAGAGGGTGTGTGGAGGAGGAGGAGGAGGAGCATAGCCCTCTTTATGTATAAAAATAAAGAATTGAGAGGGTTTGTAGTATATTAGATGTAGGTCGTTCTTTTTTTCTTTTCTCTTTTTTTTTTTGCCTCCGAGAACTTTCGTATAAACCATTGTGTAAGTTATCATCCTGCTAGGGCTGGGCTGGTTTCCATCATTGGCACGCCCAAACACCCCCGAGTGATATTCCATGAGTGGTGTGTGACCACATTTGTGCGTGGATCAACTATGAGAAAAGAGGCCAAGCTTATACAACGACTCTTTTTTCTGAGACTGTGCCGTCTTGCATTATAACCAACTGTGTCTCAGCACTAAAGGGCCACTGTGCCATCCGAGTAATTTGGCAGTACACATCCTGTGGTTCGGCAGCAGGTAAAGGATCCAGCCCAGCCCATGCACGGCAACCCCAACAGAGAGCCATTCTATCTACTCTCACCAGCCTATGGCTGCCCCACTACTAGATACTACTACCACCACCAACCAGCTGCTGTCCAGGGGGCTGTATCCTTCCAGCCAGAGGCCGAATGAGAAGTCCCATGAGTTGCGCTAGTGTCCCTTTATAATTTATCGGTGGATGAGATGGGATAGCTAGTACGGCTAGCTCTTGCCAGTATTTTTGCTAATCGAAAGATGATCTACAAGTCTAGAAGTCAAACTTGATCATATATGCGGACAAGAATGTAGTGTTGTTGTGCAAGTGGGACAGAGAGCCTTCTGTGACCACTCGATTCCCCCTCAGCAACGACAGATGAATCATGAAAGATCAATCGATCAACCCTTAGACTGCATGTATACATCATTGTACATACATGAAATACTCTGGCATCACTCGCACTATTAATTATTAATAATAACCACACACACACACACCCACTTCGGGCTAGCGCCACTGAGGCTCTTCTCGTGAAATCCCTGCGGGTGCAGGAAGCTAAAGACTAAAGCAGCTTAGGGTTACATTGCATACCCAATCTTTTTTTTTTCCGCGACAAGACAAAAATTACAGACAACAGCAGCCACACACAGAACGATAAACCAACGTCCCTCTCTACTCTGCTCCCAATACAATACAATACATACATACATACAACAACACTAATTCCCCTGGACAATGCCTTCACTCACAAATGACATAGATCCCAGACGAGTATCTCTTCCTCTTCTCTTCCCCCCATCATCCTCCCCTCTCTGAGAGCTAAGCTAACCCCCCCCCCCCCCACCACAGGTCGTAGGCGTGGAGGCCGAAATCGTCACAAACGTCACCTCCACCGACTTTCCTGGCCACTGGCCGAATGACGACCATTCATGGGACATCAACAGGTTCAAGCAGGTATAAACTCCCCTTCTTGTTCTTCTCCTTCTTCTTCTCCTCCTCCTCCTCCTCTTCCTATAGCTAACACTTACTACCCACCAAACCCAGACCTTCAAAGTTGAATTCCACAAGAACACGCCGCTATTCACCGAGTTCGACCTCATCCACATTGACGCCTCAATTGCAAACACTTTCCGCCGGATCCTCCTCGCCGAGGTGGCCACGCTCGCCATCGAGACCGTCTACGTCTCCAACAATACCAGCATCATCCAAGACGAAGTCCTCGCCCACCGCCTGGGCCTGATACCCCTCAGAGGCGACAAAGATGCCCTCCGAGCCATGAAGTGGTACACCAGTACTTCCCCCCTCTCCACCCCCTCTTCCACACCCCCCCCCCCAACCCGCACTAACCCCACCCACCAGAATCCGCCCCGGGCGAACCCCCCCGCTACCCCACCGACGAAGACACAGTCGTTCTCCACCTACGCGCCGCCTGCGAACGCATCCCCGGCGCCAAAAAGACGGAAACAGACCCCAACAAGCTCTACCGCAACCACAGCGTCTACGCGCGCGACCTCATCTTCGAGCCCGCGGGCAAGCAGATCTCGCAGTTCGCAGCGGACCCCGTGCGCGCCGCCAACCCCGACATCCTGATTGCCAAGCTGCGCCCGGGCCAGGAGATCGACGTCACCATGCACTGCGTCAAGGGCATCGGGCAGGACCACGCAAAGTTCTCGCCCGTCGCCACGGCCTCGTACCGCCTGCTGCCGCTCATAACAATCACGAAGCCGATCGTCGGGCGCGCGGCCGAGCGCTTCGCTGCGTGCTTCCCGAAGGGCGTCGTGGCGCTCGAGGCGGACCCGGGGACGGGGGAGAGGCGCGCGGTCGTCGTCAATGCGAGGAACGATACGGTTAGTAGGGAGGTGTTGAGGCATGAGGAGTTTAGAGGGTGTGTGAAGCTGGGAAGGGTCAGGGATCACTTCATCTGTAGGTCTAACCGTTCTTCTATTTGTTTGTTTGTCTTGGAGGAGGAGGAGGGGCGAGTGGCTGATTGAGCGGTGAACAACAGTCTCGATCGAGTCCTCGGGACAGTTTGACGCCGACGAGCTCTTCCTCTCGGCCGTGGCGACGCTGAAGGCGAAGTGCACATACCTCAAGCGCGATACGCACCGCATGCTCAAGAAGCAGGCCCTCGACGCCCGCGGCGGGAGGGATCCGAATAGACTGAGGAGAGGCGCGCAGGGGTAGGAGTAGGAGGGGAGGGAGGGTGGAGGGGGCAGGGATTTTTTTTTTTTTTTTTTTTTGTAGATATATATTTGGTATTTGGGGGGGGGGGGGGAATTGAACTTTCTTTTTTTTTTTCTTCTTTCTGCTGGTTGGTTGCTGGCTCTGTTCATGGGCGGTCACTCGGCGCGGATGCAGCATGCACCCCCCCTAGCCCTGAGAGAGGGGGGGTTTCCCTGCTTTGGTGTCGAGTGATGGTTCGTGAACTTGCAACCATTCTTGTGGTGTCGACGGCAAAGTGCACACGCCAACCAAACAAACCATCCCGTGCGTACATGTACGTATTACGGGTACCCAACCTTATAGACCTGGATATAGCCAGGGTGGATATGGCCAACTCAGTCATGGAGGGGGGGTCAATAGATGTTGGGCTGTGTATGTGTGTCTCTATGGGCGAGTCTGTACCCATGGCTGGGAAGTAGACGCATATGGAGTACCCTTAGTATCCCTTACCCTGATATACGTGATTCAGATTACGCATGACAGGCAGATGAGAAGCAATCCTCTCTCGTCTCTCGTCTCGTCTCTCGCCTCTCATCTCTCTACTCTCTACTCTCCACCCTCATCTCTCCACCCCCATCCCTCATCTCCCATCTCTCCACCCCCCCCCCCCATCTCTATCCACTCTCCATTCCACCCCTCTACTCTCATCTCTCTGCTCTCGTCCAGATCTCTCCACTCTCATCCTTCCTCTCATCCCTCCTCTCATCCATTAGCCAACAAATCAATCATACCTTCACCGCCGCATAAATACCTTCACCACCGCCAAGCCCGTCCCTCGAGTGCCATTCCATGACGCATCTATTTAACATCTGCCACGTGACACGGCGATAAGCGACTCGATGTGTAATTGCGCGGGGTTTACGCCGTTATTAGAAATACGCATTTTAATTCTTTTTCTCCCGAGGTTACCCCCCCCCCCCTCTATCTACTCAGATATATACCTCCTAGGCCCTCTGGAGGCTTCTAGGGGAATTAATATCATTATAGACTGGTGGATTATAGAGCTGTACTTTTGGTTTTTGACTACCAGTATTAATACTCTTTCATAAGTAGATATATCAAACTACCTATCACTCACCATCCGAGATCTCCAATCCGTATACTCTATTAACCACCCACCAATGGAAGCACCACCCTACGCCTCCGGAGGAGTCAACTATCCAAACTCAATGCTCACGCGCAAGTTCGGCCGCGAAGTAATCAACTACTTCTCCGGTACCTCCCTCCCTCCCTCCCCATCTCCCTCCGCACCACTAACCCTCCCACCCTAGGCTCCCCGCTCAACCGTGTCTCCTTCCTCCGCTCCAACACCCCCTTCCTCCGCGCCGCCCTCCCCGCCTCCCGCTTCCTCCTGCTCCGCAACCTCGACCCCCTCGCCTCGTCACCCACGCAGCTCGGCTTCGTCCCCTATGACCTTGTGGCGCGCGTGATCGGCCAGCCCTACGACCTCGACGAGGGCGCCGCTATCGCCGCGTTCGACTCCCGCGCCGCCGCCGCCGCACCAACGCTCATATTCCTCGGCCTCGACGAGCGCGCCACTGCAAACCCAGCCTTCGAGTACACCGCTAGCGGGGGAACATACAAGGGACAGCCGTACTTTGCGCTCGACGTCACGCCGAAGCCGGGGGCGGTGGCAGGGGTGCTGGAGGAGCTGGCGGAGGCGGCGACCAGTGGGAACGGGTATGAGTTTAGGAAGGTCAGGATCGACTTGAGCTTGGTCCCTGAAGACGGTATGGCCGGTGCTCCTGTTGTTGGTGGTAGTAGTGCTGATGGTAGTGGTAGCTGCGATCCTGGCGCAGGCAAGGAGCTTGATGGACTGGAATAGCCGTAACCAGTTCTGCGCCGCCTGCGGCGGCCGCACGGTCTCCGTCCACGCCGGCACAAAGCGGACTTGCCCGCCGAACGACCAGGCGCTGCAGGCGTCTAGCGACAGCGATGCCCCCTTTGCGCGCCCGCCCTGCGTATCCCGCACGGGAATCCACAATATCGCCGTACTCCCCCCCCCCCTCCCTCTCTCCTGCATCCACCACTAACTACCACCCCCTCCACAGTTCCCACGCACTGGTACCCTCCCTCTTCCCTCCCCAAACTAACACCCACTAACCCGCGACAGACCCCACCGTGATAATGGCGATCCTCAACAGCGCAGGCACCCACCTTCTCCTCGGCCGCCAGCGCCGCTGGCCAGCAGACTTCTACAGCACGCTCGCGGGCTTCTGCGAGCCCGCCGAATCGCTCGAGGACGCCGTCCGCCGCGAGACCTGGGAGGAGTCCGGCGTCCGCGTCGGCCGCGTCGTCATCCACTCCACGCAGCCATGGCCGTACCCAAACAGCCTTATGATCGGGGCCGTCGGCGAGGCACTCCCCGGCGACGGCGAAAACATCGTGCTCAACCACGACCCGGAGCTGCAGGACGCGCAGTGGGTGCCCCTTGACAGGGTTAGGCAGGCGCTGCAGGCGCCGCAGGCCGGCCTGCACGATCCGTTGCCGGAGGGATATAAGAAGGTTTGCATCCTTTGCTCCTACTACTACTACTACTACTATGTGGGTGCTGACAGGGCGGGTAGGGCGATTTGAGGCTTCCGCCGGCAACGGCGATTGCGCATCAGTTGATGCTGGCTGTCGTTAACGGGTTCCATCTCCCGGACACGGAGGCGAAGATATAGGGTGGTGTGTGGTAAAGTATAATAGGGCAGGATATTGACTACATGTATGAGGAATATATATAGCAAATATTATAGTAGGTGATTGCCGCAGAGATTATTATATATGTGTGTATCTAGCTATTACATCCATTGCATTAGACGCATTTTGTATTTGTTTTTTTGTTTTTTTTTTAGAAAAAAGAAAGTATCCATCTACAGCTCCCACAGAACAGACAAGCATCGAATCCGGATTTGTGCTCCGAAAAAAAGTTGTCGCGAAAATCATTGCTACTCTGGAGGTACCAACTACAATTCTTGTCACAACCATCATTACCCTTCCCACACCCACCCCCCACACACCCACACCCCCCACCCGTGCAACCCCACCCGGCACGTATCTCTCTAGCTGTAATAACTTCATATATATCAAAAACCCAACCCCTACCTACCTTTTGTTTTTATCCCCCCCCCGGGGCTGAACCGCAGCTAGGAACCGCCCACCCCGTAATGTACTTCAAAGCCTTTTTTTCTTTTTTTATAAATTCATTTCGATCCTACATTTTATTCAAATTACACTAACCCAGCCCAACCAATGCCGCAGCAGCAACCATACCACCATACCATACGCAGCATGTACTACTATTACGAATAGTAATAATAAAAAAAAAAAAAAGAAAAAAAAAAAAAAAAAAAAAAAAAGAGAGCAACCCAACCGATGCTTGTGATAGATAGACCTGGGAGGGAAGAGAGATAAGGTGGAGAAGGTGGGAGGGAAGAAGGAGGGTGAAAAAAATGCAAGATACAAAGAAGTGTCAAATGATGGATGCGATGCATTGTCGTTCTAGGGATTGGACCAGGGGGGAAAAAACGATTGATAAAGAAAACAAGGGGACTTGGAGGCATGGACATAACGTTTTGCGTGCGGCAAGCTGTCTGTCTAGTATGTGGTAGAATGTCGACGCTACCTCAGACCAGAGCCCCCAGCCCAGATCCCTAGACTTGACTAGTTGAGCAGCAGCAGCAAGGAAAATGAGAACAAGAAAAAAAAGTACAGCAAGGAGAGAGAAAAGCAAATGCCAAACGCCTTCGTTTCCCCCCATTTTTTTTTTGTCGAAGAGAAAGAGAAAGTGGAAAAAAGGGAAAAAAAAAGAAAAAAAAAAGACATCAGTATTTTGTCATCACAACCAAGAGGCCCACATGTCTAACCCTACGCATTTTTTCTAGTAATTTTCCTTTCGCATTCGTAAATCCTCAAGTTGTAGTTGGTAGATGGATGGGGGAAAAAACTCATATTGCCCGCCTGTTTGCCGGCGCCTAAATGTACACAACACTGCATCACTCTGCCCGCTTCTTTGAGGCGGAGCTGGTGCCAGATGCGAGGTCGTCTGCGTCCATCGAATCGCGCTTCCGCTTGATTGGAATGGAAGAATTTGTTGGGGTGGAGTCGCTGATTGGTGGTCGTTCAGGGTCGTATTCCTGCTGTGCGAGCTTGCGCTTCTCCGCCTCGCGGTTTTCCCTCCATTTCTTCTTCTTCTCAAATTCGTGCTGGGCTTTCTTTCTCTTGTCATTAATTTCGCGCTCCTTGCGGCGCTCAATCTTGGATTCGTATTCGTGCCAGTCTCCTTTTAGGTCACGGAGCCTGTAGAAATAACATTGTTAGAAAAGACTAAAGGTAGGCGCAGGAAATGTAGTGGATGAATTACCCTAACGGAGGTGCAGGTGCAGGCTCTTCTGAGAAGTATCGATGCTTGAGACAGTCCTCAGCAGTAGGCCTTTTATCAGGATCGTACTCAAGCATCTGAGTCACAAGCTCTAGCGCAGATTCTGGGAGAAGACTAGGATAAGAGGAGACTGATTTAGTAAAAAGGTTTATGTATAATGGCAGCAGAGAGAAAACATACGGTTCATATTTTGCCCTGAATTTTGGTCTTCTTCTTGCAGGCGTCTTCAATAGTCCATACCACGGAGTCTCCTTCAATCCAGCCCAAATCTTTTCTGAAGGTGTCCCCATTATGTTGTAAATGATGTCCAATTGATCGATCTCATTCTTGCCAGTGAAAACAGGCAAACGTGTGAAAAGCTCGATGAATACGCAACCAGCACTCCAGATGTCCACGGCTGGGCCATAGGCTGTAGCTCCTAGGAGGATCTCAGGTGGGCGATACCAAAGAGTGATGATGCGGTTGGTATAATCCAGCTGCTTCTTACTCGCCTTGGTGTAGAACCTTGCAAGACCAAAATCGGCAATCTTTAACTGGCCATCATTATTCAATAGGATGTTAGAGCCTTTAATGTCGCGATGGAGGACACCACGGTGATGAAGGTATTCAAGTCCTTCGAAGAACTGCTTTGCAAGATGTTTAATGTGGCAACGCTCCAGCCTGAAGGTTGGATGATTTAGAATACCAGTAAGATCATGGTCCATATACTCAAAAACCATGTAAAAATCACCTAAACCACATTAGCATCTTGTTAGGCTCTCAGAGTAAGAAAAGGAATACTTTTCTCGACCATCATTTCCAATAGACATATTACGTTGTCTTGCTTGAGTGCTTGCAACAACCTCATCTCTCGGACAGCGGTGATGGGGAACTAAACAGATCAATACAGCCCACGCACGTTCGAGCGAAAGAAAAACTTACACCATCTTTTTCACTCTCCATTCTTATTCTTTTGAGAGCCACTAACTCCTTGGTAATATTATTTGATGCTTTATAAACCTTCCTGTAGGTTAGTTAGTATGCTGATTTCCTGAATAGGAAAATATGAATTACCCATAGGTTCCCTCCCCAACCATACTGAGTCTATTATAAATAGAAGTTTCTTTTGCAATAATTATAGGCTTGGGGGGAGCGGGCGCTTTAACCATCTCGACTTGCTGCCGCTTGGGAGTATTAGATTCATTAGTGGCCATGGGGGCTTCTCTCTTGGCAGCAAGCTTGAGGGCTACGGCGTTCTTTCCCAAAGGAGCACTATTACACCCAGAGGTTGGTGGCCCATTGCTATTGTAAGTTTCGCCACGACCCATCTCACGACCAATGTTGCGATCAATATCACGCCCAAGATAGCGGCCATTGTCGCGCCCAATATCACGGCCGGCACCACGTCCCATATCACGGGTGTCCCGTCCACGCCCAATGTCCCGTCCGCTTTCCCGGTCAGGATGGCGGTCAGGATGACGGCCGTTATCGCGGAAGTGGTCGCGGAAACTCTCACGATTGCTTTGGCGGTTGATTTCACGGCCTGTTTCACGGAAGTTCTCCCGGAAGTTATCTCGGGGGTTCTCGCGAATATTCTCCCTAGCATTCTCCCTAGCATTCTCCCTAGCATTCTCCCTGGCATTTTCCCTGGCATTTTCCCTGGCATTTTCCCTGGCATTCTCCCTGGGGTTCTCGCGGATGTTCTCTCGGGCATTCTCAGTAGTGTTCTCCCGGGTAGGTTCGCGGACACTCTCTCGGGTGGCCTCGAGGGCTTTCGGAAGCATCGCAGTCTTCGGGCCGACCCTAGCTTTTCCAAGGGAGATGCTGAAGGGCCTAAACCCGTTATTCGTTTTCTCCTCTTGATTAGTGGCATTCCGAACATCGTTTGAGCCCCCAATACGCTTAAACGCACGAGTATCGAGGGGTTGAGGGGGACTCTTTGGAGCAGGCCCAGTTGGTGGTGCCATATCGGTGCTACCTTTATCTTTTTCATTCTCGTGACCAGGATCATCTCTCATAATTTCGTCAATTTCAATTTTCTGGTGAATCTCGTTAGAGTCCTCTTTCGCTCGGATCTCAACTCCCGAACGGTGGGAATCGTTGCTTGGAGATGGTGGTTGTGAGTGACGATTGTGCTCAGTGGATTGTGGGAGCTGGTCTTGAGGATCAAAACGACGTCCACCTCTGCCCAACTCCCCATGGTCATGCCCGGGACCACCCCTACCTCGATAGCCACCACGCCCGCGCTCAGAACCACGCCGATCATATGTAGACGACCGCTGTTCGAAAGGCGGTGAATATCGACCTCCACGATAACCACGCCCACGCCCACGGTATCCCGATTGAAAATGGGGCGGGCCTTGCTGATGCGATGGACCATGGTGTTGAGATTGTTCATGAAAAGAGGCAGAGCCGTGGGACCCACGACGAAGATATTTTTGTTGTGAATGACTCTCATGGGTGGATTGCCTATCAATTGTGTCAATAAACTTGTCATGGTAGAAAAGTGGGAGGGAATGAAAACATTTGATTATGGTGCATGTCCTGCCGCCCACGACCTCTTCCACCTCCAAACTCATTGTTACCACCGGAAAGTATGTTCCTCTGGCGGTCGGGGTTAACATATGGGCCAGCGCTGGACTCCACTTGTGGTGGATGAGACATGCTATCAGTGTCACTATGATCGTGTCTTTGGTGGTGAGGCTCATGAGGGGGGCTTGATTTCCGGGAGTCACTGTCCAGCATCTCACGCCCCAAAACAACACTAGGGCCATGTTCCTGCACCGAAGCCACTCGATGTGGTGGGGTATCAAGCTTATCAGAAGAAATGTCGGTCATATTTAAGTCTATGTTAGTCTTTCGATCATCAACTTCAACGAAATATCGGTCCCGGTCCGGTCGTGGAGAAGGCTTTACGCGAGTAGCTCTACTAATAATTGGAGGTGTCGTAGAACGACCATTGTTTATTGGTGATAGTGGTTGCGGGGAACGCTGCTGAGGTGAGCGAACTCGTCTGAGGGGCGGTGAGCTAGGGCCACGACGTGGTGAACGTGAACGAGAACGTCGGCGAAAAGGGCGCCGGTCACCCCTGGGACCCATGTTTGGAGGTGGAGGCGACTGTTTTCGAGAAGATTGTCTCTGATATGCTGGGGACAGAGGTGGTAGTGAAGGACGACGTGTTGGGGGTAATGGTGGAGGCCGATTCCTCGGAGGTGAGCGTCTACGATACGACCTTGAAGTAGATGGGGGAGAGCGTCTTGGGGAAAAGGACACTGATCTATCTCTACGGTCGGAGTCCCTTGTTGATGGAGCTCGACGGGAATATTTTTTACCTTGTGGTGATCGAGGTCTTGGCGACGGTGAGTTATCTTTCCTTGTACGCCTGGCATCTGAGCGGCTTCGCGATCGCGTACGAGGACGCCGTGTCTTCTTTTTGTGAGAATGACCCGGAGACCGGCTCTTCCTGCGTTTAGACGGCGATCTAGATTGATGCCGTCTCTTATGACGGTGTGAGGTGGAATGGCGGGATTCGGAGGGGGCATCAGCATGTCGTCCATTCCGGGAAGCACGGGGAGGTGACATAGACCCATAACGAGTCGAACGTCGGCTTTCCACGCTTCTACTTCTTCCTCGCCGTGATGAAGATGGAGGGGGTTTATCAAACTCCCTCGTCCTTACCGGACTTTTGTACGATTCACGCTCTCCATGTCTTCTCCTTGATGCACTCGGTGGGGGTGAACGTCTTCTCTCTCTTGACACAGAGCGGTCTTGACGTTCTCTACCTCTCTCAGATTCCTCAGTTTTGGGCCGCCACATATCTCTGTTGCTATCACGATGACCTGGACCTGGAGGAGGTTTCATAGCTTTAGACATTGTCACGAGTGTCACGAAGCCCAGTCCGCGAGAGCCACCTGAAACAACAAAGTTCGTTAGCGATTGAGAATTCCACCAGGAATTCACGCGGGAGGCATACTAAAGAGATGCCCAAGGGTTCGGCAAGATGGATGTTCGATGTCGCAATATGGACCTTCTTAATATGCGATTGTCGGTAAAAAGGCTGTGAGGGGGAGATATAATCGCCGTTATTCTGATAGAGCTGTGGCTGCAATGAGAGTAGCGAGGTGGAGAGGCGTTGCGATTCCTTCGTTGCGTTGCGTGAGGGTTGGGGTTTGCGCCAAGCCTTGAGATCAACTCGAAAAACTACCTCTTTCGGGGGATCTTTCTCTCAGCTCCTTCTCTTCCTCTTTTCTTTTTTATGTTTTCTCCTTATCCTGTTGGCAAAGAGGGTATGATGGTGATGATGCCGACAGTGCTGATGTTGGTGACGCTGGCGCTGTTAATAGTACTTGTAGAGTCTCTCTGCTGCTCCCCAGACCACAGCAATCAGAACACCCGTAATCATCACCAAAAACTAACCCTCCCAGTTTATATCCATCTTCTACTCTACCCCTTCCTGGTTACTGCCCTTATATGTATATAGTTTTTTATTTGAGAGCAGCAACCATGGAAGAGGAGAGTGCACACTTCTATCTGGAGTTGCCGCAATCAAGTGAACAGTCCACAAAGACAAAAAGACACAGAAGAAATCTCCCAAGTATCATCCGCAAATCTTGCCTCACAGGTCCGATATATAAGACAAACTTTACCTCTATACGCCCTGCCCCAATATTTCTCATTGGATTCGCTCCCAAGATTGTGGTATTTTTCCCCGTCGTGTGGGATCACACCCTCCAGTAATCTGCCATCCACCGACCACCGTTGACATGATCCCACATGAAAATCATACCCTTGACGACTGTCAGCACTGCGCTCTTTTTCCCTCTGTCCCTTTCACTTCATCTGGTTTTCACAAGTTATATATAAACAACACCTTAGGCACACGCAGGAATAGGGGCAATCACTGTCGGCCGTCCCAACGGCGTCCCGATAAATGTTCCGTCTCAGTTCTAGAACTTTTGTTCCGGAACGATTTCTTCAACAATCCAGAGCTGTAAACTCCCTTAATACTACGTACTAAAGTCGACTCGTAGAGCAGTGCCGCCGAAGCACTTTGCGAAAGAGCTCTCTTTGTTCGGCCGGGTCGGGGAGAGAATACCAAACACGAGATAAACCACAACCGCAATAAAGCTCCAGCAAGTTAGAAAGAAACAATAAAAACAAGTTATAACGAGTTTTCGTGAAACTTCCGAAAGATATCATAAAAGACATTAAAGACCCGTCCGGTCCTGTTTTTAATTTTAGGTTGCAAAAGGCCTTCATTGAGGCTCAGCAACGAGCCTGCCCAAGTTTATCTCGGCTCGGCCGTCGCGTTGAGTTGGCAGGCGGCGATGGGCATGATTGACTCTCCTAGGCTCCCTCCACCCGCTGAAGCTCTGTAACATTTGAAGAGGAGGAGGATAGTAGGAGCAGCTGAAAAAAAAAATACTTTTTCCGAGTATCGCCTTGCCAGAACTGCTTGGGAAGGAAGTGGCCAGTGTTGATATTTTATCTTTCACACAACCCCTCATCTCCAATACCGATGGACATCTCAGTTGTCCATCCCAAGGCCATCGCTAAGACTCATTCTATCGTGAAACCAATTCAATCGTCTTTGGAGGAGTCGAGAAGTCCTGGCGGCATCTCTCACTTGTTCCGACAAGTCGATTGTTCGTCGTCTTTGGGGTCTTGCTGGAGGCTGACGTAGAAATCTCATAGACAGGGAGGTGTCAGCGTTGCAAAAAGTCGATCTCATCGGTCGCTTGGCGAGAGACTGAGTACAGATTGAATCTTGGCGGATTAAATATCTGCATTTTGTTCAAAAGAGATCCAGCCCGAGACATGATTATCTGGAGACAGTTTTTGATATTTAGTCGATTACATATATCTCAATAACATGAGAAACCCCAACTCAAAATAAAATCAATCAGGTCATAGGTGGCACCAAGACTAGCGAGTGACTTCCTATGATGATCGAAAGATTCAACCCAGTACCCCAAGCCCTAGACGCAATTCTAATTCATGTAAATGTGCTTACATGTACCAACCCAATTGTTACATGTGACCAGATACGGTAAGATTGTATATATAGACGTTGGTTATAACTAGATAATCATTTACGGATTGAGGGTATAAAAACAAAAACATGTCCATTATTGCCATATTACTCTTGGCGGTGTATAGCACTGGCACGGCTGCCAGTTAAGTATCATATGTGATGAGGATTAGGTAAGCGGCATTTTAATTTTGGCAGAGTGGGTACATGTACTCTATCCCTTAAGTTGTCGATGCTGACCCCTATACTATCCCTTGGACGGATGAAATCGTCAAATTGCACGCACTGAGTTGGGTATATTCGTTGCTCTTAATAGTTGATAATAACCATAGAGCCAATCAAAAATAGCTGCTACCTGCCTGCTTGAGCTAGTATTAGCTCAAAAAGGCAAGCTGCGAATTTGACGATTTCATCCGTCCAAGGGATAGGACCAGGATTTGTATGGGAAATCAGTTATTTGATAAGAGAGATAACAAGATCTACTAACAAAAGCCACCAAACTTTGCCTTTTGCCGGAGGTCAGCATTTACCGACAACTTAAGGGATAGTACGTACTGTAGTTACTGCCATATTATTCGAACGCAATAGCAGCCGTGTTAAGTTGTGAGTAAATAACCTCTATGCATGGTTTTGAGGGTCGAGTTTTAACTTCATCAGGAAGTCCTGTGATTTGCGAATACCCTAATAAGGCAGCTCGGGTTCCCTAATCAGGTAATTTCCCTTTTAATTTTTCCGTTTTCACTTCCATTTTTGTTCTCTCCTTGGGGGAGGTTCTTACATGAATTATTTGAGTACCTATATACTTGCGCGTTAATTAAGTCCTGAGAAATCTTGTGCGCTCGTTACTACCAAGAGTTCTCAAGACTTAATCGACACGTGGGTATATACATGCAATTACCTTAACACATGACACTTTTATCCACGGGCATAACCACCAGCCTCGTGTTCTAGAGTATATTAGGGCATTTTTTAGAATGGCCCATACCGTAGAAATTGTTAGAGTATCTCTTCGTCTGGCAAAAAATGCTGACCCTCCAATTGAAAAAAAAAATTTAATTTTTATGTGCTTTTACTAATATATCTCCCTCTATTATATTATTGGGGGGTCACGTCAACAGTGCCAGACGGAGGGGTAGGTATACCTCCATGTCAAAAATCCCGGGACTTTTGAATAAGAACTATACATGCAGGCTCTTACCCCATTTAATTATGAACGGGCGGTTCTCCCGCACCGCCTAGTTGTGCTTCTCTATGCTAGTAACTAAGTAGATGCCTGTCGGCCTAGTTACGGCCAGTAGCGGATTCAGTCCTAGATCCTCCTGGCGCTTTGTGGATAGAGACCTCGAGCAGCTAGTCTAGATCTGTAAGCGATTTTTTACGCACATATTATATACCAGTGCATTATATTTTCTTACTTTCTCCTGTGGGCTAGCTCGCCGCGGTTTGTGATCTGTGATCTGTATATATATCCGCATACTAATATTGAATCACACAGTATCACTCGCGCGATTGGAACTTACTACATGTATTGATTCATTGATTGTTTGATACTTGGAACTTAGTATTGAGGCAAACGGGGCTAGTTGCTAATCGATAGATCTAGAAATTATGATTGCAGAAAACTAGCATAATAAGTGCCTCTACGGCTGATGCTACAATACATGGTTGCGCCAACGATTTTTATTATCCCCGTTGGGTTCATATTGGCACACGATTTACACCTCAACTACGCGCATATTTAGAGGGATTAATGGTAACGAGGAAAGATTCAAAGACCTTGGAGAGAGTCCAAGGACCTAAAGGGGCCTAATTTCAACCCTCTATGAAGAGAGTAGCGTAAGATAGAAGAGAGCATTCTTGATCCCGGATCCCTCGGACTGCGCCCAGAGATTTTGATATATAGTCCTTTCTCCCTTGTGAGAGGCAGAAAAAGAAATCAAAAGCACATCGACCTCAGGTAAAAAAGGGATATTCTGGTCCTGAGGGAGAGCCTAGGACAAAGTGAGGCCTTATATACTCCTCCGCGAGGAGAGAACAGGAGTAGGGGTTGAACGGTCAAGATGACCTAACGCAAAACAGACCTACACTGGCCCCCTATCAGGGGACAGAAGAGACCTATTATTGCAGCATTCATGAGGTGGAGAGGCGTGGTCATGGAGACCCAACGCTAAAAAGGCTCCTTTTGGATCCCTGGGCATTATTCCTAAAGCACAAAAGTAGCATATTTTGCGCCCTGCAGATACCAGCAGTCTCGCGAGATCTAGGTACAGCAGACACAACTCAACCCGCCGGTATTAGCACCAGTATAATTAACTTGGGCACTCGCACAGTAAGGATATTACTTAACATGATTTATTATATTCGACTTTGAGCTTTCGGACTCCCCTTTCCTTAAGTGGCTACTGATACCCATCCTCGGTCGAAAAATCATAGATTATCACTCGAATGTCCTTCCGGGTGAGGTTCCTACCGTCTTGGCATAGACCCGTCGATTCATCAGTGATACTGAGGATGACGGAAAGGACTACTCGCATTCCAAAACGCCCAAAATGCATAAAACATTGGCTATAGGTCGGGTGACTTCCAGACTGCAGATGCACAACATTTGTATTTTTTTGAATATGATCCTCCAATCGGAGGATACCTCACTGCGTGGATGACTTGCATAAACACCGAAAGCATCACTCTACATATGGGAGATGTTTGACCACGATTATACTCGCGCGTTAACTAAGTCGTCGGATATCGTTGCAACCAAACGCTGATCAAAAATTCCGACTTTTTAATTAACGGCTGAGTATTAGGGAAGAAAAGAAAAGGTACATGTAGATACAAATGCTCTTTACGTGACCACAGAAGGAAAAAAACGCCCAAGATAGCCAAAGATAAGAAGAGAAACAAAACAAAAACAATACCCCACGCCGCTGGATGGCATGCTAATGAAAAAATGGTTTCCGAGATGTGAACGCCTCCCCATGAATATCGTCCCGATCTTCCGTTTCCTCCCGGTCCATAGATCCCACCCCCTCTAGACTCCTCAATAATCGGCCCGTAAGTCCCGTGATTGATGTGTAGCGATAACGCCCTAATCCATACCTAATCCTTGATAATACAAACTTTACTGGCATACAAAATCCCACTCGAATAAAAAACCCGAAAACCCAAAGCCCGCAAATTGACAAAGTAAAAGCTCCGAAATGTAAAGGGATATAAAAGAAAAAAGTCCCAAATAATTCGAAGGCTTTGTCGGCCTTCCTAAATTGGTATTATGCGCTATTAACTTTCCGCCTTTCATTCATTCTCTCTCTTCGCAATTTTTTAAGGTGACGATCCCCCGCAAAACCCGATAAATCCTATGATCTCGATTCCATAAACGACCCCGACGCATTAAATGATCTTGATGCGCCAAAGCTAGCGGCTACCTCTTGCTGATGATGCTCTATTTCATCCTCCGCTGCCTTCTTCACAATATGATACTCGTTGACGAAACCCTCCGAGCTACTGACGCCGGCGTGGGCAATCTGGACATCCACTGCCATTTGTTCCACGGCTTCTTCATCCATCTCGCCTGCCTCCACTTCAGGGTGGGGAACAAGTGACCCATCGACCATCCATAAAGCTTGAATTCCTCCCAGAACACATACAGCAGCATTGACCCACCATGCCAACCCAACCATGCCGT
Organism: Morchella sp. 2016-72; assembly: GCA_024713865.1. NCBI lineage: Eukaryota > Fungi > Ascomycota > Pezizomycetes > Pezizales > Morchellaceae > Morchella > Morchella sp. 2016-72. The sequence goes on from JAMJEY010000019.1 coordinate 603,088, forward strand.
AATCCAAGCCCTTCGAATATATTATCCCTGTGATGGTCGGACCAAAAGCACGGAATATGCTTGCTGTGCTAGCTGCAACACCATTGATTGTGCCAAGCACTAATAGAGATGGTGCGGAGTTTGTCAATAGAATGGCGTTGCATGGATATGCCATAACACTCAGAATGATTTTAATCACGAGGACGGCGTAAATGCCGGACATGCTGTATTTTTCTGGGAGGAAGTTGAGGTACGGAACGATAATGTATCCAATCGGGTAGACGAGCATACAGAATCTGTATACCTTGAATGATCCAAAATACGAGACAATTGGTGGGAAGAGGAAGAACTGTGCGGTCATGGAGATAAGTCCTTGCATAGAAAGGATAAACCCAATTGCCTGAGTCGAAAGACCAAACCCTCCTACGAACTTAAAAGGGTGGTGAGGTGGCTTATCTGCAGGAGGCGTGGATAGGAACACAGGGAAGAGTTGCTCAAAACCCATAGTATGATAGGCAAGAATTCCGTATGAAACGATCAGAAGAACTACTGAAGGTGTGAAAGCTTTCTCGACTGGTGGGGGCTTTATAGCCTTCTTAGCCTGAGCTACAGAGTTACCAAAGGTCTCGTAGCTTGAAGTGTCTTCTGGCCCTCCGTCCTGCGTAATCAATCTCTCAGACTCGTTTAGCGGAGAATTGTATCCATTTAGTCCTTCATACTTGTTTTTTTCGTTGTTACGTTTGAAGAAAGAAATAATCTTCCTTCCAGCAAGTATACCGCGATCTGGCTTCACTCTCAATACTTGATGGGTTTCTTCCAAGAACAGGGTACCAATAACAATTCCTAAAACAAGGATTACTGCTGAGACCATGTTTGGGAAAAGATATGGATATTCCTCGAGGAGTCCACCAGGGGAAAACCACTCGGGGTACCTAGTGACAGGCTCGGCTAAAAGACCACCTAAAGCTGGACCAATGATAGAGCTGGGAATGTTAGCCACAGGATTAGAAGAAGCAGCTAGTTCAACAGCAAGAGGACCTTACCCTAAACACCAAACAAATGGCATAATAGCATATGCTTTAGGCTGATGCTCCCTCTCAGTTACCAGCTCTGCAACAGTGGTTTGAATAACACCAATGTTTCCATTTAGTGCTCCTCCTACTGCTCTTGCTAGTAAAGCAACTGGGAAGCTCTTCGCAAATCCGAAGATGATCATACTGAGCATAGTTCCGATAAGCCCCATAATCAATACAGGCTTCCTCCCGTATTTGTCTGAGATCCTGCCCCACATCATACCGGTCGTGAACTCAGCAAAGGCAAATGCCGATGTGACCAGCCCTGCGTAAACGGCAATTTCATTGTCGGTTTTCTATAGATTTATCAGAAAATGATATCTCAGAGGCCATCAAGGGCGACCTACCGCATTGCCAAATGACTTTATCATATAATAGATATAGGGAAAGATTGAGCAAAACGATATTGGCTCGCATATCCTACATAATGCTGGCAATTGTTAGAAGTGAGCGGAGGAAAGCCGGATAGAGCGTTTTTTTATAACTCACACAAGATAAACAATTGCTGCACAGGGAATCCCTTTCCTTTCGGTTTTGGAGCCTGATTTACCTGTGTCCCCGACATTATTATTAAAGATATCCCTTTGGTTTTTCCTAGGTTTCGTCCTCTGGCCCCCCGAAATTCAGATCCTTGGAAATGGAACGACCGAAGAGAGGGTAAAACGACCGAAATACCCGAGGCGTACAGGGTAATTGAGGGCGAGGGAGAATGGGTCGATGTATGTAGGAGAGGGGAGAAAGGAGGGGAATTATATATATGTCTGGAAATACCCAACCCGTCTGGCCGTAGCACCGAAGGTTACCACTCGGGAAAGGGTCTAGAGACTAAAGTTAAAGACCCTTCACTTAGCTTAATTAAGCAGTTTTTTTTCTTTCTTTTGCTTACTGTAATTATAACCTCTTCTTTCCTTTCTTTTTTTTTTTTTCCTGTGTGCCTTAGCAAGCGGGAGCCCGAAAATTCTCTGAAGGCGGCAGCTACTAGCGAGTAATTGGGTAGATAAGGACCCACGGCGGAGGATTTTTGCATCATGGGAGCTATATCTACCCACTAGGTAATGGATTTCCAGGCTGATCTTGAATCCCCACCAGAGATGTCCAAAGTTGTGGCTGGAACCCAGCTTTAGCCGGCCTAACGGTCCGCCATCCGGATGCAAGAGTAAGGGTCCCCCACTCCGACGCACGCTCCAGGTTTTACATTACTTTGGAGATAGGTATCCCTGGTAACAAATCAGACATAAAGTATTAGGCGTTGCACGGAATCAAAGTAGTGGCGGCTGCTTCGGCACTATCCCGAGTTTCCCCACCCCGGCGCACGGTCCCATGGTCGAGTCAATAAAAAAAGTCTCGGCGCACGGACATATCTTTTTTCCTGGGGAATTCTCAATTCATATGTGTTTGAGCCTCAAGAGACGTTAGTGTCTGTGATTTTCTCTAGGACTACATACTAATATGAACTACCGGTATTGTTTATGTACCGACAATAATCTCAAGTCTCAGCTCTCGCCTATTGAATTCCAGATGGCTTCAGGGATTTCTATGCTAGCCAGCAACATGCACGTCCTGAAGAAATCTTAAGCTTGTTTACTTTCGGTCTCTAAGTAACGACTGAAAATATCTCCTACCTATCGGTGGCAAATGTCATTTTTTCATGCCTAGCTTGTCTCATTGGATCCAACAAGAGCAATGATGGTCACGGGCCCACCAGTGCATCAAATCTGTAACACCCTCTTGCTCCTCCCGAGATTTCTCCGAGTCCCTTGCCTTTCCTTAGATGCAACATTGGTAATCTATACCCAGGAGCAGACCTAACAGTCTGATATCTACCCGCCCGTTTAGAGATGCACCGCGTCTGCAGCTAGCTGTCTTGAACCATTCCCACCCGGCCACCTTTCCGAAACCGCACCACTTATAGTGAGCAGAATACATATGTCTATGCTGGCCTTTCGAGTGTGTAGGGCAATTCTCGTGTGGAAATGGAGATTCCTGGTCTAGGTCAAGGAAAGCCTCTCGTTTTCACAGGAAACATTAAAATATAGAACACGGACTCGGAACACCTACATATCTATATGCCTGGTCCGGGGTAAGCCCCTTACGCAATTGCCGAAAATCCTTCCCCGCGAGATCGGTAATCGTACATACACCCCAGGCCTCTAAGGTTTGAACATCGAAACGGAATTATTTTTCTAGACACACAAGGCCGCCGCCGCCGCATGTCATTCTCCCCGCCCAATGGTGCGAAAGTGCTTGGCGCATATTAAAATCATGCAGCACCGGATATAGAGTAGGTATATTAATATATTGACGGGCCCGGACTTCACTTCAAGCTTTGAAGGTATCTAGATCTACAGGAGGCCGATTAATGAGTAGAGTAGAGTGTATCATCCAGGAGCTCCTGCAGCGAGCGCTGATCTAGACCCCGAATACGAATTATAGAATTTTGGTGTCCACGCGTCTTTACGCCTCCAGCTTCTTTTGTTAGTGCTTCGAGGCTGACTTTAGTGTAAAAGATTCTCTGGTCTACTCAGGCAGTGGGAATTAACGTCTGTTCCCATCTTTTTCCCTTTTCCTTTTTTTTCTCTCTCCGTTCCGTTAGCTTTAGCTAGCGTGACGATCTACAGTAACCACATAGAGTAGGTGCAGTATCATATTTGTTCCGGTAGAGTAAGGCTGAGATGAAACGAGGTTGATGGAGAGAGGGTTAGGGCTACACTAGAAGGCACCTGCGATGCGCTAGGAGGGCCAAGGCTTTAACAATCTGATATGGGGCGTGCTGCAGACAAAGTGAACATCGAGCAATTGTGGCTAGTGGTTGAAAAGTCGCCAGCTCCTCATCAAGAACTAAGGTAAAATTGAACAGAGAAGTATAGGCTACGGCATTTAGCTATTTTTTTTTTTACAAGAATCATTCATTAAGATAACTATCCCTTAAGTTGATCCCCAAAACCCATCGCGTAACACATTCATCCTCTTGACCCAAAACCACCCCGCCCTTCGGACAAAGATAGCTTTGAAGAGGATAGTCAGCCATTAGTTCATTCGGTACGACAAAGATAAGCCGGAACTGGTTAATGCTCCAGAGCGACTTCAGCACTTGCATAATCCCTTTAAGCGGGTCCAGCTTGATGGGATGGTCTTTGGACGTAGTGAGTTGAAAAAGTTCGATGTACTCCCCTGTCTTGGGCCAGCGGATGAGGTCAATAGCAGGGAAATTCCCTGATCTTGGCAGTAAAAACCGACCCTGATCCTCCACAATACCTCTGCCCCCCTCCTCCAAGCGCTTCAAGTAGTCCTTCACCACATCTTTTAGCCCATTCCGATGTTGAAATTTCATGAAGTCCACCGGGGTTTGTATTTTAGGTATTTTATAGTCATTTTACAGGAGTGTGAAAACTCAGCCAAGACATACCCAATCCTCGAGTAGATAGGCTAGTAGTTTAGGGATCAGATGTAATAGCTGGGTGCTGAACTGAATAGTCTCACGATTTTCATTAAAGCCATGACTGGTTTCGACCGGGCCATTGATTGACTTCAAAGCACTCTCGATGCGACCTAGGCCAGTAATAATAGCACGTTGTGGATCCCTCGATGGCACAAATAGAACGTTTCTCGGTACGCCACCGACTTTATGAAAGAGTTCCGACACTGCATTCTCATTTAGATTCGGGAAGATTTTTTTTCTGCAGTCCGATATCTCTTCAAGAGTCCATAGCGGCATGCAAAATCTGGTAGCGAGATCTTTGCAAAACACATGAAACTTGGGAAATCTATCGTGGCTCTTCTTTGGTGACAGCGTAGTTATGGTTCTTGCGTTCACCGTCTCGGGGCCTTCTTCACTATCTGACAAGTACCAGACATCCGGCAGTTCCAACAAATGCTCAAAGTTGTCGAAACTACCGACGAGGACGGATTCCGTGCCACAATAACAGTAATACTTATCAGGCGTGGGCTGGAATATGACGATATTTGGTTTATCGTTGGTGAACTCGTGTAGTAGCCGGAGGATGAAGTAAATTAGAAGCAAGACTTCCCAATTCCTGGAGTACTACAGTCGCCTCTCGATATAAGGATACGGTTGGGACTGAAAAATCTGTGCTGAATATATTCTTATAAGGCGAGTATCACTATAAGAAGTAAGGAGATACTGGTAAAGGGGTATTTCGGGACCGCCGATTGTTATCCTTATAACGAGAGTATCACTATATGAAGTATCACTATAACAAGAGCCAGCTGTAGTTATAGCGATATCGATATTTCCACGCTTGATAGTGTCGGTGACTATCTTATAAAATGTTGGGTAACACCCACGAATGTAGAGTGTTGGACCCTTGACTATGGGAAAACTCTTTTCATTGTTAATGAATCCAGTTGTTGGAAACTCTTTGCCGGCATTCTTGTGCTGGGCGGCCACCTCTCTAAAGACATGTATAAATTGCTTGGCAGGACCTGGGCTACCTCGAGCCGCCGAACCTCGCTGAGTTTTGATAAACGGGTTTGACGGTCGATGCCTAGCGCTCCGTATGCTTCAAATAACGGATGGACTTTTGGCTTCTTGGGAGGATGAGAGTCCTCTTCCTCAGGGCTTCGTTTAGTTCCTTTTCCAGCAGCTTTACAGTTAGTGTGAAACAGGATGGGAACATAAATTTGTGTAGTTAGGAAACGAAATCCGAGTCTCACTTACCAGGCTTGAGCCCCTTAGCCGCCTTGAGCTCATCGACGAGCTCTACAATGCCCTTTGCTAGCCCAAGTCCCGATTTGATACTTTGAAGTTCAGCGACTGTCAGGCCGAGTAGGTATCTACCACCGATTTCCTGGTCTTTGACGGCTTTTATGTGCTCATCTTTGAGCCAATACTTCTTTTTATTTCCGTGAGAAATATCTCAACTTCGTCCTCGTTCCATTCTTCGACGTCTTGAGGGAGCTCTGAGGGGACGGCTACGTTTGTTGCTGACATTGTTGCGGTAGAGAAGACTCGCGAGGGGTGGAGGCGGACCTGGCAGCAATTAGCTGACAGACGAATGAGTCATCGACTTCCGTGGCAAATGTTGTTAGAGTTAGAATGTGACGTTGCATGCTGTGGCGCATGATATGGGTACATGTAGTGTTTGAGTGATGGAAAACTTGGTCCGCGCAAACAAGATATACAAGAATTTGCTATTACGATGATACCCGTATAGAGAGAGGGAGGGAGGGAGGGAATTTCCTTGTGTTTTGGTTCACGCTGCCTAAGTTGCGGGATTTGACCCTCTATTCTTCTAATTTCCTTTTCTTTCTTGGTTCTTGAAATGATTCCACCAAGAGAAAGTCACCACTATTTATACCCTCCTAGCCTCATTCAGAAAAGAATAGACAACTAACTCTTAATCAAGAATGGTCTGACCCAGGCAAAAGCTTAGCAATCATTTCAGTAGTGGGTTTTGTGGCAGTAATAAGCTTTATCATAATAGCTGAAGTAGCTAATAAATCTACTGAAACCCTTCTAAGAGTTACTTTGGTAAATAAACTTCTTCCACGTGAAATGCCTTCCTGTTTCAAAAAAACTATAGATTGATCTTCATAACCTCGCAAATGGCTGCGACCCTACATTTTGGTAAAGCAACAATGAAATCGAAATCTCCGAGCCTGATGTCCGAGTGACATTAAATGTTCACTATGTTTGTCTGGTTTTGTTACAGCACGCCCCATATCAAAAATAGAGAAACTACAAGTATCGTTATGCATGTAGATGCCTCGAGACACGGCGGTGTAAACTACATGTACATAAGTACATCCAAGAAATTTTGTGGGATGTTGTCCATGCTTATGCTGCCACATGATCAATTACGCGTAGTTTCATCGAAATATTCCAAAAGCTTTATACTTTAACACTTTCGATAGCCTGACTTTCAAATAACTCCAGCCGCTAACACAATTCCGATACGACGCGATTATAGCTTTGCTGTTGACTTGTGAGGTTTTACTGCGAGCGTCGATTACATGTAATTAAGCATCTTCCTAGCTGGGGTCAGATGTTTTATCTGTAGGAAGCGTGACGGCAGAAGAAACAACTGAGAAATAGTAAGGTGAAATGTAAGTCTGATTTGCTAACTACGTACGGTCAGGGAGTCCCTTAAAAGCTAATAGACGTACATGAGATACAGTCCCTTAACACTGTCACCATATTCTCCCTCCCGACTCTAGTCACCTCCCTCCCTCATCCTGAATGTGCGAGCCTATTCCAACAAGATGTACCAAGCCCAACAATGACAGGGACTAGAAAATCGAGGCATACGTGTGTGTATATACATATCTACCTGTAGTACAAACTACATGTAACTCAGTCATTTCTGTTGTCGGTATTATAATCCAAATATACTGTTGGATCCTTACTACATGTATGTGTAGCATGAAAGTTAAGACTCGAATCTAAGTACGTAGGAGGTGATGCTACCAAGAGCCAGGTGGTCACAAATATGAATACAAGTGTTTTCTGGTATTTGACTGGAGTAGGAGCTGATATGGCTAAACAGTTCTGCTACATACATGTATCTGTTTACCAACTCAAGCTTAAGAGCATAGAATACCCAAGATGCCCAAGACTGCCTGTCCGCGCACCTGAACTGTTTGATTGGCCCAGGTCGAGATGTTGGAATATCAATATCTACTAATCGACTCAAACGTACGTACAGGTCTTCCAGAAATAAAAGGAGAAAAGGGAAACCGCCCAAACTCGGCCAATCATACCTCCTAAGTCGCACATTGCATACATCGTGTATCTATATACTTATGGGATGGTTTATTCCCTAGTTTACGACCCGATCAGCAGATTTAGGTCGTGTAGACCTGTCAGTGGGATATAGCTAATGATGTTAAGTCACTAAGTATAAATACTATATGTATATGTATATGTACCTAATGTTTTCGGTGAGAAATATCAAAGGATACTAAACTAGTTTATCATTCAAGCTCAATCTTGATGTCAAGATACATAGTCCCAAGTGACCTAGACTAACACTGATGTGTATATGGCTTTTGTGGGCTATGCTGTTTATGAGCCCTCTAAGCTTCGTGTCCTCAGTTTTGTCGTCTGTAATTTAGGATTGGTTGTTTATCGCCCTGTTTTTACCGAATAAAGACACTTTAAATCCTGGGATCGCTTGGAGAAATGGCGACCAAATGTTTCCATCCAAGTAAAGCCAACAGCAGTGAATTCTGTTACCAGAAGCCTGAAATAGATAATTCCAGGAACGAGCCCGCGATAATTACGTAAAGACTTACCCCCCCCCCCCTAAATGGTAGTATGCACGTGCACGTTTTTGGTCTGTTAAACTTTTTCGCATACCACGGTGCTGAAAATTAGACTTCATGATACGCTGTAGGTACATGCGTTAGTACATGTACATACAGGTATGACCCAAACATTCAATCCTCACTGTGATAGAACTGTATCCAAAGTTCGGAGCCCGGAGTAGTATCCATGATCACCGATCTTCGGGAGACACTACGCCTATACCCTATATGTAGACATACAACATGTAGCTACATGTACATATGTAGTATATGTATCCTCCGATAGTACTACCAGGATGTGGCGTCGTGAAAAATGAGATTTCTGGAATATGATGCAATTAACCGAAGCGGCGGCTCTGCGGGACCACCCGAGAAACCTCTTCTGAATAAATACCCTTGCTACCCTCCAATAGGTCCTGTGTAGGCGCATACATCTTTAATGTTTTCGGCATATTGAAAGAACAGAAAACTTAGCCCTAACTTCCTGCAACAACTTCCCACCCCAGGTTGTTACACCCCTCGAAACTCGAGACTGTCTCCAGTAATCTCCGATGACAGTCATCGTGGATCAATCTAGTCTATCGAAGCAGAACTAAAAGTACGGTGGCTGAGAAATCTACAGGATCCCGTGGTTGGGTGCCCAACCCAAGAACATGTATTTGCCAGCAAATCTCGCATCAATGCCGCATTTCATATCACATTCGACTACAACGCTTTTTACCCACTCCGATTCCTCGATACAACTATAACAAGTAGCTGCTATCTCACTCTGCTGCGCATGTCGGGGGAGGGCGGACTACACTACACGAGGTCTAAGCACAACTGATTTGGGATTGCCAACTCCTATATAAACGCACATTAAGCCTTGTCTTAGGGGGACGTACCTATATATAATTGATAAACCTTTTTATTTCCTTATATTCGATTGGCGAGTGAGTAGTTGTGATGCCGAATTCGGACCTACTACTGCATACAGTGACATGTGCGGTAAGCCATCCTGAACCTCAACGAACATATGGACTAACTTTTTTACCTTGTATAGCTAGTCAATCAAGCAATATACACTGTTTCCTGAAATAAACTAAGAACCCTTGCCATATCGTCCTTTACATCGCTGAACTCGAAGCGACCGAAAAGGTCTGGTTTCGGAACGGCCCTTACCCATACCATGGCCTCATACTCAGATGTAGTTGACCAAGCAGGGGTTTTCACTGCGACTAAACTCGCAATACTATGCTATTCTATCAGTTTTGTTAGAATTGTATCCTAATGTATAGTTGAGTGCACCTAATGTATAATACCATGCACCTGAAGACTAGATGAGCTGAGATATCTAGTCATTATCCAATGAGCGCACCAGACCTTAGATCACCTAATAATACTACGTTCACGACGTTGAAATATTAATCGACCAGTCGGGCATTTCCCCTGGCCAGCCTAGTAATTTCAGGGTTCTGTACGTAACTGTTAACCGGCAGAGCCCGCCGGTCCAACAATACATATAAGCCAAGTTATGCGTCATGGGCTAGCCGGCCTGCATACAGCTCGGTGAATTTACGAAACGTGGAGCCGAGAGATGTGGCAGAAAGCCAATCTGGGCCCTGCCACCCTTAACTGGGTTATAAAGGATGGAACTTTACTAATTTTGCTTTCAGGTACCCATATTATACTACCACAAATGGTGGTCCACTCACCATGATGGTTCACTCACCATGATGGTTCACTCACCGTTTTTCTCGGCAATGACATATCAGGCTAGTTTTTTTTACTAATATAGAGAAAACCTCATAGATCACCTTCTCCAAATGTCGTTACCGAGAAAAACGACAAGTAAACCATCATGGCGAGTGGACCATCATTCGCGGTATTGACAGCTGTGCGTGTATTCGAAATTCAAGTACAACTGCGCGGGAGTGGTTGGACGGCTCCAATCAGCATTAATATTGATACTCCAAAGACGCTTCGCCATGTAGTTAGAAAGTCACTATCTTCGGCCACTTATCAGTTACTTATCTATGACGCACATGGAGGATCTTGCCCCGAAGGCTGTTTTCAAGAATATTCTCTTCGCTTCACTTCAGCCTTGTTGAAGGCAGAGCGTTTCCGACAGCGTACCAGACCTTCGATTTAACGAATTAATTAATTTCTAGCATCACCACAATCCGAAAAACGAGGAATGGATCGTAACGGTGTGGCAATGACTGGCTGCACAAGCACAAGGCTTGTGATGGAAGAATGCACGGATACTTTTACCTGTGTAAAGTTAGGAAGTTACATGTATCTATTCACCGGGAAGCCGCGCACGTTCTTCTCGTGTGTTCCCAGTGGCCACACGAATAAAATGTGGGTGCGCAACATTCTAAGAGATGAGAATTTCGATGAGGCGAGTTACTACAATCACCTCAAGGTTGTGCGAAAACATTTTAAATGTGACAAGGAGGTTATATTTTAAATACATGTATGTTAATAGATCAGTGCGTACATGGTGCGCACCGTGTGCCATGGCGGGGCCCCAGGACTTATAAAGAGAATCCTTCCCTCGTGCACTGTTTAATGTTCCCCCTCTTCTGGTTTTCGCTCACCATAACTTCCCCATCAATACTCTCTATGTTTGCATCTATCTCGGGACACTGCCTGAGATCTCCAGCTGGCCTATCGTTGGCCTCGCTCTTTGAAACAAATTTCACGCGACTCAGTAAATAGAATTCTAACAAAAGATAAATGCTAAGTCCTTTCAAAAGATCCCTCATCTGATGTGTTAACTCGATGAACGTCTAAAACCGGCGAATACTGTAGGCCTTATAAGTATATTACAACATACATACATGTTAGCTGTGAAATGCTACCTGTACTAAAATACATAAGTACGTACATACGTCACGAGAACAGTCAACCAACCGACCCACCGACCAAACACGAGAGTGCAAATTAAAAACCTGGTTTGGTCTCTGATAGGCGAAACGAACCGAGCACACATCATACCATGAAGGTTCTTCGTATCGCCTGTCAGGCACGAACCCATAAATACCAACAACGCTCTTCATCTCTTGGATGCACGATGAGCAGAGCACGGCAATGGTTCTTCACAACAGTCAACCTGGTTTGCCTGTGAGAGCGTTGACGACATAATTAATCAAATAAATAATGATCTATTACACTAAACTTTTCTGATATATCACGTTTCACGCCGGACCTACATTTGTCTCATTTATCAGCAATCTTTTTTCCCGGTACGGATGGCAGGAGCCCCTCAATCGGCCTATCCTACTCAGAGGTTTATCTCTCTTGCTCGCTTCCATCGCCCCCTCCCTTCCCCGAACGACCGGCCGCCCACGCCCTTCGGCGAAGTCTTCCCCTATGTAAGCTTCTTGCCGCGGGGCTTCTGTAATTGGCTGGAATCTGTCAGCTGCTCAAGTTAATGCGGTATCATTCATGGGACTGAGAATATCACGAAAGGACAAGATTCGTGACCTAATGGCTAGACGTTTATCACAAATTTGAAAAGTGCTGGCTATAGTTGCTCTGGGCCCGCTAGGCCTTCTCATAGGCCTGAAACAATATCTTACACGTGGGTCAACTATGCATGGATTCTAAACGCTTCTCCCCGCTCTGTTGATCCAGGTCAGAGGTGTTATGCATGCGCATGGCCTGAGCAGAAAACGGCAGATGTTAATGTGCTCTTGCTTGTTTACAACTGGCAACTTGACTGCCATTACCTGTTTCATGATCGTGAGCACGTATGTATACTCTAGAGAGCCACCCAAATTAATAGACCCACACCATCACTCATTCACTGTGGATCTGGCGCGACCTGGTGATAGGGTACTCTATCTATCAATCCGGTTCGAAGTCGGCCATGAGGGGAGTACTTAAACAGATATAAAGCCTACAGAAAGGACCTAGAAGAGGGCCAAGTTCTATAGAGTAAAAACCACAGACACCCACCGAACGAAAACACAGTAATTGCCAATATGGATATGGTATCTATCCCAGGCTCTTCAGTCTATGTTCTTCTGCAATTTTTGGGAAGGTACTAGTCAGCTCTAACACTTTTCAGTCAAATTACATTGTCGAGATTAGTTCCTACATCTTCAATACAACCCTCAGTCCCTTCCCATTACCAGAGGCCCTTATAAATATAGGTGGAACGTATTTGTTTAGCTATCAGAGCGGAGTTGGCCTGCGGCGCATCGACGACCCAGATGGCATCAGACGCCGAGAACATTTACATCACAGATGCGCAGGCGTCCTTATTTCTCAGTACCCGTCCCCCCCAGATCTCCAGGAAAAGATCATTTTCATCTGTCCTGCCCACCCAAAGGAATCTTGTTGCCCTAGAAAATCGGATGGATATGAGGATTGGAGACCCTTAGCATTCGAAGAAAATGGCACTAGCTGTTCGCTAGATCATCTAGGGACTTCAAGCACACTTATTTCCAATCCTCGTGCGAGCTGGGCTCCGCTCTTCGATAGAACAGCACATGCCTCGCGTTCCACAGACGAAACTAGAGAGCATACTGCTGTACTAAAAGGAGTACCAGAGATCCTATGGGCTCTTGTAGCTCTCAACGTCAACGACATTGGCAATTTGGGTGCCCACATTAGTTTTGTTGGGGACCACAGAATGAGTCTTGCTTTGGACCCTGGCAGCCAGCCTGATAGTCTGTATTCTGCAAATATGTTCATGCTCTTATGATCATTGACTAACTAGCCTATTCTTTTTGTTTTGTAGCAACACCTTCCAGAGCTCTAGCAGTCAAGATCTACCACAATAAATCAAAAGAATCTCCCACTAGATCAATTGAGCCTACCATCCTGCTGCACTAATCATAGATATGGCAACTTAACCTGATCTAGTGGTGGGCGCTTTTCATGTAGTGGTTTCATAAGTGTTGACACCCAGTTTTTACATTCTTGTGCACTTTTTCTCAGTAGCCAGTTCTTTACTGCATTATCGTTTTATTGTTTTCATGCTTCTGTCTCCCTACAATACTTGTCGAACGCTGGCGTATTTCCTTTCCATGTATAGTATTTATTATTGTTGAAGACTATAACGACAGATGTTAGGCAGTTTCGTTTCAATCATAATCATCTCTCATTTTATTTGTACCAAGTTAAGCTAGCTATTCTTCTCCAACCCTCTATACAAAGTTCTGAAATACAAGTGATGCATAACTGAGATGAAGCAGTCTACCATGTAGCTGTCTACAGTCAATTTAACCATAAAAATACCGGAGCCCACGAGCAAGGTCCATGGGACGGATGACGCATCCATGCAGCGCCCATCCAAATCTATCAACCACTCGATCCCGCAGATCAAACAGCCATATGCCCTTTCCAACCTCAAAAAACAAGGAATCATTTTCTTACATATCAGGGGCAATGATTGGAACCCGTATTGTTATTAATTCCCTACTTGGGCGAGGGGCTCGATCTGGCTCCAGTAGTAGTGGTGGTGTTTCTGAGTAGACACAGCGCTGGTGCGAGTAGACCGTGCCTCCCACATCTCGTCTCCATCTCATGCCATGAGAACCGGTGGGCTGGGTTTGGAGAGCGTTGTCGTCAACCGGGGTACGAGAATCGACTGTTTGATCGCCTCACCCCCTCTCCCTCTCCCTCGCTCCCTACTTGCCTACTTGCCTTCTTGACTGACCGACTGACCGACCGACCAACTGAATGACTGACTGACTGACTGACCGGCTGGCTGACCGACCGACTGACTGACTGACTGAGGTTTTTGGTAGGGGCTACGAAGCTGGCTAATCTAAATCGAATCGGAGAATGGTACTGGGTACTGACGTATTCATAGTGGGGAAATGAGTGGTAGTCACGAATCCTGGTGCCGAGGGCAGCAGTCGGTTTTGGAGTATGGAGCTTTGGATCTGTTGACTGGAGATGAGCTGGTATCGACAGCTAGGCAGCTAGCTTAGCTAGCTAGCTATTAAGTGAGCTGTTGCGCCCAGAAGGACAACGACAATGAGGGGTATATTTTGTTTCCACGAGTAGAGTATAACTGATGGTGCTCGGTGCTAGTTCTGAAACTTTTTCGAAGCTATCGTGGGTAATGAGGAGGTTTTGAACAAAACCGCGAACAGTGCGCTCGTTCACGCATTACCAGTAGGTGATGTTTGCCTGCTTTTTTCTTTTCTTTTTCTTTTCTTTTTATCCCCCTCATTTTTTATTTTTTTTTCGGTGATCTGACTAACTGATACCACAGACCAGCAATGGCGAGTAGATAAGTACATGCACATGTACCTAATTCTGACCGACCATCGATTTAAGGACTGAGATATATCTATGGAGATCTGGCCAAACGCCTGTCTCCTATAATCTGCCCTGCTGGCCACTGCACTGTCTACCAACCACAGCCACCTGGATAATTGAGAGCAACTCAGTCGTAGTTTCATAAACACTTGTACAATTGTCCCTCTTCGTGGCACCCGATTGTAATCGCCCTCTCCACCCGGGCTGATTCGAATCGTGGATTTGATTCGGACCATGGTACGCTGCGCGTCCAGGCCAAGCACCCCCAACCATCGGGAATTATTTACTCATAACCACGTAGGTACATATAATACTCTAGGGGAATATGTTTAGGATGGACATATATACTGTTGATCACCCATAAAGATCATCGCATTCTTGTGATTTTGATGAAAAGGAAAGAGAGAGAGAGAGAGAGAAAGTTGTAAAATGGATTTCTATTTAGTCGCGGTGTTGGCGGATGATATGAGGCAGAGCGGGATCGAGGAAATATCTACATGACCGTTTACGGTGCAACGTTGTCACATATGTGTTACACACGATGAAAGGAAACGTCCAAATATAAATAACTACATGTATACACATCATCAGCAGAATCAGCCGAGAGTCATGACTCGGGAAACGAAAAACCGAATCATATCCTATGATCACTACATGTAGGCATAGCTGTGGGTCACAGCATATCATTCGGCTGCTCACTAGCCTGACTTTTAAATGCAACTCCATGGACCACGGCTACTTACGGCAGTTAGTGCTAAAAAAACCGAGCACCCGGCTAGCCACCACTCATGGAGTAGAGATTCAGTATATATTAATTATCTGCACAAGCTAACTAGTGTAAAAACTGTCCAGTTTATCCATCATGTATTTACATGTACACATGTTAATACGTTGTGCAAATACATACATGTACTTGCCTAGCTAGGATAGTATATACATGTATGTAGCCAAGCCAAGATTAGATCGATGCCGCCTGTCAGTAGTTGAGCCGCCAAACTTTCAAGCTGGCCTCAACTTCTCGCTCCTCTAGAGCTTGCTTCGAATTCCCAATTCCACACGTCTCCAAACAGAAAGACAGGACAAAAAACAAAAAGACATAACTGAAAATGCACCTAACGCTCCTCCCTCTTCTCACACTACCACTCCTGGCCAGCGCCCAATTTGGAAACTTCTTCGAAGGCATGTTTGGCGGTGGAGGTGGCGGACAGCAACAGCAACAGCGCGGCCAGAATGTCGCGTCGGATTCACAGTGGTATCGGGATACTCACGATGGCGGTTTGTTTCCCTCCACCATCCTCTTCTCTCTTTTTTTTTTTTTTTCTTTCCGCTCGCTCTATCTCGCTTCCCTCTCTTTCTTTCAGTTGTATTTTGCTAGAGAAGCTAAACGGCGCGAAACAACAGCATCATGCAGCAACTACCTGTGCCCAAGCACGCTGGCCTGCGTCGACAAGCCCACCCACTGCCCGTGCGCGTGGCCCGACGTTGAGGAGAAGTTTGAGCTGCATCCAGACGGCATGGCCATCTGCGTGAGCAAGAGCGGCGCCGAGGGGGCGACGAGACTGAAGGTGGAGCTAGCGAGGAAGGGCTTGTTGTAGAGGATGTGTTTTTTTTTTTTTGTGGTTCCCTTCTCTGCTGCTGCAGCCGCGGTTCCCTCTTGTTTCTTGTTTAGTGATGGCTGATTACATGGCTTCGTGGGAGGAGTTATGGTTGTAATTTTGTATTATTTTATACTAGCTGAGATAGAGTAGGTGGATGCGAGACCAAAAAGACGAAAAAAATATCATTGCTAGAGAAATGATAAGAACGCTACTTTCCCAGTTCCCCTAAGACCTACTTAAAAACTACTACTATCTACAAGCAAGGAAGAAGAAGAAAGGTAAAAAGGTAAAGAGGTAAAAAGGTAAAGAGGTAAAAAAAAAAAAAAAAAAAAAACGCCGGCCCTTAAAACCCCAGCTCCATCAATCCCTATTCCTCGAAACCAACCACCTCCGAATCGCCACCTCCCTGACTTTATACCTCGCCAACATCCTCGGCACATCCACACTCACCTCTCCATTGACCTTTACATCCTCTGGTGGCGGCACCTCGACATACACCAGCATCAGCGTCTTCTTAACCTGCGAGCTGACCCGATTAACACAATGCAACCAGTGCCACGGCCTCTTCTCACGCTCCTCCTTTCGCGCGCGGTCGGCCGCCCAGTGCGGGTGCGAGTATGCGGGCAGCACCAGAATCGCGAACTCTGCGTGTGTGAAGACGGGACCGCGGTTGTATAGTACTATTTGGTTTGCTTGTTAATTTTAGGTTGTCTGGTAGGGGAAGAGAGGGAGGTTACAGTAGTCGACGGCGAATTTGATGCCGGATTTGACGACCCAGCCAAGGGAGCGGAAGTGATGGTAGACGACGTAGTTGAGGATGAAGGGGTCATCGGGCTGGAGTGCGGCGGGCGTGAGTGGTGGGAAGTACGAGTGGCAGCGGAAGAGGGAGAAAAGGTCTTTTTGAGGAATTATTTCCTGCAAATGAAGAATGGTACAGTCAATTTATTGGGTCTTTTTAAATTTTATGTAGGTTTTATAGATTTTATAATTTTGTTTTTTCTTGTCACATGGAAGAATAATGGATGGATGGATAGTGGAGTGAGAAAATTTATTTGATTAGTACATACATCGGTTTTGGAATCCTTGATCTGCAAGACTCCCAGCCCGAAAGACAAGAAAAACGCCTCCTCAAGCGTGAGCTGCAGATGCTCCAGATCCTCAACTTCCACCACCGGTCTCTCGGGGCTTCTCCTGCGCGGCGGCGGCTCCACCGCTGCGAAGGTTATAGACTTAGAGGACGAGGAAGCCTTGGCCGTGGTAGCCGTAGTAGCATCTCGCCGCTCTTTATCCTGCTCATCGTCACCGCCGTCGGGGTCCTTGACGATCTTCCCCTCCTCAGCCAACTGCTTCTCCCGGCGCTCTTTCTCGGCACGGGCTCGCTCGCGCTTAAACTCCTTTCGCTCTTCGCGACGACGCATTGTGACCTCCTCTGAGGTCAGCGCTTCGTCCTGGCCGATGACGCCGAGCGCGCGACGCTTGCGGGTGACCCATGTAGGCTCCGAACGGGAGAGAGAGCCTTTGCCGAAGAAGCCGTGCTCCCAGAAGGCCTTGATGGACTGTGGATCCGTGATGTGGATCGCGCGAGTTGAGGTGTGGAAAGTGCCCACGTGCAGCGGCGACGGGTGGGACGTGGTGCCGGGGAAGAGGTAGGCAATGATGATATGGAGAAGGGAGAGAGGGTTGTGGGGAATCAGCGGAGGGAGGGGGACGGTGGTTAGTGGGAGAGGGAGAGCGTGGACTACGTTGTAGTTTGGCTTCTTGTAGCGGGCACGGGCGGGCGCAGGCGCGGCGGGGAGGGTGATTGTGGGTGTAGGGTGAGCGGTAGTTGAGTCTGCAGGGGTAATTGTTATAGAGGGGGTTGGGGTAGCCATTGTAGTCCTGTTTTATGCATGTTAGCGGTTTAAAGTCTTTAAACGTGTATACAGGTAGATGTAGTATGTGGTTATCGATCAATAGTGATTATGTGTAGCTCAGATACCGTTGTAGTCTGTTTTTGTTCTTCAAGGGGGGCGAAAAATCAAACATTCTCCCACTCAAAATACATGAAGATTTCATCAGAGCAATGAGATGGGAAGGGGAAAAAAAAGGAGGGGTGGATCCAAAAGTGGGGGGAAATGGGTACATACCAGGCGCCCAAAACTGATCTGTAGAGCAACCTATTTCTGCAAGGACAGATCATGATGTTAGTACAAGTATTTCCTAACCTTAGGGTTCATCTTAAAGCTGCGCGTTCTCGTCTGTCGCTCAGATACCGTTGTAGTCTGTGTTTATTCTTCAAGGAGGGCGAAAAATCAAACATTCTCCCACTCAAACATATTCCGATTTCATCACAGCGAGTATAGGGGATAGCGGGGAAAGTGGTTTATAGAAAGAGCATACCTTAGTATTAATATTAGTAAACCCAACACGTTGGGAGTAAATGGCTGATGGGAAGCAGCAAAGGGGATGATGGGGAGGGAGGAAAAAGGTTGTGAAAGAAGAAGAGTGGGGGGAAGAGGTTCGAGGAGTCGTTCTTTGTGACTCGTAAAGAAAAGTTAAACGGGATGGTGGGATGGGGGGCTTGGCGAATCCATTTTGTGCCGTGCAACCACAGCTGCTTGTCCTTGTTAGGTATTTGTGTACCGACACCACCACCGCTGCCAGTGTGGTAATGACTACAACGTGTATGTAATCCAGAAAATCAAAAATATTTTTTTACAAACCAGAGCGACAAACAAATTGTTTCAGCGTTCTGAACTTTGAGTTCTGGGTTAATCGTGCAATCCCTGACGGCAGTCAATGATTGAACTGCATATATTCATATTATTCAGACGAACACCACATCAACCTTTTCCCCCAAAAATGACCTACACAGCCTCGGCACATACATCTATATGTAACTCATCGTCGTCATGAAGAATATTGAGCAAGGAGGAAATTGCAAAAGAAGAAAAAAAATATACAGCACGAAGAATAGAATATAATACAACCCATGTCAAACAAATGATGTCTATGTACCGTCAGTCCACCTCAGCTTCACAGGCCATCACTAGCAGCCCCCTCTAGATTTAAGCTATGTGATTACGAGCGAGATCACAACGGGCAAAAAAAAAAGTTTTTCTCCCCGGCCGCACGAGCGCCCACACCATCTATTCCGACGGCCTCGGCGAGGCACCACCCAACACGCTCAGTACCCTCTCCCTCACCAGCCTTCCCGCGACATCACCGCCCTTCAGCAGCGCCACCGCACCAATAATGGCATACAAGCACTCCGCTGAGACCTCGCCCTGCCCAGACATCGCAAGGTCGTCGGTCTATATATCCATCTGTCAGTAGCCCATTACAGGAAGAGGGGTAAAGATAAAGCGAGCACCCACGTTTGCTGGTTTCCACCTCATGACCTCCGGCAGCCCCACCGTCCGCGCAAGGTGTCCTATTTTTACAATACTGAGGGTTTCAAGGACGTTCTTGCGGTTGACAAAGGTTAGGTAGTGGTAGTCCGGGTGGTTGAACGGCTTCAGCACCGGGGCGTCGGCACTTTCCTTGTCGGTACTTTCCTTGTCGGGGGCTTCGTATGTCTTTCGGGGGCCTAGCATCTCAGGGCGGGTTGCAAGGTGGTGCAGAGACGTGTGCATCTGCAGGACCAGTTTACCTACAACCATTGTTAATGGTGTTCAAAAACTATCATCTAGCTCTAATGCATATATCCTCAAAACCCCAAGCATTGCCCCTCCGACCCCTCCAACCCACCCCACCCCACCCACCCACCAGGCCCCGAATTCTCCCTCCGCAAACCATGATAACAAAGGAGGGTACTCACCATAAAAGGCCAGTTTCTCATTATACGGCTGCCATCCGTGATCAAAACTCTTATGCGTGACCGCCTGCCACTTGACCTCCTCGCTGAGCCCCAGATTCCCCCCCAGTAGCGCATAATACATGGCATCCAGCTTCTCTGGGTCCTCATTGACCTCAAACGGCATGTTTTTCTTTATCAGGAAGGGCGCTCTGTTCGTCCTGAACTTCATTGGCCTGTACGAAAGACCACTGCTGGTCTGAGCAGTAGGTTGCTGCTGCTGCTCTTGATGCATGCATCGCCGGGCACTGCTAGCTAGAAGGCTGGTAGCGGGTGAGGGGGTTTGATGCCGGAGACAGCGCGAGCTGGCGAGCAGTGTTGAGGCGGTTTGGCGGGTCGTGTAGGTGGCCATCACGGCGGCGGCGGAGGAAGATATACGGGATGGGGTGGGTTTTGGTCCGAAGCCGAAAATTCGAGAGTGGAATTGAAGATGCGGGATTAGGTAATCATACAGGCGACATCATATAGTGTCACTCGAGGCTTAGCGGAAACGCTATATCCTAGGGTTGACTGATTATTTATCTGCTCGTGCTTCATATAAGGATTGATTGATTGATTGATCGATTAATTCAACACTGTTTTCTAAGATAGGGGGAGAATTTATTGCTATATAAAAGATAAGGACTACATGTACATACATGTACACCCATATTTCAAAATGCTTTACTGTCGCCGTTACCTACATGTATTTAGGGTTCTAGACTTGAGAGTTCCGGCGCCGTACGCATGAATTTGAGCTATGCATTAGTATACGCCTACCACATTCAATTGATCTGCTAGCAAATGACAATGACTATTGGGGCGAGGGAGAAGAGTGGGAATTAAAGGTACTGAGTTTCAAGGGAAAATGCAAGAAATAAACTTCTACCAACATGCTATAGGTCCTCCTCCATCCTTATTCATGATCATACAAGACGGCCTTAACACCCCTCTGTAGTATAGCTTTCAGTACAGTATGAGAAAATGGGGTGAAATCACTACCATAGGACTACGGAATTTAGTGACAAATACCGAATTAAATCGGCATTAGAGGAAGAGTACTGTACAAATATCGTATTCTTACCGCAATGCTAGCGTACCAACGAGAATACCGTAGTGATCCCACCCCTCTTTTTGGTACTATATATACTACAGATCATGCTTCTTTATTACCACAGGCTAAAAAAAAAAAAAAACCTACGCACTTGCATGGTCCCCAAGGGAAGTCTCCCACTAGTAACCCCCCCCCCCCCACCCGCGGGGAACTAGGCTAACAATATACTGCAGCAATAAGCCCATAAAACTCAGCAGGGCTCAAAAAGAGGTTAAGTGGTCAGGTCTGTGAGTCCGGCAGTACATTACATTTGCCCCCCCCCCCCTTTTTTTTAGATATCCTACGCATACATGTATGCATTCTAACGCGACTAGAAAAACGTCGAGTACTGAGCTCAGGAGAACCATACAAAAAAGCCTTAGAAATACTGTATTCCATTCTTCATCACCACAATATCCCACTCTCACATGCATAGAACAAATAAAAATCCATGTTTGCACAGCCTGCGAGAGGTTACCGGGAAATCGGACTACATACATGTAATAACCCACGGCAACTGGTTCTGATTTTTCTACGGGCGTTATATACTCCCCAAGATATATACTTATGTAAGCTAGAATAATGGCCCCCCCGGTCCCGGTCCTTCAACGTCACCGACCAATCACCCCACTACAACACAATAGGTAGCATCAATACTAGGCTACACCCTCCATACCTACATAGTCTACTCCCCCGGCAATTTAGGCACCAGTGACACCGCCCCATCACAGCCCATCACTCAGCCTGCACGTGCCTACATGTAGTCACAATGATCGTCATTACCTTGCCTAGCACTAACAACCATGAAAGCCCATATATCTATGTCACCAGGCCAGGCGCGAAAAAAAGCGGTATGAAGTCCCATCTGTATAAAATCCCCCTCCGCAAAAGACAGAACCCAATAAAGACAAGACTACTAGATACAAGTATCGTATATAACCCCACTATCATTCCCCCCTTATTCAAGGAACAAAGTTGGGGGGTTTTGAAAATATTATCTCCCCTCCCCAGTTTAATACACTGTTTTTTTCTGCGCTGAGTGGCGAAGGAAGAGAGTAACGAAAAATAAAAAGATATAGGAAAAGAACACAAACGCGCGCAGAGGAGGTATTTTGGCTTGTTTAATGTTGATGCACCTGGACTGATTTTGCTCCCCATTTCCGTCGCTACCATGCCATCTCGATGACCCATACAGCAATCCAAAACAGGAAACTAAACATTGGACAAAGCCCTCGCCACCATCTGTTATCCGCTCATACACAACTACTCCCAACCTCAATGCCCACCAAGCGAAAAGTGTTATCTGTCCGTACAAGCTAAGTATTATCCGTTACGTTTGACGTCTCTTAGAGTCCCCTTTAACCTCTGTCCTCCGAGGAAATTAGCCTTTTTTCCGCCTCACCTTGGTCCCCTTGGGAGTGAACCGGAATCAAGGAACAAGAGGTAGGGGACACTTACATGCTGATTCTCCTAGCGACTCTGTTCAACTCTTTATCGTTATCCGCCTCTCTGACTGCAGTCCTCATGGCCTCTTCCTTGGCCTCTTTCTCTTTCTTCTCGACTTCCTCGTGACTCGGTGGCAATCTTTCGTTCTGTAGATCGACCTTCCTTGCCTCTTCAAAAGATGTAATGGCCTCCTTGATACCCTCAGCACCGAGCATAAGCATTCCAGCGGGCAGCCTGCCACCCGTTGCAGTCTTGAGCTCGGTAACACGTTCCGACTCTTCTCGCAAGACCTGGAACACACGTGACAGACGACCAATGGCGAGAATCTTGTTCTTGATGGCACGGCGCTTGGCATCTGGGCTGTTTGGGTCCATCTCTGGCTCAACCTGGGGTGACAGGGGATCTGTTCCAGTTGGCGAGAGTGAATCGTCTTCAAGCTCTTCCTTAGAGCAAGTGTTAAGAATGGCGATAAGCATATCAGTGACTAAACAATTATTATCTGTCAGCTAACCGGTATAATAACAGTAGATTGGATATACAAACTCTTCTCGCCGACGAATGGAAGTGACCAGGTGAACACATCCATAAAGTTTGGTAGCCAGTAAGGATGAGGTGTGCAGTCTAAGTCAACCAATTAGCCCTTGCGCCCATTCTCAGTCGCCACATTTGGGAGCTTACTGAACTGCCTAATGTTCATGACGTTGTTCTCATATTTTAACACGGCTGCCTTGTTGTTATACACATCCAAGTAATTGGGTGCGGAAAAGATAGTCATGACACTAGGGAAACCAGTCGTCTTGGTCTTTCTGTACATTCTATAACCTGCATCCTGTGCCTCGTGTGCACGAATGACGGAGAGTAGGTTGTTCCTCTCGAGGAAAGAGCACGCAGCGGGGTACGAGAAAAAGTATGAGCAACCGCGGACATTGTTGTGGATGAAGAAGTCGGAGGTCTTTTCTTGTCCGAATTCCTCAAGTGGATCCGCCCAAAGAATATCGCACATCAAACCGTGGGTAGGAGGTTCGCGGAAACGATCAATCTGCACAATCTCATTAGAACCGAAGGTTTACACCTAGAACACAGCAATATATGAATAAGAGACATACACTTCGGAGGTCATCAAGTGTCTGTAGCTCGGGGCTCAGTCCACCGTGAATACACAAAAACTGTTTGTTCATAACGGCAGCTAAGGGCAGAGCGCAAAAACTGTCCATACAAGCTTCATACACACGTTCGGAATACTTGTGCTTGCCTAAAATTAGAAAACCGGGTTAGATCATCAATCAAGACTAAATATACGGGAGGAAAAAATCCGGGAATCCATCTTCTCAAAACATACATTCCAACTTGAAGGTAAAGTAGTCGGTCAAATGTCTACACTCATGGTTTCCTCTTAGAAGCCAAAGGGTGTTCGGGTAGTGAATTTTCAAAGACCATAGGTACAAAACACACTGAACGAAAGCACTTAGCACATGTTTGGTCCAACGAAGGGGCTCCAAACTGATTTTTATAACATACCTCAATACTGAAATACCCTCGATCCACGTAGTCTCCCAAGAACAAATACCTAGTCTCCTCCGGGTTGCCGCCAACCTCAAACAATTTCATTAGATCATAATACTGCCCATGGACATCACCGCACACAGTGATTGGGGCATCCATCTCGAGAAGATTGGGCTCAGTCTTGAGAACTTCAGTGCATCGTGACAGGATAAAGAGAGCTTGCTCTTCAGTTAGACGCCCTTCACGGTAGAAATGCTGCTTGAGGAATGCGAGGTTAGGCTTTGTTGGGTCGTTAGGGTCGTAGAATTGTTCATCGCGAGGTTTGTGGAAAGCAGGAGCTTGTACATCTAAACAAGTGATGAAAATGAGGGGATTAGCATTTGTCATGAGAAATATTTGCGAATAAGGTGCTGTATGAGTCTGTAGACAGAGAAGTGGGGGCTGAACACCAAGGGGGGTGAAATCATAGCCAGCAGTATCGCACCAGATACTTCAGCTGTGGGTTATGAAGTAATGGGAGATGACATCTTTAAGGCTCGCCAAATGACTGGTATATGATAGATGGATAAGATATTTCCAGCTAGACTCATGATGGTCCACTTTCCAGTACTTCACACACATACGAAAGCTTAGTACGACATACCTTTGCATACTCGCTCCAGGGTCGACACCTGGGTTCCATCCTCCATGGTATGCAGGGTGAAATCGATTTCCGGTATCGGCTTCTTCTCGCTGACAGCGCGGATGGCATTCTCAAGCTTCACGTTCATTCCAGGTGCATTGGGTTCGGCCATTGTGATGTGTTGATTAATTGGGAGATACGGAGGGTATACGGAGGAAAGAGAAGAAGGGGAGAAAGGGAGGCGTCGCTAAAGTACGGCAACAAACTGAAATGCTCCAAATATCGTGGAATTCAGCAAACTTCTTGAGGATGCAGAGATGATGGTTGTGTCGGTGATGGGACTAGGTGGCGGGATCGGGGGACGGGGGAGAATGGGGAAGGAAGGTGGATTATGATGGTGACGGATGGGGGATGTTGTTGGGTTGGGTTGGACTGGATCCGTGAACGACGACGACGGGAGAGAGGGGTGGTGGGATGAGCGGGGTTGTAAATATGTAACTTATGCAATAGGTAATTATTTTCTCCAGTGTTTAATCGTTTTCTGTCCTTCTCTGTCACCTTCTCTTTCTTTATTTGGTTCTATTGAGAAGATAGATGGCAAAGAATTCAGAAAGAATCGCTAAAATAGAAGCGAAATGTTCGCAAGAACCTAAGCTCTTTTTTTTTTGTGCACAGAGATAGGCGGGGTAGAATAGTAGGGTAGCGTGCACTTTTAAGTAGGTGTGTCTGGGTTGTTGCTGTTGGCCGGGGGTGTGGGATATCTGGTAAGGGTAAAGGGGGTGAGATAGTGGGCCCAGCAACGGGAAAGGGGGGGGGCAAATGGGGTCAATCGATGCCTGGTATTTTACTTCTTTCCTGGGTGTTGGAGCTGGCTGACTGGCTGGAGGTGCTGGAGACAATTGTTGGTAGTTATGCTACATGCTACTACTATTCAATAGGATGGCTCGATAGAGCTCACAGACTTCAAGTTCAGGGGGACGAGATTGCTTCACAAACGGACTAGAGCAAAGAGGGTATGCGTAAACCACAACAGGCAATGGAGCGCACGAACAGCCAACGATAAGAAATTAAAATAATAATCATCTAGGCAGCTTCTTGTATGAATTGGGGTCGATTTCTCTACTGTAGCAAGTGACTAACCCACAGAAGGGGGGAGTTACATAGCACAGTAAAGTATGTGGTCAGAGCTCGTGGCAAAGGGTCCTGCAGAATGAAGCTTACGGGGAAAGAGGGTTTGTGAAGGAGAGGAGGAAAAAAGGAAAGTCCAGGGACAACCCACAACCACACACACACACCTAAGCAAAAAGGAAAAAAGGAAAAAAAAAAGTGCCGGCGGACCCTTCTCCAGCGTCCCTTCGCCGCCCCCGCACGCGCACGCGATGTGAACCTGCACCCTATCTCTGGTAGAGAATAGCCAACAGACAGATATGGGCGCTGATGCGGAACATCGATAGGTAGCTACAAACCCTGGGAGTAGGGCTGAGCTCCAAGCTCCACAGAGGATTATTATGCATGAGCTTAAGAACATGCGAACAACGCGCCCCAATTGAGCGGTCAATTGGGACTACTATCGGCATACATATCCTGCTGCCTAGGATATAGTTGCACAGTAATCATTACTCGCTCACCGACACACCGTTTGGGAATTGCTTGCCATGGCAATTTTTCTAGATTTCTCAGCTCAATTGCTGAATGTCAATTTAGCAGGCAATCTAAGCTTCTGATATCTAACGAACTATAAGTTCTGTAGAATTTGATGCTTAGGTCAATTGATCAATTACTTCTCCCTCCAACAATATGCAATTTATAAGAATATCAGTAGCATTAATATGTCCTAAATAGCATGGCCCTAACCCAGATCACGTGAAACAATACTAGCTTGGCACACAAGACCTCATTCAGCCCTGAACCCTAGTTCCCCAGGGGTGCTGAGCGGCTCTTGACGGGGAGTCCAATTCATCCTCTCCCGCCGAAAACCCCCTCCATCGAATTCATAGAAATATCTTCTACTCCAGGTTAATGTCGTCAGACTCCTACACGTCACCCAAAGAGCCAGCAGAAGCACCAGCTGAAGCTGGCTTAAAAACCTCACAGGCTCCCTCACCAACCCCCGAGTCGCCCAAGCCCATCGCCGCCGCTAATAGCAATGCTACTTCCACTACTACCCCCATAACCAGCGGCCCCCATAACCAAGCCTATAAAGACCCAGAAACCCGTCAGGATTTACGAGAAGGCAGTCGTGAGGAGGGTGAGGAAGATGAGTCTGACAAAGAGGAAGGCGAGGAGCACGAGCCCACGCTAGAAGCCACCTCACAGCCTCCACTGCCCCCAGAAGAACCCCCAACAGAGGTAGATGCGGAGGATAATGACGGCTGGCAACCGATCTGGGATGATACCTACCAGGCGTACTATTTCTACAACTCACACACCAACGAGACGACATGGACAAACCCGCGCGTGCCGGAGGCGACGGCGGTGGTTGGGGATCCGCCCCTGCCGCTCGAGGACGAGCCGGACCCAAACCTGACGTATAATCCGGCGATTCATGGCGACTATGACCCCACGGCGCCGTACGCGCAGCAAAACAACACAGCCAGCGCTCAGACGGACGAGTATGTGGCGCGTGGGGCGTTCAATCGCTTCACGGGTAAATTCCAGCCGGCGTCTTCAAGGCGCGTGCCGGAAAACTACAATGATGAAAACAAATCCCGGCGGCAGATGGAGTTCTACTTTGACGTGGATGCAGCGGCAAGTACCCATGACGGTCGAAGCTTAAAGGCCGAGAGGCAAACGAGGAAGCTGTCGAGGAAAGAGGTCAGGGAGTTTCAGGAGAAGCGGAAGGCCAGGAAGGAGGAGAAACGAAAGGCCTGGTTAAGAGACTAATCAACGTTAAAAATTCAAATTTTTGATATTTTTTGCAGGGAGAGAGCATCATTATTATCAGTAACTGTCGACTCTATATGTGGCATTGGGCTGGTTTTTTTTCGGCGTTTTTATATCTTTTTATGTTAAGTAAATTTATCTTTCTTGTGGGGTTTGGTCCCTGATGATCGTTTCCTCCTTCTCTTCCTGAGTGATCATTTCTCGTCCGTGTACTACTACCCTAAAGACCTGTTTGTATCCTGTTTTACTTTTTTATTTTACAGCTGCGTATAAATTGCCGGGAATACTCACTTGGTATTTGGGCATTATGGTGTGTGTCGATGAGATCTAGAATAAAAGGAGATGAGACTTTACAGTCCATTATCCTTGTATGTATTGGATTAGACGGAGGAAAGGGGACGTATCAATTGACCGTTATAATGGCTTATCGCAAATAGAGACGTCAATGTCGATACGGTATCTTACGTACACAAGAAACGACCAATATCATATCGATAACAAAAAACTACATGGCTGTAGGTCCTGTATATCGTTCAGCTATTATTGTCAACACATTTCACCCTAATTATGTGATACTCACCAGCTTCTGTGACTTCAAGTTGACCCCGCGATACTAAATAGTAGCACTAAACCAATATTAGATTATTACATCCAAGTAAGCGCCTTAACCGCACCCTTCCATTACCCGGCCCGACTCGTCTGCTAGTTGCCGCCCCACACATCCCAAAAACTTCACAAACTACCCCGCCAAACCAACCCCGCCAACCCAAAATGGCCACCCTTTCAGAAGACCAGATCGACGACATTCTATACTATGCGCGCGCTGGTGAAACTACTGACCTTGTTTCAACCCTAAAATCCATAATCGCGGACGCCTCGACACCCTTCAAGGCCGAGGCGGAAGTGTTGGAGCTTGCCCGGGATGAGCACTCAGGCAACAATGCGTTGCATATGGCCTCTGGGAATGGGCATTTTGGTAAGTCTGTGGACTGGAGCCTGGAGAGGCTTTGCTAATATGTACTGTAGAGACTATAAAGGAAATACTCTCCCTACTGCCCAAACCCGCGAACCAGAACGCCCCGCCACATGCTGTCGTCGCACATAAGAACTCCTCCGGCAACACGCCGTTGCACTGGGCGGCATTGAACGGGCACGCAAAGATCGTCGAGGTGCTGGTTTTGACCGCGAATGCGGACCCCACCGTGACGAACGATGCGGGCCATGATCCGGTGTATGAGGCCGAGCTGAACGAGAAGATGGATGTGGTGGAATGGATCCTCGGCAACTGTGAGGGTCTGCAGGAGGGTGTGGGGGGAAAGGATAGAGATAAAGAGGAGGAGGAGGAGGAGGAGGAGGAGGAGAAAGCAAACGGGAACGGAGAGTCGAGCGGGACTAACGGTCCACAGAGTATCCAGGATGGAATTGAGAGACTTGATCTGTACAAGGGTGACAGTCGGGATTCGTAGATAGTATATGGGAACCATTGTAAGATATCAAGTGGCGTATTGAGTTTAGTTGTTCTTTTAGTTTAGAGGGTTTGCGGTAGGTATAAAATTCAGAGTTCATGTAAATAATTCGCACACAGAAATAGATCTGCGTCATATTTTATCACTCGCATGGTGATATGCAAACGATATTAAGCGAGGACTGCTCGAGGGCGGCGCTTGCTGCAGGCCGGTGCTTGCCATCACTTTGTCTGGTTTATCTGGCGGGGGTTTAGCCATGCCGTGAATTAAAATTCCACTAACACTAGGGTGGGGTAATAATATACGGTAGAGGCCTGATATGTCCCGTACAGCGCTTCAGGCCAGCAACTGTGCTGCTATTAACACCATTGTCCG
Organism: Morchella sp. 2016-72; assembly: GCA_024713865.1. NCBI lineage: Eukaryota > Fungi > Ascomycota > Pezizomycetes > Pezizales > Morchellaceae > Morchella > Morchella sp. 2016-72. The sequence continues at coordinate 632,470 of JAMJEY010000019.1, forward strand.
TAATGGTGTTTGGGCGGAGAAGTAGAGGGTACCAGAGTGAAGGTGTAGGCACCTAGTTCCTATATTGCTGCTCAACTAAAGAAAGGCGTTCCGTGGCTAACCTTGCGCGTTTGTAATATGCAAAAACAGAGGAAGGATGTGATCATAAGAAACCCCGGAGAGCTTATACCATCATCCACCGTAGTCTACAAGTAGAGAGACTATTAAAACTGGGGCTGATACTCCAAAAGGGCGAACCCCATAAGATGGCCAGTTTGATCCTCTTCCCAGATACCCTTCGGGCTTGGGCATGGGTTAGAATTTATCCCTTTTATCACCGATCAACCGCCCCCAATTGGTTATAAGGAACTCCGGATTGTCAATACCATCAGCCACCATAGTCTATAGGTTGAGGGGCTATTCACATGGCGGCTGATCTTCCGAGAGGCCGAATCCGTGAGGCGGATAGTTCCATCCTCTTCCTAGGTAGCCCCACAAGCTGCGGATATGGGGGATATGGGCCAGGCTTGATCTCTTTCTTTTGGGGGACTCTCTCAAGGGCCGACTCTGCCTCTATTTGATCAAAATATGAGGAGAAAAGCACACAAAAAACTACCATATGGTCCTTTTTTTTTTCCAGAGAAGCTCTGGGGGTACGTAAAGTTGTATTGGTTCCATAGGCGGGTGGCCAGTGAGTTGATCATGGTCGCATGTCCAGTTAGACTCCGGGTGGTAAGAAGGGTTTTAAGCTCATTTTTTTCCTGTGGGGATAATAGAGGTTGAAGGGTTTTGATGTGTGTTGCATGTTGAGGGATGTTGGGGTTATTCTTTGCTACACGCACTTCGATAATCGCTACAGCAGGTCCGATCATATATTATCACTCGAGGAAATCTCATGTCGGGTTGATTGATTGATTGATACTTCATACATGCATGCAGCCCGTAGGCTATGGCAAAACCTTTCCTTCCGCTCTCTGAAGGCAGGGTAAAATTTTCCTCCCCAAAAGAACAGTATCAAAACGCACATGAAAAGAAAACCTCCGCAACACTAGCCAACTGGACGCGCTCGCTGTCTCGAGCCTCATCATTCACCCAGCAAGCCCCCCAAAAAAAAAGAGAAAAGAAAAATCCCTTCAATACCCGTTCATTTCAATTTCAAATCTTGCTTCTACTCCCCCTTTTCCATACAGTCTAGTTTTGTCTATCCAATACCGCTGATGTCGTAGGATCCTAAAGTCGAATTCTGCCTCGTCAAATATAAACTTGCCTGCCCGCGTTCCTTTCATGTTATATGCCCCCAGTTCTGTTTCTCTCGCAAATCTTCCCGGTACCGGGAGGATGAAAAAAGCCGTCGTTTCGCTGTGCTTGAACCATGCCCATTCTTTAACCGTGTATTGCTCTGCCGGGTTCGCCGCATTCCATTTATCCTTTCCCTGTTGCATATATTGCAGTCTAACACTGTCCGCTGGTATTGCTATGATCTTCGTCTTCTCTTCCAGCGCGTGACTCGGGTGAGAGGGGACCGATGTCTTGCGTCTCTCAAGGGGGAGGGATATCGTTTGTAGTCTTATCGGTGGTTGTGGCGGTGGCGTGGGTGGGGTAGGCTCTGGGGCTTGTGGGTGAGGGGGTGGCGATGGTGGCGGTGGCTGTGACTCTTCTTCCTGGGCTTCCTCCATGATGCAATCGGATCCCTAGTATTCTTCTTCGCTTCCTCCTTCCTCTTCTGTCTCCGTCCCGCTCTCGCTTGCAATTTCTGAATTTAAATCTGGTAAAGGCCTTTCTGCCTCGGCTTGTGGTCTCGTCTCTGTGGGTACCCTCGGAGGAGGATATTGCTGCAGTCTTCTCACGAGCTCATGAACTTGCCGCGTCAGTTCATTGTTCTTCTTCGCCAAACTGCTAATGTTCCGCTGTAATCTCGTAATCTGTTCGACTTGCTGAATTTGCAAGTCCGCCTGACTAGCCATGAGTCTCTGAACACTCATGGCTTTGTTTTCTCTCCAGTTGGTTGACATGTGCGCCTTGTAGTTATTCGTCTTCTCGCCTGATCTCATGGTGAAGCCAAAGAGATATCTATCTCATGTCGGGTAATTAAAAGGAAACAAGATATAAATGACTCGCCACTTTGAACCTTGGTAACTACATGTACCTACATGTACATATATCTATTTTCCTGCGGACCAATTGAAGCATATATATATCCTTGTGCAAGTTTAGGGGATGTTTGGGGTGTACCTAAGTTACAATGGTTTTTCCTACGGGGAACTTCTTGACAGGGAGGTCTTTGGCATATGAATTCACTGTAGGTCAACGTCTACGTATTCAACTTTATTCGTGTTTCGCAATTTATAACACCCCATCTCATCTAATACCAACGGTCCCCAAAAGAAATATATAAAAAAAAAAAACCTTTAGTGTACGCACCAAAACCACACCCACCACACCACTAGGTCCTCATACATGTACACCCCCTTCCCTATCCCACACATACCCTCACGTCCAAGTCAGCCTCATCGCCACTACTCAGTAAACTACTCTCTTCTTCCTCCTCCTCGCGCTCACACTCTCTCACTGGATCCCTGTACCAAAAGAACTGGGCAAAGATTGCCAGATCCAGACCCAGCGTCCCAAAGCTCCCTAATAACCAGCTCGCGTTCACCGCCACATACCTCCTGTACTCGTCCCTAGCCTCATCCGCATCGCTCGCGCGCGGTACATAGGCCAATATCGATACCACATATGTCAAATTCCCTAGGCATGCAAAGAGGAAGAACAGCAAGCTGATACCGTCGCATGACTTGCGTTGGTAGTTCAACAGGATCTGTGGAACGCGGCTGGCGAGGTAGAGGAATGCACAAAGATAACCGAAGATCTGGCCGAGACCCGAGAACTGGATTTCGGCTGGAGGTGAGGTCGGGGTGTCGTGGTGCGGGTACTCGGTCTCGCTGATCCACCAGCCGAAGACGCCGGAGATACAGACACTGAGGATGGCAGTGAGATTGAAGAGAATGGTCTGTGCGAGTTTGGGGGGCCGCTCGGGGGAAATGTCTTTAGAAAGGGGATCAAGGAGTGGGGTGGCGGGGGAGAGGTGCGAGCCGTCGACGGTGAGGGCTACAGCAGGGAGGGAGTCTTGAAGTATGGGCATGGCGTTGAGGCGCTTGTAGTAGAGGCATTGGAAGAGGAGGACAATGTCTGCGATGGTGTAGTAGACAGCAAGGATCACCTATGAAGGTGAGTATAACCAGTATTAACCATCGACTATTAACTGTAGATGTGAGGGTATTTAGGTACCATGGTTGGTAGTACGCCCTGTAGGACCGCACCAAGCACATTGAAAACATCACCAGCGAGCCAGACAATAAGGAAGGTCAATGAAAGGCCTTCGGCGGAACCTCGCCGGAACTAACCCATAGTTATAAAATGTCCTTTATATCTTGGTAATGAAGGTATACTAACATTGGTTATTATTTGTGGTGAGAATACTACAACCCAGCAGGCAATTGATATCGACCTATGTGTCATAAGTACAGCTTGTCAGTCGACTCATAGCATCGCTTGTGGTAGAACGAACGAACCCTACTATGCCACTGATGGCCCTAGCATCTATATTCAGCTGTTGCGAGGGTGGAAACATCGTCTTTGCCAGTATCTTTTTCCAAAAGTATCGTGATTGTTGTTCGTTCGGTCAGGTATCCTGTACCTACTTATGACGCCACTGTCATGTCAGTACTAACAGTACCACCAGTTGCAACCCGGTGCAATTAACTCTAGGGTGAAAACCGTGAGATAAACTTACAAGCAAGCAAAAGGATATATCAGACTGGAAATTCCTTTGGAAAGGGGAGGACAGAGATGTGTTGCAAATAGAAGGGAGGGAAAAAAATCTCAGCTGGACACACGACCAGGGCAGCAACCCAGTCCAAAAAGCCCAACGGTCCTTTTTTTTCCTTCCCGAGTCGCCCAATAATATCGCCGGAAGAATCTGCGGGTCCATTTTAACCTTGCATCCGTTCCTGGCATGGCAGTCCGTTCTGAAATTTGCGGGGGTTAGAAGTGTGGGGAGGGAGATCCTACCCAACCGGTCAACTAATCTTCATACAGCCTGTAGAGGGTTTTAGTTGCCGGGTTTTCGAAAAATGTTTAGTATGCCCAAATCGGAAATTCGTATGTACTCGTACCGTACCACACGTATTATCTTGCTCCATATGCATCCTTCAGACGATAATTATTATCATTAGCCGTTGTCAGAAAACGTCAGAAACCATGCATGGTGCTAGAACTTTATACATGTATTAAACGCAACAAGACATTGAGTATTCTTGTCTCAGGCTGTCTCTACTCTAGATACCCCTTAAAACTCTTTTCGAACTCAATGTACTAAGAATTCGTATATCTCACTTTCCTGGCCTATTTTCACTTGTCGCATATATATAACCTTTAATGAGCTATGTGTGAATGTGTATACTAACCCATCATTCAAGAGACTTCCTCCAGCTCCGCAGGCAAGCTGAATATTTCCTACCGGGGCTCACAAGTAGAAATTGCGTTGAGTGGAACTTTCTTCTGGAGTTTCAAAGTTTAAATATCAAACCCGAACCTTGCTTCACTTGAGAACACACCTAGGCTGCTCCCTTGGTTTGAGTACATCGGCTTCATCAAGCCATCAATAAGCCACCTGTCCTCCCAAACTCACGGAAAGTCTATACGCCTATCAAGCTTGACATCTCGGAGATATATATGTCAGTCACCGCAAATTTAAAAGTCCCTGTACCAATGAGCTACGGCAGCTGGTGTCATAGGCAGGGTTGTACTGCTACTATGCTTCTATTTTCCCTTCCCATTTTGTTCGTAACTTCGAACATAAAGCTAATAGCAGACTTTACCACCCGCACTTCAAAATACGGCCCCTTTACTTGCATATACTACGTGCCCAGCTACAGTCAGATACCCTTCGATCTCCTCCGTTGATGCTTCCCGTGAAAGGGGATGTACTTTCTATTCCAGTGAGGCACAGTAAAGTTTGTAAAATTGAAGCGGTGCCTATATGCCCCCCCACTTCATTCCATTTAAACAAACCCCAGGAAGTAGTATATAATAATGCTTTCTTCTCTACCTATGAGAGTATGACAATATATCAAAGCGGACAAACGAACGGAAATGTAGCAAGCTATAAGCTTCTCAAAGAAGAAAAACACTAAAGGGAAAAGAACAAAACTCCCATATACCCACTCCCACCATACCCCAAAACAGAGGGAAAAAGGAAAAAAGAAAAAAGAAAAAAGAAAAGCACTCGCTATAGGCGAAACCACATATCATCGCACACCATATATAGTGTAAATAAATACATACATAATTAACTATGACAAAAGAAACTCATAGCACACTATCATCGCCCAGCTTCAGTTACTGTTTTAGTCAACGCCAATTCGCCCGCTTCTCCCTCCGCCGTTCTTTGATAAAAATCAGCAGATTCTACTTCGCCCTCGTCCTCTTCTTCATCATCACTGCTGCTGGTGTCAATATCGTCTTCTGAGTTACGCTTTCTTTCGTAATCCTTTTTGTGCGCATTGGTCATCGTCCGTCCCAAGCGTTCTAAGGCCTGCATGGCAGGACTTCCTGATCCGTGCCTCTTAACCCTACTATTTCTACTTTTCCTGTGGCGCACACCAGTTGCATGCCCTTGCTCAATATCCACAGTTGGGTGTGCAGGCGTGACAAGAAGTGGCTCAGAGTGGGTCTCCGGATTCTGTGGAACAGGTGATGCAACCAATACAGTTGATTCATCCCCGCTTGCAAAGTGGTATGGTAGTCGAGGATCGCGATACGCACGGTTTGCTCCAACGCTATAGAAGATGTCAGTATCTATATCTTCCTTGTTGTTCAGAATACTGTATAGAGATTAACTTACTTGCCACAGTGCTCGTTCTCCATACGAAAGAAACACCAGATAAATCGTCGAAATACTTCTCCCACAGAAATCAAGAAGCTTAGCAATGCTGAGTGCTGTATCTCGTGGGCATATATAATGTAGAAAACCCAGCTGAATCTCAATGGAGGGTCAATAAACATAGCAAAGTAATATGGCCATGCTTTCTTGAATCCAACTCTATCACGGAGGAACGGCCAGTGGGCATAAGGGTTAAGGAGTGACCAATCCATCACGACATCCCAGAAAACTATCATTACGTTAGAACTAAACTAAAGTATTAGGGAGTGATAAACATACTACTAACAATAGAACTGATAGACGCCATTGCTATGAAGAGACCCTTTAAGGTATTATTTGGTTTGTCGTTCCTCCACAAAGTCAATGTAAGGTATTGCAAAATTGTCAATCCATATTTAGCACCGTTGGCAAGATGAGGGAAAGCCTGCCGCGAATCATAATAACGACGGAAGCATTGTATAAGACGCCAAATTGCTGGGATGCACATGAAAACCCCCATCGTGTACGAATGAGAAGAGTTACACCGCTCGGGTTTGTCCCAGGCTTGGGCGTAAAGACAAAAATACAGATATATGTTCTTTCTAATGTCAGTCAACCCGGTTGAGTAGAAAGCCCAAACAGCGACTTACCCCCAGTGCGTAAGTCTGCGAACATAACATATCTCCCATCCAAAAATCTTTGAATTCAACGTGGTAGAAACCCGATAACATCAATCTCACCTAAAGCTCAACTGTCAGAATCCAGGCTTAGAAAGGAACTAGTGAATGGGACGAATTCGAAACCCACCATGGTAGTGATGAAATAAACTCGGGCACGGAAGTAAAAGGCCTTAATAGGGTTAAACAAAATGGCACCGGCAATCGCGACATAAATGATGGGAAAATGTATCATATCTAGATCTCCTTCCCAAAAGTTTTGAATACTAAACCAAAAGCAGATTGTAAATATGAGGCCAAAAAGCGAAGGGATTTCTAAGAATTGCCGGTGGTTGAGGTGGTGTCTATTATCAAACTCAAAGATAAAGGCATAATTGATCCTGTTTCTCGCCCAAATCCGAAGATTGATTGCAAAAAGTAGGGTTTGGAGTAAAATAAGGAAGACCCCACCCCATATCTATTGAAACGCGTTATCATAAGAATTGAATACTTCAAAGTATTGATCCAATTGGAGTATATTACCTGCAAAATATAACTTGTCCTGACTTTCATCTCAGGATCTTCGTACGGATCGTTCAATATATGCAATGCTTCCCATACTGACGATAGACCAATGACCATCGAAGATCCAAGGAAAAAACCACTCCTCAGTAAGGAGGAATGATAAACGGACTTGTTCTCCTTCGTTCGGAGCCTTAGCGCGGCTTGTTTACGATTTGACCTCGAGAAAAACCTTAATAGCAACAACCATTAGCCCAGCTCCTACCCTGATCCAATAGCGGTACAATACCTCGCGAACAATATCTCAGTATCATTGATCAGATCCTCGAGCTTGTTTTCAGTTCCGCCAAAGTAACTCTTATTTATGTGCTCGTTCATGAACTTCCCCGACGTTCTCAGCCCAGAAATCTTATCAAACTTCTTCGTAATCTTCCGGAAAGCATCACGGTTCAATTGCACATAAGCCTTCAAGAGTTCCAGCCGATGATAGTACTCAATGTACGCATATTTGAGCTTGGATTTCGCCAGCTTGTGTCCAGGGTCGTTGGTAGGTCTCCTCCGCTCATAGTCCCTTCTAGCATCATCACTATCCCTGTTTTCTGATGAGAGACTCACGATGTCCGGATCATCATTACTCCCCCGCCGCATAGATGCAATTGTATCCCTCCACCCAGATCTCCGATGCGCTCCCTCAGATTCACTTTCATGGCCACTAGCTACCCTCTGGCCGCCGCGTTTGTTGTCCGGTTTCGAGATGTGCGTATCGTGAACGTCGCCCGCATCTCCCTCATATGCAATCCGATAATGATGTTTAAACCATCGCTCTCTCAAAATATCGAGCTGTTCTTTCATTTCATCGAATCGTTGCACAGCCTCATCTTCCCTCTGTTTATAAAACTCCTCAATCTTTGACAGCTCAATAAGCAACCAGCTGTGGAATTCGGCTGCTGCTGCAATCTGGGCTTTCGTGATATCAATAATACCACTATTCTCCGAGTGATTGGGACCAAAGAAAGTTGAAACTCGTTTTACAAATGGTCTGGGACTGAATGTCATTGAACGTGCAAGGATACTTCTCTTTGGTGTGTTCTGTTGACCACCCCCTAGCAATGGTCGCTGTGTCGTTTGGGGGGAGATCATTGAGTCAGGTAGAGGATGAGGAGAGATATCATCAATTTCTGCAGTATTCGCACGAAGCATGGGGTGGTCTGGGTGAGGGCTACGAGGGGGCGTGCTGTTTTCCACAAGCAGCTCGACTAAAGTCTCTAAGGGCTGGGTAGGCTCCGGGAGCTTCAGCGGAGGAAGTGCTTGCTGGTCATCGGCCGAAAGATTTTCCGCTGCTTCTGCTTTCCGTAAGCTAGATTCGATGTTTGCGGAACCCCGCCTTGAATTACCGCCACCCCTCCAGTGAACTTCCCTCGGAAACTCCACTGAAGTTGGCGATATGCTAAAAGAAAAGCGATTACCTTCCCCGGGGGCCTGGGAACTGGGATCATCTTTGTTAAGGGGAGCGGGCCCTGGTGGTGACCAAGTAGGGTTTTGGGAAATGCTTCTCTTGGAACCGCTGGAGTGATGCCAATTTGGGTTCAATCCACTCCGAGATAAGGCGGCACGAGCACGGGTTTTTGTGCGAGTGATTTTATCTTTGGTATTGGTAGCGGGAGGTACGTTTGATGGGGTCCGAAATGTATTTGTTAGGAGCTTGATTTTCTTTTTCCCTTCCTAAAATCACAATCTAAGATCAGCAGAGGACTTGGTGCTTGATATGTAGCTATATCCAATAGATAAGGTCTGAGATGCAACATAGGCGGTAGCAACACTGATTTAATATGAGTTGACGCCTAACCCCAAGATAGATATGAGGCTCATTGCAAGACTCAGAATACATGACGATCATATCACACCACTATGTTCTTGGAGTTCTCGGCAATTGGGGCCATACCTTGTATTGGATATACTTAGAGTTCCATTCAGGAACCATAAGTTCCTCCATAGACCTGTAAGCATTTTTCGTTAGTTGATAAGCTGATGTCCACTACCCCGCAATGGGCACTGGAAAGGAAAACCGAACCAAAACAACGGAAATTTTTACTTACTTTGCGAACTTCATAACGTATGTAACCGAGTATACGCGTGTAATACCGTATATAGTTAATCAGAGCCAGATTATGGCAGATGTCCGAAACGGACAGGAATCAACAGCTGACCAGACCACAGACGACCTGAGAAGAGCGTCGGGGTAAGGAGAAAGAAAGCAAAATATGAAGTATGTCCAAAAGACAGGAGAAACTGGGAAAGTGGAAAAATAACGAAGTAAAAGAGGGTCGGAGCAGAAGGCAGAAACAAGCAGGACCGAAACCAAGACAGTGCTGATGCCAAAGTGCGAGCAGCAAATGATATATAACAACTTGTGCACGCGCTACTGCTGTTATCGCCGGGTAGGGTGGGGCATTCACAGGCTAGGCCAGTCAATCATATTGGAAGCTTGGTTTTTGGTTGAGTACTAAAAGCAATTCATTACATACCTGTCACCCTACCAGTAAGGAATTTTTCCTGGTCGTGAGCAGCCAGTAGTGTAATCACGATGCACCCTGCAGCAACACCCGCATGAAGCAAATGCTCTCTATTATGCGCCGCAATCCCGTAATCAGCAGGGAACAGGCTCTTTGGGACAAGCGACAGCCCAGTTGTCGATCAGCCGCCCAGACCCACTGCGCTTGCTATCTGAGACCCAAATAAATATTTGCCATCTGCGTGTTTCGCCAGGACATGCTAAAAAAAGAGGGTTTTGCGGACAGCCCCATAATTCAACAATAACTACATGTAGATAAAATCCTGATTCTAGGGGGAGGGGTCTACCAAAACTCCGGAAAGGGGGCACTTGCTAGTGCACACCAAAAGGTCTTCTTTAAGAAAAGCGGAATCTACCATTGCGATTGCGGATGGCAAAAATAGCATGAAGTCTCATCTCCGAGTAGGATAGTAATTCTTGATTCACACGGCTCTACCACCCCGAGAACTATAGATTTGCCCCTGTGTTTAGCACATTTGCGTATATTGGCGACGGAAACAGAGAGTTTCACCGCGCCAGTATATGTATACGAACTTGTATATCACGATTTCACCCTGAATACATGTAATATTAGGACATCGGCTGCCATGCCTTACCAATACGACTACTTACTTAGCCAAGCTAAAGTCTTTGAAGAAGTTGACGTGTCTAATTGATATTCTACAGAAGATTGTGATATAACTGCATGTTCTCCACGACGATGCTCGATATCCATCCTAGGGCGGAGCTCGTGAGCTTTGTTGGCTTTCAAAGCTTAAGGCCGTCAGTGGCGCAGAGAGAAAACTACTGCATGTTGCGCTACATAGGTACAAGATCTTCTACTCCAACAGACGGGTGAGCCCCCTGCAGATCTGTTCTTACTCTGACTCCATACCAACACTGTGAAACGAACAAGAAGGATAATGTATTGGCTATCGGCACTCTGATCCATGATTTCACCTTGATACGAGTGGTTGTTAACGATTCTCGCCAATTCAGCCCTACATAAACTCAACGATCGAGATTTTATACGCTAGGGCAATGATAAACGGATAGCCAACAGTCTGTGGAGCATGTAGTAATCAACTTGCATGACATATGTATTCCCCACGTGTTTCTGGTACCAACTCCAGACCCCAGATCAAAGCGATATTTCCAAAATAAGGTTTACTCAGCCACATAAATAAGGTATCGGATCCTGTCATGTACTTACATGTACATGTACTTAATGTACCTACCCGTACTTTCTTGACGTAGACGTGACTGATATTGCATGCCATGATTGTATATGCAATGAGTAAAGTACCACTCTTCCCTGAGTACACATTTGAGGAACAGGCCTACGATATCATTAGACCAAAGCGAAACGCCACCCAACCACAATAGCGTGGTCTTACATACATGTATATAGCACTATGCTGCTTACTTGTGAAACAGCAGACACTCAAGTTCATGTCGTGACCACACAGGGCGATTGGCGCACCCTAAAAGAAGCAACTACCGCCATCACAGGTCAGTAACGGCAATGAAGCTTATGCTGGAATAAGCATGCCCAAATAAACCAATAGATATATTTACAGTCACCTTTTACTATGATCGACGGCCGAGCATACAATTCAGCTTCGTGTTTAGTTCTTGGCAGCATGCATAAATGCTTCTACTTTCCCTAATTATAACTGAGTAGAGTGAATAAGATTGTAGCTTAGCCACAAGAACAGCCACAGCCTTATATACATGTATTTATTCAGCTGTTCACCAAAGGTACAATTTGCTTATTTCTATTCTTTCTCATGCGGTACAGACATAAGCAGGTTCGAAGTTGCTGTCATCACTCGAGGCATGTGCTATTAGTTGGCTGTATAACGCCAATCAACTGCCTTTCCTTAGGATGAATTGGTAGCATGATGTGAGGGGTAACTGCCCAGCGCCGACAGGATTGAGTTAGCCTGACCACTCCCATATATTCAGGAGATCTCGAGAGTGGGCACATAAAGAACCCAAATGGGCCCCACGGCCCTCTGTTGGGAGTTTTCAACGCGGCTAGCATAAACTACATGTATATCTCAATATGGGGGGCCGGGTTGCTGTTCCAAAGGAAGAACTCCCTCTGAATCTTAATTATTCTACAGACCTGGACCTTTAACCCCACTTAGCCCTACGTCAACCAATCAAATCATTCCGTCGAATTAATTAAATGTAACTCTCAGAGCGAAGTTCATGGGCCATCACTCGAGGAGGCAGTGTCATACGTTGTGGACATCTGCCAAAGTACCGTATTAATTCGTCTCAGCGGACACTCATTTGACGTTGAAATTACTTGTTCTGGCCGTTTGTCTTACAAACGCCCCCCAATCTTCCCTCATACGCCGAGACGAATTACTGCGGTACTGATTGCAAAAATACCCTTACTAGCTCCACAAGTTATGCGCATACTATTTTCACTTGAAACTTATAGGACTGGTGAGTCAGGCCCTACTATGAGCGCTCCCGGGTTAATTCTTTACACGGTTAATTTAAGAACGTGGCTTCGATTTCATGCACCAGGATCCTAATGCTTTTTCTTTTTCCCTTCCACAAACGCGCTTACGATATTATAGCAGTTTTGGGCTAGTGGGTGAGTAAGCAAAAGGCTGCTATACATACATACATATGTAGGTGTACATGTGTCTGCCTATAATCCTTATCGGCGCTTCTATCTGGCAAATGGCGATAATGCATATAATGGGGCATATCGAGGGAAAAGTTATACAGCGAAAGCTTTCACCCGGTCGGGGCAGGGGCTTAGTGGTGCCCTCACACTAGAGATATTACTCTTACCCTTATAGAGTACGTATACTCGGCCTACAAGCCGAAGAAAAGGGACCGGGAGTTAGTAGTGCTCTTATAAAGATTCCCCCCTTGCACATTGCAAGGTACCCTTATGGCAAGCGTTCGCTATAGATCTATCCTTTCTTCGCCATGTCAAGGATCGTTTGATGACAGCTTTGATGACAGGCACGTAAAGACTTGATAATGTGATAGAGACTGAAACAACCTGGTCTAATTGAGCCATTGGGGTCCCACGAGGCGTAATATTATGAGCTTTCTAATCTACGAATATCTTTATGGTCTGTTTATGACTGAATGGTTTCGTTTCTCTAAAATAGAGAATCATTATATATAATTATATCAGCCCAACTACAAAGGTTTAGTTCCCTAGCTCTTCGAATTCCTCGTTATTGAAAATTTAATTGCAAGCCGTTTAAAGCAAGCATTCCAGAAACTAGTACCTGTGGTGTAGGGTAGCATTTACCAATACCTGCACAAGACCGGACTGGAGTCCCCCCATATGTAGGCCTATGCTGGAATCCTAGATCTTGGGAGGTAACGTTTTCGACCTAGTACTGTGCCAGACCTAGAAGTGTGTCCTACGGAAACGGCGCCAAAGCCTTGGAAAAACGAAGACCCCACAATTAAGCAGGTCATTTGCGCAAAAGACTCCAGAGTCTTCTCCAGTAACTTGATTGGTGCCTATCCTCCCATCAACAAATCACATAAGTAGAAAAAGACCCTGGGGTCTTTTGCGCAAAGGGTCTATTATAATGAGAAGGGATGTTACCAACTATGATTTCCTCTTGGAACTGATCTCCATTGGGATACACATGTGGCATATAAACACAGGCGAGTCTCACAGAAGTCCGGTAATAAGCCTTCAGTCCCCTTACAGTCGAGTGATAATTCGTGTTGCCTAATCGATGTCGCCTCAGAGCTTTGGATCTTAGGGACTCTGATCGCGATAACAGTATAGTAACCTGACGAGTCTTTCCCAACCTGGATCCCAAACAGGGAAGGAAGTATCCTTATCCCAAACATTAGTAATACAGAAAAATCATTTTGTGAATAAACAGGCTTTACTCGATCTTGGGTTGGATTCATTATTTGTCTAATATTCCCAAAAGGAATGGCGCACTGATTCAAATTTGCCAAAGCACCGGGACAAAATCCTTATTCGGAAATCGGCACTACCCTTCTCTGGATACGTATATCGGAGGTGGAGGTTGCGGCTCAAAAAGAAAGGTTTCCATCAAATTGGCGAGCTAGTGGCCCCTGTCTCCTATTCTTTCATTTGTTATGTGTACATGTTAGTTACAACCCAGCATCATCATCATCATCCCAACAATCCATCAATCAAATCAATCACCTGAGTAACAACCACCTAGAACTAGAGTTGAAAGGGATAAATAAAAATAAAAAGAACGGACCCCTGGCAAAACAGCAAAAACAACTAATCAATCAGGTATTCTACCACGAATCGATTATAAATCTGCTTTTCTCCTCTATCTATCTCTCTCTCGCCCTGGCGACTTTGTTTCTACAATTATTTGTTCCGAGGTATTCACACCACCACATACTACAAACATCGTCACCGCGCATGATCTCTACCCGAGCTGCCATCACCCCAGTAGGCGGGTACAACGACGATGTTCCTGGCAGTCAACTGTCGTTTGCAAAGCAAACGGTTGCTTGGGTCTCGCTGGTTTGGTTCGTCTTTGTGTGGTTTGTTGGCTCACTCGGCTATATTCAAATGTTTGTTCCCTCTTTCCCCCAAACAACCCAGCCGCTGGCTGAATAACGTGACTTTTGTTTATATCCACAAGTCTTAGATTCTCTCTCTATATATATACCAAGTCTTTTAATTTTCTAACACACACAACAGAAGACGGAAATACCGCAAGCCACACGCCAAACCATCGCCCCTGCCCACCAAAGAAGCGGAAGAGCTCCCCTTCGTTTCGATCATACGTCCTGTGAAAGGCCTTGATGGATTCCTCCATACTTGTCTTGCCGCTACCTGTCTCCTGGATTACCCAAAGGCGAAATATGAGCTCATCGTTTGTATCGCGTCCCCACATGACCCTGCCGTTCCCGTGGTCAACGAGATCGTTGAGAAGTTTCCGGACGTTGACATCCGGCTGATCATCGGCGAGGAGGACGTCGGTCCGAACCCCAAAATCCGGAACATGAGCCGGGGATACAGGGAAGCAAAGGGGGATATCCTGTGGATTCTCGACAGCAACATCTGGGTTACGCCGGGGATCCTCGAAAGGAGTGTCCGTAAATTGGAAGGGACCGACAGGGGTGGAAAGGGCTACAAGCTGGTGCATCATTTACCAATTGGTGTTGATGTGACAGCCCAGGCGGATGAGCTTGCGTCACTGGAGGCAGTTGCTATAAAGAATTCTGAAGAACACCCGCTTCTACCGGCTCAGCCAGTTGCGGCTACAGTACCTTTCTGGTCCAGTATATGGCGCACTGGTGGTGGCAGGCTTGAGGAAAACTTTTTGTCCAGCTCCCACTGCAAAATGTATGTGGCTATCAACACAGTTGCGGTCGCCTCCTGTGTCGTTGGCAAATCGAACCTCTTCCGCCGCTCGCACCTCAACGAGGCTACCCGCAATCCCGAACATCCCGAAAAGGAGGGCATCCTTGCTTTCGCTGACCACATCTGCGAGGACCACCTTCTCTCTGAGCGTCTCTGGCTGACCAAGCTCGAGGAGGAGAAAAACGGCACACGCGCATGGAACAAGCACGGATTGTGTGAGGATCTTGTCTTCCAGCCCATGGGCGGGATGAGGGTTACCGATTATCTCGCGCGCCGTGTTAGGTGGTTGCGAGTACGAAAATACACCCTCCTTGCAGCAGCGCTAGTTGAACCCGGTACAGAGAGTTTCCTATGTTCGTTTCTCGGTGCATTTGCTATTACCACACTATTCCCCGAATGTTGTCTTTCCTTTGTCGGGCGCTTCATGGATGCGCCCTCGACATGGGTCACATTTGGGCTCATCTGGTTTGCCAGTGTCACCTTGTGGGCAACCGTTGACTATGACCTCTTCACGTTTCTGCACTCGTACCGCGGTGTCGAGGTTAATAAGAACTCGCCGTTCTTCGTCACAGCGATGAAGAAACGCGGGTTTGGGCCATGGTGGCTGCAGTGGGTTGGAAGGGAGATTTTTGCTCTCGGCGTGTGGGCGTGGGGCATGTGGCCTGGTGAGATCAATTGGCGGGGTTCAAGGTACCGCATAAGATGGGCAGACCTGAAGGCAGAGGAAATTGGAAGGGGGCCTGGAAAGAGGGATTAGATTCCCTCGCTCGGAGTTTTTATGATTTGACTTGTAACATTGCCGTATTCTTTCCTTCCTCTTTTAAGGTGCTGTAGCGTTGGCGATATGCATAGCGATAGTTATTTACGACATCTTTTTTTTTTTTAATGAGCCTGGGGGTTTTTGAGGGGCAGACTTCTTCTTTTTCTTTCTTTTCTGGGCCTTCCTTGTAGATAGATATGTGGACGTGTAATTATTGATCGGATTGATAGACAAAATGCGGTGTGGTCGGCCTGGGAATAGATCTAGGTGGGTAGTTTAGCAAATAAAAGCCGTATCAAAACAAAAAGGACAGAGGGCGCCCCGAGTCTATCCTTATATATATAACCGTCAGCAGAATCGCCCGGAACGCGTGGAACCGGAGCCCGTCACCGCGAGCGGCGGATACGGATGTTGGCTGTCCCCGTATCAGACAGTGCACGGTCTATCGTGGCTGTACACCAATGCATGTATCTCTGGTTTGCGCGCACGGCCTTTGTTGTTGGTAGGGTTATGTAGAGTTGAGTTGGGGGGATTGATGGGGTACTTATGTGGTGGTGGTGATGGTGAATAGTTCTTGGTGCTTGGTTTTCCTGGGGCTGTGGTGCGGGTGGTGGTATTTAGTGTGCGAGATGCCGTCATGGGGACTCACTCGGCGGGCATTCGGAGTCCGGTAGGGTGGGATACGTATGTCGGCGGGGATTCGGAGTCCGGTAGGGAAGGGTGTGTCGGCCGACTCGGCATGGGGGGTTGAGGGAGAGGCTCCGATGGAAAGGGGAGAGGGTTCTTGGGGTTGATTACTTACATGGCCCGCAAGGAGGTGGATGGATGGATGGACGATACCCCCTCATTGAATCGGAGTCGCTCCGGTAGGTGGACATGGGGGAAGGGGGGGGGGGGGTCTGTATCCACCTACATGTACTTATTTATGTATGTACCCTATGTCGCCGGTACATGGGTTCCTCACTGGGGGTGTAGTTACTGCCATGTTAGGTCGACATCTTCTGCCGGCCCAGAAAGCTAGAAATTTTATTCTTGGGCCAGTGTAATCCATGAGACTGTCCGAGACGTGCAGAGAGAGGCAAATGTCTCGAGGTGCCTCTACCGCTTAATTTTTTTTTTGCACTATTATTGCCCTTCCTGATAATGCCTCGAGGTGCTCGAGGGATCCAGGGCAAATATGATATGGACCTATGTTGGAAACCATATATATATTTGATATGTACTTGGCTGAATATCGTCATATCTTGAATGTACTATTATGTGCTTCAACTTCGCCGGTGGATGTCTGCGTAGTGTACTGGACAGTGTCCCAAAGCCATATACTACTACGCGGGGCCTGGGCGGTCTATCCAGGCATAGGTTAAATCCCACTCATCAAGAACATTTTTATGATTAGGTCTATAGTATGATAAATTATAAAACCGCGGGTTGAAGGCTCGCGGTGTTAGCCGTGATTGATCTCGAAACCTGTTTTGCTATGTCCTGGAGAATCTCGTCTACGTCTTGTACTATATATGTATGAAAATAAAGTCACAAGACATTTTCTTCTGTTATCATCAGTAGGTGGGTTGTTGTTGAAAGGATCATTGACTGGCCCCGCTAGTTACTGATATATAAGGGACAGAAAAAGTGGAAAGCTTTACCCTTACCAGCAAACCAGCCAGCTCAACATTATTTCCATCTCTTGCGCCTCCCAAGGAAAGAGACTGTTAATTGAGGTCTCCGAGAGCTTGAAGACATGGCCTAGTGGTAAAGATAAGATTCGCGATTATGCGACGGTTCATGTCCGGCGCGGTAAACTGCTGTGGATCCACTCGACTTGACCTGCGAAAGCCCAGACACATTAATTGAGCTGGTCTCGAGACCCTCAGTTATTGGATGATACTTATTAAATAATATACTATCTATATAATTACATATATATAGTAATAAATTAAACAAAAAGAAAATATACTATCGTAGCCACGCGAAGGGTTAGGGTAGTAATGTTCAAGTTTTTCCTTCTAGGCTATAAACTGACAAGTCTATGGTTTCAAAGCCATCTAAAATGCTGGAGCATCCCCGAGCCGGGCAGAAACTTCCAAGATAAGTTATCTCATGCGGGTGGCTGCTTGTGGCTGCTCGATCGTTAGAATCGAGTCGAGGACTCGTCTGTGAGCAACACCACAGCCGCCGTTATCTAAATGGTGTAATTCTGCAACGGTTGGCATCTCTGAGAGATAAACTCCCATAGGCTGTGTATTTAGTTAGGTCATCTTCTCAAGCAGCTACCCTCGAGAAGCTGTAGAAATACAAGGTTAGGTCAGCCGGTCCCTTAAATTTGTTGGTCCCTTTTTTTCTTTTCTCCTCTTTCACCTCCGGCTGCTACTAAGTCATTTCGGATTACAATAGGGCCATTCAAGTGGACGAAGTAGAGACTGACATATCTCCCCAGCCCCGACGTAAGTTAATTAATATATTTATGAAATTTTTACCCGGGGTCAAACCGAGTGATAACTCATGATTCACAACCAAACCGAAAAGGTCCTGATTGGCTAATATATACCCAAATCGCAGTAGTATGTAGGTTGCCGCCCTGAAAGCCTTCTACTAGTTTGGTTCTATATCTCCATGTGGAGAAGATTTGATGCAGAAGCAGTGATCGGGCCATGCCACCTGCTTTTGTATTCGTAGTTTTGCGGCCTACAGTGTCTCAAAAGAACCGATGCAAGCTTCAAGGGTTGACTTGGAGGTACGGAAGTTTGGTGCCGAATAAGATGTGTTTTGTTATACGCTTGCGTGGCGAATCTGGAAAGGGTATATATACCCCCCTCCCCCATTGTTATCGCAGTCTCCTCTTTAATTTGCTTACCCCAACTATCCGCAACTTGTTACAGCAAGTACACTTATCTGTGGCTTGGCTCCTGTCTTCATTAATGACATGATACTTTTAGCAATCTACCAACACACTTTCGAGTTAACCTATTTTATCAGCGTACAACACTCACTTGTGTTCCGTTATCGCGCCACAATAAAGACAACAATCTCACCGCATCTTCACCTTGCCTGGATGAGAAAGGATTGGTTTGAGAGGCGAACTTACCCAATTCAATCCCGCAATGCCCCGTGGGGTCATACTACTAAGAAACGAGATCACACAATTCACCGTTACAGACACACCGAGCTGGAGATGAAGAAGGCGTCTCAAAGCAACGTGGGTTCAGCACGCGGAGTAATAGCGTTGACCATGTGTGGAAACATTTTGATTCCTTTCTTATCGTGTTCTCTTGAGGAGGAAGCTAAGGTCGAGAGCGTGGAGCTACATGTAAGCAACTACCTCACCTTGGAGCTTACATACATGTAGGTTACCCTACTAATTACAACGACAT
The DNA here is from genome assembly GCA_024713865.1 of Morchella sp. 2016-72. Lineage (NCBI taxonomy): Eukaryota > Fungi > Ascomycota > Pezizomycetes > Pezizales > Morchellaceae > Morchella > Morchella sp. 2016-72. The sequence continues at coordinate 651,591 of JAMJEY010000019.1, forward strand.
AGCACCAATCTGCCGACCGTATTCTTTGGTTAATTACAAATACGGTCTAAGTGTGGAGTTCCATTCCATCGCTTCTCCTATAATATATCGATTCATAGGCCCGGGCCTCTAGCGCGGACGCATGTAAGGGTATCCTCAAACTAATCTCGCGATCTATCTAGGGAAAATTCGAATGATTGACTAAATAATAAATAAATAAATAACTACATGTAAATGGTGTTTAGTCTCGAGTGATAACTCATGAACCGACACATCATATGCCGTCACTCGACAAAGAACTGCGAATCCGTCTAGCAATTATTACTTATTTATTACTTCATAATCCGTCTAGCAAGGCTTCTGGGCAGGGTTACGCAATTGCTATTTGAGATATGGCCAACACTGACGCAGAAACACTCAGAATACCACGCCTTTGAAGCTAGCTCGACCTTGGGAACAGAGAGTGATTTCCCCATTGAGCAATCGAACGAGCTTGTTTGATAGGATACGCTGTTTTTCTCTAGGATATTTTGCAACATGAACTCTCATTGGGGCCCTCCTCGCGTATGTGAACAAGACTCGAGTCTCCATACCTACTGAGGTATCCTATCCACCAGCTGAGGTTCATCGCATAATGTCACAACCGACTCCCCCTCTCAGCCGCGAAACCACCTTTCGACCTATCCTCTCGCCCTTTCTTCTGGTATGTACATAACCACCACGATATTATACATAAACAACAGGGTCTACGTAAGTATATATCAGTAATGACCGCCTAGCTATCCTCCCCACATACCTTACGTATACTTCTTACTGTGTCAGCCAACAAACACATCCCAAAAGGAAAAGAACCAACATCCTACCAATGCGTGGGGATGCGTGCATGCATTGATTGCCGAAGACATCGTCTCTACCCTCACAACGGTATGGATGCATCAGTAAACACACCCACCTCAGCTCGAATCGACCTCATCATATACACCCAATTTACAGCCCAACCTCGCATATACGACCGTCAAGGCCTACCCGAATATGTTATTATCCAATCCTCTTACCTGGCTTGCGCAAACATCATCTATCTACCCATACGTTAACCTATACCCACCTACCACACACACACGCCTCCTCATCGTTTGTATACATGTATACATATTACCGGGATCGACACGGCGCCGGGCCGGAACCCAATCCCTATCTCTCACCTCCCCCCCCTCCCCTTCCTAGCGGATAAAATCTAACCCACCTCTGCCCCTCCCTGGTATGGCTCAAACCGAGACCAGGTAGTGCAGATCTAGCTAGTTAGGAAACATGTCAAATTTAAACGTGCACGCGCATATACCCGTCGCCCATGAAATGACGTGTGAGGCTTCGGAATGGAGCAAGGGGTGGTGGGAATGGTAGATCAGCTGCAGGGTATATTGTATGTGGATCGACCAACCACCAATAGCGAAAAGAGTGAAGTTTGTATTAGATACAGACCCTTAACAGCAGGAGAAAAATCGAAGTGGGGTGAGGTGTGTTTTCCATCATGATATATCACCCGGCCCTTTTGTTTGTCTGATTTGTCAGGCAGGCGTACTATATGGTATGACAGGCAAGACAGATATATCCGCGGTCAGTTACAGTAGGATGCGTACAGAACACTGTAGTTTTCGTCTATACTATCATCGTTAGGAAATATATAAATAGGATTTATCCCGATTCGGACCCGAGCATCTAGAACTGGAGCCCTCTGGATCTTTATCATCCCGACCGTTTCACGCACCAATATCCTTTAGCGATCTCGAGGCACCGCACATTATTTAAAAATGGGCAGGTGGTCTTTTGTGTATCCTGCTTTTCAGCTCTTCCTGCACATGTCTCCGCCGTGGTACGTGGAAGGCTATGGTGGTTGTGGTTGTGGTGGTGGTGGTGGTTTGTTGGGCTAGGATATCTACTTGTGGCAGGTAAGAAGAACCTAAACATCGTTTTCTGGTAGCAACCAATTTGACCCTGCTAGCGCACGAGTGACATCCCATGAAGGGTTATATCCTGTTTGCAACCCGATTACGGGACTAGACCCTTCTTTCCAGGTACCGGGTTACTTGTCACAATTTCTTATTGGCCAAGACTTATTGTCTAGCGGAGGGGTGGTGTAAAACCTCGCATTATGAAAATCGAAATGACCATATCATCAGGCACTGACTGTCGTTACAACTGTCTAAGATACGGTTTCTTATCTCACACACACTTGCAACCCCACACGCTGCGTTACACGAGCACGATACGATCTATGCAGCTCATGTGGTGGAGTGGGTTATATCAGCGACCATCTGTGAACTTGTGCTTTTTCCTTTCTTTCCCCAGCTTGGTAGATGTTGTGCTTGCTACCCCGTAGTAATTTTTTTTTCTTTTCTTGGCGATTTCTGGAGTTTTTATCCGATCATTTCACACGGCCTACGTACTGAACGATGGACGACTGGTCATTTCCAATCGAGGCCTGGACTCGTCCTGTTAATTAGTCACAGGAATTAAAGTTTTGTGGGTGGTTGACGTGGGTTTACTCTATTCCTGATACCGGCAGTGCAGTGCCGGCGCCGGGGATACGTCTGCTGTTAATTACCAAGAGGAGAGAGAGAGAGAGAGGGAAGCAGAGAGAGGGAAGTAAATGTGTGCATGCAGGTTAACTTTTGGATGGCCGACTCGCTAGGGTCGCCAATATGGAAGCTTACCTGACGTAGAGGCACAATGTACGTCTGTACAATCACTACCTCCTCTACGCGCTCCTCCAACTACATGTAGAGAGTATGTATATGTTATGCTACGTACGCATATGGACGGAGTTAGACTTCCTGAATTCCTACTTGGGTATATCGCTGCAGGCACTCTTCGTTGTTGTACCTAAAAAGAAAAAGGGCTCCCTCCCTGGCCCCGGTCCCGGCCCTGGACAGAACGGACCAACGTAACAATCAACAAAGAAAAGAAAGAAAAGTGCTGTTCTACTCGCAAGGTACCAATCATCGCCGGGTCAAGGACCATCGATATGGAATCCTGCCACCCCCCCACACCGCGTGCTACCTCGCCGATGTCCGGTCCGTGCATGATGGAGGTACGGGGAGCGACATATAATATAATTTTCCGCCCCCCCCCTCCCTCCCTCTTCCAGATATCGAGTTCCGTAAGTGCAGAAATAATAATATGATGTGGTTGCAATGGGTTTAATTCTCTATGGTATGGGGGAGGGAGGGAGGGGGGGGGGGCACCCAACCAGGCCCAGGGCACTGAATCTCATTGTAATAACTTCCCAGCTAAAGGGGGGGGGAAGTGACACAAAGGATATCCTGTTTTTGGCCGGGTGGTAATGGCACGATAATTACTATTGACCCTTTCTAGCGAGTGAAGTGTATGTCTAAGCCCGGGCTGAAGTAGCTATGAACCACTCAAAGGGGGGGTGGTGGTGATGATGATGTCAATTGTCTATACCAATGAATGAGCTCTGTTGTTGTAGTTCCTCAATTGCTCAATATTGCTCAATTGCGCCAGCCCGCTAGCTATCTTAGTAGTGGATGATACGAGTTCAAAAAACACCAGTACCTATGTACATACATATGTACCTGTATGTACCAGACATAACTGGCACTTCCCGAAGAATCCAAAAAAGTGCAATTGTTGGATCCCCTCAAAAGATCCCCTAGCTGCAAGCCACAAAAAAAAAGAAGCATAAGTCGAAGTATAAAAACCCCAGATATTAGATTTTTGCACCTGCACATTAATTTGGGGGGGATCGACGCACCACGGATGGATCCAGTCGCGAGCTGTGAGGTTATCTGAACAGAGTAATTGCATACCTAATTAGGCCCGCGGAATTTGGAGGGGGGGATCATTTCGGGGCTGGGAGAAGGGACCGTACGTTCTCCCTCTCCCCCTCCCCGGGCCCCCACAAACCCAATTCTTCTAGATCAGCTTTTGTCCTGTCCTGTCTTGTCCTGTCTTGTCCTGTCCTGTCCTGTCTGTGTTCGCTCGCTACACGTTCCCTCGTCCCGATCCGATCCCTACGGCCCATCCCATCCCTCCGGCTTCTTGGCACTGGTACACATCAGTGACACACCCCAGCTCCATTTTCATAACGTCATTCACGGCGTACAGTACCTCAGGCCCACAGTAACCCCCCCCCCCCCGCGCCATTGAAACGAAACATTCCAGTTCTCCCTTTTTTTTTTTGTATCGCATCTGCATTGCATAGTGTGCTACCGATCCGACAATGCCTCTCCCACGCCCACCGCCAAACATCTGCAGATCCCTCCGAATCCCGCGCCAGCGGGCTCCATCGCACTACCGGCGGGGAATGACCACGCTGTCCACCACCAGCATCAAGACGTCCTTACCACCCGCGCTGGCCGCTGTCGCCGATGGGCTGAGCGCGCTTGCACGTGCTGGATTCGCCGGCGAGGGGAGGGTGCGGCTTGCGTTGAGGGGGTTGGCGCCGCCGGAGGGGGATGGGGGGCCGGGGGTTAGGGTTGCGGGTACGTATTTATGGATTTTTTTTTTCTCGTTTGGATCATTTCCACAGACAGGTCATTTCGTTTTTGGGTCGTTTCCCGGTCACTACATGTACTTGTTCTCCCCCCCCCCCCCATCTTTCCGCATGTGCTGTATCGGCCTAAATGCCTCCAAAAGCCCAGATATACCCATGGCATGGATGGATGGTATCTGCACGATTGTGTTCCTGTTCAGCTGAACTATGGGCTGGACTTCTGAACTATAGCCTGCCTGTGCCTTTTTTGTATGTTTCAAAGCTTCCACATGTGCAATCTGCACGCATCAACTAGAGTACATCTGCTGCGTTCGGTTCACTACCCTACCATCATACTATATACCAGGGTTGCTAGAGAAGAGAGAGGAATTGTATCACTAATGATTGATGCGCTGGAGTCGTTGTTCTGCAGTTCTTGGACGGAGCGGGTCGGAGGGGAGACTCGTCGCGGTGCTACTGGCCGATCCACTGTCGACAGAACCGGAGGAGCAGAGGCAGCAATGGGTGAAGGAGATCCTCACCTGGTCTTCGAACTCGCGGGGTGGTAATGGGGGTGCTGGTGCTGCTGGCGCTGAGCGTGCCTTATTAATTCGGTATGTTTCAATTGAACTGCCGAAAAATAGAGAAAAAAGGAAATATGGAACAATGTCGGGCCAATTTTTCCAATTCGCAAAAAATCTGCACTGAAAAAGATCGCCTTTTTTTTTTTTTTTTTTTTTTCTTTTTGTTCTTTTCTGCGATATTCCATCACATATAATTTTTATAATAATAATATTTATCATTCCTTTGTTTGGTTTTGTTTTGTCATTTTTTCCCCTGTCCCTTTCTCTCAGTCTATTGGAGTTCTGCTGGTTCTAACGGGTGAAAAATCAATTGGGCAACAGCTATGGGCCTTCCACAAAGATCACAACCCCCGCCGGCTCCCCCATCTCACTGCTTTCAGTGCCATCCCCGCTCCTCAGGTCTTCAGCGCTCGAGATACTGCTCGCGCCTCTGCCACCTGCACCCGGACCAGAGAACCTCACGGTCGTCACCCTCAAGGCGGCAGAAATCCCTGGCGCGCGAGTCATAGAATACCCAGTACACAAGACGCTTCTCTGGGCAGGCGAAGGTTCAGACGGGCTCTCAACACTCCTCAACCAGAGGTGTAGCAGCAGCGCTGGACCAGTCCTCAAGGCCCTGTCGCTTCCGGCCGCAGCCTTCAGCTCCGCTGTACCACCACCACAAGAGAGTGACGTAAAGATCGTGGATCTGAGAATTGTGGAGGACGTAATTACACAGCTCGAGAAGTCGACACTGTATTCATCCACCTTCCAGCCGGGGATGCTCCTGGGCAGCATCGGAGAGATCGCGGATTGGCTCGTAGACGGAACCCAGAGCAGCCCAGAGGGAGCCATTAAGCCTGTCGTCAAGGACCTTGCTTACTCAATCATTTCTGAGGCGGAAGCGACGCTCCGCAAGGAGGAGGAAGAAATCCGCGCGGCTCAAAAAGCGCTCGAAACTAGGGCCTCCGCTGCCAACACTTCTTTTGCGCCAAAGGCAGACACGTTTGGCAACCTATCGCGCGCGCTCAAGTCCTGGTCTCAGGATGCGCATGCGGAGCTCCAAGACGGTCTCGACGCAACCTTTGAGACTAAACCATGGAAAGACCTGGCTTGGTGGAAGCTTATCTGGGCAACCGATGACGTGAGCTCAAACACGTGTGAAGTGTTAGCCGCCGGGTTCCTCACGGAGTCAAGGAAGAAATTACTATTCCTCGCTGGCCGTTTCTCGGGCGCTGGATACCACGGCGACGGCAAGGGGGCGACCCCGACGCATCCCCCAACTTCGGTAGAGGAGGAGCTAGCGGTTAACCTGAGGAGGTCGGACGCCAATTCTACGATTACTGCGAATGTAGGAAGTAGCGGTAGGTACACTGGAGGGCCTGAGTACAGCCCGCCGTTTATTGCGCGGGCAATGGGCGATATTGTTAGAGATTTAGTGCCGGACCTGCAGTCGAGTGCGAATAAACTTTTGTTGAAGAGTGCTTCTCTATCTGCCAGTGGAGTTCTCATCTCGGCAATGTTATACGCCCTGGAGGTTTCGCTTTACTCGAGCTTGAGTACTACGGCAGTCGCAGTGGTATATAGCGCTAAGCTACTCCAGAAAAAATGGGAAAGGGAGAGAAAACAGTTTCAAGATGCCGTGAAGGAGCGAGGAAGGGTTGCCGTTGCAGAGACTGAGAGGTGGGGCTGGGACAGACTAAGAGAGGGCGTAGAGGTCGAGGATCACGGAACCATTGAGGAGGAGTGCCTAAAGAGGGTCAATGATGGAAAGAAGCTTATTAAGAGCGTTAAAGGTGCTTTAGAGAAAGTGTAAAAAGTGTAGAAAGGAAAAGTGCATAGTAACTTACTATCTTTTTGCAGTTGAATGGTTTTGTTTGACACATTTTCGTCAATCGTTGCCCAATAGAAAATATAGTAGCAACGAAACAAAGTAAGTAGTTAGCAGCAGCCATCATCACATCATCGCCTTTCATCATCATCACCAACAGTCATCATATTAGTTATGACCCCACAAAAACGTTCAAACGCCCCGCCATCCCCCCCCCCCCCCAAACTCCTCCTCCCCAATGTAAAACAGACACCGTCTTCACCTTCTTCAGCCCCCTCGATGGCTGGCTGACAACCCGCGATCAACGAACGGCATGCGCAAGGTACCAGAAGATTTTAAGCCTGACGTGCAGTGCAGCCAAGAAAAAACTACCACCGCCATCCATCCACCCGGATCAAACCAGATCGGTTTCAAATAAAACTGACTGTGTTCTAGACATCACACGTAGGATTTTCCCGGGGGTGATAGGGCAACGACACCACGTTGTGAATACCAAAGGGTGCCTTAGAGTAGGTTACAGGTGTAGACCCGTAATGAACAACAACGCACCGGAATTGTCGGCTGGGTCGCCGCATAGGGTACATCCTTCGATAACAGTAGGTAACTGGTACGCGGAATACAAGCATTTGTGTACTCTAGGTAATGTCAGTGTGTTTGAAATAGGATACAGTACTACACTCTTCAGTCCCTTTTCTATGGGTACATGTAGATACATGTATTTCCATCCGCATCTCAACTGCACATGCGGCTTTGTCAAAGTGGTATTCCAGTGTATACAAGCAAGGTGTACGTAGTTTTTGACTTCACAGAAAAAAAAAAAAAAATTGGATGTACTCTTCCTTTATTCCCCCCGGTCTATCACACGGCTACAATTCTCTATTACCATTAATTCTAAGCTGGAAGAGTACGTGGATGGATAGATGTCTATGCACTCATCCTCGACCTTCTCTTCTGAGAAGGAATTCGCCACCATTGTGCTTTGTCCATGTAAGTACATACTTAGGGATGATACTTGCTTGGTACATGTATGTACATGTACTTACTAGGTAGACCCGGCGGAAAGCGATTTTATAGGCTCCTCCGTCCCTTTTTTTCTCCTGCGCTCGGCGTGTTATAGATGGCTCGGTGATTCGGTCAGCGGCTTGCTTTATCTTAGGTAGGTACTTTTTCTTCATGTACCACTAACCTGTAGAGTAGGCCCCCCCCCGCAGGTACCTTTCTCCTGCGCGCAGCCACCCACTGTGACAGAAACCACGGAGACTAAATCTAATTTTTTCCCCCTCCAAGCATTCACTTCGATTTGAAATTCCGCGAGTCAATTCGTCCCCCCCCCAATTACGATCTCCGGATTGTTGAGCCCCGCCTCAGATCCACAGGAATACAAGCAGGCATATATCAATCAGTGGTACCTCTACGAGTAGAGGTTATATAATTATCCTACTTGCTAAATTTTCAAGTCTAGGACGAAAATATAACCCTTCTCGTCCTAAACTTAAGAATCTGGCAAGTAGATATGGCACACTTGGACTTGGTTGGCCCTGGCTTCTTCCTCACTCCTGCTGCTTCTCGAGGCGACTACAGCAAGTTGCTTCTCCCCGACGCATGCGCGCACGGCGCGGCGGCGGCCCACTGGGGAGGGTTTTAGTGACTTTTTACACCAAAAAACCCGGAACGGCGTCATTTTTTCTCCAGCTTCGGCCGAAGCCGAGTTTTTGCTCATGTACTTCCCAGCTGAAAAAGATTTTCAAAACACCATTTCCTTTGCTCCACGTGGGGTGGGTACCTGGTATGGTAGGTATGCTGCGAGATATGGGGAGAAGTTGAGGTTTTTGTCGATCACTCCATGGCATGGCGACAGGGAAAATCCCACCGCGTAACTGGATCCACCCTGTCGCGACTCGCCCACGCGTCCTCACGAGGCGGCGAATGATGGGCGGTGTAGGAAGTGGGTATTGTTTGTTTACCTCCTCGCTAAACTTGCTAGGCTCTGGCTCTAGGCTTTCGCTCTGCCTAGCCCTCCACCTCTAGGCCCCTCCTAAACCCCCCTACCAATAGTAGCAGCAGACTAGGTACTCGAAGTTGAGTACTTTCCCCACCACTAGCCGGGGGAGGCAACACCAACGTTTGGCTCTATGACACTGAGTAGATCATCGTGATCCGTTCCATCGCGTGTTAACGTATGATAAAATTCTCCTCCCTCTTGCACACACTGGGGTCTTCCCGCGCATATGTAAAAAACGTGGGTAATTTGGAATAACCACACTCTCATCGCCGGCCGCGGCAAATTTTATTACTATTGTAATGCTCTATGTAATCGTATACCAGTAGAGGAACAGAATGAGTGATCATAAGTCTACCCCGCTGATAACGAGCGGTGAGAGCGGAGAGGTGTAGGTAGATAGACACGTCCGGGGAGGCCTAATGTTATCGATAGGCCCTCGTTTTAATCGTCTCGTTACTCTGGTCGGTGGTAAACAGAACAGACAGGCCAGGCCTAGAGTCGATCTAGATTCTCTAGAGTTAAATGAAAACAGAACCAACAATAATAAAAATAAAGAAAAACTCAGACGGAAGGAGTGGAATAAAAAAAAAACCCCCTATACGAACTGTCTGTAGCTTAGACAGCTTAGACTCAGCTGTCAATAACACGCCATGCATATTCGCTTATTTGCACGAGAAAAGAAAAGAGAGGAAAAGAAAATCCTGGAACCCACATCGAATCGACGGGAGATGTTGGATCGCGAAAGACAAAATCAGGTATTTTTGTTCTTTCGGGACAGCATTCTATATCTAAGCTCCTGAGGACTAAATTCTCCTGCAACCAGGGGAAGGGGTTCAATGAAAGCGTCTAAGACCCAGACTAGTAAAACAATTTAACGGGCCTGTTTCTTTGTTTATTTCATCTCGACCCACGAAACTCCACATTTAGCATTGGTGTCTGTGGTACCTGTATGGCAAAGTCTCAGTGAAATGAGTATGAGTAGTTTTAAGTAGCTCTATGTTTCTCCTCGAACACACAACGAGGAAGGGGTTAAAAACCACGGACGGAAGATGGTAATACATGCAGTGTTACTTGTCCCGCTGCCGTGGGTTCTCGCTCTTCATCATGATACGCCATGAGGGGATTGTGCACAACGGAATCTCGGCATTATAGTGGTACCACATAGAAAGGTACTTCACAGGGAAACAAAACCATAAAAAAATCCCCCTTTAGATCTTGCTGTTGTACGGTATGCCTAGGTTATGGTTATCTCTGTTGGTGATGTAAACTACAAGGACCAATCACTGTGGAGGCGGCAAGAACGCTTTTCTAGGATACGTTCCCTTTGGGTAGGAGGGGTGAAGTGCTTGGTAAAAAAGGTACATGCATGTAGGATGTAGGGTAGAGTAGAGTAGAGGAGAGTGATATGACGGTATGTTTTCCTGGAGGGTACCTTGTCTTGTATGTATGCCGTATGTAAGTGCTTGTAGCATGCAATTGTTGTTTGACCACATACATGCGAAAAATTATCGTGAGTAGCGTGAGTAATAAGGAGGATACGTTATTACCAAGCCTTATCTCTCCTCTCCCATTCTGCGCACTATTGCGTGAGGTACGTACATACCTACTCTACTACCTACCCAACCTCTAGCTCTAGTATGTAGTCTCAAAAGTAAAGAAAGTGAGCTGAGACAGACATATCCTTCCGGACGCGGAAAATTGTCTTCTTCTTCATTTCCGGGATACGGCGGTAGGTACGAACGGTACGATACGATGGCTGTCCTTTCACTCTTTTCAGATGTGTAGGCAGACAAGCAGCTACTCTATTGTAGTAAAGTACATGGTTGCATGAGGTTAGGTTGTTGCTGCTCTTACTCAAGTGGTACCGTACCGTCTACGCTACTACCTCCAGTGGCAGTGTAGGTACGTCTTTCCTTAAGCACCTTACTCACGCTACTTCGACTAACTAATCGAGTGAGCTGAAAGAAGGGGGCAAGTTGATTGGGCGTAGAAAACGACATCTGGCGAGTAGTTTTTTTTTCGAGGCTGAATTGCGTGCGGGTATGTGCTCAGGTAGACGAGATTGGATGTGCACGGTAGAGATTGTGGCACGCATAATGTCATGTATGGACACCTCTGAGGCATCTCGCCAAACATCTCGACGGCGTGGGCGTTACATATGCTATGCACGAGCCCTCAAGGACTTCCTTGGGGGGGGGGGGGGGTTTGGAAACCTCACTTATGCGGGAGTGATTGAGCCTGGCCGGGAGTAGGAGTGTATCTACACCCACAGGGCATTAAAAGTACTGACCTCAGTAGGTACTGTATGTAGCTGCTGCGACTGCTATTACCCTTACCCTCACCGCCTGTTCTATCTGAATATTAGATGCTCTGCAAGCCATCCTGTAAAAGTACTCTATCCGTCCATCCTACCTCTTTTTTATCTTCCCCTGCGAGATTTCCTGCCATCAGGCTGTCTCGCTTGTTGTCACGGCTCCTGCAAGAACGCAATTCGCTCGTTGCTCGTGGTTATGTGGTTATGTTGTATTAGAACATCGAGTTACAGATTGAAGTTGTAGCTCGATGTGCCATGTATGTACCCACCTCATCCATCTATGGCCCACCCATCCATAGCTACATGTATCCATCCATCCACCCATCCGTTCCCACCACCCACCCCCTTCAAAAGAAAAATAAATAAATAAAATTAAGGGAAAAAAAAAATACCGGGTTATAGCCTTTGCAAAATACTTGTGTGATATGTAGAGTACACACCCACACGCACACCTAGTACCCAGTACCTTCTGAGGTCACAGTTCAACTGCATCGTCATCTGCCGTCATAGGTCCATCATCCCTCCAAGGCCCAAAGAGGCTACCTAAGTAAATCTCGATCCGCGGGTCCCAATTACGGCTCCCTTGTTAGTCTTCAAACCCTGCTGCCTTCGCATCAAAGGCAGCCAGAAAAAAAAAAAAAAAAAAAAAAAAGACTCCAAGAACGCAGTGCGTGTTGGGGTTGTAGCGAACGGGTGGAGTAAGATCCATACAGTAGAGATACTGCTGGGTGCTAAAGCTGGGTGAGGCAGTAGATAGGGCAGTGAGTGAGTGAATGTGCTTTAAGCTGCAGGGGAGCCACTCTTTCACACACACCCCAGCAATTCCTGCTTGCGTCTGTCCTGGCTTCACCACATGGCTCGCTCTGGTAAATAATAATACGTACGCTGTCCGCACTTGGAGAAAGGTACGAGAAGGCAATTCGAGTTCAAGTTCAGCGCGCCCTTTAAAAGGATAACAGGAAAAATAAAGAGACTCATAATAATCACCGACGGCTAGGCATAAGTTATATCTAAGGGACACTGCTGGGGAAAGAGATACTCACCACAACAAGAGACAAGACAAGGAGTGGAAGGAGAAAGGTGAAATTGAGTGGGAGTGAGGGAGAAGTGTGAAAGAGGAAACAAACAAAGTGAGGAAGACAGCAGACTGCAACTTTACAGCATACTTTGCAGCAAGTTATAACTTTCGGCATCCGGGTCCGCTATCTTTGCTCTCATCGCAGTCTGCAATTAATCAATATATCTATCTGCTGAGTTCGCTCTTCCTACTCTAGAAACAACGTCATTCCGAACGCCAGGATACACCTATCTGTGTTTCTGAAATCACACGCATAGCACTATCCACATACCATTCGTCACACACAGACATTATCGAAATTATTCCCTGAGGAAATAGAGGAACCGAAAGAAAGGGACAGACATCCAGCCCTGGAAAAAAAGAAAAAGGAAAGACAAAACGAGGCTCAGCTTTTTAGAAAGCTAGAAAGAACTTGAGCTCAGGGCCTGTTTCTCGGAAGCGGCATAGGTTTTTAATCTCGAAGCGAATCAGTCAAATATCAACCCAGGCCAGCCCCACTGGCCCACTGGCCCACTCGCCCACAGGCCCCCGCGCTACTTCTACCATCCCCTCCCCAAAGGCGACGGATACGATCGCAACGCTTTTCTCCACGATCACATCGAAGTCCGGATCTCAATACTCGGCGGTTCGGAAGCATTGAGCTTCAAACTCCCCAATATTCGCATACAACGGAATTGCAGGCATTCCCGAAGCGAGTGAAAGGTTCCCCGGATTTGTTCGAAATTAAATACAACCTTCCGAGCTTGATCGACATCTTTGCCGTGGGGTGCTAATTTCAGGAAAGATCTTAAGGCTATTGAGGGGCAGGAGGGGAAAAAAAAAACGAGAATTCGCAGGAACAAAAGGCAAGGGAGAGGAAGAATTTTAAGATCAGGTATTTTGCAGCTATTTCTTACCAACCTTTTTTCCCCATCTAAATCTTGGAATTTTGTTGCAAAATATGGAATCAAGATTTAATGGGTCTTCCCCTTCCCCTCCCTCATCTGCACACCATCCCACCCGCGAGATGTACCGGCTCTTTTGAAATGCTTAAGACTAACTCACCAGGCCGTTATTTCCGGTGCCAGTCCACATCAATAGCCATCATCAGCTTGCACAGGTCACATTCGATTCAGCCTCAGAACTTCCGTAGACTCTTGTTTCTTGCATGAGCTGCAGCATCCCGCCACATCCTTCCGCAACCACCACCACCCCTTATCACCCCTCGCGCACAGATTACAAGTTACCTCCCGCACAAAACTCCCTGAACCGGAAATTAACTCTCGTGATGGTTGAATACCGTGCTCCTCTCTACCATTTCCCTCAAAGACCCATCGGTCCAGCCTTCTACCCTTCGCCTTCAACAAAGAGCCTCACTATCAATCCTAACCTCGCGCCGGCTCCAAATCCGTACGATCCACAGTCCGCCTCTTCACAAGGCTCTTACACCCACATTCGACGCCGAACCTCCTCTTCTGGCGCCCTTCCGGCTGACGGCTACCCCGCCAACTACAACCCTGCAAGCAACGGAAACCACTGCTACCAAACTGTCGCATACTTAAACCGCCGCTCAGGGTCAAATTCTACAACTTCAAGTAACAGCTCAAGCAACGGAAGGATGGATCAGACTGTCCCAATCACCCTGCGACGCTCGGGGAGCAATCACACCGCTAGCTCAATCGCAACAACGTCCTCAAACGCCTATGTAACTTACCTCCGGCGGCAAAAGGCCACAGTTTGGTGCGATAAATCGCAGTATGAAGATCCGCGCTTAGTGGCCGCCCAGAGAGCTGCAAAGCTTCGTGCAGCTATTGAAGTTGCTGGATCATCGACAGGGACATATCTAAGCGCGGGTTACAACCAGCATGGTGTTGGGTCTGGAAGCGGGTCTGCTGCATCTTCACTAAACGCTGGCCGAAGTGGGAAATTAGGACGAAGCACCAACCATGTGGCATCAACTGTCAAGAAAGCTTGGGGTGGAAGCGCTGGTCCTGGTATTACGAGTGGTAGTCTACCGAGTGGTATCCCTTCTCGGTTGTCAGCCACTGAGGTTCTTGGTGACGAAGATGAGGATGAGACATTTATCGTTGGACCTGGTCTCAATAAGCGATCTGGATCCGGCAAATCGTCGCTAAATTCGAATCATCGAAAAACAAACCGTAGTTCGTCAATACGCTCAGATACAAACCGAACATCATCACTCTACGGAAATAACGCTGGACAGCACAGAAACTCGAGTGGGAGTACACCGAGTTACTCGCCCACCTCCTCAATAGCAGAGTCCCAGGAGGGGGGTAAACCGAAGAATTTCGGCTCACATAGCCCTCCTGGCCGGTCTGAATACCGAAATACTTACGACCACACTTACTCCAACGCTGGGGCCCCAAGGAGAGACAACACAGTCAGGCGCAGAGGCAGTATAAACGAGGAAGATGTGGTGCGAACGATGACAATGAGTGGTGTGCGATTGTTTGTAGCCAATCCAGACGTGTAAACTGGTAGAGCGGGTGACGAGTGATGACGGGGTGGAAAATTTCCCTTTTTCTTATTTCTTTGACATATATACATACATAGATGGTGTCTGGGAAACTCTGAGGCGGGTGGTCCGTCTTTTCTTTCGTTTTTTCTTCTTTTTCTAAATCCCTTTTCCTTCATCATCCTATAGTCATTTTCCTTGGCGACATTCGTTTGGGTTGGTTATCTTTCTTCGTTTTGGGGCGAAAAAAAGTTTTTGTTTTGAACTCGGGGATTTCTTTTAATACTCGTTACTTTCGTTGGGTTTCCTTCTCTTTTTCCTCCTTCTTTTCTCTTTACTGGCCATGGCTGGGCTGGGAGGCTTTATCCTTCTTTATTTTTATTTTTTTTCCTTTTTGGTCTACAACCGTTTGAGGAGCTATGGGCTCGAGGCCGGGCGCAGAAGATGAATTTGCATGGGGAAGAGAACGCAGGAGGTTGACTCCAATGCCGGATATTAACAAATGCAAACCTGGTTGACGGGGTTACCAGGATACCAAAGTTTTGAGCATCTATCTACATATTCTCTTTTGTAATTTCTTTCTTTACCTTCACTGTATCTATGTCTTTCGTTGGCTGCATTTTATTCTCATTTCATGGGGTCTGGGGGAGGGTCAGGGTTGGACCGGGGGGTTTCAAATACTGGGGTTTTAGGGTGTTTACTGGCTTTTTATTTATTTTTTATTTTCTCGTGATGTGTGGGGGGGGGGGGGGTTTGTTTTTGTCTGCTTATAGCTCTTTGACATTCGCTTTTACTACAACCTTTTATTTGTCCTTTTTCCTTTTTTCGCGAAAGCTGGCGTGGTGATATCTGGAGAAGTACTTTCGTTTATATCTCCGACTTCCTTTCTTGGCTTTGGGAGATTCCTGTTAGCTAGTTTTAGCGTACTACTATCGTTTATACATACATGTAGTTATCGTTCCTACCCACCACTCGCCCATGAGAGGGGAGTGGGGGGTAGTAGATACATAATAACACCCGTTATATATGTACATACTCTGTCTAGCAGCGTTTGACGCACGTGCACTCCTGATGCTGGTGAGATATGACTTGATGGCGTGCATAAGCTTCAGATCTGACCATCCAAGTGTGAATAGAGGCTAAGACTGTCTCATATTTCTAAAACATTTCTTCGGCGTAGTTGATTCGCACAAGAATTATGCAAATGTTCATGAGACCCATTTACTCAGCCCGCTCCCAATCATCGACGATAAAAAAAACATGTATAATTATCATTTCCCCTTCATAAGATCGACGGGCGAATCTAGGAACCACACCACGTGGAACACACCAAAGTATCACACATAAGTACATGTAAGTACATGTATGTATGTACTCGTAGTTTCCTGACGTTTGGAAAAATGACCGCTATTGCATGCCATACAAATACGCGCCAAGTCCAAAATTTAGTATGGTATGCAATTTCCAAACGTCAGGAAAGTACTAGTATATAGGGCCGCAGCAACGGATACATACATGTATATGTACTTGCGGTGAATTAAGTATTGTCTCTCGCGATAGCATGGTTGCCAGCGCGGTTGGGACAATACTTAATTTCACCCCAAGTATATGTAGCACTTAGAGCCTCACTCTCCGCGGAAAGCTCTCTGCACCGCATCGGACAAAGTGATAATATAAATTGTTCCTCAACTTTGGAGTACACTTAACTTAGAACTACTCGGTCTTTATAAATATAGGGGTGAGTGTAATATAGCCAACCTCTTCTTAATAATCTAGCCCTGTGATATGATATATGAGCCTCCTGCACATTTCTCCCCTTGACACAAAAGTTAGGCATGGCATGTGCTTTGCCCCGCATTCCACCCCCGGGGAGGGAGGGGGAGGGGGGACGGTCTCAAAACAATCGAGATAACGACTTTACTCTGGAAACCGTTGTTTCCTGTTAAAGTGCCCCCGGGGGGGGGGGGGTATTAGTCTTTATCAAGATCTAACCCCACCAAGAGGCAATTATCTTCACCAACGAATATATATCATTTCATATTCACCACAGTATATATAAAGGGCCTTCGCCGACAAATCCTACCGATTCTCCGCCAAGTCTACGTGACATACCAGTAGTTGTTATCGTTTCACAGTTGTTAAGTCAGCGCGGTCCATGAACTAGCTAGATAAGAGGCCCGTAGAATTGGCTTGGGGTTGAGGTCAATGATCAAACACACAGGTTATTCTTCTGTCAAGTCCTATAGACGGGGGATTGCGGGTGGATAGCGCCTATATTAGCACTTCTCACTACGAGATAAGGATATAAATTGCCGGTCCGTAAGTGCTATTTTGTTAGTATTCTCTCGCTTCGGATAAGTATAATTGGCTATATTAAGGATACATATTCCTGGTCTCGATAGTATCCTCATAGTGAGATTGTACCGTATCATAATATTTCACCCCGGAGGAGTAAGTTCAGCTCGGACAAGCTCGTGACGGCTCAAGTTCGCTAAGGAGTGACGCTAACTCTTAAAGCGCCTAGAATTTGAGTTGGCTTGGCCCATGAACCACATTACTTTAAGCGGCGCGCTCTTCCATCAACGTCAGCACCCATTCCAGTTCTCCTTCAACCGAACTTTACTGAAGATAATCTACATGGCAAAAACCATAACCATAACTAAAACTAAACCGAACTAGGCTATGGTCGACAAAGATCTTAGGCCTGGCCTCTCATAAGCCCTACCAGAGGATTCACACCCCGGCTGCCACAGTAATTCGTCTTAGCGGGCAGTTACACGGCCATCAGAGTTGTCTTACAGCGCGTATGAGGGGGCGTTTGTAAGACAAATGACCGGAACAGGTCATTTCAACGTCAATATGAGTGTCCGCTGAGATGAATTAATGCGGTAGAGTTGTAGCCACGTGCGCTCGGAGGAGTATAGACCTGGTAAAGAACCTGCTGCCGAATAAGGGAAAAGATCTCTATCATGGTAAGAATTTTCCCATGACCCAGTTCGAAGCCTAGAGTTTATAAATGATCTATAGGTATTTGCGTCTTTCCCCTCTATGTAGAATAACGCAATTAAGAATTACTCAATCGTTTAAATAGTCTCAAGATATAGCTAGGTGTTATAAGTAGGCTCTTGTTAGACCGGCCTCAATCAACTGCGGTATACTATCACCTGATTATGAGTCAGAGTCTGTGGTGGATGTGATGGTATGGAGCTTGGGGCACCGTAACTAGGTTAATCCTTATGCCTTAAAAAATACGGAAACGATATAAGTTAGAGTTGTCCTTGACCTACTCAACCCGGATTTTGGTTTTCCGAGTGAGAACTAATGAAGTTGCAATTCTTTCCGAGTGAGCACTTATGACCTTAGGATTCCGCGACCCGCGACCCGCGACCCACTCCAAATGGAGTTTACGGTAACACCGGGCCGTACATCACAAAAACCGAATACCTACCACAGACCAAGTAGCGAATTCAATCATGGGCCGGTCATTGCCATGTGAAAATCCCCGAGCCAAGAAATTAAAAGAAATCGACTAAATGAAAGATATTGAAAGTAAAAATCTGTAGCTGCATTAAAATTTTATCTGTTGACTATTGTCGGTGGTGAATCTTTATTTCCTGGGTAGAGTGGGCTTCACATTATATATTTCGATTATCACATCATCTTGCAACTTGCTGCTACGCTTGCCCGGCTTCGGACACTTGGAGCTTTAACACTCGAAGCTTTGACAGGCGGACTTGTTGCTCCACCTGTAGGGACCGTACTGGTGGAGGTCGAAAGGGCCATATCTAAGGTGGACTTGCCGCTCCGCCCGGGGGACCCACGAGGCGTACCGACAAGCGCGCCTTAAGTCCTCTCAATCTCTCAACCACCTTACTAAGGTGTCTCAAGAACTAAACAGGATACTGTGCCTCCGAATGTATAAAAGGGGGGCCAGAGGAGGCTGGCGCGGCACCTCCTGGGCCCGCCAGCCGTCAGTATTGTCTGCATGGAAGGGCCGTTGTCTTGAGTAGGGAATGTAGTCATGTATATTGATTGCACCTTGCTGGGTACTGCCCGGCGGTGCAGCACCTGCCTTGGGGGGGAGGGGGGGTTACCGGCCCAGGACAATCTTACATCTGTACCAAGGGGCGGTTTTGGACGCCACCAGTTGCTCTTTTGCGCGCGGGCCGTTTGTTTAAGACCTTTGGGAGCAGGTCCCAGATTACTGTGTATTTATTGACTAGCGTATTCTCGAGCTCTGATATGTCGTCGCTCGCTGCTACAGTGTGGGCTTTCTCAAAGATCTCAGACATATATATCTATCTGCCGGAGCCGTTGGGGAGGTAGTACCCAGAGCTTTAGAGTGTATTATGCAACCTTGGGAATCCAGGGCTGTTCCATGGCTGAGCACAATGGTGTGCAAAATATGGTAAAAGCAAAGTCGTAGCCATCAAAACTCACTATCATTTCAGGAACAGTGATCTCGTTGCCGTCGAAATAGTCGTTGAATTTGGAGTCAATCGCCCATATTAAAACCCTGATAAATGCTAGTGCTGTTTGCACCCCAAGCCAGACCGCAGCCTGGTTTGTGGTTGCATGCCAAACTTCCACGTATTGTCAAATGCACCTAAGTTTGGTAGGAAGTAGTTCCAAGGTTTTGGTATAGACATACGCCCACATTATCGGTGAGATAGCCAGAGTACCGAAGAATCCGAACGATGGAAATATTCGGACACTAACCAGATGCTACTGATTGGGCGTATCGGGAAACTCGCCGCTCCTGCCGCGAGCAATAACGACCTAAAGATTAGATTCTGTTTTCCTATTCGATCATGGTAGGCGCGGGCCGTAAGCATACAACTCAACCGCAGGCTCTGGTTTGAGATTGGGAATGGCTCTTGTGTGCGTCTCAGCCGTTTGACCATCTCGGATCTGTCAAAGCCAAGGGACAGTTTTTGAGACGTAGCTGGTTTGGGCAATGTCCTCTCTTTGTAGTCTAGCAGTTCCTGTCTTACAAAAGTATGGCTCGTACTGGCGCTATTGGGCCTTGGGATAGCTACTGGAAGGTAGCCTTTAGAGTAGTCAACTGAGTATCGCTCGACACTGTCTGTTGTAAAGGGTATAATAAGTGTGGCTAGGTTCTGGAAAGTACCAGTTCTATCTGTGACTGCTGGATCCTGTGCAAGGGCTTTAGATAACTCTGAAATTCCAGCTATCGTATAGAACGGGAGTTAGAGCTGCGACGCCGATAATTGGTATGTGACAATTCTCTTTTCCATATTTGAAAATAAAGACGGAGCTATGATATTCAAATTTGGAAAAAAGGACGAGGGCTTATTGGTCTTTTTATATATATATATAGTTATGTTGATGTCTAAATCTCCATAGTACCGGGGGGTCGCTCATACACATGTACTTGTGTACATGTATCTACCTATATGTTATGCCAGAGCTCGAGGCGCACCATAAAAATTATCGGGATAACACAGTGGATTGGGTGCCGAGTGGAGCACCACACCCAAGCACCCCACTCTAACTATAGCATCAGCCGCAGTATGCAGGCTTTGGATGTGCGTGCTGGCCGCAACAGCTGCAGGAACTGGTTGCAAAAGGCCTGATAGCCTACAAGCCAATCACGTACCATTTTTATGGTTTTTTTTTTTTTACCCATAACCGTTCGTTTAGGGCAGGCCCCAAATAATATAACAGTGCTATATCGTTAGAGGCACCTTGACACGGGGGATGCAACGTTGGATAAAGATCTACCCCCTTGGCAATAATTCGATCTAATATTCGAAGCTGAGAATAACATATTATAATCACTTACGTATATATATATTCGGGTGCACGTGGGATGGGCTCTCGAAAGGGCGCTATATAACGTCTAAACTGTAACCCCTGCACAACGTTTGTTAGGTCTCTCACCAAAACTTGACTTCTAAAGGTTCAATAACCACATCCTTAACAGATAAAATTAACCTTCTCTGTCAAAATATTATTCTATTGCTCTAGAGGGTTCTTTTAATTTTGGAGCGTTGTGGTAGTGGACTGTTAGCTATAGGCCTTAAAGTTGAGCGACTTTATTAATGATCAACGCCCTCAGCGGACAAGGCCCCCTACCGATACCCCACACTAGGAATTATAGCGTCTAGATCTAGGAAGTACAATTAGCGAAAAGGAAAAAGGGAGTTAAGATGGGTGTTGCACTACCGTTCCCGGTCACTCTCCTGACGGTGTATATATAATTATACTTAGCTAGTAGCTATATATAGGGCCGACTAGCTGAGCATGAGATAAACGCTACTGCTGGAAGCTGGGCGGCGGGTGGCGTTTCAGTATTTTTGTCGAAAGGCACTATCTCCTCTTGATCATCAGCGCATAGCCAATCATCTAGGCTGTCCTGCGGCTTCGGTATGAGGCTACTAATATATGGTTAATTTTTTATCTCATAGACTAGCTAGACGATCATGGTTACATGGAGTAGTCTTTTGTACATTTTTGTTTTCGAGTCCTACTTTTTTCGGGACTAGTCCTTCATGAGTAGTATACTCCTGAGAATGTCGGGGTGCATTCATAGAATATCACTCGACTAATAGGTCGTTTCATGTGTCCGAAATATTGACTATATATTGTAGCGGAAGTAATTCTTGTGATGTCTATTTCTAATACAGGAGGGAATTTAGCTGCCCTTTTATAACAGTAATTGCCTTGGCACAAATGCAGTAATGACATAATATAATAGTGGTCTAGGCCTTGCCACAATTATTACAGGGAGGATATATTTTCCCCGGTTCGCAATAATTATATAATAATATAATCCCAGACCCTAGATTAGGGCTTGAATAGTACTGCTTGCGAAGCAGAAATATATAGCACACCTAAATGTAGCTCTACAGCCCGAGTGATCTAAGTTGCCTGGGGGGGAGGGTCGAACGGCTCGCGCGATCGCCTTATATAATTATAGCTTATATATATATAATTATGGGGTTCCGCCTCTCGGAGGATCTAGCCGCCTTATGAACGTGTAAACTACGGTAACTGGTGGTTTAGATAAACTTGTATGTACTATAGATCAGAATTGGATAGGAGCATTTGTGGCTAAAGCTGGCTTATGGTCTTTGGTTTAGGAACTCCAAGCCTACTTTTCATATTTTTTGTAATAATCATAAGATCTCACTCGGCTGACTCATCTTTGTAAAAATCCCCTAGCCCTAAGAATTATACACCTGTTTACTAGCAAGACGTCTCCTCTTATTTCCACAGAGACATCTTCCGTAACACTTCCCTCTCAAACCAATCTTGAACACATGTACTCAGGTGAAGATTTGGTTCGGATATGACTGCTCATCTCGAACCACACCCCCGGGTTGCAGAGAGTACAGCTCTAATTCTGGGATTATAGGTTTCATTGATTCGTTTACTTTCTCCTATTGTTAAGACCTCCAATCGCATAGGGTAAGATAGACTAGGGAGGAGGAGCGGGTGGGACAAACAACTTCTCACAAGCGTGGCACTTGAGGTGGTATCGGGGTGGGAAATCTTCCGGGTGATCCCCTGGTATAACTTTCCGTCAATATCATAAAGACTATTAGTTTAAGCTCTTATGCATCGGATGGAGGCGCCCAAGAGTTCATGAGTGATTGTTGGGTCACGAGTCGTTACGGGGTTAGTGAATAAGTTAATCTAAATGTTTGTATTATCTATTAATTTGATAAGATCGAACTTTCGTCGCTTTTAGGCCCACGAGTAAACTATATAATTGTATACCATCCGCTAAAGGGTTTCATTACTGCTCAAGGGGTTTCTGGGGCCATTAAGACTCCGTGGAGAGTAGTTGAACGACCTTGAAAACGATCGTGGGGATAATCTTCTGACGGCGGTAGTTGATGTTAGCTGACAAAAGCCCTTATATATATGGTACTGTCATGTTTATATACTTCCCTTACGTACATATATGTATGTACTACAGAAGGCACTACAAGAGTATGTTTAAATTATATTTGGCCGTAGCATAAACCAGGATCTAGAGATCCGCCCGTCTATATGAAGGAAAGAAACATGACCGATCTAACTTCGATCCGGTCGGGTGGCCACCGCGAAAAACCCGTTCCGAAGAAGACGTTCGATACCTACAGTATGAAAAAATGGGGTGAAATAACTACCATAGGACTACGGAATTTAGTGACAAATACCGAATTAAATCGGCATTAGAGGAAGAGTACTGTACAAATACCGTATGCTTACCGCAATGCTTACCGCAATGCTAGCGTACCAACGAGAATACCTTAGTGATCCCACCCCTCTTTTTGGTACTGTATGTACTTGTACATACATGTATATGTACTTTTGTGCCTAGCGCCAAGGATGTAACTACATGTATAATCCTGCCACTCTGTAGTGGTGAGGATCTACATGGTACTTTTTCTTTCTTGGCATGTTCAACGCGTCACTTCCTTCGTGATTCAATTCAGCTTGCAAGGTAACGCTCGCCGCGTTCAAACACGTTTCCGACAATTTAGTGATTCGCAACCCCCACAAACCCCGTCGGAAACCATTATCGACGTTCACATACATCAATTCCAGAGAAAAGGGGGAGCCAGGTCAGCAGCTCTTGGGATAACGTTTTTACGAAGCACACGACACGAAGGAACTCGCTAAGTAATCACACTAGGCATGAGCGCGTCTTCAACTACAATCCCTCCTCCTCATTCAACTTCAGAATTGCAAGCCACATTGTCCCTATCAATCACACAGGATGCTTCCCCAGCATCGTCGGGGGAGGGATCGAAGAAGAGAGCTCTGTCAGGAGTAGCAGCAGATGAAGCGACAGCTCCAGCGGTGGTCAACGACGTCGGAGATGGCAAGGGTCCCGCTAAGAAAAAGGTGAAATTAACTGAGGCGGAGATCGAAGAGAAAAGGAAGGCGAAAGAGGCCAAGGAGAAGGAACGGGAGGCCAAGGAGAAGGAAAGGGCCGCGAAAGAGGAAGAGAAGGCTGCTAAGGTAAACCTTTCCAACAACTTAACAACTTATAGTTGTAGGCAGACATTGACTTTGCGGGCTCTTGTAGAAAGCTGAGCGCGATGAGAAGAAACGTATTAGAGACGAGGAGAAGAGGAAAAAAGATGAGGAAAAGAAGAAGAAAGATGACGAAAAGAAAAAGAAGGACGAGGAAAAGGCTAAAAAGGATAGGGTATGTTGGTTTTCGGTCTGGGAATACGTTCGCAGATGCGCCGCTAATTGTTCTCGCAGGCTCAAACTCGACTTCAAAACTTCTTCGTGAAGCCTCCTGGCCCGCCAAGTAGCCCTGCGAAGGTTTCTGTAGCACCTCCGGGAATGGGCCCCAAGACTCTGTCGCTAGAGCTAGAGATAAGACAGAAGCAGAGCGATTATAACAGAAGCTTCCAACCATTTTTTATAAAACATAATGTCATAGTGGCGCCGTCCCACTCATTCCAGCGTGACGATGCCTACAAGTTTACTATGAAGGCTTCCATTGACAAAGCCTTGGCGCTCCCGAAAGAGTCTAACTGCGCAGAGGATCATAGGGAGACAGTACCGACGGTTGGAACAGTAACAAAAGAACAAATAACAGAGTTACTTCATATTCCACCGCATAAACGTGGCCCACGAGGAAAGATGTTGGGCTATACAACCAAAGATCTCCTGGCCAGGATAAATTCTCCAGATGACTCATCGCTGCCTCCAATCCTAGACTTAAAGATGCAGAAAATACCTAAAGGGGTAGATGGTACAGCAATCTACTTTAAGCTGCTTAATAGTTTGCCTAATAAGTTCCTGAAATTTGCGGAAGATGTACGACCGCCCTACTCAGGAACATTCACCAGGAATCCCACCACCGCTGGTCTCCGGAAGGGACGCAATCCGTTCCAGAAGACCCTACCGAATGTTAATTATGATTATGATTCGGAGGCAGAATGGGAGGAGGGTGCGCAGGATGAGGATGGTGAAGAGTTATTGAGTGATGACGGGGAAGAGGACGAGGAATTCGACAGTCTGGATGATGAAATGGATGGCTTCTTAGACGATGAAGAAGATGAAGCCGCTAAAAACCGGCGGGGCGCTTTGGCTGCCTTAGTGCCAGTATCCTCAGGTCTCTGTTGGGAGGATGAGGATGGCCGGAATACACGGGCCGAATTTGAGGAGATGAAGATGGAAGTACTTCTTGGTGAGTTCACCGTAGCTTCAGCCATATATTCTTACTGACTTGGCGTCATAGAGGGTGTATCTGGCCCTATTGATCCGTTTTCAACAGTCTATTGGAACTCTCCACCGAAGAATGCCAAGACTTTGACGAGTTTCCTAGTTTCTGCATCATCAGCACCAAAATCTTCCCCATCGAAACTCTGTACATCGAAAACATCAATATCAACAGCGATGGAACCGCCCCCACTTCCCCTCGCTGCCTCAAATCGGCCTCAAGTTACAACTGTGGCTGTGGGGGCAGAGGCGATGACGCCGAAGAAGGGCAAAAGTGTTCCTCTAGTTCCCGCTGAGGACCTCGACGATTTCAAGCGTGCGGTTGAGGGTAGTGATATGACCAAGGCGGGTTTGGTTGAAGTTTTAAAGAAACAGTTTCCAAAGATTGGAAAAGAAACAATTAAACAAACGCTTACTAAGGTTGCAGCTAGAGTTGGCGATAAGGAAAGGGATAAGCGATGGGTATTGATTTAGCGTGTATATTTTTCTTTCTTTCATATATTAAGGGCCTGTGGGATGCCCGTCACGGATGAGCCTACCCGAAGGCATTTAGATGCATAATCCCATAAACTGTACCAACATCTTGTTTTTCTTCGCCGTGCTCTGATCTGGGGCAATTTAGATTCTCTTGCCTCTTTTTCTGTTAGAACATCATCCCTCGACATGGGGCTTAGTATTACATAGCTGAAGTAAAGTGCAACTTCACTAAAAGGTTGTCCATAAGCTTTTGTGGTTTTTCTCTCGCCATTCACCTACCGACGGTACCATTTTCTATGCCGACTTTCAGGATGAGGTCAAGGCATTCGAGCCTGTTGAGATCTTTGCTAGGAGCGAGTGATATTAGGTGACCTGAAAGAACCGGACATGACTGGGCCTGCTAGGCAGCCTTCTTAGATTTTAAAGTTTGTTTGAGCGTTAATCCTTGCTGGGCACGTTCCTCCTGCTGCGCACGTATCTGCAAGAAAAGAAATAATAACTGGAAAATATTGTTCCACAATGATGCATGATTAATATTCTAGCTTAGGAGTAATGAAGCTCAAGTCTGTCTGCCCCGATTATGTGTCAGTTCGTTACCCATTTTTGTAGTGGGCAATGGAAGTCATCACATATCGCTCGGTTAAGATGGGGAGGTCCTGAGGAAACGGTATTATTTTATTTATTTATTACTTCATATGAGGAAACGGTACGAGACGGAGAGAAAAAGTGTGCAGGTCAGAGTCAGGGTACAATTGATTTTACTAGGAGACAAGCGGAAGCCCCTTTAAGTCTTACCGCGTCGAAAGGCTAAGGGTGGTTAGGCCGTTTGTACCAAAGAGGGCCCCAACCCTAGACTTCTTGTTAATGAGTCCATAAGCCTAGCCGGTGAAGACACAGAAAACCTACCAGACAGCCATCTTCCCCGCTTCCACTCCATCCATCCATCCCACGCAACTGCACCTCTCTCCCAACCACTTCAACTCTGCTTTCATCATAAAGACAATCTTCTTTTGGCCTGGTAAGCAATATTTTCTTGGATCCACACTCTAGTATGTCCATAGCCTTATCTCTCAATTTGTCCATATTTCTCAACTGGATACTATACATGCATCCATTTACCCAATGTTCCATCGATCTTTTTACCTCCACCCTCTCATCTTTTTTAATTGGCCCCCCCCCCGCCCCCCCAAAGCCTCATTTACCCACTTATCTGCCTCTCTAAGTACCTGTATCTCTGCCTACCCCTCATTTATCTATTAATCTTTCTATCTCCCTATTCCTCTATCCCTCTCTGTTCGTGAAAATAACTATGCCCACCCACACACCTACCTGTCTATCACCAGTTTCCTTTTTTATGAAACAATAATGATAATCACTGACTCTATATATAGTACTCTAGATCTCTGAAATAATGGCTGATCCTCGCAGCGGAGAAAAAGATTTGATGACCAAATTAAATGAGCAGCATAAGCAACTCCCTCATGGTGATGTGAAGGATTGGATGACAAGATTCAATGAGCTGCAAAAGCAACAAGTTGAGGCTTTGATCTTGCAGAATCAAAATCAAAAGCTGCAATTGGAAATTCTCTCTTTCCAGCTCAAAGCAGAAAACGAGAGAAATAATAAAAAATACTTAGATGAGCCAGAAGGTTCCAAAACAGAGATACAATCTGATCAGCCTCAGCAAACGTTAAACCAATCAGGCCAAACACCCTTGTCCCCTATCACAAGTTTCGTACGACAATTGAGCTCCGAGGAATTTTCACAACTCCAAGATTGTGGCCCTGGGGGTTCCCAAGGAATTGGTATTTTTCCCGAACAGAACCAGAACCTCCCAGAGATCCAGCAACGACTAGAAAGTACCCCCATAGAATTACCAGATATCTCTAACATGGACGTTGAGGATACTCGACTCATGATGGCACTTTGTTATAATATGCCACCTCCACCTGTACAGACACCTGTGACATCTAGGCCCTTTACTCTAGCAAATAAACGAGCTGAGAATCAGGGGAATATTACCTACAATATGGCTCCATATGACCAATCATCTTCCAAATCTGTGAGGGTACGCCGCTCTGAATATCGGCACAATTCAATTATTGGGACTCCAGTATCTCCAGTAGAGTCGCCAAGGGTTAAACGTGCTCGAATAACTGGGAACGGAGCTGAGCTCTCGGGGTGTGGCCCAAATACTTTGACCTGCTTTAAAGAGAACATTGGCCAACGTGGAACCCTAGGTGAGGCTTTACAAACATATACCGCAGATGTTGAAAGGCTCGCATCCGCACTTCCTAGGAAGGACCTGGAGGAGTGCATCATGGAAATAGCTCTCTATGAACAAAACAGTTCCATGTCATTTGAGAGCAGGTCTGGTTCAAAGGAGGGACTTGTCAGGGGCGCATTGTTGAAGAAATGCAGGAAAAATGGCAGAAAAGTAGTGTTCAATAGAGATGTTTACCCTATGAGCACGGGTTTGAATGAGAGCGGCCAGCTCGGGGCATTTAAAAAACTGCCTTTGGAGAGTATGTTGATCTAACTCCCACCCCCCGATTGTTCTTGGTCCTGGAATCAAAGGCTGATTGTTTTCTCAGTTTTAATCCATATTATTACATTCCTACCACTGGGGACCGCAATCAAATTTATTCTTTCTGTTTGCAAGTCGTTTCGCGCCTTGTTGTCTGCACCTGCTCTCTGGAATAACATGGTTATCGACTCCAAGAATCAAGAACTGAACACCGACGGATTTATTCGTCTAGTCCGTACCTTACCAGAAACGTCTATC
Source organism: Morchella sp. 2016-72 (assembly GCA_024713865.1). Taxonomy (NCBI): domain Eukaryota; kingdom Fungi; phylum Ascomycota; class Pezizomycetes; order Pezizales; family Morchellaceae; genus Morchella; species Morchella sp. 2016-72. Next base: position 679,764 of record JAMJEY010000019.1, read on the forward strand.
CGCTACCTTAGCATTGATACAGCAAATCACGATGCGGGGACCATTAACGAAGTTATCGACTTGCTGATAAAGGGGAAACAATTCGGCCTTACCTCACTTCATATGTCTGGGAAAAAACTCGGCTTCATGGTAATTTTGAACGTAGTAAGGCGCTTATGGGCCGATAAAATCACTGTGTTTTCTCTCACTGATTTCATGCCATCGAAAGTTGATTCAGAGCAGACTATTAAGCAGGTTCTGTCACTAATGCCTAACCTGAGGAGGTTGAGAATTGAGGGTGGGATTTGGGATACCAAAACCCTAAGATCCCTATCGTGCTTGCATGGCCAATTAAGGAATTCTGAGATGAACAGACTCGTTGGAGACAACAGACTAACGCATTTGAGTCTTTCGGGGCCGAGGGCCATGGTCTCTTGCAGCGATCTTAAGGAGTTTGGAAAATGGTTTCCAGAGGTCGAGGAGCTATTCATCCAATGCATTTATGGCGATGGGGATGAATGGATCAGGAACTATGCTGATGGGCCCGCGAAAGATTGGGTAGATGGAACTGCTATAGCATTTGAAGGAGTCAAGCATAGTTACAGAACGCCGAGTGATGACGACATCCCGTGGGTCGCCATGTCAAGGCTGAAGTGTTTTGGATGCGGTAGTATTGGTGAACAGTCCAAAAAGTATGAAGTTAAAGTCTTTGAAAATATCTATACTGCATATATTTGGAGACTACTCAGGGGAAGCAGTAAGACTTTGGAGCGGTTGGAGCTTAGTCGTGGGCAGGAATCTCTCAAGCAGAGCAAAGGTATGTGACTATTTAATTGAACTCTAAAGGTATATTGAGGTAGCGACTCATGATATCCGTCACCTGTTAGGCTATAGTAGAATCCCTGCACCTCTTCCGCAACTTATACCAGAAAAATTGAGGGAAGTTTGGAGTGTGGATTTCCCGAGGTTGGCCTACATCTTCCTCGGCTTTTGGGACCTTGATTGGGAGTGGTTCATCGCCTGTAAGTCTCCTGACAAAGACAGGCCCAACAGCCTAGAGCCTATTTTGGGTTTTACAAACGTCAAGAAATTTATCTTTTTGGGATGCACTGGTATGCCAGAAGATCAGAATACTGAGGGAGAAAAGGTTTGGGTACATCAAGTAAAGAATACTTGGGGTGGTGCGGAAGTAGTTAATGGCCTACACGAAGCAATCAAAGGGAATAAGGGAATGGGTACGTGGTAAGACGAGTATTAAATGTACTGGGCCAGGAAATGTGGTGCTTTCATGTCTGTACAGGTAGCAGGCCTTTGGGTCTTTCTTTGTACTGATAGTTTGACTCCCATTTTGGTCGGCCTTGGGTATACGTATAATATTCTTTTTTTACTGGGATATTCGCTAGGGAGTGAGGGGCTCCCCTACTTCCGGCTCTTCCAGAATTTAGATGGAGAAGATGTCATTTAAACATTAATGATCGGATTTGTACTAGTAAATAGCCCCGTGAATAACTACATGTAAGAAGTACATGTACGTATAATCCGATCGCCCAAGAAGCCACTCTCAGGCCATAGGGACATAGACCGAGGCTGTGTCCCCTTTCTCTGTTATATGCAATCTCTATCATTGGCTCGAAAAACTCACCTATATTCCAGTGAAAGGTCTAGCGCGTAACATCCTTGAGAAAGCAGATAGGGTGGGTTACATGTACAGCCGCGTCCGCAAAGTTTTGGCACCCCAGTCTCGAAGCACATGAGTTCAAATCGTGATATAAACAACCAGATAGGAGTGACTGCAAAGACAATTGATAGTTACATATCCCTATAGTGCCGTCTATCACAACCCTTCGCAACCTTACCTTTCGAGGAAGGGACCGAAATATTTTTGTTTGTTGTAATCGCAGGATCTTTTTACAGGGTGCCAAAACTTTGCGGACACGGCTGTACATGTTTATACTAAGAGGAAGTCCCTTTTCTTTCCATGGGCCATATATGAGGACTAAACACAGCAGATAGTGTTCTTTTCATCTCTTACTCAATGTGGTATATGAGGATTTTTGGTTTCAGCGTCAAGCCGGAATGGAAGTCTTAATCATGGATGAATCCGATATTTTTTCCTTAAGACACAGACGTAATCATAAGTATACCCCCATAGTATTGCTGAAACAAAGATGTAGGTATTCGGAATTGTGTCGGAATTTCTGAGACAAGTGTCTATCCCAGAGGAAGGGACGCAAGGGGTGAGACTTAGTGACCGTTTATATCAAGTGTGCAATTGCTATAGGATAGATTGGGATGATTAAAGGCTACCAGCATGAAGATTCCGGTAGAAAGCCGTGTTATAGGCGAGTAAAGGCTTGCAGCATGATGTTACTTGCCTATATGCTCTCTCTACCAAACTTGTGAAATGAGCTAATTGGAAACTCAATGCCCTATTCATTAGGCGATCAGCCTACTCTCTCTTCCTCTCTGCTTCTTAGGCGTGATATGCAAAACAGCCGCAACGTGTGATAAGTAAGGGTCAGCTATCCAACTGTTGATATCGGGGGCTGCCGCAAGCATGCACATGCTTGAGATTACAAAAGTCGGATCTCCGAAATTCCGCAATGCTCGCTGAATTACTCACGCATGTGGGCTCGGATTGACGTTAACCTTCCACTGAGTCAGTAATCTTCTGGAGCTGTGTTGTACTTCGGGTGTAGGGGTAAGTGAGAAGACACCCTTCACGCAACCATGGTAGAGTGGTGTCTTCTCACTTACCCCTACACCCAAAGTACACTGTTATACTTCGTTTGTGCTTGTTTGGGGTTAGGGGTGGGCCGATTAAGTTCTAGCTCGAGTTGAGTGGTATACCCTCGATTAGACTGGTGCTTTGTTAACGTAGACGGGAAATGGAATTCAACTAGCCAAGTAGAGGAACCATTCCTTATCTAATGTTGGCGACTTCATTCTGGTCCATTGACATTCTCTTTCATGGTGTTTTGCGAGCCAATTGCTCGGAATCCCTTACCTGCAGAGGAATTATCACTCGTCTTGTAAGATTAAAGATGTACATTCTCCCCTAGCTAATCTACTGACCGAACAGACGATCAGTGAGAAATCTGGTAGGCAAAAATTCTGGATATTTATCACGTGTCCTAGCCATTACGGCAGGTCTCGAAGAGTACATTTTCCCCTCTCTATATCTCGTGTTTGTATTTGTACCTCATATTGGGCCCCCCTCCGTCACTAGTCTCATAATCTAATTGACAAATATTGCAATCTTGGTCGCCGACAACCCCACAGTCCTTTCCTCGCAGGTTTTGATTGGAAAGGTACCACACTCCTTTATCGTGATCAGTCGCTCCTTTTGACTATTTCCTTCACTCTGCCTTTCCCTAGATACTAGCTACAACAGAAAATAGTGCCTTTTATTACCTACTGTCATCAGAGGGCTTAATATCTGGACAGGCCTATATACCCCCCAGGTGAACACCCATTATTCACTGTCAGCTGACCCATTACTAACGGGAGGTATAGATAAATTATTTTCTATGGATGAATAACCAATATCTACAGCCCTGGATATAGTATACGTATATAACTCAATCTTTTAAGATAATCAGCACCAAATAAAGGGCCATTGCCTACCACCCTTGAATTGCCGTGACAGAATTTTGAATTATTGTGTCAACTGGTATCTCGAAGCCAACAATTAGCAAATTTCAACGGTTTGCGTAGCACTACCGAACCATGGTAGCCCATCATGCTAGCAGCGACTCTGTATTCGTATTCCGGGAAAGTCAGTCAACGTCCGGTAGACCATTCTCCCTAGGGGCTCAGGGTGCCGCAGTTTCATCATATACAACATTGGCAACAGGACCAAGTCATACTTACACAGCTTATAGCCACAGTACCTTGGAGAGAATGGGGGAAGATGAGGGAGCCAGGGGAGATGGACGCCCGTTATCACCTATCGTCATTGCCGGCCTAGCAACAGGCGGCGCGATAGCTATTGTTGCAGCCATTTCCATGGGGATCCTCTTGTACTGTCGCCGGCGCCGTATCGGCCGTCACCGCCAGAGCTCCGTCAGCGGTCAAGATAGTCCCAGGTTTGGAGACTCCATTTTACGCTCATATAGTTCTGAACCAAAAAATGGTACTAGTAAGGAGATGCAATCATCACAGCAACCACCAGTATTGCCGGCGCTATCATTACAGCCTTCAAGTCTTAAATCGCCACACAGTAATTGCAGGAACGATAGTTGCAAAGGGAAAAAGAATAAGCACATCACGTGGAAGGACCAGGTTTTCTGTGATCAATCTTTCATGAATCTACCCCCTCATCCAGCATCATACGCCCATCCTGTACGAACACGAAGTGTCCTCCGCATTGGAGCAGCAGCGCAGATCGAGGATCCATCCGACGACGATGTTCTAGAGCTTCCTAATCCCCCAGGCTACAGGACATCCCTCCGGTCATTTTCATCGCCTACTCTAGGCGCTGATCGTGCATCGATGAACTCGTCGTACTCATCCATACCGCCTTCGCCTGTGTTCATATCAGCGTTGTCTCCACTACCACCGTATCTTCTCTCAACATCCCATAAACAACACCATATACTCCAGAGATCACAAATCCCGCCCTCCCGTTTGAATTCAATAATATCCACAAATGATTTTAACGAATACCAAGGTACAATAACTTGCACAAGTGTATACTCTTTCCTCCCAGGTGTTGGGAGCCGCCGCTCTTTCTCTGATTCGTATACCGTCCAAGATGTAAATAATATACCCCAACCTCCTAGGCCTTTAATACGATATTCTGGTACCTTACAAAGCTTCCAAGGACCACGGTGCTGCCCAACAGGACCAGTTCCCTCATTGCCACAACGGAGCTGCAATTCAAGATGTCGTTTTAGTAGCGTCACTGAGGATAATGATGGTGGATCGATTTCTAGTGTAAGCTCTACTGGCTCTTCAATTCTAGAGTATAGTAATCATAGTACACCGCGAAAGGTTGGTGGCGGTAGGGGCTCAAGAATTGATAGTTCGTTGGGCCATTCTTCCGACGACCTGCCGCCTTCGGGGCTTACATCTCCATCTCATCGGAAAAAGGCCAACAACAGAGACCCCGACTTGAAAGTACTACCATTAGAGACTTCGGGTTTGTCTTCCCACTCAAGGCCGCCGGGCCGAAAGATCGGGATTCTACTATCACCACTCATCACTCGACCCACGTCTATCTCTCCTTCGACATCTTCCTCCTCTGTAATTGTATCTGAATCAGCATACCAAGACGTTTTTCTCGATGCCCCATATATTGAAATCCAGTCCCCGACAATTCAAGAGATGTCGACTCGCCATTTCTCCTGCTCACTCCCAACTCGGCCTAGGTTCGTGATCTCGGATACCTTTCAGCCTGCATATCCACAGGTGATACCGCCCACGCCGACACGTAGCGCTTTCTCACAGAGCGAATATGATTTTCCACTCCAGTCTAACGTAGGCCTATTGATATCCGAGTGTAACGATGTGGTGGAGCTACCCCCGACAGGCTCAGCGCGAAAGATGCACGAAAGCACATACTCGCCCACGCTTTCCATGGTGAACTTCTACACCATGGACGGCCGTGCCGAAAACAGCTTCTCGCCGGTCAGCTTCTTTTCGGGGAATACAAGGCCAGGGAGGTCCTCCTCCTCCATCATGTCGTCCGTGGTTGGGAGATACCAAGACCAGGATGACGACGATGGTGATGGGGGGCCTCGGCGCCAATCAACAATGATGTCCCCAGATCCTCAATCGATCTTCGAGGCTGGGGAAGATCATCGGGGGATGAGTATGTTCACGGTGGATAACTGCATGTGGAGGCGCTACAGCAATCGTTTCTCGTCGATAACGGATGGATATCTAACAATGGATGAGGATGTAAGGGATCAAGAATGGGGCCAGGAGACAGATAGGAGGAGGCAGAGATTTAAGAGCACGACGAGCCTTGATTGACGGGTTGGTTACAGTGAGCCTTTAGGTAATTTTTAATGCGCTTCCTTCACTTTCTCTCTCCTCTTTCCCGTGTAAGAATTTTAGTGTGTTTATAGCAATTGTAATTCTTTATTCTTTATTCTTTTACTTTATTTTCTTCTAGGGGGGTTGATGTGTCGAGATTATAGTAGACTCTAAATAAAACATAATCTACCAGCAATGCTTGTCCCGGACCAGATGTAGACCCATATAACCCAACGTGACCATCACTCGGCGTTAAGGCTGTGCCACTTTTTATAATCCTATATGTGAAGGGTACTTGCTACTTTGAGCTGATTACAGTGCCTTATATATGTACCCATAAAATGTAGCAGTCACACATATACCAGACAATGCGTGTCCTAGGCACATTTAATTAACCCCCGTACTAAAAAGGAAGGGGGAGGAAAAAAAAAATTAAACTCCCGACTTCTTGGAAGTCCATATCAACACCACCGGCCCAGTAAGGCAGATCCAGCGCCGTGGAGTGCAGCCACAGGTAGGCTCCCTTAGCCCTGTTCGGTAAACTGGGCTCACTAGGTTATTTTGGGCGCTCGAGAAGATCCACTTCAGGTTGACAGCGGTAGTCATAGGTTATCACTCGGCTCGGGTAGTAGGATTTCAGAGCCAAGACAAAGTTCTCCGCGATAGGAGTATTTTACAGCAACTTCATTATACTACTTTCTTAGGCCTTGATAAGTAACTCACCTGGATATCTAACACTGGCGGGTTTTGTTGTCTAGGGTTACTTAATATGAGGGCTCCGCAAGCCCTACTACAGCCGGAGGTGTATCTCCCAAGTCTTTATGTACGGGCGCTCTAAAAGAGGAATTACACTGGGGTCATAGGAGCTGAAAAGGTAGGCCGTTGAGCCCCTCGCGGTGTTGAACCGAAAAATAGTACCTCTCTATATAACAATACTTTCCTGTGAATAGTCAAGCCCCAACCCCTGACCTACCCAGCCATCTCACTGCTTTTGGTACCAATAAGGGTATCGGCTTATGTACCAGGAATATCTCGCGCTGGGCGGAACCTTCCATGTCGTGGCTCAACCAAGAACCCACCCGAGTAGGTTAGTTGAGATCTGAAAGATGGTATATATACCCACCACCATGTACTTGACCAATTCCCAGTTCAAGGCGGGAATAACAAGAAGAGTTGTTTGAAATTAGTTGTAAGCCGCTGTACCATTGTTCTTTGCGAGATTTGTTCTTTAGGGTTGATGGGAATGATCTAAGCACAACCCTAACCCCAATAACCCCCTACCTCCGCGGTCGGTTGATGGTCTTCTCTCAATGAAGTTTATCACCGTAGAGTAATCACCAGTACCACTGGAACTACCTGCACAACAAACACTAATTCTCTCATGGTAGGACATTGTGTCACTTTTACATACGAAAACCCCACTACCACCACCTCCAAAACCAGCAGCACCATATGCAGCATAAACTCAAAACAAGAATCTATTCAAGCCCTTCTAATGCTTGCAAAAAATAGCTATCAATACCCCATCATTAACCCTGACTTAATAGTACATAAGTTATTAAAAACGGCCATTCCAAACACCGGTGGCCTAGGCCTAACCAACCCGTATCTCCCCAAAGCTAAACTACTCTGCAAACTCCTTGTCCACCTCCTCGAAGTACTCGAAAAAGGCTGCGAAGATCTTGACACCTAGCCCAGGATCCTTGCTTCCGCATGTGGCTCTGATACTGTGCATTGAAAGTTGTGCAAGACCTGCATCGATCGACCGGATACCAGTGGCACTGCTCAGCATTGGCCCAACAGTACCACCACTCCTCGTGTCGTTCCTAATTTGGAAGACTTGTAGCTTATTGCCGCTCTTTTCAGCGACCCTGGATAGGAATGCGGTCGACACAGCACTGATATTCGGTTAGCTTTAGGTAAAGTATGATAATAACGACCAGGGAATACATGACTTACTCTGTAGTCAAGTGTCCATTACTGTCAGCGCCAATAGTTAAACCGACGTTCAATTGTGGCATATGATCGGGGAGGTATGCATTGAGGAACTGATAGAATAGTCACGAGTTAGCCGGAAATTCGACAAACAAGATATATTGGAAGAATAAGAACATACGTTAGGATTGACAGCATGCGTTACATCTGCTGAAATCATGAAACTATTAGCGTACGTCTGAGAAACAACGTTTGCGCCAGCCTTTCCAGACTCGGAAAAAGCATCAATTACGCGTTCGATGACGCTGCTCATCAAGTTACTGGCGGCACCCTGCCTCAACTTGCTACCAATCTCCTCGTCGTCGAAAAGACCGACAAGATTGATTGTGGAACCTGTGAGGTCCTCCTTGGAAGATGTTGCGTAGATCAGAGCCTCCAGAGCAGAGTATGAGCAGAGTTTATCATCAATTCTAGGGGCAAATAGAAGCTCCTTTGAGAGACCACCGAGCTGACCGGGCTGGGTGTCAAAAAGCTCAAGCTCCCAGTTTATGATGGATGAATAATCCGAAATGCCGAGCTCTTTTGCAATAGCCTTTACAAGGCGAGGGGGCTGGGTCCTTGCGAAGGTGTTTTCGGGAAAGTCCAAGCTTTTATCTTCGGGACTTTCAAGACCAACAATCGGCACCATCTGTGTCTCCTTGTTGAATGGGCCACCGATCCCAAAATGCGGCGCTAATGTTGGGATCCTAGCAATAGGATAATCCAATTTTACAAGCTTAGACTCAATCTTTCCCTGGGCATTCTTCACGATAACTCTTCCACCAACACCCAAGTCTCTGTCCCACCATGTGGAGTTAAGAGCCCCTGCGTAGGGGGCGACACCGAGCTGAACATAGCTGTGAGAATCCGGCCTCTTGGATACAGGCTTCAGTTTAGCCGTGAGCGCGTCAATGTGACCCACGACGATTCCGGCACCATTACCAGGCGCGTAACCGGTGGGGATAGTGAAGGCCATCAAAGCCGAGTCATTTCGAGTAGTGTAGTACTTTCCACCACGCTTGAGCTTAGAGCTCCACGAATCGCGCTCGGACAGTTTTGTAAATCCGGATTGTTCGAGGCGTCCGGCAAAGAAGCCAACGGCGTGGAAAACTGTAGGGTTTTGGTTGATAAAGTCTAAGAAAGGCTGTGCGTAATTATCAGGCACGATCTCCGAGGACTTGCTTGGCCCTATTCGTGAGGTGTTTACAGGCCGAGGAGTGGGAACTGATGCTGGTGTTGTGATGGCGGGTGAACCAACGGTGAGGTGGACAAGGGGCTATGAAGCTGGAGGTTAGTGGGAACCGAGTAAAAGTCATAGCTGCCAGGGGAAAGACTCACGGAAAGACCACCAGTTTCCCAATACTGTTCACGAAGAGCTTGGGTGTGGATGCTAGAGTTTCCGAGGTTACGCATGGTGTTTGGTGTCTAAAGATGTAGGACTTGTATGACTGTTGTAGTAGTGATGGTGATGGTAAATGACAAGATGGAAGGGAGGAAGGAAGGAAGGGGAAGAAGATAAGACGAAGAGATAGGAGATGATATATGTAGCCCAATCCAGGTAGAGTATATGCAGCTACCTATATGTAGGTACTTGCACTTTCCGAAATGCCAAGACTTGTGCCTGCGTTGCGCCAACCATGAGGTCTTTCACAAGGGTTCGACAATATCCGGGTATCATAACCAATCATCACGAGTAGAGTTGCATACATATGTAGATATCGAGCTACACTACAGTCGTTCACCGTCGCTTGAGAGCAGGGGACTTTAGGCCAATAGAAATCAAAAGGACTGGAGATTTCGCAGCTTGGCTGTTGCTGCCATACTTGGGATCCCTGTAAATTAGAATCGGTGAAAGACTGTACCTACAGGCTACGGCTAGGTAAATCAGGGGAGCCCTCTCGCAACTGATAGTAAGACAGTCCTTCATGTCTACCAACTCCCCCCCCCCCTAGAACATGCCATGGGCAATACCTATCTGGAGTAAATAAAACACCTATGGAAAGCGGGCTGGGCTGAACATGTTGAGATCGCCTGCGACAATGCATGGTTGGGAAATGCAGGTCCAGCATCTGAGAGTTACTCGCGGCAAGTAACAAAATGCAGCTCCCTGCGGCCATAGTTCCGGAGACTTACCCTACACCCGTAGTACAACCAATGAGTCATCCAGTCCCGAATATTGCGATTACCCAAATAAGAGTAAGCAGTCGCTGATCAGTTACCGTATCTAGTCACTAAATAGATCTTCAGTTACTCGTAGTTTTCTAACGTTTCCGAACTGGACTGGGTCTGCATATGGGCGTAAATCGTGCTTGGCAACTAGATTTTGGTGGTATGCAGACCAGTCCAGTTCGGAAACGTTAGAAAACTACGAGTAGATCTAGGGCGTCCCTACATAGTGGCATATTAGATCTAAGGCTATGGGATCGGCACTAATCATTTACGCAAAGTCTACAAGTAACGGAGACAGTAGTGTAGTGGGGGGCCCGGGAGGGTATCCTTCCATGGCGGTCGATACCTGAAAGATCTATACGAGTGATAATTCATGATCCACAGATATGTAACGGGGAGATGCATTATCAGCCAAGGGTATATACATGTACTTGGATACCTACTTAAGTGCTTGTAGCTGTGAATGTAGAGATCGACTAGAAGTATAGAACTAATGCTTTGGCGGACTTTGCGGGTAGGAAGCTTGAGCTCTGAGGTACTGTAAATGGCGATCTGCGTGTTCATATGTGTCACTTACTTAGTACATGCACATACCTTTAGGACTACACTACCATCCCCCCTAATTATGAATCCAGCAACTCACGCGCGAGTATTGAGAATTATATACGATCCTCACGTGCGCATGCACATCCACAGCTACATGCACTCCTAACCACCGGTTTCTACTCACGGTACTCCCTATCGTTAATCCCATAAATCCATTGTAGGTATAATTAAACCGCCCCGGAGCTCATTCTCCTTTTTCCGAGCGAGCTCTCGCTGCTCCACCTCCTGGAAGCCCGGGAGTTCATCGATTATAACAAATCCACCCCCAATAGCTAGCTAAGTATCTATCTAGCCCGGCTATAGCTACATGGCTTCTACTCATGCTAGCTAGCTGCCAAACACACATATAGGTATAAAATATGTAGCCCTGTCTACCCTGCCCACCTCCCCGCCTTCCAGTCCCTGTTTTGAACCTTCACCACCCCCCAGGCCTGCGTTCTTGGGCCCGTGGTCCAGCGTTTGGGACTTTTACCATGTTTGTAAATCTAGGGGGTAGGCTTCCGTAGAATCTTTTTGACGGCCCGTTAACAATGTTCTTTACAGTGCTTTCGGGAATTGTAGGGAGCTATAAGTTCTCAGTTCTGACCGATAGACTTCTGACGCCCATGATATTACGTCCGGACCGTTCCTAGCTTCTAGGAAGTAAATAGGTTACGTTGCACTGTATGCCACCTGCCAAGACCTCACTGTAATATCACTGGCTATTAATCCATTCTACAACCGCTGGCAGCTTTATTTAGCATATTGCACTCTACTCCTTCTAGAGTATTAATCTAACCGCAGCTTCCTCAGGGCCTCCGTGCGAGAAAAAACTATCTCCGGCCCGCCCAACAGCCAACCAGAAGCTGTGGAATATCAATAATATCAATCAATATTATATGCACCTATATCCAACCCAGGGTTTCACACACAAGTACCCAATATATTCCCAGCTCCCCTGAATATCGGGGCTGATCCCCATCAGACCTGGTAGTGCGTTCTGGGAATGGATCTAGAAAACCATTAGAGTGGGGCCAACGTTACCGTAATATAGATCATATATATATTCGTAAAAAAAAAAAAAAAGGGGGGGGGGGGTCCTTTAGCATAGTACTGACATGATAACGGAAGGATTCTGGACCTGTCTGGCGTAATTAAACCTTACGTCTCGTCTAGCCCAGCCCAGGCACAAGTTGCAGAATATATACAGCTAGTTTCGGGGGGTCAGTCGGGTCAGATTTTTGCGTGCGTCCTTGCCGTCAGCTCCTCCGTGCTTTCCGGCCTCCCCTCATATCTGCTATCCCCTTCCCTTTCATCAAACGGTTGTGCTACCGCATGGACAAACTCGTCCTCTCCATCCATCTTCACATGCGAGTCCTCAAGCTGTATGTGGGATCCCCGCGTAGCAGCCCCTCCCCCGGCCATGTATTCCTCCCCACCCGTGCTACCATAGTTTTTTCGTAGCAGCCCCCGAAGGGCTGGAAGACACGATACAACGACGGCTACAGCACCTTCAACTTGTGTCCATGTTGTGAGCCATATGGGGGATATCGAATCTGTAGAAAAAGCAATCTGTCAGGTATCAATTATTTGAAGGAGATGAAAAGCATGAGACGCACCGCCAACGGAGCTGAGAAGGGCTCTAATTAGGGCGAATGCGATACAGAGGAGACCGAGAGAGAAGATGATGACAAGGCCAAATTTCTGCTTTGCAGATATCCTTAGGTTGACAATAAGGCGGATGGGGAGAGCTATAACTATATTCATCTCAAAATCAACAACTTGAAATACCATGGTAGGGGACATGGGACGAACTCATAATATCTGTAATAACATCTGCCACCATGGCATAAATCATCGCTTCCCATGGTGCTGTAGGCTGACGGGCAGTACAGGACTCTTTTCGACAGAAGTATTAGTTTTCTGGATAATTTTTTTCGGAGCGCAAAGATTACCTTCTCCAAGCTTGAAGGCAGATACAAATGGACGACAGTTGACAAACTGGGAAAGCATGGCTGATACCCAGAACAAGGTATTCAGGCTGACTACAACCCACCACCACTTCATCATTCCATCGATTCCTACAGTCAGGTTTTCGGTCAGCCTCTAGATCCAGAATTGTTTAGAAAGACAGAGCATAAACACATACCGTCCATCAATCTTCTAAAGAACAGCAGCAAAGAGAACTTGACTGACCACAAGAGCTGCCAAAAAATGAATATCGTCGCCCATTGCATCTTCAGATACAGATATACCCCCTTCACCCACTCTGCATCCGGCGTCACTAGCCCTGCTTGTGCCGCCCTGATGTCGAATATAAACGGTGTAAAAATGGTATGCATCACTGCAATAACGACACAGAAAAGGCCGGCAAGGAAGACAAACAGATCGTCGAAATGGAGCGACCCGTGTTTCTGCCAACGAATCCACAGGCGGAATATCATCAGCGCCACGGCGGGAACTGTTACGGCCCAATAAATGGCCTAAAACAACGATGGTTAGTGATAGTATATGATTAAGTAGCTCAATATGACTACTTACATAGTAGCCGTTAATTGAAAGTGCATTATCCAGTTCCGCCGATCGTGCATGCAACTCATGTTGCGCCATCCTACTCGCCATGAACTAGTATATTCCCCACGACTCTGGACTGGTACTGAGAAGAAGAACGAAAGAAAAACCACAAGGGTTTGTGACTGCAGGGCAGAAACGAGAGACTAAATAGGATGCCGAGGGTTAAGGATGAGAAGGCCGGATGAGAGGGTAGCAAGTAGCGATCATTGCTTGAAAATCCGAACCGGGTATGGCAATCATAAAGTACATGTAGTATATATAAAATCCAGTAATTTCCAAACACTGGGGTCCTTGGGATGGGACATAATGGATGCAGTGCGCACGTTGGGACGGTACAGCTCCCCCCCCCAAAAAAAAAAAAAAAAAAAAAAAACCTACAAGGTGGGAAGTTGCGTGAATGACACTTTTCCTGCATCTTTATCTTCTTGGGTGGTATTAATATGTACATGTACTTAAGTACATGTATGTACGACATTTACCTTAGGACCTGAGCCAGCTTCTCTTAATCGCCAGCTGCAGCCAAAATATAGGTACATCCCGGTTCTTAGAGGGCGTTTTCTCGGTTTCGGAGCACAGGCAAGGATCTAGGAAGTACTCTAATTGTACATATATTGATATTTTAGCCACGAGTTGTATGGGCGTATGGCTGGCTACATCTCTGAAACCCTCAAGAAGCTATGAACACTAAATTATACTTTATAAAGGTCACTTATACCGTGACTTTTATAAAAATACTACTGGGGTCCGGCTCCATCCCTTAGCAGAATGATCAAGTCTAGATGTAGACTCTGGCGACGCACAGATTTCCAAACCATGGGAACCGGCAAGCCATAGATCCACAATCTAGCCCTGGCAGCTTTAATGGCGAACCATCAAGCGCGGATCAAAAAGTGCACAAAGGATGAACTTTCGCTCTTTCGGACACTACTCGCCAAATTTTTAAGTCTGTTGATATTTTATGTAAAGCCCCTACCCAAAAGTATTCGTGATTGGGCCAATTACCTAAGCTTTGAGTGTGGAGAAGACAACGGGTGCAAGAACTTTTCCCTCAACAACTCGGCAACAATGACTCGAGGTTCATACAAAAAGCTTACACCGGAGCAGGAGGGGATGATAATTGCTTTCTTTTGGGTTTATGGGACAATAGCAGCTGTGGCAAGGATAATGGGACAGCATTGGTCAACAATGAAAAGTTTTCTAACACAGGCATGCCAGAGAGGACATCCATATAATTTACCCCGCAAAGGCCGCCCACCTAAACTCAATGACTGTGATAAAAGACACCTTATCAGAGCAGCAAAACGAAATCGGACAATGACACGATCTGAATTCCGCCGTTGGTTCGCACCACATATTTCACTTCATACGATTGATCAAGCATTAAGGAAAGCTAATATTAGAAAGTGGAGAGCGGCACGACGAATCGCATTGACACCACAGCTTGCCCGTGAACGTTTAGCTTGGGCTATTGCTCATAGGAATTGGACGTTAAAGGATTGGGGCAAAGTAATCTGGAGTGACAAGTGTATTGTCGAGAAATCAAGAGATCCACATCAGATTTGGGTTTTTAGAACACTTTGGGAAAAGTGGTTTAAAGACTGTATTATCCCTGTCACACAGTCTGGAAGAGTTTCATTAATGGTATGGGGATGCTTCTATCGAAATCAGCATGGGATATTTAGTCCTATCATCATCAAATCATTCAATCGTCATACCTACATTTTACTACTCCAATATTTACTACCCCCAGTAGTAACTCGCATTCTACACACAATTGGTGGACCGGCCTTATTCATGCAAGATAACTCTAAGGTCCACACTGCTGAAGACACCATCCGCTACCTCCAAAACTCTAGCTATCACCTACACTCGCATTCTAAATACTCACCAGACCTAAACCTAATAGAGTTGGCCTGGACAGAACTCAAAATACGGTTGCAGGACCAGTATCCAGACATCAAAGACACTCTTGGAGGTCCAGTTAAGGTCAAAGAGAAACTAACAAAGGTGCTGCCTTTAGCATGGGA
This sequence comes from Morchella sp. 2016-72, assembly GCA_024713865.1. Lineage (NCBI taxonomy): Eukaryota > Fungi > Ascomycota > Pezizomycetes > Pezizales > Morchellaceae > Morchella > Morchella sp. 2016-72. The sequence goes on from JAMJEY010000019.1 coordinate 695,054, forward strand.
GACAATTCCAAGCGAGTTTTTTGAGAAATTGTGGAAATCTATGCCAGAACGGGTAGAAGCAGTAATTCAAGCAGAAGGGTGGTATACTAAGTACTAGTATTTTTTACTAACTATATTATATCTCTCTTTTATCTGTCCACTGTAATTCTACTCCTCAATATTTTAGTTTTGCTGTAATAGTTGTTTCCTTTCTTTCTGGGTCCTAAATGTATGTCTTAGTAATCAATCACGAATACTTTTGGGTAAGGGCTTTACCTTCCTTCTTCACCTTGCAACGGAGTTTCACATCACCCTCACCTCAATCAAACCCACACAACCACACCTGCGCAACCCCACTCTGTAGCTTAAGAATGCCTGCACCAAGTAAGATCCTATAAAGTGTTGACTCGGAGCGAAGCTATTCTAATGATGTTAGGCTTACAGTTAACTACAAGGACTCAGGCAGGAATTGTTAGCACCCACTATAAGCATACCCTTTCAGGCAAACCAATACCATATGCAACCATCTCAAAGATGTTTAATGTCAAGATACAGACATGTCAACAGATAGTGAAGCATGCTTATCGTTATTTCTCGGCAGAAGAGGAGGTTTCTTTAGCTGTTTTGCTATTGCCGGAAAATCTTGATCCTTGTCCTCGATTAGGAAGGCCACCAGCAATGACTACTGCCGATAAGGACCACTTAATTAAGATTATTGAACGGGACAGGGAAACAAGACATATGTCATTGCAAGAAATACAGAGTGAAGCTGGATTTGGCCACTGTCCCGGTGTCTTGGCATCGATCCCGAGGGTTTGATAGTCAAGGCGTTGATGTAACAATGAGGAGATGTTAAGCGAGGAGGGGGGCGTGTCAGGAAAGGGGGACGTCGTCATTGGGTTCTAGGGAGTTCGATGGCGTGATGGATTTGTAATGTAAAATAGAAAAAATGGTGGGGAGGAATACGAGGTGTGGGTATAACGGATTTTTGGGAGTTTCTGCGGATGAAGGCATGAGTCATAATGGGCTAGCGGAGGAATGTGTTAAATAGAGCGGAAGGATCTTTCGTTTAGTTCTTTCTTCTTTCTTTTCTCTCTGTCTCGTCTTCCTGTTATCTCGTTACATAGGAATATACTCCTATTCTCTAGCCATAACCTCTGAGGTCCCAGAACCCTACTTCAGGATCTATCATAGCTATCATCATCCATCAGCAAGACTTCATTTGTCTCCTGAGGTCTCCTGAGGCTCAGGAGACTCAAAAATTATCCAGGAGGTCCAGGAGACTCTCAGGAGACTTGGGAGACTGTTGGGAGACTGCAGTCAGAAGTTGAGTTTGCTGATGTCATTCTCGTTGAGGTCTATCCGGTCCTCACTTCCCTTATCTCTTGCCTTCGCTCTTGCTCTGATTTTTGCCTTTGCGCTTCAGGTGCACTTCTGCTTGTATGCCGTCCGGCGATATCATTGTCTTCGTCGGTGTCGCCGTTCTGGCTGTGTTCGCCGAGTCATGCGTCATCGTTGTCGTCTTCACTTTGTCCATGATGCTCCGTCGCAGCTTATCCAAGAGTACGATACTGAAAGTGATTCATGAAAGAGGTTTTAAGGTATACCATGAAGGATGGAAATTTATTTTAGATAAAGATCATATTCAACGGAGACTCATATTCTGTGAGAGCAAAAAAAACTGGACAGCGGATGGAGAATGGGCAAACTGAGCATTTACAGATGAGATGTCAATCGAAGTAGGATCCACCTGGGAAGTATCGTTAGTATGGAGGAAAAAGAACGAAAAATGGGAGAAGAATTGTATGAGTACAATGAAGAAGCAGGGATTATCAGTCATGTGCTGGGGGATAATAATGTGGGGATGGAAAGGACCTTTTTACGTATGGTCTATTGAAACTACCGAAGAAAAGAAGGCCGCTGAAGCCGAAATCGCTATATTGAATGCAGAAATGGAAGCTTTAGCGGCAATCAAACGAGCTGAATGGAAGGCTTCCGCAGCTTTTGCACAACTCAAGAGAGAAGAAATAGCAATGGCTAAACATCTCCGGGCAGAAGTAAAGGTATGACTCCTACTTATAAATACATGTATATAGACTAATTTACTAGTCTTGTGGGGAAACAATCAAAGTCAGGCAGTCATGGATGGATAAAGGATTTCCCGTAGATTTCTTGAATAGAGATAAGAATCGTGGTGTAGATGCATGGCGATATGTCAAGCATATGGGAAAACTATTACGGCGTAGAGCGTACTCAACAACGTTGCGGGAAGAGGGATTAGTCAGGGGTTCTTCTATGTTCTGTGGGTTTCAGTAACAGGGGTTCAGTTCGGTAATAGGAGCTCGGATATAGGAGATAGGGATAGATGCGGAATTATAGGTCTTGGGAGATTCTATAGGATTCTGTACAGGGTTACGCAGATGAGTCATCGGGCTAGTATGTAGTGTATATATAGGGGTTCAGTTTTCGTATGTAAATAGTTTCTTTCCTTTCCTCTTCATGCGCCTTCTGTCCTACGCCGACTCGGTAACTTCTCTTTTCTGAATTTGCTATCTTATTTTCTCAAATCGTATTCTGAAAAACCTGGACAAACAAGCGAGCGCGTAAAGCTCTGCGTTTCGCTAAAAAAGCCGTATTTCGCCTTTGTCATCACAAGCTGGGAAAGGAAAACTCTACCGATCGCATCTCCTCCACGGGAGGACAGGCACCTTTAATGTGGCTCTCAGCCTCTCTCGCCGATGTGGCGGTCACTCCGCACGCCTCACCGGCGGTCTCACTCAAAAACTGGAAGAAAGCCAAAACAATCGAACAGTCAGCCAAACCACGAGCGATGAAAGCCAGGAGCGTCTTGTCGTCAACCAATGCGCCGTATACCGAATTTGCAGCGAAAGGATTATCATCAACCTCTGTACAAGACTACGTCAAGCCAGTATTGTTCTGGAAGACACCCATAACAGAATGGACCTCAACTACATCTCACGGCTAGTTAAAGCAGCGCCGGATCAAATCGTCAGACCATGCTCGAACAACAGATATCATCGCCAGGAAATCGCGCAAAAGCAACTCGCCGTCCAGAACCTCCAGCGAAATCGGAAACCTGGGAGCGGAAATAGCGAACCTAAGGCGCGAGCTCGCTCCAGTGCCATGGTCGCCTCCCGCTGACAACAACAACCAGTCTGTCATTACGCAGCCAACAACAATGGCCAACAACCACAACAAAAGCCTGCGTCGGAAAAGACCTCCTCCACCTCCCCTCCAATCCCACAGGGAAAAGGCGAGGCCAGTCTCATCTGGCGGCGGCAGCAGCAAGCGATGATAGAAATCGAGGCTTCAGGCCAGTCGTAAACAAGAAGCAAGAAGGCGGTTGCTCTTCAATAGAATACTGCACAAAAATCAACAGAAATCGTCGTGAAACCAATGGCGAAATCACTGCTCTCCTCCAAATCAAGCGAAATTAACAAAAATCCCGGACGCAGCGTATGTCGGCCGTTAACGTCGAAGAAGACAAAGAATAACGCCGTCGCAGGCCAAAATTGTCATCCGGCGTCCAAAGTTTTGAATCCGACAAGAAATCGAGGAAGCCCTCAGCATCTGTAGCGTCGCCCGTGAACATCAAGGCCAAACTCCATGCAGTGCAGGTTCGTTGTCGGAATCACGCTATCGGAGGCGGAATGGTAGTACGCATCGCGTCAGAAATCGGAACTAACTCGGAGATCTCTTTCAAGCTAAATTAGATGGCTGTCCAAAACAGAAACCAGATCGCAAAGGCTCACTCGTAGTGGTTATTGCCCTCCCAGCTCTCTCACCCTCGCAGCCTTCACTCTCTCTCTCTTTGGCTCAGTATGCAACTAGAAAGGTTCAGCATCAAGCCGGATCTCAATGCAAAAATGCATGGATTTGCCATCATCACCTGAAATGTAAAGCGAAGCACCAACCTGTGGCACTGCAGCAAGAATCATCTCACCAAAGACCACCAGCGATCATAGCGGCCTCAAATCTGCATCTGCACTGCTCAGTGTCGCGACTGCAAAGCACAAAGCCACAGACCCTGCATGCCAAGCGACCCTGCCGGAGCAATAATAAGGGCGCGAAAATATGAAAGTAAAAGCGGACCAGGCTCCATGCAGTCAGCGTTCTAGTTCCTGCAACGGGATGCTCGCAGACAAGATGCCGTCATGTATGCTATGAGTAAAAACTTTCAACAAATTCACGCGCTCATCAGCTAAAGCGTGCAAAAGCAGACTAACCACCAAGTCATTCGTTGAAGAAGCCGAACTTGATCGTAGCGTTCTTTTCTTGCTTTTACAAGATGTGGAATGGCACGCGGACGGACAGAATCATCATTCTTTTATCTCTTTCTGCATGCAGCTCGAAGTAAAATGTGCGACATCGTCGGAAATAGCGTTAACCTGAAACCAAAACATCACTTCACTCGCGACAACTTTCTGCTATCAATAACAGTAGAAATCAGAAAGCCAAGACCAAATCTCAGCGTATCTTTCTCCGGGCGTTCATCCCACCGAGCATTGCGAAATCAATAAGCGGCTACGAACAGTCGCAGTCGTGGGAGATTTCAACCACCACCAACTGTGGTATGGCGCTCAGACTCTGTGACTCTATCGGAGGGACAAAAGCAAGCTTGAAGAATCGTTCAGTGGATGAATAAGCGTAAACTATCTCTCCTAAATGAAACGGGAGAATTCCACCCATTTCATAATCAATACAGACCCACAATCATAGATCTCACCTTCACCAGCGACTGCTCGACAAGAGATCCACCTAAGAACTGACACCTTCGGGATCGGATCTGACCACGCCGTAATAAAGGCTTTCTTCCGATCCATAAACAACCATACACACCTCATCGCGAAGATAAGTGACTGGAGGCTTATCGCAACAAGCTTTCGCAAATATCACACTAAAAGCTGGAATCCCAGTAACCACGCCACAATCCCGATTTGTCCTCGACATCGCCGATGCCTAATACAAAAATACGCCCCAACGACAAAGCCCTTTAGGAAATCAAAGCGGTGGTGGACCCAAGATCTAAAAACACCAAAGCCACACTGTCCAGACTGGAAAGAAAGCGCTAAAACATCCAGACTCCCATAACAATGGAAGTTCTCAGAAAGAAACAGAGCATTGACGGCGGGCGGTCAGAAAGGCCAAACTCGACTAAGCCCAGAAGGCCCTGGAGGAAGCTGCAGACATCTATAAGATCATCAACAAAGGACAAAGGAGAGAACCTATAATTCCAACTATACAAGGAAGAAACCTTCACGAAGTGTCACAAATCTTCAGAGCCTTTTTCCCACAAACCAGCGCCTCTCCTCTCCTTCCCTACCCCCAATAAGAGACCCTATCTTCGACTGAGCGATACCTTCAACCCTATCAGCAGAAGAACTACTCAAAGCCATCAACTCACGTCCCATCAAACTCGCAACTACCGATGGAATTCCATATCAATCGATAAAAACAATAGTCGCAAATCAACAGCTGGTAATCGACATGTTCACGGCAACGCTGGAACACACGGTCCAACCTCGATAGGTGGAAAGTCGCCAAATGCATTCTCGATCGCTAAACCTGGGAAGAAAGACTACTCCCAAGCAAAATCCTACCGACCCATCTCACTACTTCAATGCTTCAGCAAGGTGCTGGAGAAAATCGTGGCATCAAGACTCTCCACAGCAGGGGAAATTCTAGGGACGCTATCACTAAATCAATTCAGAGGGAGACCCACCATTTCAGCAATCGACACCCTCCTTCGAACCCTCACACCCATTCAGAGGAACCTCCTCATTAAAAAAACCACAGGGGTCAACCCAGACAGGCCGTCCATTCTTACAAATGATATTTAAGGGGCCTTCAACTGCGTTAGCCACCACATTTAAAAATCATGGAACAACAAAATTCCCGATACCGACCAATCGCAGCGAGTTCAACACAAACAGAATACTTCAGCCAGCTCAACCACGTAACTAGAAAGCCCTGCCCATACTCATCGCGCCTTCCACAAGGCTTCTCCGCCTCTCCAATCCTGTTCACGATCACGCCGCCATCACGCATCTATCGCCTCCAACAAGGAAATGACACTCCTACATCGACGATGACGCCAGACAGATCGAAAACCCCGAACTTTATCACCAGAAGACTCAACGAAAGAATGGAACAAAGGATAGGAAAAGCCAATCCGCTCAACGTCAAATACGAGCCCGAAAAATCCGACCTGGTCTTTTTCAGGCCCACCACCTCCTCCCTCTCACAGCCCAAAAATACAGTTGAAATAGACGGAGTCACAGTACTACCCAAATCATCCCTAAAATACGTAAGCGTATGGATAGACACCACTTTCTCCTTCAAGCCTCATCTAGAGGAAGCTCTGTCGAGAGGCATAAAAGTCCTCGGTAGAATAAAATCCCTCACCCAACAGAAAGGAATCAAAATCAAAACCATTCATCACCTAGTCACCCAACTCTTTCTGCCAACCATCCTACGCTCAGTAGCCTCATGACGCGAGCAGACCACATTCTCGTAACCTCAACCCTCTCTATAACGAAGAAATGGTAACCATCACCGCCTACCCAGATGGACAAAAACAGGCAAGCTGCTTAAAAAGTTATGACTGATCCTCTTTCACTTCTCCCCACCACAAATCACGGAAATACGCACAAAGCGTGATCACCTCCCAAAGATCACATCCAAATCACGAAAGCCTAGTATCCATCATCCTCACCAAAAGAAACATCAAAGCCACGCGCTTAGATCGAATCGCCTCCTAACGCTCCTTTCAAACCGTGGGAAATTTGGGGACAGATTGACCCAATATAAACTACCTAAGAACGCACTCGGAGGAATGGAATAACACACCACTCAGATCATCATCATCAAGCAAAAAATCCCCTCGGCTGCTGCCGTTTATCACTATCGAGCCAAATGGATCTTTCGCTCGCGCCAAGTCACCAAACACAATAAAGACAAATTTGCATGCAACCATATATGCGTCTGCATGAGCAGAATTCTCAAAGAAACACATCTTCACGACTGCCCACCCCATGACCGTAATAGAAGGAAACTCATCGAAAAATCCTACTACGACTGAAAGCTATTTCTAAACCTACGCCGCCCCGACATGACTTCATGAAGGAAACAAAATTGATTGACTGGTACGAATAGAAATGGCGACGGCGTGAGGAAGAGAGGTTTCTTTTCTTCGATTCTGTAGTTAGTTAGTTTTTAGTTAGTTGTTGTTGTCGTTTTGTAGTTTTTGTTTTTGTTTTTGTTTTGTTTTGTTATTTTTTCGTTTTTTGTTTTTGTTTTCATTCGGGGCGAGGGGGCGTGCGATAAGTCTTGTACTTCGAAGCAATATAAAGTTCATTCATTCCTATCCTTTAGTCAATACAAGATTTGTGACTTTAATATTCGCCAGCCTAACCTCTCTCTCAGAAAGACGTATGAACGCTCGCCTTGCCGCTGCTCCTCGCTCGCTCTCACCTCGCCGCGACTTTCTCTTTCGCTGCCTCGTCCAGCCTTGGTAGTGTATCTTGGCTTGTTGCGCCCTCGTCCTCGCCTCGCTCCATGATAAAAACCTATACTCTGGCCGGAATGTTTGAAAAGGATGGAACAGAATGTCAACTTTGTGTTGATGGAAGACAACGCATCACCTCACAGTTGCAAGTATACTACTAGGGAACGCGAAAAATGGGGTATTCCTAAAGTAGATTGGCCTTCTTGTTCTCCTGATTTTAACCCTATTGAGCGGGTATAGAACTTGATGAAGAAAAGAATTGGGAGGCTCCGGGGTGAAAAGAGAATTACTACTATAAGCGATACTAAAACTGCTCTACAAGATGCTTGTGATGCAATTACAGTTGAGGATATCAATAAGGAAATAGCAAAGCTCCCTAGTATTATGTCTAAATGTCTCAATGTAAAGGGAGACAACAATTACAATGCGTAGTTGCTTGTGCGAGGGTTATTGTTGCACGAGACTGGGTTACCCCATTGCGAAGGAATGTACATAAAATATCAACAGACTTAAAAATTTGACGAGTAGCCGACGCCACGATGAATACATGTACTTGCCGAATTTCCAAGTTTATGACGGTTGCCACCCAACTTTTGGTTATATCTCGTCCTAAACTTAAAAATTTGGCAAGTACATACAGTACATACATGTACTTACATGTACCGGGTGTGCACCATAAATACCGAGAACCCCCCCTGCTCGTGTTGTATGTGCGCCGTCTGTGATGTCAACCAAAGCAACCAATGATACTGAACCATTTTTGCTGGAGGAAAATTATTTTTTAAAAAATATAGAAAAAAATTATAGTATTGTCCTCCTCTTTATACTTCTCTAACTCTCTACCCCTTAGTACCCTAACCCTGAATTGCTTACACTTTTTGATAATAGAGACTTTGCGCAAATGGAGCCAGCTCTATATTTCGATTATCTGATTATGGGATCGGCATTAATCAGGTTACCGGAAAATGGATTGCTACCAAGAATTCTCAGGACCTAATTAACGCTCAAGTACAAAGCTGAATAAATAAAATGTACCGGGGGTTCACCTAAAGTCTGAAGAATCTGTTTGACAGCAAAATCGGCTGATCGTGTTCTTCAGACTTATGAAAACTGATTGGCCGGGTGTGAGAAACCCTAACCCAGATGGCAACCAGCCCACCCAATCAAATGCTCCCAGTACAGTTAGAACTACTGGCACGATAAGATAGAAGAAGATGGAAGGATGGGAGTTTGAGCGGGCCATAGGCTGTAAAGGTGTAAATAAAATCTGTTGAAGAATTGTTGGAGCAGATATATCAAGCAAAGGTGGAAGGGGCAGAGTTCCAAATGATGTATATACCTACAACTCGCGGTCCCGAGTTGGCCACCCCTAGTTCCAGTGTACCGTGTGCCCCTTTTGCAGTGGGATCTAAATTAGAGCCCCACCCCTCCAGATTACACATGCAGGATCCGACCTCTGTGGGGAAGGATGCAAAGAAGGAAGCTCTCGTCTTGGCAGGCTCATCTTGTGAGCTACCTATGAGTCTATGACCTCGTTGAAGGTAAGTACATGTAGCTCCCAACTTCGTTTGTCGCACAGTGTAACCGATCACGTCTGTCCAAAAGAAATCCACGATGCCATCAGACTGAAACATTCTAACATGGATATAATTCAGCCGGATAATGTATCCCCTATCTACATACCTACTATCTCATCCCTCATCCCTCATCTCTCATCCCATCCCATCCCCATCCCATCCCATCCCATCCCACAAACACCATCCCCCCCCCCCCTCTTCATTGACACGATCCAGGATGCGGTATGTACGGCTTTTTGGGGGAGAAACGAGAGACATTTAAGGTTGAAAAGAAGCTTTTTATGTAGCAGCTGGGATCTCGCCCACTTTATACCTACTCCACTCTCTACAAATTCTATTGGATGTCCCCCATCCCATACTAGCATTCATTCATTCATACATACATCCATACCATTACATACAACTATCCTTACCCTTGGCTGCCCGACCCTTTGATTACCAGTCCATATGCTGCGTGCTGAGGAGGCTCGAACAGGTGGTCGCCTTCTGTGGTCAATAATGATACTATTCTGTAGGATTCATCTATGTCTGCCACTCAGCGATAGTGAAGCCGAAGCAAGGGCTAGCCAAAATCAGCGGCAACGCCAACGGCGTCAACAGCATCAACGTCGGCGTCGGCATCGCCGTCAATAACCAGACGGAGGGCAACCATCGAGTCTAACAACTTCGAAATTCTAAAGCACCTAATACACACCATAGTTACAGTATCTCAATTGAGGCCTCGCGTATAGTTTGCAGCACTACTGTGGCACATGGAGAGGGAAGTTTTCGTTCCACCTGTCGAGTGCTATTCCTATCATTAGGCCCTGGACACGGCACCCGGAAGAATATCCGGTAAACATGACTCCCCGCGACCAAAATCTACCTCCTCTCCTAAATACTGTGCTCTTTCTCAGTTCATCCCCCACCGGATCTATCTCGCTTAGTTCGTCAATGTGCCGCGTTTCCAGTTTCCATGATATCGAACCGGCAAGATAATGTAATCAACCACTCACCTTAATATAAAGGTTTTTACCACAATAGGCAGTAGCCTTTAATGTGCCGATAGCTCTAGCTCCTGTCACTGCCCTTCCTCGAATTATTCTATATATATATGCATATATTTATCTTGGTCTCCTTTTTTTTTTTTTTTTTTTCTCTATCTGGTTTTTATATTTGAAGCTTCCTTTTATAAAGGCGGGATTTCTTCCTAAGTCCTGGTTCCTGTTGACTCTGTATATTCTACCTGACTACCTCAAGATGTTGTTCTTGGGTAAATCTGCATGTTCTGCACTACTTATACTTGGAGGCCTCTTATCCCGCGCTACTGCGGCGGCGGAAACGGCAGATAATGCTAGTATTGCCTCTGTTGCTATTCCGTCAGAGATATCGGCCTCCGCCAGTTCTTCCGGGAGTATTATTGTGGTCAGTATATACCTATATAAATAGCCCGTTCCGTCTGTCGGATCATACTAAAATGAGTTGAGCTGCATGTCGCTGACCCGATACTTTGTATGTAGTGCGCAATCCTTACTGGGCTCTTCTGGGACAAAGTCGCATACCCGTCGTCTACTAACTATGGCGAAGAGAATGGATATTGGTGTAGGTCTCAATATCACAGCGAGTACATAAAATGGTTCAAAACGCTCACCCCACGTGAACAGCTGCAACTGCTATCCTTTCCCCGACCTGTATCCTCAGCCCAACGTCCGCACTAGATGTCTCAGTTGCCGTTAAAATCCTCACCCTAGCAAATGTCGAGTTCGCCATCCGCGGCGGTGGTCACACCGCCAACACCGGCTGGGCTAATACTAATAATGGCGTCTTAATCTCACTCTCAGAGCTCAAGACCCTCAATGCGGGGGCCGGTTACGTCGAGGTCGGTGCGGGCTTGCATTGGGAGGAGGTGTACGAGTACCTTGATGCGCGGCAACTGAGCGCGGTGGGTGGGCGCATGACGGGTGTTGGTGTCTCCGGGTACTTGCTTGGTGGGGGCATATCGTACATTTCCAACGAGCGGGGATTCGGCTGCGATAACGTCATGAACTACCAGGTACATACCCGCCGCAGCAGCATAGGAACTGGATAGTACTAATGACGATCTAGGTGGTCCTAGCAGATGGCCGCATTGTCAATGCCAACGCCCAGGCCAACTATGACCTCTTTAAAGCTCTTAAAGGTGGCACCAACAACTTTGGTATCGTCACCCGCTTCGACCTTTATACGTACCCGAGCTCGGGTATCTATGCGGGGTCGCTCTATTATCTTGAAAGCAGTTTTGACGCGCTTTTTCATGCGACGGCGAACTACGCTGCTAACAACACTGACATTAAGACGCATGTCATCCCTGCGTTTGTGTCGCTACCAGGGTACACAGTCGCCGCGTACTATGTCTTCTCGAGCGAGCCAGTAACGACCCCGCCGACTGCGCTGGAGCCCTTCTTTCAAATCCCCGCGTTTACGAATACCGCGAGAATCACGAATTTCACTAGCGCCACAGAAGAGCTGGGGTTGGGAGATGTGTACGGCATGAGGTCAGTTGAGACATAAATTCTCAGTTGGACCTGAAGAGTGAGGTGCTAACATTTCAATCATTTCATTGACACTTAGACACTACCTGCAAGCACTGACAATTGTTTCCGACGCCTCGTTATACAAGGACATCTTTGCAATCTTCAAGGAGTTCAACTCCCCACTTACAGAGAGCATCGCCGGCTTCCAGGCCTCTGTGGCATACCAGCCTCTCTCTGCCAGTATGATTACCGCTGGTGCGGCCCGCGGTGGCAATGCGCTGGGACTAAACGACTCACAAGGAGCACTGACTTGTATAATTCCCCTATAGTTTACTCCTAGGTGGGAGAATATGCTGACAGAAATAGGCTTGAATTTCAACTACCGCTGGACCAACACGACCGACGATGCTAAAGTCCAGGCCGTCGCGAAGAACGTGATCAACCAGGCGAGAGAGCTTGCAAAGGAGCGGGGGTTGTTCAATCCTTACATGTGAGAATTTCTACAAAAACAAATGTGCGCGGTGACTGACAGGGGGTAGATATCTGAACTACGCGGCTGCTGACTCGGAGGTTATAGAGGGGTATGGCGCCGGGAGCGTTAAGATGTTGCAGGCGGCGAAGAGGAAGTGGGACCCGACGAATGTGTTTAAGAGGTTGGTGACGGGCGGGTTTAAGGTCCCTATGTAGAGTTACGTTGGGTTTGATTGTACAATAATTAGGATGCTTGTATGGTGGTAATTTGTAATGTGTGTAGTATATTATAAATAAAGCGCGGTTCGAGGACTATCTCCTATCCTTTCCTCCGTTTCCAAAGTCCCAACTTTTGGTTAGTTTGACAGGGTCAAGTTGGGTGGAGGCGGCTCTGAGTGGGAACGGTGGTGGTCATAAGGTGGAGTTGGTGGACGGGAGGTGGAGGGGCACACAGATTACCTAGTAAAGGCGGTGATACTACGGGGTTAGGGTTCTTCACTCTCGACCCATGGCCACGGCTGTCCGTATGGCGCCTTAACTTGTATTTTTTAGAGAAATAAAACTATATTCGAAATAGGTCGTCTTTATGAGAATATAGTTTCTTGTTTGAACCTTTTGTGTCCCTGGTGAAAAGCCTTAGGGAGCTGAAACGAAACTATAACCCCTCCCAGAATTCATATTGTTAATCACAATTTATCACTCGCACCAAGACACACCCCAAGGTGATGTGTGCGGTGGATTTGATGGCGACTTGTATCTATAATTGGCAGGTCGGATGTTGGGCGCAGTGTTGGTTTGAGGGAGGTGCTGGTGAGTAGAGGTATTGGGAGCTCTCAATTGTAGTCGGGGGGAGGCTGTCGGGGCTCCATTAACATAGGAAAAGAAAAAACATAACGTATTGTACCGTGATACCGCCCAGGACAGTGAAAACGCTCGGCGCCGAGCCAGGAATGTCTCAGAACCCCATCCCACAAAAGAGACTGGTAGAAGGTATCGTGACTACATTCACCTAGCTCAATTCACATTCAATGGTTCGTTTGAAAGGAAAACAGAAAGAGGAGCGAGAGAGGCTTGTCCAACTCGCTTTGAAAGACTACTATGCCTCTACAAAACCTTCTATGCGGGCTTCTGCTGAGAAATTCAGTATACCATGGACAACTCTACGAGATCGCTTAAATGGAGCCCAAAACAGACAGGAGAGCCACCAGCAGCAACAGATCCTGATGCCCTATGAGGAGGAAACAATTGTTAAATGGTGTGTCAGGATGGATGACTGGAGATTTCCTATGAGACTTGGCTTGGTTAGAGAGATGGCCGAGTACCTGGTTAAAAAAAGGGAGATTGGTCACACTTTAAGAAAACATTGGCTTACCCGTTTCTTGAAGCGGAACCCTGAACTAGCCTCAAAATTTGTTATGCGGTTAGATCGCCAACGTGCCTATGCAGATAATCCTGTTATACTTAAAGATTATTTTATGCAGGTAAGTAATTTAATATAATAACATTAACAATGTAACTAACTATATAGCTTCGTCGTGTTATCAAACTATACGATATCCTACCCCAAAATACATACAATATGGATGAAAAAGGTTTTATGATGGGCGTTGCTGCTAGATGTAAAGTTATTTGTCGAAAAGGTTGCAAAAATCCTCGTCTAACGCATAATGGCAACCGAGAATGGGTAACGGTAATTGAATCAGTATCAGCTGCTGGAGTTCTACTACTACCGATGGTGATCAATCAAGGTACAGGATACTATAAAGGCTGGTATGCAGGAATAAGTTCCAAAAACTCAACTACTAACATTCGCATTCTCTCCAAAGAATTGGACTGATGCATTTTTAGGTATTGAGTAGCTAACACAGAATTTTGACAAATACTCGGCTAAAGTGTAAGCAACCCCAACTGATCAAAAATATTCTATCTAATTTATTTTGTAGTGCGGGAGATGATTGGAGACTTCTAATTATGGATGGGCATGTTTCACATATTATTTAGGAGTTCTTTGATTACTGTCTTAACCATCGGATCATCCCCTTCTGTCTTCCCCCACATTCTACCCACCTACTTCAACCACTTTGTGACGGAGTAGCTCAGACGAGAGAGAGACGACAATGATGACGCAGAAGGACTCGAGGAACACAGCCAACAACGAGGACACCGACGAAGACAGGGAGCTTGCTGGGCGGGCACAAGTACAGGCACCGGCCAAGGCAAAAGCAGAGGCAAAGCTTCGGGCAGGGGCAAGGACAAGGGCAGGAAGAGTGAGGATTGGATGGACCTCAACGAGAACAATGATGATATCGATGATAGATCCCGAAGCTAGGTTCTGGGATCTCAGAGACTATGATTTCAGAGATGGAAGTATATTCCTATGGAGAAGACAGAAAGACGAGACAGAGAGAAAAGAAAGAAAGAACCAAGGAAAAGATCCGCCCGCTCTATTTAACATATTCCCCCGCTAATCAGCTATGACTCATATCTCCATCCATCGAATCCCATAGAAACCCACCGTAACCACACCTCGTATTCCTCCCCACCATCTATGCCTATTTACATTACAAATCCATCACGCCATAGAACCTCCTGGAAACCTATGACGTCACCATCTCCCCACCTCCGTCCATCTTCGCTTAACAATTCCTTATCCGTCGCAACCCTCTCCTTCCTACCAAACTGTCGGAACCGATGCCAAGACGCCGGGACAGATCAGGTCCCCTCCTAGGGCCTAGCTCCTGATAGGCCGAGGTTTCGAAGGATACTGGTGATGAAACAGTTGTCGAAGTTCGGGGCTATGTTTAAGATCATCCGAGGGCTGTCATGAAGGCTCTTCGTAACCAGCATATTTAACCAAATATTCCACTCGACGACCGCATTTCCTTGAGTCCAAGATCTCCTCTACTTCCCATTCGATTTCTCCTTCTATCTCGACCGATGGTGGTGGTTCGGAAATCTGCCCGGGCACAGGATCATGAATAACTGGTGAGAGCAACGAAACATGAAATACCGGATGTATTTTCATTGATGCCGGTAATTCCAACTCGTAGGCGTAGGGGCTTACGATCCGTTTGATTGAGTATGGTCCCACCTGTTTCCAGTCAAGTTTCTTGGAGGGACTCTTGGTTTCCATATTCTGGGTTGAGAGCCAAACAAAATCGCCGATTGCATAATGAGGTGCTGGGGTTCGATGTAAATTAGCCATTTCCTCCTGTACCTTCTGAGCCCTGAACATTTCACTTCTTAAGAAATCGAAAACCTGAGACATCTCCCTTGCCAGTCCATTCGCTTGGTCCTCATTTATTGTCCGTCCATGTTGTAGGGGTCCAAAGGTCATTCGAGGATGTCTTCCATAATTTGCTTGAAAGGGAGACATATTAGTCGTTTCGGAGATGTGATTATTAGTAGCAAATTCAGCCATCGGAAGAAAGTCAGCCCAATTATTCTGCTGATAGGACACATAGCTGCGTAAATATTGTTCCATAATTGCGTTGGCCCTCTCAGTTTGTCCGTCAGTCTGGGGGTGAAAGGCCGTAGAGTATCGCGGGGCAATCTCTAGTCGCTCGCAGAGGGCTTTCCAAAACTCGGCAGTGAACTGAGTCCCTCGATCTGAGACAATAGTCTCGGGCAGCCCATGAAGCTTCCAGACTTGTTCTAGATATAGACGAGACAGATTCCTGGCGTTAACATTTTCCGTAGTGCAGATAAAATGTTTCATCTTCGTCAACCGATCCACGACCACCAGGATGGCATTAAACCCTTTACTCTCTGGGAGTCCGGTGACGAAGTCCATAGTAACATCCGTCCAAGGTCCTTTGGGTACCGATAGTGGTCGAAGAACCCCCTGTAGAGGGTTACTATTTGCTTTGCTTCGCCGATAGAGGTGACAGTTCCGAACATAACGATCGGTATATTTCTGCATGGTTGGCCAGTAATAATCTCGACTAAGAAGTTCCAATGTTTTAGATCTCCCAGGATGCCCCGCCGAGGGTTTGTCGTGATGTTCGCGGAGAAGGTAAAGCTTAAGTTCATCGTAGTCAGGGACATAGAGGGTGTTCCGATATAACAACAGTCCCTCTTCACTCTCCTTGCACTCGGCTAGTGAGATTTCCTTCGATTGTCGAGTACTGTCTCGCAGCATGGACAGGATCTTGTTCGGAAAACTATCTTTCTGGTAAGCTTTATTAAACATATCCAGTACGGAAGACGATCCTTCAGCGGGTTCATTTGCCAAAGAACCCGCTAACAAACTTATCTTGGTATCTAGATTTTCCTTCTTCAAAACCACTCGACTTTGTTGCTCTAACCTCTCATCCCCTTCTTTTGGTAGATCCTTCGATCTTCTAGTCAAAATATCTACTTTCCTTCCCTGCTTTCCTGGTCTGTATTGAATAATAAAGTTGAATCGAGATAGAAACTCCGCCCACCGAGTCTGACGTCGATTTAACAATTTAGTCGACATGAAATATTCCAGATTGCGATGATCCGTCAGAACCTTGACTTGGAACTGAGCCGTCTCCAGATGAGGCCTCCATTCCTCAAAGCAACGAATAATAGCCAACAATTCCTTATCGTAAATTTCATAGTTACATTCCGCCGGCGAGTGTGTTTTGGAGAAGAACGCCACTGGGTGTAAGATTTGTTCATTATCCCGTTGTGATAGAATCCCGGCTGACACATAATCCGAAGCATCTGTTTCCACAAGGAACTCTTTTTCTGGGTCAGGGTGCATCAGAATCGGGGCCGTAACAAAAGCCGTCTTGAGTTTCTGAAAGGCTTAGTCCACCTTCTGGGTCCACTCAAACCGCACATATTTTTTTGTCAGAGCAGTCAACGGCCAAGCCGCTCGAGAGTAGGCATAGATGAAGCGTCGGTAAAAATTAGCGAACCCCAGAAATTCCTGAACTTCCTTTACTGTTCTCGGTGCTTCCCAGTCCAGGATCGTCTGTACTTTGGCTGGAATCATTTTCATTCCTCCCGGAGTCAAGATCATTCCCAAATATTTGGTTTCTTGTACGCTGAATTCACACTTTTCGGGCTTGAGATGAACCTCATTGGCTTCCAAAGCCTCCAACACTTGTTGTACGTCCCGTTGATGTTGCTTCAATGTTTCCGAGTAGATGAGAATATGATCGAGATAGGCCGTAGCGCAGTGATCTAAAAAGGGACGTAGAATATCATTGATCCAACGTTGAAACGTAGCAGGGGCATTGGTTAGTCCGAATGGCATTACCAAATATTCCCAATGACCATAGCGTGTCCTAAAAGCGGTCTTCTACTCATCCCCCTCCTTGATCCTGATTTGATTATACCCCCAGCGCAAATCCAGTTTAGTGAAGTAGTTGGCTCTCGCCAGATTAGCCATGGTTTCTGGTGTGAGAGGAAGAGGATATCTGTCCTTGACTGTGATGGCATTGAGTTTCCGATAATCGACACAGAGGCGAAGAAAGCCATCCGCTTTTTTGACAAACAAGACCGGAGCGCCCGCCGGGGAGTTACTAGAGCGTAGAAACCCCTTTTTTAAGTTATCGGCTAAGTAATCTCTCAAAGCCTTCAACTCCTCTCTCGACATACTGTACATGGGACCAAAAGGCGGTACTGTTCCTTCCTGTAGTTTAATCTCATGGTCGTAGGAACGATGAGGGGGTAGCCTGAAAGCATTTCGTTCATCAAACAATTGTCGAAATCGTTGATAGTCTATGGGTATCGTTCCATCGGGATTGACTGGGGCCTCCAAGATCTTGTTAACAGCATACAGAATGGTGGAATAAATTTGAACCGTAGGATCCTGCGACAGTTTCTTAAACGACCGTGGAGTAATTGCCGAAATATGAGTAACTGGTCTTTCTGGCGGCGACGTAGAAATTCCTCGTGCAATGATTGCCTTGCCATTCGTTGAAGCGATGTTAAAACGCGAATCGGGCCTGAACTGAATTTCATTTTTCCGCTATCGATGATGGCCGTCTTCGCCGTCCACGGTATTCCCATGACCAATGGATAGTGCCCTAATTTTGTAACAAAGAACGGACATTCCTCCACATGTCCATTGATTTTCAACTCCACTATCACCTTCCTGGTCACCTTCCCTGATTTAATAGGCCTCCCATCAATTACATCAATCTCCCTCTCAGTCCTTAGCTTTTTCATTTTTAACTCATGACGGCGCACAAAGTCTTCATCTATGAATGCATATCCCGATGCTCCAGTATCAATTAAGGCATAGGTGGGTACAATAAATTTTTTATTTTGAGAAATGGAACAAACTACAATCAATTGATTCCCATCCATTTCCCCTTCTGATACTGAAAACGTAGAAATAGCAACCCTAGAAAAACTCCGTGAAGGTCCCTGGGCTATGCCGCTTAGGCCAGGGACAAATCTTTTAACTCCCCCTCTTCTGATACCAAATCTTCCTCTTGTTCCTTCTTCTCCTTTTTTGCTTCTAACAACGCTCCCCTCATCCTGGGTGGAGCCCTTCCTGAAGGCGAGTGAGGGCACTCCCTTACCAAATGTCCAACTCCTCCACAATAATAACAACGATTTTCAATGCGCCGGGCTTCCCTTTCCCTAGGGTCCGGTCGACGACGACTGTTCGATAGATCCATAGCAACGCGAGTATAGGAGGGTGGCTGCGGTCTGCGTTCGGTAGTGGTAGCGATGATGATGAGGATGGTGATCCCCGTACGACTGGGGCTGTTGCTGGTGCGACGGGAGGTCGAGGACCGAAGGAGCGAGGGGCAGGAGCACTTGGAATCTGAAACCGAAATCTCCCCATCCTAGCCTGTAGCGCTCTTTGCTTATTGTCCAGTCGTTGAAGAAGAAGTCCGCAGTCCTTGATGGTGTCCGGGGTCTCATTCTGTATCATTAACGCCATCAGATTTTGATTAAGGCCTTCCAAAAGACATTCAATCTTGGCAGCCTCGTTGAATTTAGAGTCAGCAGCATAGCGCTGGAACCCTGCGAAATATTCCGAGAAGGGACGTTGGCGCTGTCTGATTTCCCTCAAGTTGCGGGCAGCCATGGCAGCGTGATCAGGATCTCCAAAAGCATTGTTTAAAATTTCAAAAAACTCCGACATTGAATCCAAAGCAATCCCCTCATCCGAGATATAAGCGAGAAACTGATCCGCCACAGATCCTTCCAACCGAGAAATAGCGTAGGCAATTTGTTGAGCAGAGGTAGGAAATCGATCGAGATTAGCCGTGAACTTGATTTGGAGCTGTCTTTGGAACATCCTCAAGCTTTTCTGGTCTCCATAATACTTCTCTGGGTCGGGAAGTTTTTCAGACTTGGTTGGCCTGGTTAGGTCATCATGGAGCTCCCCGAGGTCTTGTTTGATTCCTTCTTGCAACTTCTTGATCTTAGCTCGTAGTCCCTGGGTTTCTTTATGGAACTCGGCTCGGGCTTGTTCGGTTTCGGTGTGGTGAGCTTTGAGGTCGATGACATACTGCCGGACCCCTCTGTAGGCCCGGAGGAGGAGCGCATATGCCTGTGTCGCCTCTTCCGTTGCTGCGGGGTCCACTTCAGGGTGAGTGACAAAGAAAGCCGTGAGGTCGTCGTGGAGCTTTTGATAGTCACCTCCATTGGTACCAGGGGAGGTCATGACAAACTATAGTGCGAGGAACTCGTGCTGTGTTGGTCGAGTAGAAGTGGTCTCGTTTTAGTGTGACGGAGTAGCTCAGATGAGAGAGAGACGACAATGATGACGCAGAAGGACTTGAGGAACACAGCCAACAACGAGGACACCGACGAAGACAGGGAGCTTGCTGGGCGGGCACAAGTACAGGCACCGGCCAAGGCAAAAGCAGAGGCAAAGCTTCGGGCAGGGGCAAGGACAAGGGCAGGAAGAGTGAGGATCAGATGGACCTTAACGAGAACGATGATGATATCGATGATAGATCCCGAAGCTAGGTTCTGGGATCTCAGAGACTATGATTTCAGAGATGGAAGTATATTCCTATGGAGAAGACAGAAAGACGAGACAGAGAGAAAAGAAAGAAAGAACTAAGGAAAAGACCCGCCCGCTCTATTTAACACATTCCTCCGCTAGTCTGCTATGACTCATATCTCCATCCATCGAATCCCATAGAAACCCATCGTAACCACACCTCGTATTCCTCCCCACCATCTGTGCCTATTTACATTACAAATCCATCACGCCATAGAACCTCCTGGAAACCTATGACGTCACCATCTCCCCACCTCCGTCCATCTTCGCTTAACAATTCCTTATCCGTCGCAACCCTCTCCTTCCTACCAAATTGTCGGAACCTGACGCCGCACGACGCCCGGACTTGATGAAACAATAGAGAAGACTAGTGGCGATACAGGTATTAATAAAGGATTATTTTTGAGGTCTGTTTTTGTCTCAGTGCATTTGCGCAATGTTGATCTGAATACTAATGCGTGCATGTGCAGTTTCCTTTTCTAAGCAAGGGAGCGAACCTATACCAAACAGAATATCCTATCAGCTTGGATGGCAGTAGGTATAGAGTCCTTCAATCCACGTTGAGTCCTGCAGCCAAAAGAAGCGAAAAAGCTCGGCATGCCCGTATTTGCTATGTCCGGTCTCACCACTCCCCGCACTACAAGAATGGCTAGATCAACAACCAAACAAGCACTTGCACTTATAAAGGGAGCCTCTAATAGTGCATGCAAATTGTATCAACTAGTTGCCTCTATTGACAAAGGCCTGCAAACAGTCATTACAGAAAAAGACCTAAGCGATCATTTCCATGAAAAATTCAGACAGTCAGTAGTCAAAAAGAATCAGATCAACTATAAAGATAGGAAAAGACTTAGTAAAGTAAGAGTTATAACTACACAAAAAGTTTTAAAGTTCAGAGAAGCAAGGGAGGCCGCTGATAGGGAGAGGGAAGCTAGGACCGCTGCTTCTAAAAAGAGGAAGGAAAAAGTAGCGGTCTCGGCGGTCTCAGCACACAGGGGACAGGCTAGAGGGAAAGGTAAAGTCAAGAAACCAGTTAATATAACTAGCGGGTTGGAGAGTGACTAGGAAGAGGAGGATGAGTAGTGTCTCAATTTAGAAATCTTGTTACCATGACATTAGCTCCCAGTCACAAAAGAGTTAATAGGACATGGGAAAGGCCAAAAAGAAATAGATATTAGATATTTATTGAATAGTATTAGTTTCTAGCTGAGTTTGGGATTTTTTCCTTTGGCCTCAATAGTTTTTTGTTCCATCCACTGCCCGTTTGTGCCTGAGCGGAATCCCTGTCATGAGCGGGTTCACCATACAATACGTTATCTGTGAAAACCGGTTCCTTACCAATTAACGTTTTTCTCTTTCAAATAGAGTAGTGATATCGTCACTCTCAACTAAACTGAATACTTTATATGTGCGCCATTGCCAGTGGGTACACTATTGATACCTATCGAGGTCGGTATGTGGCACTAATGCCCCGTCACGAACTCAGTTTGTAATAAACAGCAGGGTTTTTAACTGTCATCTTTCATGAACTAACTCTCACCATTCTGGATGTATGCAATCAACCCCAATATTGCCCTAATCCACCCCAAAATCCAGTTGATCCTACACTTGAAATTCTCACTAGTTCATGACCATGACATCTAGCTTTTTCGCAGCCCAGTTTTTGGGTAATTTGAACTGAAAAGGGGCAAATTCGTCTTCGTTAGCGGGTTTCGGTTTAGAGCGCGATTGGTATAGTTGAGGGTGGTGGCAGCGGTTGTGGTTGGCTGTTGGTGCGAGTGCCTGGGGGCTAGTAGTGGTGGTGCTGGCGAACATATTCCACTCAAGACGACCCAGTAGTCTCGTTCCCAGACCCCATCGGTATCTCTTGTTCAATACCGAAAGGGTCTGGTGCGCTTGCCCAAAAGGCTTGTACCAGTGCAGTCCCTTTTTTCGGGAATATTAGTGCTGTTGTCGTAGCCCAATTTACATACATGAAAATTAAGGCTTATTCTGACCCGATATCACAATTCATTCAGTGACCCACACAGGAAATGGAGAGTGTTGGAAGGATGTCAAAAATCTATAAAATCAGATTCTGGGTAGGTATGATGAAGATTTAAATCTCATGGGTTTTGAATATATTATCAGGTTGGAGAGTTATTATTAGCGATGCCATTTGCCTACTTACTTTTGTGTGTAAAAAGTCCCATGACCCTATTACCGTTAGGAATGTATC
This sequence comes from Morchella sp. 2016-72, assembly GCA_024713865.1. NCBI lineage: Eukaryota > Fungi > Ascomycota > Pezizomycetes > Pezizales > Morchellaceae > Morchella > Morchella sp. 2016-72. The sequence continues at coordinate 717,267 of JAMJEY010000019.1, forward strand.
ATATATGTACATGTATGTTAGTCTCGTACCCATCCTGGAGGCTGAAGCATTAACCCGGGTGGGGATGTATGCTTGAAGACATTTTGAGTCCCCAATATTGAGCATTGCACTGTCAAGGTATTCCTAATCCCATGTAGGCCTAAGTCCCTCTAATGCATGCTGCACAATGGTCTTGGGTGTTTTTACTTGGACTCCTTTACGGGCGGTAGCTAAAAGACTCTATTGGCAGTGGTAGCCAAGGGGGGAAGAACCAATGTCGCACCTCCTACTCCGGGTAGTACCGCATTAATTGAGAAAATCCGTTGCGCTGTAGCAAGGGTCATGTTACATACATGAGAGTCAAACATACATTAGCAGGCTGGGCAATATCAAAAGGTATGTTCCAATCTACAAACTACATGATATTTTTTAACAAACTGGTAGTGTAGCGGTTCTGGTTCTGAGTTTATATTATCTACAGGTCCTGGGTTCAAACCTTCCTGGAGTTAGCTTTTTCAGGGTGATTCCCAAGGTCTTAGATACTCTACAACTTCGGAATCATCACTACTTTCGGGAATCAGTGTGTTTTCCTCCTCTAAATGACCTAACGGAAGCTGATTCTGGAGTTGAATAAGAGGAACTCAATGGCAAAAGCCCTCGTTAAGCCGCCAGTCCCCAACTTCAATAGGCCCAAAGCCTTTGATGTTAAGCTCATTATCACGGCTTCCATCAACAAGGAGAGATAGGCCAATGTTCCGGAATGAATCAATAATGATTTGACGTTTATTGGTGCTGAGGTCCTCCCATGCTTGACCAACACATTTGGTTGTCAGAACCCGTCTCTCTCCAACAGTCCAAGAGTCTTCCTCAAGGATACCGGACCGTTGATCGATGGCTTCGGCTGTAAAATCGCGAAGGATACCTTGAAACTACTTGTTAATGGAAATGTCCAATAGCGGAATCATGTGAGGATGAGTGTATCTTTAAATGGCTTATTAATGGAAATATCTAATGGTTGAAGTAGGCTTGTATAACCCGGTGGGATTAGAGATGGAATAATATCGTTTTCATGGAGTTTTTCCAGGACAGCAGGGGTTTTATGAAACTCTGCCACATCTAGAGCGAAGAGACTAGGCCGGCCCTGTAGTGCAGGAATCAAGTACATATCAATATACTTGAGGAAAAGTTGTTCGTTGTTGTAAGCAGTAGGGTTGAATTCGACGATAACACGGCAATCATAGAGCTTTTTCTCTTCATCCATCCTACCAGTACCCTTCCCATGGAAAATAATAAGTGGTGGGATGCGGGAAACACCATCAGCAAAAACACAAAGAATAAGTGACGCTTGCCGCTTGTCCCAACCACTGCGACAAGATCTAGCCTAAACGGTTTTGAGTCCTTGGAAGCTATATGTACGGCCATCAAGGTATTCAAAAGGGATAGGAGTCTCATCTAAATTACAAATATTGCTTAAAAAATAGCGTCCAATATCTCTAGCAAGTACCGTTTCCATATAGAATTGGGGCTGTGAGTTCCGGCGATTATATTGTAACCATCGTATAACAAGTTGCACGTAGTCAGCTGGTACTTTTTGCGCTTTATTTGTCGTGAATCGGAGTGTTATATAATGTCGAGTGAGGAAACCGTGAAACCATCCTGCTGAGAAGCAGAATACCGATAGATCTAGGCGAGGATAACATTTAAGGAACAGTCGACGACAAGTACGACGAAACCAACCGCGTCGCACTGTTTTTCCTTCTTCTCTCCTTTTTGTGAAAGCATCCAATAGCTTTTCTTCTAATATTGGCCACCTACAGATGAACTGTTTGCGTATAAAGCGACTTCCAACAGGTGTATTTATGATTGCATCGCGTGTATTCCACCACACACCTATTGTACTCGCTGGTATCAGGAAGATCTTACTGGCTTCCACAATTTGAACTGGCCGAGTTGTCTCCCCATAATCACCTGTGTAGGCTACCCGATAATGGAATAAAAAGGTCAGAACCTCAATTTTCTTTTCCCTTGAATATGACCGCTTAACTCTCTGGACTGGTTTCACAACACGCAAGGCTCGCTCTTCAATTGACTTAGGTTTTGGACCGGGTTTTTTTCTGTCACTTGCATTCACCACTGAACTACAAGTTGAAAGACCGCCTTTGAGAGAAGTGCGACTGCTTGAAGTTTGAATGGTCATGATACTCTGATTGTAGCGAAAGTATTCACTAGTATCACAGCTTTATTTTGTCTCCATGAGGTTGAGAGTTCACAGCTGTCAGACATTCTCCTGCACCTCTTCTGCACCAATACCCCTGCTGCAGCGCAACGAATTTTCTCAATTAATGCGGTAGTGACCCTGTGTCCGCAACCACACAAGTGAAGGTGCGACCGTGCTTTTTTTTGTTTCTTTTCTTTTCTTTTTACAGATCCAGAATCATGCAAGATGCGAGATCAAAGATCACCGTGCATGGTGGACCCCGGTCGTACCAACCACTGGGGAAACCGAAAGGGTTGCATGCAAGATGCGAGCTCGGTGGTGCAAGATCCCATGGTCTCTGTATTGCTGATATAAATCCATAAACTAGCCTACATATACTCCTCAACAGGAACCGACATAACGAACGGGGCCGGAGACCGCAGGGTGAGTGCTGCTTTCTTATTCGTTGATCAATTGGGCCTCAATCACAACCTCCAAAACTAACCAGTGAGAGCACAGTATTCCAGCCCCGGCCCCGCTCGTTAAGTGTGGAGGAGGGCTCGGTAGCTGCCGAGGTGACATGTAGATCATCTAGCAGAGCCGCATCTTATTTTATCTCAACCTCACACGACCATCCAAGGATAGATATTAGCAACACCTTTCCCAGAACACTCCCCTGTATAAAATCTTATCCCTTATACTAAAATCCGTCAACTACTCTAAGTCTTGGATCTGATGGCTTCCTCGGCCCATCCTCGCGTGTGCGTTATCCCCCAGCTTTCAGCATCGGACGTCCGCAGTAAGCCCAGAATCCCTACAAAGCCTAAATCCACCACCTTTCGGCACCCAGGCTATCCCGATGGCCACGATGTCATGTTTAGTCTACAAGCCCTTGACCGTGCGATAGTTTTCAACCAACTACAATCCGATGAACCTGTTTGGGGCCTCCATCACAGGACCGCTGTCCAGGCTTGTTCAATTGTTGCCTGTAATGCGCCTGGTGTTTTGTCACCATGTAGGCTGCTAGTGGACGCCAATGTCCCGGCCCCTGCCACTGATATTTCACCTAACGACGTCCTGACAGCCCCCGCGTACTGGTTCTATCCCTCTGGTTGGAGGTTGGGCGATCTGCCGTATCCCCTGTGTCCAGACTTTGGAAATTGGCAGTTCCCACATACCGATATTCCGCCGGAATGGCTTGCTATGGAGGTAGGTTGAGTTGAATGATTTATGCTTCATCCGACACAGCACAGGCACAAGACTGACCCCCAAAGTAGCCGGATGAATTTGAGGGGAGTCCTCCCGTACCGTCGCAGTACTCTCGTGCCGTCAACGAGCGAGATCATTCATGCCGCATCTCGCGCTTTGTGGAAATAACACAAGTTGCCCATCTAGTCCCCAAAGACGAACGCGATTGGGTGCGCACTCTTACACAAATGCATCTTCACCGCTAACATCTCCACCCACTAACATCTTCATGTTTGATCGAAACGAAATGCACCTCTACAATCTCAACAGCGCCCTCACAACCCTTTACAAGACATCTGATATCCGCAACTGTCTCCGTCTGAGACAAGACCTCCGCATATTGTTTGACACGGGTGCCTTTGCGTTTGTCCCCAAGGAGGGTAAGATTGTTGTCCACTTTCTGACAAAGGGCCCCAACTACTGTGAGACATTTCACGACCGAGCTACAGAAACCCTCTCCGTGCATCCCGCGTTTCTTTACGCCCGCTTCGCGTGGGCCATCCTCCCTCACGCCACGAGTTTTACATCAAAGAAGAGCACCAGGATAACGGTGTTTAATGAAGAAACTGATAGGTGGGAGGTTACAACCGCTGGGGAATCTAAGAAATCAGTAGCGGCTGCATCCAAACGGCGCAAGCTTCAAGCCGGGGGGACAGCTGGACAAGAGGTGGTCGATGCGTCAACTGACGCCTTGGACCAGCAACCAGCACGATCCAAGGCTGATACATTCCACAAGATAGGTACGTTTACTGCAGGCCATTTTCTGCAGCTGCCGTCGGCGCTGACGGATGTCTCTAGTTTCCTCTAACCCAGCGTATGCATGGCATTATATCTACTGGCACCCAGAGACAGAACGGTTCGATAGGTTACGGGAAAAGGCTCTCCAGGAACGTGAACCGGAACTACACCGCATGGAAAAGGAGAGACAGCGTGATCTATTGGGCCGTGATGGAGCGCCGCTCCCGGATGAAGGGTGTTTCTCGTTCGATGATGATACCGAGGAGGAATTAGATTTTTAGGGTGAGTAGCATTACAGGTGGTAGCGGAAAGTTGTGTAATCGATCGACGCAAGTCGGTAGGGAAAGGCCCAAAGAGCCTTGGCGTAGAGAATAGGCGGCGTGGTATATGGGTCTGTACAGCTATGCCCGCGATGCCTGCCTTTTAAATAAGCTTTTAGACAGAACATTAATAAAACATCTTGTGCTTCATATTCAATCGGTGCGTATTATACAGCATTCCGTATATACAAAGGAGTAGTCTCGTTCCCAGGCCCGATTGGTATTTCTTTTGGTGGTGTGTATGTAAGTTTTGAGGGCAACAAATCACGTGGAGAATTATTGGTGGAGCGAGGGATAGTATATGATTTCGATACACGACTGAAAAATCTTAGGAAATGCTCTTTAGGAAGGAGCAGCTGCCTCGCTGTCTTGTAGGTTAAAGAGTGAGATGCCATGGGAGTGGAGCGGAGGAGGTTGTGGGGATTTTCGGGCATGCTGATTTGTTGGTTGATGAGGGTCGTCAAGGGACTGTAGACGGTGGCTGGGATGGTGGGGCGGGGGGTGAGAATGGTCAAGCACACAAGGCCCGTTGCCCCCGTTACTACATGTAGTAGCGAGTCTCGGCGTCGAGTGATACCAGGTGAAGCTCAGCTTAGCCCATGCAACCCGCGAACCCAATCAAATATCTCGCACCACTCCTTTTAACTCAGCTGCCACTACACAACGTCCACGAACTGTAACAAAAAGAAAAAGTTCCTATCTTCTACTCTACTGCCAACCAAATATTCATTCACCTGGAGCGGCTGTGCTTTGGGTGTGCCTTGGGTAAATGCACTCTTGGGCCGGATCAGGCCTCACCGGGCTTAGGGGAGTGGCACCTCCGAGAGTGACAACAATCTACAGCTGCTAACTGGTCTCAGCTGTCGCAACGTGAACAGTTGTAATTGCACCGTTTAATCCAGAAAAGAACGAGGCTTGGAGAAGAAGATCCGCGGGGATGCGGGGGAGGCTGATTAGTGGTGGTGGCGAGGGTTCTAGGTGCGCTTAAGCCTTTCCCTACGTCTCAGTAAACCGGGGGTCGGAAGTGTAACGCGATCTGTTTATGCACCACCCTCTCCAAGGCGTAAAGGTTATCGGGTAAAAAAAAAAAGCATTGTAAATTAGCACAACACCATAGGTACATACATAGCTCCCCCATGACCATCAATCTACCAGCCAAACAGTATAAACCCCCCAGGCACAAGAAAACTCATAACTAAGCTGTAGTTACATAGTAAAAGCAACATCAATAATAGCAATCGAAAGAAAAGCCGAGTCGAAGCTAGTAGATCATTATACTAGCTTACTCTATGTTGAAGAATTATAAGAAACAGACCGACCGCATCATGCAGATAAAGAAGGAAATAGACAAATAAATAAATAAGTATAGAAAGGGGAAAGTATAGCCCCAAGTATGTCAACATTCTGCAACGCAAGGAAGTTAAAGATAGAGGTAATCAGAGTAAATAAAACAAGTATATCTGTAGTCAAAACCGGTACCAACCAGTGTCATCCATCCTATCAAATACCCAACCTTCCTAACCACTCCACTGCAAACCCACTCTAACCCTCACCACAACCACACCTTAGTCCAACCCAACCTTCTCCAACCCCATGCCTCTCACATATGTCTCTGCCGTGCTCGTCGACAGCCACGACGCCTCACTCGCGTTCGTATCCACCCTCGTGACACCGCCATCGACCTCCGATTCTGACTTCCTCCTCGGCGGCGTCACCGGCCGCCCCTCCGCTATCTTCCCAGCTGGCGCCGACACTGAGCGGAAGATCTGTGGGCGCGGGATTGAGCGCCCGATGGTGCGCTGGCCGGCGTAGATCACGAGCGGGAGGGAGATGCAGGCTAGGATAATCCCGAGGACGGGGAGAACCATTGCTGCTGCTGCGTGGGTTGTTAGAAGCTGTGGCCGGGGGGGGGGGGGGAAGAGGTGGGGGGGTTTATTACTTTGTAGAGTATACCGGTAGAGCTTTCTGGTGGAAGGATGCTATACTAATAGTCTAGTTGTGTAGGGGAGTTCTGACTGACTTTGCTTTGTAGGTTGTAAGAACTCGATCGACCGGAGGTGTAGTGTGAGTATCACAGCCGTAAAAGCTTGGATTAAAGGTGATCTCTGTTCTTGTTCTTGTTCTTGTTCGCAGTACTTTCAGCTCAGGCGCAGGCACAGCTAAATAGATAGATACATGTAACTAGGTAGAAGAAAGGAAAAGAAAGCCAGGCAGGCTAGGCAGCTTATATACTGCCTCATTCGAGTCACACCCTCCCTCTCCCAGCAGATAAATACATTTTAATAATCAACTAGTATAGCATACATGTAGCAGTAGTTGTGACTAACATTCCAGGTGTGCGCAGCGCCGAGGTCATGATCATGGGGAAACCCTCTTGGTTTGTGGGCGTTTACTATGCAATAGGTACAGCTAGCTAGTGCTGATCACCTGCAGGTACATACATACTCCCCTCAATCATCCACATCCATCCACCCACCCATCCATTCAGCTAACTAGATTGCTAGAGAAATGATGACCTGTAGCAGTTGCAGCCCGAGGGATTTGGGGGGGGGGGGGGTTGGATTTTGGATTCGGATTGCAGCGGGCGCAGGTACGGTATCACCTTCTACCCCTACACGATAGGAGTACTTCTAGAAGATTGAAGATTCAGGCAGGGATTTAGGGAGGTGTTCAGGGCTGTGTGTGTGCCTTGCAGAAGATACATGTAGTGGTAGGTGAAATGGTGTTGTCTCAAATAAAAAAGCAAGGGTGGATGGGTAGATAAATGGAAATGTAACTACACCTGGTACAGTGAAATACATGTAGGTGTGTCTATCTTAAAGAAAAGAAATAGCACGCAGGGTATACATGTAGGAGCCTCGTACACGTACTCATCCATCTACCCAGAATATAGAATTATCACCTGATAAAAGCGCTTCTTCCTCTTATTTCGGGTAGGTGACCCCCCCTAGGGATTGGAGCCCCAGCCTGAGGCCCGCAAACAGTTAAAAAAAAGCCGGACATGTATCGATATCGAAATCCACCACTCCACTCTATAATTCGCACATGCATGCGGAGGGGAGAAGGACTACATGTAGTGAGGAAAAGATTTGTAGAGCTGCCCGTCTGACAAGGTTGAGTGATTTGATAGATCTCGACAATATCCCCGAAATTTCCTCGTAAGGGGAATTACATATGTACTTAATTACTTCATGCAAGAGGGACCTTCTAGAATACCTGTTGTATACATGTACTTACTGTAGGTGTAAGTACATGTAGTTTTTAATTTTATTTTTATTTATGTTTTTATTTATAAGATGTATTTACACTGTAATCGCCTCATCTCTAGCTTCTCTGTGACTCAAAAAACCAAAATTAAATGTACTTTATAAAGAAAAAAGAAATTAGTCAACAAGCAAGAATAGAACCATCCTCATCATCCCTTGCTGCCATGACGACAGTCAGTCAGTCAGTCAGTCGGTTGGTCGGTCACGACGTCAATCGTTCCATTAGTCAGTCCAGTCACCCCCCCCCCCCCCACTTGGTCCCTCAGCCCTGCCAAGCTATGACAGCCGATCTGCAGCGGCTCTCCCCACCCCGGTCCAAACCTCCTCCTCCTCCTCCTCCTCCTCCTCCTCCTCCCCTTCTATAGATCCTCAATCCCGCATCACCCACCCACCCACACACAAAGTCTACCACCACAATGCCACTTACAATAATCCGCGCCGCCCCCGACCCGAGCAAATACACTCCGCTCTCAACGCACCAGTCAGCAACACCTGCCTCCTTCACCACCCCTGTGCTACACTTCCGCAGCACCAGCAGCATCGTTCTCGCACCCTCGCAAGCAGGTCTTCTCCCAGTCTTCGGTGACCATAAAGATAACACCGACCCTGAGGTTGCCATCCCCGGAATTGACATCTGGGTCACCTCCGAGTGAGCACACCCACCCGCCACCCGCTAACCTCCAACCCCATATCTCTACAAAACTAACCTCCACATCCTACAGGAACCTAATTCTCTACAACCCCACCCTCACCACCGGCGTCGAGCTTCCCTACACCACCGTCACCCTACACGCAATCCAAGGCAAGGGCATCTACATGCAGCTGTCGCTCTCGCCCGCCGCCGCACAGACGAGCAACAACGAGGGCTTCGACGACGACGACATGGTGGAGCTGACGGCGCTGCCCGAGTCCGAGGACCATGTTGAGCCATTCTTCAAGGCCCTGAGCGACTGCGCGAACCTTAACCCGGATCCCGATCAGGATAGTGATGAGGATGGCGAGGGCCAGGTGCTGTTTGAAGGTGGTGTGAGCACGCTTGGGGGGTTCGCAGGATTCCCGGGGGAGGGTGGGTGGATCACGGCGGAGAATGTGGACCAGTTCCACTTTGAGGGTGTGGAGGGGGAAGAGGAAGGGGAAGAGGGAGGTAGGATTTTAGGGCCTGGGGCGGGGACGGTAAGGGGAAGGGAGGACGGTAATGGGGAGGAGACGGTGGTGGAGGGTGGGGAGGAGACTAAGTGGAGGAGGACGGAATAGAGAGATATGTATCATAATTAGGTACGTCTTCTCTTTCCGCGAATAAATATTAGAGTGTAGGTTTCGGCTATCTTGAGATTGTGTGCTTGGTGTCTTAGCCTAACAGTCTAATTGATTTACTCTAAGGATAGCGGGAATTCCGTAGAAAGCCTAAAAGAATCAATCAAGGAACAAACAGAACGAATGAATAAATAAACAAACAAATAAGGGCCCATTCAGCGGAAAAAACTGAGTTTTCTCCACCTATAACCTAACAACCTTTCCGCCCCTCTCCTCTATTCACGCCTTTTGTGCCTTCTATATAAGAGTAACCACGCTGCCCTTACTCTTTCAATAGTCTATTAGTAAAGCCGCGTTAAATTTACTTCTCTTAAGAGAGTCAGCATCCTATTAATAGACTAAGGGGCAAGTGTCCTAACTTTCGGTCACAGGCGTGCCCCTTTGTCATTGGCTCTTACAATCAGGAGTGATAATTGATGACTGTCGTTTCAATCGACAGCACTTATATAACCACTAGTACTGTAATCCGGTAAAAGCAACTGTTACGAAGTAGCCAAAACTACGAGAGGCGAGGAGTTACGGGTAAATGGTGTAGCAACTACGAAGGGAGTTCGGGGAGGCGTGAGAGACAAGAGGCCGGCTGGGTTACTTCTACTTGCCGAATTTTCGGGTTTACGACGGTTGCCACCCAACTTTTGGTTATATCTCTTTGGCAAGTAGACTCCTCCTCACTCAAAATACTTGACCGCCCCTTTGACTTTTTATACAGAGAATCAAGATTTTCCGGGTCAAGTAACATCGGTAAAGTAATTTCTTTCCCTTCCCTCAAATTTTCCTTAGCTCAAGCTTCTGCATGTCTGTACACTCCAGAGGATTAAGGTTTAGAGTTTTCGCAATATCAGGGTATTTTCCTCCATTATAGTGTAAGTGTAACGGAGTAGCTAGAAACGCAATATGACAGAGGACAATGATGATGTAGACCAGATCAAAGGACACATCTAGGATTAATGGAAGTGTAAGGCAACAGTGAAAGCAAATCCATAGAAAAGAATAAGAACAAAGCAGGGAAAGCGAGGATTAGGTATGAACTCTGGGCAAGGAGAGGAAGAATCTAAAGGTCACCTTATGTGAAGACGAGTTTGGAGACAAGGTAGCTATGGCTATAAATAGGAGTATATTTTTATATATTGAGAAAACAGGAAAACTATACAGAGAAAAAAACAAAAAAAAATAAAAGGAAAAGTCTACACTTGTTATTTAACATCTTTTTCCACCAGTTCACTATGACTTATATTTCTGCCCATAGAATTCCATTGAAACCTATTATCACCCCAACCGGTATTTCTCTCCAATATACTTCATATTTATATTACAAATCCATCATTCAACCGAACTTTATAGAATTTAATGATGACAGCCTCACCTCATTTCCTATTATGCTCACTTAGCATAACTCCATTGTTCACGACAGCATTTTGAATACCAAACTATCAACACTGATGTTAAGATGCCGGAATAATGACTTCTCTTGTTGTGGGAGGACATATTGGTCTTGAGAATAATGAAGCTCTTATTACCATTTTGGAAACTGCCTTTGAGATCCTAATGGTATTACTACTATTGTATCCTAGCGTTTTGGCATTGGTCTCAAGAGTTCGGTAGTGGAGATGCGGTCATCAGCAAAACTTGATTTGTCTCCTGAAGTCTCCTGAGTCTCAGGAGACCCAAAATGTATCCAGGAGTGTCAGGAGACTCTCCTGAGACTTGGGAGACTGTTGGGAGACTGCAGTCAGAAGTTGAGTTTGCTGATAGTTGCGATGAAAGAAGCAATGTTAAGCGAGGAAAGAAGGAGATGATGTAAGAATGTCGTCACGAGTTTCCATAAGATTCGATGGCGTGATGTATTTGTAAGATAACTGGAAAAGATTGTGGAAAGGATTATGCGGTATGGTTGCCATCGGTTTCTATAGACTTCCATAGATGATGGAATGAATTATAACGGACTGTTGGAGGAGGGTGTTAAATAGGGTGGAAAGACTTTTCCTTTTGTTCCTTCTTTCTTTTCTCTCTGTTTCGTCTTACTGTTATCTCCGTACATAGGAATATACTCCTCATCAGCAAACTCAATTTCTGACTGCAGTCTCCCAACAGTCTTCCAAGTCTCCTGAGAGTCTCCTGATACTCCTGGATGCATTTTGAGTCTCCTGAGGCTCAGGAGACTTCAGGAGACAAATCAAGTCTTGCTGATGCTATCTCCCAAAAAGCTATAGCCTACAGTATCCTAGAATCTGGCTTCAGGATCTGTCATAGTCTTTATCATCATTCTTGTTGAGGTCCATTGTGACAGAGTGACTCGAAGACGGAGAGAAAGACGATGATGATGATGCAAGAGGACTCGAGGAACACAGTCGGGCAACGAGGACACCGACGAAGACACAGATGCCGTCGAGCGGGCACAAGCACAGGCACCAGCGAATGCAAAGGCAGAGGCAAAGATCAGGACAAGAACAAGAACACGGGACAGGGAAAGTGAGGACTGGATGGACCTCAACGAGAACGATGATGATAGCTATGATAGATCCCGAAGTCAGGTTCTGGAATCTCAGAGACTATAACTAGAGAATACATCAGTAAACTCAACTTCTGACTGCAGTCTCCCAACAGTCTCCCAAGCCTCAGGAGAGTCTCCTGACACAACTGGATACATTTTGGGTCTCCTGAGGCTCAGGAGACCTCAGGAGACAAATCAAGTCTTGCTGATGTAGGTGAGCCATTCCCAATATGCTGCGAATATTCACTACCCATACTTTATTTCTTGAGCGTCTGGAGACTTTTGGCAGGCCATGAGGGCTATCGGGAGTCCCAGAGTTCTTTGCTTCCAAAAGCTCTACTACACACAGTCTATGAGATCGCCCTCTATTATCACGAAGCTTGATTATAGCCTCTAGCCTACCCGGAAGACGTCCTCTGAGCACTCCCTAGTGCTCTTCTGATGATACCGCAACCCAAATCCAATCGTTCCTTACTCTCCGCTTTCTGAATTCTACATCTCCTGTACAGCGAAGATGATGAAACTCATATACTTCTAGTCTTTGGAAAATAGGTATAGGCACCCGCAGACATCTAAACCTTTCCACACAGTACTCACTAATGCTCTTCCAGCTTTCAGCAAAGCTCTCAAGGCATCCCGTATCTGCTGCATATTCTCTCACAAGCCTAACCAGTGTCATTCTATTCATTCTAAGCCCATCCGCGATATTATATAGTCGTTTTGATTCTCGCAATGGATTGCGGAGCTTCCATAATGGGAGTCGAGCATTGATAACAGGACGTTCGCTAGGTAACCTTTTCCGCTCCTCGGTCTCGAGTATCTCAAGTAACTCCCGTAGGTTGTCGTGATGTCTCCAGAGGCTTTCATCACTACAGGAGAGCTTGAGAGAGTTGGCTTAATCATCAGTAGTCTCCGGAGATATCAAGAAGGTTTGGCGAGCCCTCAGGAGAGCCCAGGAGATTGGCAGGGATTACAGGAGAGCTTGTGAGGTTTGACTTAATCACCAGTAGTCTCCGGAGATACTAGGAGGGCCTGGGGAGCCCTCTAAGCCTTCTTCAAGTCTCGGGAGGCTCCCGCAAAGGCTCAGGAGGCCCTCGTATGGGCGGGTAAGCCCCTAGAGATTGAAAGTTTGATGGGTGTCTCCGAAGGTCTCCTACATCTCCCGGGCCTCCGGTAGGGTTTAATAGGCTTGCTGATGGTAACGGGTTAGGAAGGTCATCGGGTAATAGAATATAAGCACTAGGGAAGTTTGAGTAGCAATGGGATAGAGGTGGCGGTGTTGGGAATAGTATGGGTGGCACAGAGCTCTGCTGGTTTCTATGCAATTTTATGGTATGGGTTATCGATGGAGGAAACAACTGTATATATGGAGCTCGTTCTTTCCTATATCTTCGTCTCTCTAAGCAATGTCGTTTTTCTTTTAAGAATCAATATTTTTGGCTTTGGCTTTCTGTCTTGACCTCACTTCTGAACCTGAACCTAAACTCATTTGACCATAAAGTGTATCCTGGATTGACTCTATCTTCGTCTCTGTCCTTGTCCGAACCCTGTATTTGTTCATACCTTATCTCTTTCTCCCTTGAACCCAACCCCACCCTGTTAGATAGCCCTATTCATCACCATCAATTCTATAAAAACCACTTAGTAATCAAACAGTACAACCATCTCTACCATAGAACACCTCAAACCCCATCCGCCATTGTACACACAATAGCCTCTAATAAGGAATACAAGCACAAAGCCACACCAGAGCGTATCTGTGACGGACTAACCTTATCAGCAAGACTTGATTTGTCTCCTGAGGTCTCCCGAGCCTCAGGAGACTCAAAATGTATCCAGGAGTGTCAGGAGACTCTCCTGAGGCTTGAGAGACTGTTGAGAGACTGCAGTCAGAAGTTGAGTTTGCTGATGCAAATGAAGTCTTGCTGATGTAGAAGTATATTCCTATGTACTGAGATAACAGGAAGACAAGACAGAGAGAAAAGAAAGAAACAACTAAAGGAAAAGTCCCCCTGCTCTATTTAACAGGCTTCTCTGCTAGTCCGCTATGATTCACATCTTCATCCGTAGAAACCCATAGAAGTCCTTCGTAACCACACCTCGTATTCCTTCCCACCATCTCTTCTATTTACATTACAAATCCATCACGCTATCGAACCTCCCAGAATCTAATGACGACACTATCACCTTACCTCTGCTCATCCTCGCTTAACATCGCTCCTTCCGTCGCAACCCTATTTCCGCTACTGTACTCTCGGGACCGATGCCAAGATGCCAGGACATCCATCTAGTCCTCACTCTCTCTGCCTCTCATCTCTTTTGCCTTTGCCCTTCCCTTTACTCTTGACGGTACCTGTGCATCAGCAAACCCAACTTCTGACTGCAGTCTCCCAACAGTCTCCCAAGTCTCAGGAGAGTCTCCTGACACTTCTGGATACGTTTTGGGTCTCCTGAGGCTCAGGAGACCTCAGGAGACAAATCAAGTCTTGCTGATGTGCTTGTGCCCGCCTGAGATATCTTCTGTCTTCGTCGGTGTCCTCGTTGTTCTTGCTGTATTCCTCGAGTCCTTCTGCATCATCATTGTCATCTTCCGCTTTGCCTCGCACTACTCCGTCACAGTTCAGGAGACCCCAGGGGACAAATCAAGTCTTGTTGATGTTGATGGTCAAACTGTCCCGGCGTCTTGGCATCGGTTCCAACAGGTCGGTAGGAGGAAGAGCGTTACGTCGAAGGAGGGATTGTTAAGCGAGAATGGACGGAGGTGGGGAGATGATGACGTCATTAGATTCCAGGAGGTTCTATGGCGTGATGGATTTGTAATATAATTAGAGGAGAGGGTGGGAAGGAATACGAGGAGTGGTTACGGTGGGTTTCCATGGGATTCTGTGAATGGAAGTGTGAGTCATAATGGACTGGTGGAGGAATGTGTTAAATAGAGCGGGCGGATCTTTTCTTTAATTCTTTCTTTCTTTTCTCTCTGTCTCGTCTTCCTGTTATCTCAATACATAGGAATACACTCCTATCCTCTCGTCACAGTTTCGGAGATCCTAGAATCTAGTTTCGGGATCTATCATAGCTACCATCATCGTTCTCGTTGAGGTCCATCCGATCCTTACTCTCCCTGCTCTTGTGCTTGTTCCTGCCCGGAGTTTTGCCTCTGCCTTTGCCTTTGCCGGTGCCTGTGCTTGTGCCCGCCCCGAGGCCTCTCTATCTTCGTCGGTGTCCTCGTTGTCTGGCTGTGTTCTTCGAGTCCTTCTGCGTCATCATTGTCGTCTCCTTGTGCCCGGGTTACTCCGTTACACAAACCTACACAGAGAAAGGAAGCAAATCTGTACAGGTTAAAACTTCACGAAGTGGTTGGGACAAACGGCAAGCGGCGCTTTTATATCCCGGCGTCTCAGCATCGGTCCTGGGAGTTCCGTAGCAGAAACAGGTTTGCGGCGGAAGGAGTAATGTTAGGCAAGGATGGGCAGAGATGGGATGATGGTGACGTCATTGGATTCTGGAAGGTTTGATGGCGTGATGGATTTGTAATGAGAATAGAAAAGATGGTGTGGAGGAATACGAGGTGTAGTTATGGCAGGGTTCTATGGATTTCTACGAAGGAAGGTGTGAGTCATAGCGGACTGGCGGAGGAATGTGTTAAATAGAGCGGGGGGATCTTCTCTTTAGTTCTTTCGTTCTTCTCTTTCTGTCTCGTCTTCCTGTTATCTCGCTATATAGAAATATACTCCGATTCTCTAAGCCATAGTCCCCAAAATCCCAGAACTAGACTTCGGATCTATCATTGTTATCATCATCGTTCTCGTCGAGGTCAATCTGGTCCTCACTTTCTCAGTCTCTTGTCTTTCTCGTGCTGGCCCTTGCCCTTGCCTTTGCCTTCGCTTGTGCCTGTGCTTGTGCCTGCCTATTAGAAAATCTGTCTTCGTCGGTGTCCTTATTGTCAGCTGTGTTCCTCGAGTCCTTCTGTGTCATCATTGTCGTCTTCTTCTCGTCCAGGCTATTCCGTCACATTTTACTTGCTATTTTTGCCAATGGAGAACCCCATGTACGCCCGTTGGTTTTGTTTGAAGGTGCTGAGAGTTATGACGAAGGAAAATCTCTTCACCTATCTAGGCAACGGGAGGAGGAAATGTCCAAATACGATCAACGGGTAGTTGTAAAATGGAATAAAAAAGGTTATGAAAATGAGAATATTCTATACGAATGGATAACGGAAATGCTTGCACCAGCTTTACCAGAAGGTCCCCGACTTCTTGCATTAGATGTTGCAAAATTCCATAAAACTGAAAGAGTTCTCAATCTCCTTCGTTTATAGAATATAACACCTTCGATGATTCCACCCGGATGCACTAGTCTTTTGCAACCACTTGACATAGCAGTCAATAAGCCACTTAAGGACTTGACACGAGATTTATTAGATGATGCTCTGGATTTGTATCGAAAACAGCAAGGCATAGATTTACGTGACACATTTGGTATCACTGCTGTCGCTAAACGGAGAATTTTAATTACTAAATGTGTTGGGAAGGCATGGGAGACATTCCGCCGAGAGAAGAAAAATCTTATTGTAGAAACCTTCCGAAAGGTTGGTTTATCCCTTCCAATCGATGGATCGTGTGATGATGAACTATCTATCAAAGGATTAAACAAAGCCGATTTGGTAATAGGTGATTGGAGAAACACAGGTAGTCAGGATTTAGA
Source organism: Morchella sp. 2016-72 (assembly GCA_024713865.1). Classification (NCBI taxonomy): domain Eukaryota; kingdom Fungi; phylum Ascomycota; class Pezizomycetes; order Pezizales; family Morchellaceae; genus Morchella; species Morchella sp. 2016-72. Next base: position 733,524 of record JAMJEY010000019.1, read on the forward strand.
ATGCGAAATAGGAATGACAGAGGATGACAATGAAGCAGTAGATTTTGTAAATAGATTTTAGAAAACAGCGGGTCACTCCTATATTCGCCACCACATTTTGTCATGCACTGGCGATCATTTTTTGCCACATCTTATTTTGACCTCTTTTTGGCCTTCTCGCTCTCGCCAGTTAATGCGGTAGTAGATTATACAAACCTGGCTCTTAGAAATTCCTCCAGTCGTGTGTAACACGAGGTATCCGGCCAAAATGTCCCTCTGTACTCCAGGTAGCATTGCGACATGCTATCGTACCCCGCTTTCTCATTCAGGCAGACACCCTTCTTTCCTACCGTCCCGTCATGCATCATGCGTAGGATAGATAAATGGGCGTGCTTCTCTAAGAGAGGCCTCCGCATGTTTGGTAAGGCCTATGCCATCGACTCCTCACCAAGTGCTCCTAGGCTCCTCATAACCTACCGCGATCTCTAAAACAGTTGCCAAGTGCTCCTAGGCTCCTCATAACCTACCGCGATCTCTAAAACAGTTGCCAACCGCCATGGATAGTGAGTCTGCACTCCCAATGTCATTAGTCCCAGTTTTATGTTAACTGAGTCCTAGGAATAGGTAGCAAGGGTATTCCGCACACGCAGGCAAAAGGGAAAAAAAAAGCGCCAAGATCTCGAAATTCGATTTATCCATACCTGGCGTCACCGCCAGTCAGCACCAGAGAGTATGACGATATGGGGAGCGTCATAGCCGTCCTACAAGAAAAGTATAACTTCCCAGCACCCTCGGAGGAAACGAGGGAGCTTCCCTATGTGGAAAAGTTGAGGAGACTTGTAGAATTGGGTCCGCATGGGGTAAAAGATGCTTTGGATACTCTCGAAGCCGTATCAAACGAGTCAGGGAAAAGATGGTCAGGCAGAGATGGAACACGAAGGCTGCTAGCAGAGTTTGATAATATATTGGAGCTTGAGTTATCTACGTCCATTGAGTTTTTGAGTGATAGGGATATATCGCTGCTGCCGCTGGTGGGATGGAGTGGGTGTCTGACAGGCAGCAGGCAAAAGAACTGTCGACGAACGCCGCTGTCGCCCGCTGAGGATGTGTACGAGGGTTATGAGAGAACGATAATTGACACAGATTCGGATGATGAATCGTTTCATTCTTGCTCCACAACGCCACCACCATCAAAGCATACTCAAAAGAGACCCGCGCTAAATACTAGCTTATCCTCCTCTTCCACATCCTCCACTCTCCCCTTCACTTCGCCCTCGATCCTAGAACTAAATCAGCGCGGCAATGGAAGTACCATCCAAGCTTCTCAAAGATCCCACCGAACGGAAAATATATATCCTGTTCTCAAGACCCCCCAGAAAACACCACATCTCCGCCAATCGGGATCTGGAGAGGATGGGCACAGGTTACAGCAGCTATCTAAACAATCCACCAAAATGGTGCCTGGAACAGACCGGAGCTTCCACGCACCAGAAAGCCCAGGCAAAATGGGGGAGGACTATAGCCCCCCTAAAGGTTTTGAAGCCTTTGAGGATTCTCAAAATGCGGGGTGCAGTACTAACAAATCGGAAACTCGGCCTCCATGTGATCTATCCGTGATCTTAGGGCAGGCTGGCAGGAATGGGGGTCTGGATAGTGGAGGAGCAGACATCGATTATGAGATTGATGAAGCTATTCTTCAGAAGCAGGCGGATGAATCAAGGGAAGGCTCCTACCCATACTTGCCAATGAAAGCTTCGATTGATGAGGGTGAAGCAGGAGCCTATAATGCTGTTATTGGGCAGCAGGAGGGGGAGGGGGCTCCTTCTGTAGAGTCCATGGGGGATTTCAATGATAATGATGATGACGAAGACCTATATGGGACAATAGATATTCACGAGGTTGAGAGTAAGTCCACCCCATGCCAAATACCTTCAAAGGAAACATTCGTACACATGTTTTATTTATTTGTACGATCTTCCGCCCCCCAAGTATATTTTTGGCATCATTTTGATAAAATATACCCTCTAGTTGGACTTATGTGAGATTTCTTCTAATATTGAATCTTTCAATAGACCTTCCTGCTTTGAGTCCCGCGGCACACCCCTTACCATCCCATCATTTCGCTGTACAGTACGAAGCCACCCGGGTAGCTCTGGCCCGGAAAATTCAACCGGACAATGCCATCATTTGCAGCTATCTCAACGAATATTGCGATGACATCTTCAGCGCAGAGGAGTACTGTGACAAGTGGGAGATCTTGACTCGGTTCCACCCGGGCGCAAAGAATCTAGGACGGACCAGCGAAGCTATTTGGACTAGTCTGAAGTCTGAATCTGGATGGTCTGATAATGTTTACCTGGCTGGATCGGTCAAGTTTGGCCGACCAAAACCAGGATTGGAGTCTAAGATCCCTTTGGAAATTACACTAAACCCGTTGCAAAAGACCCGAGGAAATCGATTTTTCAATAGATTTGGATCTGATAGATTTCTGACTCTTGAACTCCCCTCCTTTCAAGGGCTCTCAGGAGTCGATGCTGAAAAGGGGCGCAGTCAGATTATTGCATGGCTTGCGGAGGAAGAGTTAAAACTATTGAATCGAACGTGGAAGGTTTTTTACATCAAGAATGGTCGCAATAATAGGGGCAAAAACGAAACTGAGTCTTCCAATCAAGCTATCTTTTTCGCCATAGAGGGTGTTGGGATTGGGGAAGGGCTCGGTGAGGAGGAGTTACAGGTATTGGGATTTAAGGATGATAAGAGGAAGCTGAGGCATGAAATGAGCGCCCAAGAATTACTGGGGTGGCACATACCCCTTGAAGTAAATATGGACGAGAAAGTTTCGAAGATTTGGTCGAGGATAAGTTTAGGTTAGTACTATGTCTAGACCTGTTGATATCATACTGAAATTTTTAAGGATTCTCTGATGGGACCCCTACCGTGACCGTCAATCCCTCATTGATTGAGTTTGTCAGGGATTTCAAATCACCTATCAATATGGTGATGGATGACGGCTGTTCTGTTATCTCTCCAGCGCTAATGGGGATGGTTCGCCAGAAGCTTGGTGCTGACCTAACACCAACGGCTGTCCAAGCGCGTATAGGTGGCGCCAAAGGTGTATGGATGGTGGATCCTGACGGTGATTGGGACTCAAATGAGCTCTATATCAAAATTACGGATTCACAATTGAAGTACAAGGGATTTGACAATGATGAAGACTGGGCAAGGTTGACCTTGGATGTCCTTGATTCATCGCACGACCCAATGCCATCGAGGGTCAACACCCAATTGATCCCGATTCTTGTTAATCGCGGCGTGCCATTTTCGGTAATGAAAGAGGTTCTGGAAGAACATTTGGAGGGGGACCTGAAGGAACTCTTCCAGATAATCGATGAGCCCATCTCTTTACGAAAGTGGTTGTACGACCGCGGAGGGCTGGCAAGAGAACGGGCTCGTTCGAGAAATATGGTAACCTGTGGCTCTCTCCCAGAGAGTTTGGAGGAGAGAGCCATACTTATGCTTGAAGTAAGACCGAATTCTCCCATATAGCTGTATTTGAGATTAATAGCTTTTATAGAGTGGGTTTTCGGTACGTGGGTGCGAGATGCTATGGTTTATTGTCCTATTTATCATCAAACAGTACCTGGATGACCTGAAGAGCAAACTGCGTATCAGAGTTTCCCATTCCACGCGGCTATTTTGTGTGGCAGACCCAACGTGCACATTGGAGGAGGGTGAGGTATCCCTAAGGTTTTCCAATGGGATTCTAGACCCAAAAACTATGAGACGGAGGACTATCATACTTGGTGATATACTTGTAGCGCGAAATCCAGCTCATCTACCTTCAGATATACAGAAAGTGAGCATTCTAGACCCTAGACAAAATATCACCAATCTAATCGAGGAACTGTAGGTCAAAGCAGTCGATGTTCTGGACTATCACTCTCCGAAGATGAGAAACTTACAAGATGTTATCGTCTTTTCTGCTAAGGGCGATACGAGTCTTGCATCTTTACTTTCGGGGGGAGATTATGATGGTGATAAAGTGAGGACTTTTGTTCTAATTTTATTGTGTCACACCGCTAATCCTTGTATGCTCATGGTAACCAGCCTTGGGTTTGTTGGGATGAGCGCATAGTAGGGCCCTTTAAAAACGGCGACAGAGTCTCCGACCAGGATCGTGAGCTCATCCTTGAGGGTGATTTTGAAAAGTCAAGTCAAAGGATGGCAGACCTAGAGCCACACGTACCTGGCTTTTTTAACCGCTTCCTGACGGTTGGGATAGCCAACTCTCTCGAGCAGAGCTTCCTGGGGCTTTGCACCAGTGCATGGGAGAGGATTTGCTACCGGAATGATATTTCCGACCCCGGTGCCATCAGATTGGCAATAATGTGCTCCTTCCTGGTGGATGCACCAAAACAGGGACTATCTATCCGTGCCACAACAAAAGAGGAAATAAAAAAACTCTTGAAACTTCCACGCCCTGCTTGGAAAGACCCTAAAAATTGTGAAGGTCGTTTGGAAACTAGTACGAACGTGATTGATCAATTACACTTCGTTGCTGAGCAGAAAGTGGAGGAAATGAAAATTGCCCTAAACGATCTTAAGAGGCCTGTTTATGACCCGATGCCAGCGAAACTCTATCACGAAGTGGTGAATCTAGCGGATGCGGAGACAGGGAGGCCACTAAGGAAAGTACTTGAGCATCTCTTGTTAGAGTTGGATGGGGTGCATGAGTTATGGAAGAAATTATCAAGGCCTGGTAAAAGTAGAAAGTTTAATAGTGCAGCGATTTCAAGTTGTTACAGTAAGTTCAGGAAGATAATGCCTCCAGAGGATTTACTCAAGGACCCTGTCATCAGTTGTTTGGTGCTGGGCGCAGATTCCCATTTTTCGTCCTGGAGTCTACTCAGAGCTTCCACAGCATGGTATAAGTGGCATCTTATAGCTCATGTTTTTTTGTGGGATATGGCAGGCCGTGAGATTTGTTTTATCAAATCCCAGGCAGCGGGAAGAGGGTCTGAATTTGGTCCACGGGCTATGATTGAAGAAATGTATATACCCCTGAAGACAATGTGGGGGTATGAGGGGACAAAAAAAAAAAACCTAGCTGTGGGTGAGGGGGATGATGATGATGAATAGGATGGATTGTAACGACTAATCTTAATTAATTCTGTAAGTTTTCCTCTTACCTCACACTGAATATGAATACAAATCAATTAACAGTCATCAGATACAGCGCCATGATTCTATGAACCCCCCATTGAATGGCCTTTCCACACAACAAAAAAAAAACGGGTTGTAATCTCATAGTCCCAAAACCTTCCTAGCGCATTGTCTAACGCGCCTGCCATATTCCTGTTTGTTATCCCTCCAAATCTTTGAGGCATCGATATTCGCCCCACTCTCATCATTCGGCTCGGCAAGCATGCTCATTACACTAATGAGTATTTTTTCGACACTTTGGATAGGCGACCAGCGTTCGCTAGCATCTTCATATTGGTTCGGATCGTCACCAGGTGAATGCAAAATCGAGATGCATACAGTGCCGTCCTTGTAAACGTTGGGATGGAACATCTCACAGGTAAACTTCATTTTGGGGGGGTTTAATGGGTAGTCCTAGTCATGCATGAATAGAAATTTATATTAGCTTTAGTGCGTTTATGCTGTACCCTCGCCCCTCTGTGCTGTGGGGTCCTTCGATCCGAGCGTAAGTGTGACATACTTTTGGAAAGCTTAGCGTCGCTGGAAAGACACCACCCTCAAAGGGTGTTTCGTCGGGGCCTTGTATCAAGCACTCCCATTCAAAAAGATTTGATTCGTCAACAGGGCCGGCGACGATACCCTCAGGCGACTCCCTAAGTAAGGACTTGTATTCTTTGAGAAGACGTTTGTTGGCTGCGGCAAACGACATGTTGGTGATGGCAATCAACGAGTATGTTGAGGTGATGAAGCTCAAGGCTTGTTAGTTGTGGGCGTTTGATCACGTGGGATACAAGTCATTAGTAATCAACAAGACGAACCCACCAGGGTTAGGACCCGCCTGTCGGCCGCTGCCAGGTTCGAACTCCCAACAACGATGGCAACCAACAGATGGCGGGAAGCTAAAAATTCTGTTGTGATAGAAATCCACCCCAACCCTTGGTTCTCAAGTTATTGAACCATTTTATTGACTGTAGGTGTCATTGCAGTTTGTAGCGATTGGGGTTCATGACAACAGTGCTGACTTGGCGCAATAGCGATCCCTCAACAGCAGAAATTGATTTGGCAACTGTCCGCTTGTTTCACTTCAGGCAACTTCAACGCGCGGGTCACTGATAGTTGATGGAAGTTGCAGAGTCCCTCTAATCCATCATCTGCTAATAGGGGTAATCAAACCTGATTGATGACCCGGGGATGTGGTTTGTAGTGGTGCAGATATACTCTTAGTTGTGTAGACTATACTGCTTGAAGTATAGACGGATGGAAAATTTTGTTGAAGGTTCAACTCGTCCTGAGGCGAGATGGAGAGGGGAAAAGAATTCTCTTTCCCTGTCGTTCTTCCAAATCTAGTAAAGAACAACTCTTAGAGGCACGCCGAGAAATGCTGAGATATAGAAGCGGATTCGCAGGAGGTTTGTGATTTCTAAAAACCACTTATGCAAGTCAATAACAGTGCGAGCGACCAACATGCCACAAGTTTCGGAAAAAAGGCATATGATCACAGCTTACAAGCTTTGACTGAATCTGAAATACGGCTACAGTTCCTGGATTTTGAGGGTTTTGATAGGGCTGATAGGCAGAATGTTATGCGAGGGATGGATGATGACTTGGATCAGGATCGCTTGAACGATAGAAGTGGAAGTGAGGTTGCGGATTCTGACGAGACAGACGATAGCGACCAATACTCCAACGATGAAATTGAGCTTGCTCTTTTAAACCCCAGCAACCATAATACCGCTTACAACCCTGACGATTCAATCCAGCTTTATACCGAAATGTTCAATATTTTGGAGGGAAAGAGGTGTTGGAAGTTGCGAAACCGGATTCCAAAAGCTATCAATGTTGAACAATGGTTTCAACAAGATATTCTTGAGAACGATAGAATCTTCAAGGCATTTTTTAGAATGGATAAGGCCTCTTTCGGTAATTTAGTGGAGGAAATCAAAGACCACTCTGTGTTCCACAATGAGTCTAATTTCAGCCAAAAGGATGTTCGGTACCAGTTAGCTGTGTTTTTATACAGATTGGGAGGGAAAGCAGGAGGTGATACGAATCTAGTATCAGGTGTCATGCTTGGGTTATCTGAAGGAACGGTCTCTCTTTATATCCGGCGGGTTTTAGTGGCACTTATATATCATTGAGGTCACGGTATATCAAATGGCTTAATGTCGGTCAAAGAAGGGCACATAGTGAACGGGTTTCTGAAGCATCTTTAGGGGTGGCTGTATTGGCTTTGTGGATGGAACATTTATAACCTTAAAATATGCACCTCTGTTCGATTGGTATTTCTATTTTAATAAAAAAGGGACATGCGTTAAATGCGATGGTAGTTTGCAACGATAAAGGTCGGATCATCTACACTCGAGTGGGAGATACTTTTGCCGTCTATGACGCTCGGATTTTCACATCCCGATTGATTCTTTAGCCCTGGAGAGTTTCTTATTGGTGACTCCGCCTATACTTGTACCCGTCGTATGATCACTCCTTACAAAAAGCCTAGAGCAACAAATCGAGACTGCAAACAATTTAATGCTACATTAAGTTCCCGAAGAACAATCATAGAACATGTGTTCGGTATACTTAAGGGATGATTTCCTTCAATTACTTCAGTCGATATCAGAATCACCGATACAAATACATACAAAATGGTTGTCAACTGGTTCGAGGTTGCTTGTATGGTGCCGCGCAGCTTAAAGGTGACATGTCGGTTTTTGGTGTGGAACAGGCTTGGCACGGCGCTCAACGACGCTGCAACGACGAACCTTCACGGGTTTGACAACGAAGAAATGACCTTCACGGGTGTTCTTACAACACAATCAGTTTTCAAGATATAAAATCGCGCTTTTAATATGTGATAGCCGGGAGGCAAATGAATATATTAAAAATTACAAAAGAGTTTTTCCTTGAGCACAAGAGGGGGAAAAATTCCCCAAAAAGATTGAAAATTGTATTAGGTATGAACAATGAAGACTTAAAATTATTTTAAGAAGATATTCTTGTAGCCCTATGTCTAAAGTATTATATTCCCGAGCTATGCCTTTATTAATTGTGTGGTTGTGGTGGAGGAATTATTCTTGTGGGGATGGTTGGCATGGGAGTGGAAATGATTGGGGTGCAATATTATCACCCCCTACTTTTTACATCATAGCTCTATAAGCTTTCGAGATATCAAGAAGCCCTTTTCAGAGCTGCTAGATAACTAGCACAGGTAGGACTTCATACCTTCGTTCATAGGGTAGCACGAAAGCTCTTGGCGCGCGTCGACTTTTTATATTGCCCTAGTATATTCTCCTCCTCAACCCACTCTACCTTACTTGTAGGGCTACAACATTTTAGTATCTCCAAGAAAAACCCTCCTATGGCTCTTATAGGCCTTTACCTTGAACTCTGGAGTCCCGTAAGGGGTCTCCTCTCTATATACATCCATAATTCTTAAAGATTTTCCCCACCATTTTGGTATGAGAGATGATGCTTCCTCCAATCCTAATGGTACATTTTTTCTCAGAGATTTAATATCATAACCACAGTTGGTTCTAGTATAAAGCTTTACCCGTGCCCAGAAGTATTCTATCCAGTTGAGCTCACAATGAAATCTTGGGTAGAACAATATCAAATGTCCTCTAGCTTCTACCACCTCTTGTACCCTACCTTTTTGTTCTGAAAAATCTTGTTGTTGAGACAAGAGATTTCTGGCACAACAGGTAGCTCCCTGATGCTTTACTTTATCTCCTGATGATGTTTTTCGGGTAGAACAGTCAAGATATAAACCATCTTGTGGCCAAATACCCCTCTCCTCCAAAATCACCTGTATCCTCTTAGGCTTTCCCCTCAATTCTGGCAGAACATTCTGATCATCAATAGCATAATTCATCTTCTGAATAACCTTATTTCCGTCTGCATTAACCCAATAACCATCCCTCATATGTGGTTGTTCCCCACCAGGTCCCTTATTCATCCTGGATGCTCTCAGAGCATCCTCAGAATAGGCACTATGGCTTGTGGCATTATCAAAAAGAAACAATGCCTGGCAATCTGGGTATGCTGCCTCGAAAATACTGATGGCATGGCTGGTTTGCTGAACAATATGGTCCTGATCCCACCAAATATCCCCACCACACTGAATAATTTCTGTAGCATCCCTCTTATGAAACCCATGGCTAAGTAATTCATGATCTGACATCTCATACTCAGGAATTGATAAGCGCCCATAGAGTGTAAGGAATTCGGAAATATGAAGCCCTTGACCTCTAGACTTCTTTCTCAGAGGGTTTTCATCACCCTTAATCCATTGATAATGTGGGCCATCATTGGCATTGCAGGTACACTCATCATGGGTAACTGGGATACAAAACTTTGTATCAGGAGGTAATGTTGGCAGGTCCACACCCTTCACCTCTCCATTAGAGTCTCTAAGAGGTGCTGGCATTCTCGGTTTTAGGTCCTCAATGGTTTTGAGAAAAACATTCTGCCTGTAGTCCACCACATCTGGCCTCTCATGCCCATCCTTATAAACCCCCTTCCTAATTTCCTTCCAGCTGTACCCTAGCTTATTTAGCCATCTTCTGGCTGTTGAGGCATGAATTGTAAGCTTGTGTTGGCCGGAAATTGCTGTCTCCTCCTTGAGTTCAAGCTCATCAAGGGATTCTGATAAAAGCTGGAGTTCTTGTTGTCTATTTATATTAGGCATTTGAGATTGCCAATATTCAGATACAGCTTTGCATATAATATCTGCTCTAATACCTACGGGAATATCAGTATATTTTCTTTGTTAAGAATAAGTTTTGAATTTCTTACCACCAGAGGCACCAGATAAACATTCTTGAACCACCATTATTGTCCCTTCATCCTGCAGCATAGAATGCATTTTTGACACTTTCCCTTGCTTACTGGTCGGAATTTTCCTGCTCTGTATCCATAGCTTCTCATTCTTTAAAATCCTCTCCCTAACTTTAGCTCCCTTGCCATATCCAATGGCAACATTCATGGCACATTCCCTCCTAGATGGTAATGATTGTAGGTGCGGGTTTTTTATCCCCCTAATGTGACAGAGTAACCCGGGCACAGGGAAGACGACAATGATGACGCAGAAGAACTCGAGGAACACAGCCAGACAACGAGGACACCGACGAAGACAGAGAGGCCACGGGGCGGGCACAAGCACAGGCACCGGCCAAGGCAAAGGCAGAGGCAAAGCTCCGGGCAGGGACAAGGACAAGGACAGAGAAAGTGAGGATCGGATGGACCTCAACGAGAACGATGATGATAGCTTATGACAGATCCCGAAACTGAATTCTGGGATCTCGGAAACTTAGGGCGAGAGACTAGGAGTATATTCCTATGTATCGAGATAACAGAAAGACGAGACGAAGAGAAAAGAAAGAAAGAACTAAAGAAAACCTCCGCCCGCTCTATTTAACACATTTCCTCGACAGTCCCCTATGACTCACACCTCCATTCATAGAATCCCATAGAAATCCATCGCAACCACACCTCGTATTCCTCCCCCACCATCTTCTCTATTTACATTACAAATCCATCACGCCATAGAATCTCCTAGAGTCTAATGACGTCACCATCTCCCCACCTCCATCCATCTTCGCTTAACACTTCCTGCCCTGTAGCAACTCTCTTCCTCCTACCGAACTGTCGGAACCGATGCCAAGACGCCGGGACAGATCAGGTCCCCTCCTAGGGCCTAACTCCTGATAGGCCGAGGTTTTGAAGGATATTGATCATGAAAAGCTTTCCGAAGCTCGGGACTATGTTCCAAATCGTCTGATGGTTGCCAGGAGGGCTCCTCGTACCCTAAGTATTTCACCAAATATTCTATCTGTCGTCCTCTCTTCCTTGAATCCAAAATCTCCGCGACCTCCCACTCGATTTCCCCCTCAACTTCCACAGGTGGTGGTGGTTCCACGATTTGTCCTGGAACAGGATCATTGATCGCTGACGTGAGGAGTGAAACATCAAATACCGGGTGTATTTTCATGGATAAAGGTAGTTCCAGTTCGTAGGCGTAGGGGCTCACAATCCGCTTTATGATGTAGGGACCAATTTGCTTCCAATCTAGTTTCCTGGAGGGTCGTTTAGTTTCGATGTTTCTAGTCGAGAGCCAGACAGAATCGCCCACTGCATAACGAGGTGCCGGAGTACGGTGTAAGTTAGCCATCTCCTCCTGTATTTTCTGGGCCCTAAACATCTCGTTCCTTAAAAAGTCAAAGACTTGCGACAACTCCCGCGCCAGCCCGTTCGCTTGATCCTCATTTGTTGTTCTTCCATGCTGTAAGGGTCCGAATGTCATCCGTGGATGTCTTCCATAGTTTGCTTGAAAAGGAGACATATTGATGGTTTCGGAAAGATGATTGTTAGCCGCGATTTCAGCCATTGGAAGAAAGTCAGTCCAGTTATCCTGTTGATAGGATACGTAATTGCGCAGATATTGCTTCATAATAGCATTGGTCCTCTCGGTTTGTCCGTCAGTTTGGGGGTGAAATGCCGTAGAGTATCGAGGCGCAATCTCCAGACGCTCACAAAGAGTCTTCCAAAACTCAGCAGTAAACTGTGTCCCTCGATCCGAGACAATAGTCTCTGGCAATCCATGAAGTTTCCATACCTGCTCTAGATATAAACGAGACAAGTCTCTGGCATTAACATTTTCGGTAGTGGCAATGAAGTGCCTCATTTTCGTTAGCCGGTCCACCACCACAAGAATGGCGTTAAACCCGTTACTCTCCGGAAGTCCCGTTACAAAGTCCATCGTGATATCTGTCCAGGGTCCTTTGGGTACGGACAGAGGTCGTAGTACGCCTTGTAGGGGATTATGACTCGCTTTGCTTCGTCGACAAGTGTGACAGTTCCGGACATAGCGATCGGTGTATTTTCGCATAGTTGGCCAGTAATAGTCTCGACTGAGAAGTTCCAGCGTTTTCGACCTTCTCGGGTGTCCCGCTGACGGCTTGTCGTGATATTCCCGTAACAAATAAAGCTTAAGTTCGTCACAGTCAGGAACGTAAAGAACGTTCCGGTATAGTAGCAACCCCTCCTCGCTTTCTCGACATTCAGCTAGTGAAATCTCTTTCGATTGTCGAACACCGTCTCGAAGTAAGGATAGAACTTTATTCGGAAAACTGTCCATTTGGTAAGCTTTGTTAAATAACTCTTGTACGGGAGACGATCCTTCAGCGGGTTCATTTGCCAAAGAGCCCGCTAACAAACCTATCCTTGAATCCAAATTCTCCTTCTTCAACACTATTCTGCTTTGCTGCTTCAATCTCTCATCTCCTTCCCGTGGTAAATCCTTAGCCCTTCTAGTTAGAATATCCACCTTCCTTCCCTGTTTTCCTGGCCTGTACTGAATAATAAAATCGAACCGAGATAAAAATTCCGCCCAACGAGTCTGACGTTGATTTAGCAATTTAGTGGACATAAAGTACTCCAGATTGCGATGATCGGTTAGAACTTTAACTTGAAACTGAGCCGTCTCCAAATGAGGTCTCCATTCCTCGAAGCAGCGAATAACAGCCAACAATTCTTTGTCATAAATTTCATAGTTGCATTCCGCTGGCGAGTGAGTTTTGGAAAAGAAAGCGACTAGGTGCAGAACTTGTTCATCATCCCGTTGTGATAGAATCCCGGCAGACACATAGTCAGAAGCATCCGTTTCAACGATAAATTCTCTTTCAGGGTCGGGGTGCATCAGAATCGGGGCCGTGGTGAAAGCGGTTTTGAGCTTTTGAAACGCTGACTCGCGCGGTCACTCGAGCCGAGCATTCTTTTTGGTCAAGTGGTTAATGGTGAATCGGCGCCAGAGTAATCGTCGATAGAAATTAGCGAACCCCAGAAATTCCTGAACTTCCTTCACCGTCTTTGGAGCCTCCCAGTCCACAATCGTTTGTACCTTAGCCGGGTCCATTTTCATTCCCCCTGGAGTTAGTATCATGCCAAGATACTTAGTCTCTTGCAAGCTGAACTCACACTTCTCCGGCTTCAGATGAACTTCATTGGCCTCTAAGGCTTCCAATACTTGCTGTACATCCTGTTGATGTTGTTCCAATGTCTCCGAGTAGATGAGAATATCATCGAGATAGGCCGTAGCGCAGCGATCTAAGAAAGGACGTAGAATATCATTAATCCAGCGCTGAAAAGTGGCAGGGGCATTGGTTAGTCCGAATGGCATCACCAAATACTCCCAATGACCATAACGTGTTCTAAAGGCGGTCTTCCACTCATCCCCCTCCTTGATCCTGATTTGATTATACCCCCAACGCAAATCCAGTTTAGTGAAGTAGTTGGCCCTCGCCAAATTGGCCATGGTCTCAGGTGTGAGGGGAAGAGGATATCTGTCCTTGACTGTAATGGCATTAAGTTTCCGATAATCAACACAGAGGCGAAGAGAACCATCCGCCTTTTTGACAAACAAAACCGGAGCGCCCGCGGGGGAATTGCTAGAACGTAGGAACCTCTTTTTTAAGTTGTCGGCCAGATAATCCCTTAAAGCCTTCAACTCCTCCCTCGACATACTGTACATGGGACCAAAAGGCGGTACTGCTCCTTCCTGTAGTTTGATCTCATGATCGTAGGAGCGATGAGGTGGTAACCTGGAGGCATTCCGTTCATCAAACAGTTGTCGAAATCGTTGATAGTCGATGGGTATCGTTCCATCAGGGTTGACTGGTGCCTCCAAGATCTTATTAACAGCATACAGAGTGGTGGAATAAATTTGAACCGTAGGGTCTTGCGAGATCTTTTTAAACGATCGTGGAGTGATTGCCGAGATATGAGTAATTGGACGTTCTGGTGGCGACGTAGAAATTCCTCGGGCAGTGATTACCTTGCCATTTACTGAGCAGTGTTTCCGGCAGAGGCTAGACTTGAACTGAATCTCATTTTTCCCACTATCAATGATGACCCCATGTTTCCTCATCCACGGTATTCCCATGACCAACGGATAATGCCCCAATTTTGTGACAAAGAACGGGCATTCTTCCATGTGCCCGTTGATTTCCAACTCCACTGTTACCTTCCTAGTTACCTTCCCTGATTCAATAGACCTCCCATCAATCACATCGATCTCCCTTTCAGTCCATAATTTCTTCATTTTCAACTCATGGCGGCGCACAAAGTCTTCATCTATGAATGCATATCCCGACGCTCCAGTATCAACTAAGGCATAGGTGGGTATAACAGATCTTTTATTTTGGGAGATAGAACAAACTACAATCAATTGATTCCCATCCATTTCTCCTTCTGATACTGAAAACGTAGAAATAGCAACTTTAGAAAAACTCCGTGAAGGTCCCTGAGCTATGCCGCTTAGGCCAGGGACGAATCTTTTAACTCCTCCTCATCTGACGAAATATCCTCCTCTTTTTCCTTTTTTTCCTTCTTTGCTTCCAACAGTATCCCCCTCATCCTGGGTGGTGCCCTTCCCGAGGGCGACAAAGTACAGTCCCTAACCAAATGCCCAACTCCCCCGCAATAATAACAATGATTCTCTATCCGACGAGCTTCCCTTTCCCTGGGATCCGGACGACGGCGACTATTAGATAGGTCCATAGGAACAGCTCCCCCAGGAGTGTAGGATGGATGATGTTACGGGCATAGGATAAGAGAACCCGAAGACTACAAGAGAAGGACTTTTCCCTATTCCTACGCTGCTAAAAGTCTCTATGTCCCACTGGGCGCGCCAGAGAGGCACGGTGCTGCCAGAATGGAGCCCAGTGCGGAGTTGCGGAATCCCTAGTCAACAAACCTGTTTTCGACCCCTGAAATAACCCCCGGAGCGTCAGGGCGCCGGCTCAGGCGCTCAGGACACCGGTGGGTATATGAGGGGGCAATAGTGCGAGTTTGGAGTCAATCGGACCATAATTGATCAAATGACGAAGGTCATAAGGAAGCTCACTCTGGTGGCGCCTCTGGGGAAGGTAAGACTACCCGACTCCTCCGGTACCGATCGTTAGCAGTCCTAATGTTGAGCTTGGCTCGCGGTGATAAATAGCGATGTCGGGAAAGAGTTGGCGGCGAGTCGAGCCGGTACGGGGCGTTATCAGGTAGGCTGACTCGAACACTCACTCATGACCACTGAAGGCTGAGTGCATGCAGCAAAGCGGGATGTTATCCATAAAGCGGAATAGGCGTGAGGATTTTTGGGAATAGAGGACAGGTATGTTAGATGGTGGGATAGATTTGGCGTTTGGGTTTCTTGGCGTATTTTCAGGGTCTTCGGGGTTTCGCACTTGTTTATTGTAAGATGTAATGTTTAGTCCGCGGGACACTTGCGCGGGATATAAATACTGTGTCATTCTCCGACTTTGTTGAAATCATCAGCGACGAAGAAAGAGTCTTATCGATATAATATCTATTACTTTACACTCTATCTTGAAATCAGACTTTATCAAGTGAACTTGGAAACTCCACCTCGAACCATCTTCGTGTTTCGGAATCATTCACGTACTGAGAGGACTAGCATCGAGCGATCGAGATACTAGGCTGGTTAAGACTGAGGAGACCTTGTTCCTTACTGCCTTTGCGGTTAGCGTTTCAAACTCTGAGCTCTTTATTAGACTACTCGGGTTGCTTGGTGCGACACCCTAATAGATGAGCTGCTGGTGTCACATTTTTTGGTGGGAGCGGAGGCGGTCCCCGTACGACTGGGGATATTGTTGATGCAACGGATGATCGGGACCCGAAGGGACGAGGGGCAGGCGCGCTCGAAGTCTGAAATCTAAACCTCCCCATCCTAGCCTGTAAAGCTCTTTGTTTGTTATCGAGTCACTGAAGGAGGAGTCCACACTCCTTGATTGTGTCAGGGGTTTCGTTTTGTACCATAAGCGCCATCAATTCCTGATTGAGGCCTTCTAAAAGACATTCAATCTTGGCAGCCTCGTTGAACTCAGAGTCGGCAGCATAACGCTGGAACTCTGCAAAATATTCCGAGAAGGGACGTTGATGTTGTTTGACTTCCCTCAAGTTGCGGGCAGCGGTGGCAGCGCGATCAGGATCTCCAAAAGCATTATTCAGAATTTCAAAAAACTCCGCCATTGAGTCCAAGGCAATCCCTTCATCCGAGATGTAAGCGAGAAACTGATCCGCCACAGGTCCTTCCAACTGAGAAATAGCGTAGGCGATTTGTTGAGCAGAGGTAGGAAATCGATCAAGGTTAGCCGTGAGCTTGATTTGTAACTGTCTTTGAAACATCCTCAGGCTCTTCCGATCTCCATGATACTTCTCCGGGTCGGGAAGCTTTTCAGACTTGGGTGGCTTGGCTAGGTCATCATGGAGCTCCCCGAAGTCTTGTTTGATTCCTTCTTGCAGCTTTTTGATCTTAGCTCGTAGTCCCTAGGTTTCTTTATGGAACTCAGCTCGGGCTTGTTCGGTTTCGATGTGGTGAGCTTTGAGGTCGATGACATACTGCCGGACCCCTCCGTAGGCCCAGAGGAGGAGCGCATATGCCTGTGTCGCCTCTTCCGTTGCTGCGGGGTCCACTTCAGGATGAGCGACAAAGAAAGCCGCGAGGTCGTCGTGGAGCTTTTGATAGTCACCTCCATTGGTGCCGGGGGAGGTCATGACAAACTATGGTGCGAAGAACTCGTGCTGTGTCGGTCGAGTGAGGGTGGTCTCGTCTTTGTGTGACGGAGTAACCCGGGCACAGGGAAGACGACAATGATGACGCAGAAGAACTCGAGGAACACAGCCAGACAACGAGGACACCGACGAAGACAGAGAGGCCACGGGGCGGGCGCAAGCACAGGCACTGGCCAAGGCAAAGGCAGAGGCAAAGCTCCGGGCAGGGACAAGGACAAGGGCAGAGAAAGTGAGGATCGGATGGACCTCAACGAGAACGATGATGATAGCTTATGACAGATCCCGAAACTGAATTCTGGGATCTCGGAAACTTAGGGCGAGAGACTAGGAGTATATTCCTATGTATCGAGATAACAGAAAGACGAGACGAAGAGAAAAGAAAGAAAGAACTAAAGAAAACCTCCGCCCGCTCTATTTAACACATTTCCTCGACAGTCCCCTATGACTCACACCTCCATTCATAGAATCCCATAGAAATCCATCGCAACCACACCTCGTATTCCTCCCCCACCATCTTCTCTATTTACATTACAAATCCATCACGCCATAGAATCTCCTAGAGTCTAATGACGTCACCATCTCCCCACCTCCATCCATCTTCGCTTAACACTTCCTGCCCTGTAGTAACCCTCTTCCTCCTACCGAACTGTCGGAACCGATGCCAAGACGCCGGGACACCTAACTTGCTAGTTCATAAACTGTAGAACTTGAAGATGCCAGGTAAAATCATGACCAGTAGGACAGTTTTTAGACGCCAGAAGACTCCTCATGTCTTGAATCCCTATAGATATACATGTCAATAAAAAAACCCGCAAATAAATCATTACCCTTAGGGGGGAAAACAAACCTGTATAGAGCAAGTTATACTGTATAGATACTGTGTTTTACTCAGGCCAGAGCTCTCTAGCCTCTGCAATAACATTTTCGGGTTCTATCTCTGGTTGCAATTTCTCATTGCCATCAATTCCTTCCTCAATATCCTCAAAGTCACTACCATTATCATCATCCCCCTCAACCACCCCTGATTCATCTGCCACCATACTCCCACCACTATCACTACTAATACTTCCCGCCATGCCTCTAGTAGTATAAGGGGTTGATATCAAAATCTCATATTGCCCTTTGGTAGGAGTAGCCAGTAAGCTGTTAACATAGCTGGCTTGAGTAGTAGATTCTCGTGGAGGCAAGGGGGTGATGACCACCCTTGGTGCGTGTCGGGCTGTTGTTCCAGAGGACTCATTGTTAGGCGAAGGGGACGGCGATTCGCTAGGTGCGAATGTCAGGGGAAAAGGGGATGGGGGAGGGGATGTGGGAGAGGACTCGTAGGCTCTAGTCCCTGATATCTCTTGCTACTAGCTACATATACATCATAGGGAATGCTCAACCTATGTGTTGGGTGTAATCACCTCTTGCTAGCTAGCACGTTACCCGAGGGGTGAACCCCAGGCCTTGTTAGTGGACTTACAATGGGACGTGTGGAGTGATCTACGAGTCGAGGGAAGGGAGAAGACGAGCAGAAGGTTAAGGCCCGAAGGCGACAGCGTACCCGAAGGTAGAGGAACAGCGAGGAGTGCAGCGATTCATAATGAATAAGGCCTGGCCCTACCTCTAGGAAGGAGAGAAGAGGCAGGGCCCAGGCGAGGGGAAAGTAAAGAGAACTCTAGTGAGAAGTAAAGTGTGTATTGTAATATTTACTAGAGTTCAGGTGAGAAGACGTTGCGTAGAGAGGAAAGGAAGACAGCATGGTGTGTCCGCGGCCCTTTATAGTCCTCCCTACTTGGCGCACAACTACCTTCCCTCACGAGAAGCGAAGAAAGGAAACAGCGAGAAAGATACATGTGACAGCGATCCTCGGAAGCTCAAGTGGCCGACCCGAGGATGTTACAGCGTAAAGAAAAGAAGAAAAAAGAAAAAAGACAGCGATAGAATAATTATACAAGGGTCTTCGGGACGCTAGTGGTTAAACCGAAGACCAAAGACCCAATGAACTATCAGCAACGTCTATCTGGAAGGTAGCATGGTGTACCGGCAGCCCAGCCTAGACGCACCTCAAGCCCAAAGGGGAAGAGAGAAGCGAAGCAAAGAGACAGCGAAAGAACATACATCGAGGTTGTCCCCCGAACAAGAACCCATAAGCGAGTACTGTCGGGGGAAGTACAGGATAAGGAAATGTAAAAACATTAACTCCGACAAAGGAAAACCCCGCACCAAACCACCACACCGATCGTCATACTAAACCCCGATCTCTAGGTGAGATCGCCTAGCAAGCCTGCCATCGTCCCTGTCAGTGTGCTGACCCTCCATGTACCCTTCATGTTGTCGGGAGACCCGTGATCTGCCAGGTCCAATGGGTCCATGACATAGATGTTTTGCTGGAGAAAGGTTTTGTTTTGTTGAGTACAGCAGCATGGAGGGCTTTTTCAGCGGCAGCTGCTTTTGATTTTAGGCGCCATACAGTGGTTCTAGGTCTCCATGGTGTGTTGATAATAGGGGAGCTCTCTGGTATAGGAATAAAGACAACTTTGTGTTTAGGCTTTCTAAAATCATTAAGCTTATTTTTTGCAACAGCCAAACGGTTTTTGATGCGAGCCATAGTTGAATGAATAGGAGGAGAATGAGATGGTAAGCTTAGATTTATTCCTGACTATCAATATTTAAAGGTGGGGTCAAAGTGGGGTATCAAATAGTGGGTTACACTAAAATCCTACTAAGTAATTTTTGTATAACACAACCATAAAATTCGGAAATCAAAGACCCCCCTGTATCATATAAACGGCTCTATATATCTCATGAGATGCTACTTACCTAGCTTCTTTGAAGAAGGTTTGTCAATATCTAAAAAACTCATAAAGATAAGCCACCCCAAGTAAGGTAGGGTGGGTTGAGGAGGAGAATATACTAGGGCAATATAAAAACTCGACGCGCGCCAAGAGCTTTCGTGCTACCCTATGAACGAAGGTATAAAGTCCTACCTGTGCTAGTTATCTAGCAGCTCTGAAAAGGGCTTCTTGATATCTCGAAACCTTATAGAGCTATGGTGTAAAAAGTAGGGGGTGATAATATTGCACCCCAATCATTTCCACTCCCATGGCAACCACCCCCACAAGAATAATTCCTCCACCACAACCACACAATTAATAAAGGCATAGCTCGGGAATATAATACTTTAGACATAGGGCTACAAGAATATCTTCTTAAAATAATTTTCAGTCTTCATTGTTCATACCTAATACAATTTTCAATCTTTTTGGGGAATTTTTCCCCCTCTTGTGCTCAAGGAAAAACTCTTTTGTAATTTTTAATATATTCATTTGCCTCCCGGCTATCACATATTAAAAGCGCGATTTTATATCTTGAAAACTGATTGTGTTGTAAGAACACCTGTGAAGGTCATTTCTTTGTTGCCTGGGACCTCTGCCAAGCCTGTTCCACTCGGCGCTTTTTACATACAAAAATAGGCAAATGCTAATCCTTATAACTTTTCAACCAGACAAAATATCAAAAATCTAACACACAGAATTCTTCATAATAGCTATATGTACAATTCTGTGTGTTAGATTTTTGATAACTTTTTTTGTTGAAAAGTTATAAGCGATCCAATTTGCGTCACCTTTAACGTGCGCGGCACCATATCTCGCATAATCCTTTGCTCGACGTAGATGAAGGAGATTGGTTAGCTCCAGTGGATGCAGTTTTGGATATGGGCAATCAGGATGGAGTTATACAGGGGGGTGTAGCGAGAGTGAATAGATATGATGAATTAAGAAAAGAGTTCTTAATGTACATGATTGAGAATCTACATCAGCAAGATTTTACAAGTCTCAGGAGATTACAGGGGTCTCAGGAGACTCAGGAGACTGTCAGGAGACTCAGGAGACTGTCAGGAGACTCAGGAGACTGTCAGGAGACTCAGGAGACTCCAGTCCCAAATGGTAAAGCTTGCTGATGTAGTTTAAACACTAGATTCCTTATTCAGCTTCGCAATCATCAATTCCATCTTTTTCTCCATAGTACACAATCGGATAACTGACTCCGCATGTCTATTTTCCTCTTTTTCCCTCAAAAACTGGAGATTTCTTTCATCTCTTTCCTTTTCATACTGCAGTTTCTTTTCTTCAAATTTCATTCTCTTATCCTGAACCGTTTCCATCACACCCTCTACTTAATCCAGCATCTTGGCATTAACCCTGGGGATTCAGTATTCGTAGCACTGTTGCAACTGATGGAGTTGTATTAATCAAGGATGAGGTAAGGCTGTCGTCATTAGATTCTAGGGGGTTTCGTTGTGTGATGGTTTTGTAATATAGTTCGGAAAGATGGTAGGGAAGAATATCAGGTATGGCTGCAACTGTATTCCATTAGATTCTATAGGTGTAGGCTCTGTCGGATTGGGGAGAATGTTAAATAGTGGATCTAGGTGTTTTCCTTTAGCTTCTTTCTTCTTTTCTATCTGTCTCGTCTTCCTGTCATCTCGATAAATAGGAGTATATTGCTATTTAAAGTCATAGTCACCGTACTTCTAAACTCATCTTCATATAAGGCGACTCCACAGTTTCTACTTATCCTTGCTCAAGGTCATTATCCAGCCCTTACCTTCCATGTCCTGTTCTGCCATCGCCTTCATTTATGTCTTTGCCTCTGCCACTGCCTTGCGCTTCTGTTGGCCCTGGCTGTGCTCCTTGATCTTGTCTGCATAATAATCCTAATCTGTCCTCTGTATAGTTTTAATTACTCTGTCACATCTTGGGTCTATTGGGTTCTTAACATCTCTGCTTGAAAGAAAGTAAACACTTCTGACATACATCAGCAAGATTTTACAAGTCTCAGGAGATTACAGGGGTCTCAGGAGACTCAGGAGACTGTCAGGAGACTCAGGAGACTCTAGTCACAAATGGTAAAGCTTGCTGATGTATTTGTTGCGGTTCCGGCATCTTGGCATCAGTCCCGGAAATTCGGTAGCAGAAACAGGATTGCAGCGGAAGGAGGAATGTTAGGCGATGAGGGGCGGGGGTGGGGTGATGGTGACAGCATTGGGTTCTGGGAGGTTCGATGGCGTGATGGATTTGTAATGTAAATCAGAAGAGATAGTGGGGAGGAATACGAGGTGTGGTTATGGCGGGTTTCTATGAATGGAGGTATGAATCATAGCGGACTAGCCGAGGAATGTGTTAAATAGAGCAGGAGGATCTTTTCTTTAGTTCTTTCTTTCTTTTCTCTTCGTCTCATCTTCCTAGCATCATGGTACATAGGAATATATACTCCTACTCTCCAGCCATAGTCTCCGAGATCCCAGAATCTGACTTCGGGATCTATCATAACTATCATCATCGTTCTCGTTGAGGTCCATCCGATCCTCACTTTCCCTGCCCTTGTCCTCGCCCTCGTCCGGATCTCTGCCTTTGCCTTTGCCTTTGCCAGTGCCTGTGCTTGTGCCCGCCCAGCAGTATCTCTGTCTTCGTCAGTGTCCTCGTTGTCTGGCTGTGTTCCTCGAGTCCTTCTGCGTCATCATTGTCGTCTTCTCTGCGTCCAGGTTACTCCGTCACAGTCCTGATGGTTCAGTATGACAGAGTAACTCAGAGGCAAAAAAGAAGATGACAATGATGACGCAGAGGTAACTCGAGGGGCACAACGAAACGGCGAGGACACCAATGAAGACAGAGAGAATGTATCAGGGCTCAACCTCCTGCATCTCGCCTTCCATCTAAAGAGAGGGCAACTATTAGGGTGTCGCACCAAGCAACCCGAGTAGTCTAATAAAGAGCTCAGAGTTTGAAATGCTAACCGCAAAGGCAGTAAGAAACAAGGTCTCCTCAGTCTTATGGCCATAGTATCTCGATCATTTCGATGCTAGTCCTCTCCGAGTGCGTGAATGATTCGAAGCGAAGATGGTTCGAGGTGGAGTTCAAGTTCGACGATAAAGTCTGATTTCAAGATAGAGTGTAAAGTAATAGATATTATATCGATAAGGCTCTTTCTTACGTCGCTGATGATTTCATGAAGTCGGAGAATGAGCGGATGTTATATCGCGCAAGTGTCGCGGACTAAGCATTCGTCTTACAATAAACAAGTGCGAAAGCCGAAGGCGCGAAAATGCACGGCGCAAGAAAAGCCAAGCGCCAAATCTATCACCATCTAACATGCCCCTGTCATCTATTAAAATCCCTCCGCTCTATTCCGTTTATGGATAACATCCGTTTGCTGCATGCGCTCAGCGCCCGTCAGTGGTCGTGAGGAGTGTTGGAGTCAGCCTACCTGATAACGTCCACGTGCAGGGCTCGGCGCCTTCGCCAACTCTTTCCCGACATCGTTACCTATCACCAAGAGTAAGCTCAGCGTTAGGACTGCTAACGATCGGTGCGGAGGTCGGGTAGTCTTACCTTCCCAGAGCGCCACCAGAGTGAGCTTCCTTATGGCGTAGCCGTCATTTGATCAATTATGGTCAGATTGACTCCCAAACTTCGCACTAATTGCCCCCTCGTACCCACCGGTGTCCTGAGCGCCTGAGCCGGCGCCCTGGACGCTCAGGGGTTATTTCAGGAAGTGAAAACAGGTTTGTTGACTAGGGATTCCGCAACTCCGCACTGGGCTCCATTCTGGCAGCACCGTGCCTCTCTGGCGCGCCCAGTGGGACATAGAGACTTTTAGCAGCGTAGGAATAGGGGAAAGTCCTTCTCTTGTAGTCTTCGGGTTCTCTTATCCTATGCCCGTAACAGCTTACCCCCCTCTCAGGGTGTTCTGTCCTCAGGACATCTTCTGACCGACTGTGGTTCCAGTAAACCTTCTCCACATATCACCCGTGGTGTCTGTGGAGGGGAAGGACTTAGCCGCGGAGGGTACCTCTACAGTCTCAGGCGTTGGTCCGTCGTGGCCTTGGGGTTTTTTCGGTGGAATTCGCGGACAAGCGACAATACCTCCTCATCCATTACGTCGATAACCTGGTATGTGCTTTCCCCAACCGGATAACCCCGCCACTTCACCAGATATTCCACTACTCCCTTTCTACTCTTTCTGCTCCCAATGATCCGCTCAACTTCATATAGTTTCTCACCCTCATCGTCGACTATATCGGGAGTAGGGGGCCGTTGTTCTCGTCCTGGAATAGCGCTGACTCGATAAGGTTCCAGTAGTTCGATATGGAACACCGGGTGGACCTTCATTTGAGAAGGAAGGTCTAGTTCGCAAGCGCGTTTTCCGGCAAGTCGTTTTATCGCGAACGGTCCCATCTTCTTATGGTCGAGTTTTTTTGTGGTTCGACGAGTTTTGAGGTTGACGGCATTGAGCATAACCTGATCCCCGATTTTGAACGCTGGCGGTGTTTCCCTTTTCTGGTCATAGTATTTTCCCATTCTTTCCCTGGCGACGGACAATTTCTGGTGGGCGGCGTCATGTACTCCTCGAATGAAATGAGCATAGAGATCGCTGTGGGGTTGACTACCGTTTTCCGTTGGCCTCGTCAGGATTATACCCATAATTGGTATAGAAAGGTGATTGCGTTGCGGATGTAGAGTTATTGTAGGCATATTCGGCCAGTGGAAGTAGCTCTGCCCAGTCGTTTTGTTCGTAGTTGCAGAATCTTGAGGTAGTGTTCGAGTTTGGTTGACCGCTCAGTTTGTCCGTCGGTTTGTGGGTGGAAGCGGTACTCATCACGAGCTTGATGTCAGTAGTTCCATGAGGATGCCCAAAGCAGCGTGAATTTGGCATCTCGATCGGAAACTATGTCTAGTGGTAGCCCATGTATGCGCCAGATCTGAGCCAGAAACGTTTTCGCGAGATCCTGGGAGGAAGCTGTGCCATGAAGGGGAATAAAGTGAGCCATCTTGGAGAACCTGTCCACTATTACCCATATCTGCGTATACCCTTTTGACTCTGGTAGCTGGACGATGAAATCCATCGAAATTGGCGACCATACTGTATGAGGTGTTCGAGAGGAAGTAACGCTCCGTATTTGCGATGCCGGCTTGGTTTATTTCGTTGGCAATCGTCGCAAGAGCGTACGTAGTCATCTATCCATTCGTTCATCTTTGGCCAGTAGAAGTTGCGTGTGATCAACTCTAGTGTCTTATCCTGACCGAAGTGTCCTGCCACCTTTGAGTCGTGTTCTGATTGTGCGACTCGGATTTTTAACGCATTATTATCGGGTATGTATAGGCGGTTTTTGAAGAATAGCAAGCCCTCCTTGACCGTAAACTCCTTCAATTCCCCTACTTCGCTTTTCCTCCCAATCTCCTTCCATGCCTCATCCTGCCCCGACGCCTCCTTGACTAGCTCCAAGAAGTCCTTGGACCAGTCTACCACTTCCTTGCTGGCGAGCGAAGCCACAGAAAACATATACTCATCCGTCCCTACCAACTGTCCTGGCTTAAGCAACCTCTCGACTGCCTGCGCGCCCCCCCCTTCACGTCGGTACTCCGGACGTCTCGACAATGCATCTGCCTTCCCATTCTTTGTTCCGGGCCTGTAAATGATCTTAAAATCGAACTCCGCAAGGGTCTGTGCCCATCGTGCTTGTCTTCGGTTAAGGACCTTGGTGGTGTCGAAGTATTGGAGGTTCTGATGATCCGTATAGACCAATACCGTAAACTTAGGTCCCTCGAGGTAGTGCCGCCATTGTTTAAAGGCTGCCACTATACCGAGCATTTCTTTATCCCAGACGTCATAATTGAATTCGGCTGGGTTGAACTGCGAGTAGAAGGCCACTGGATGGAGCTTTCCATCAACTATTTGAGACAGGGCGGCTCGTGTCCGTTTCACGATTGTCTGCCGTTCGGTGAAAAATGAACCAGAATTGGAGCAGTCGTGAAGAGGATCTTGAGCTTCAGAAAAGCTGCTTGGCGCTAGTCCATGAAGTTCTTAGTATCGCCTCTTGACAGTCAGTGATGGGACTACAGACCCGGAATAGTTACGTATAAACCTCCGGTAAAATTGGCGAATCCCATAAAAACTTGGGCGTCTTTAACGGTCGCCGGCGATTCCACTTCAAGATTTCTTCCACCTTGTCCGTCGGCGTAGATACTTTCGCCGGTAACAGCGCGAATCCTAGGAAGTCGATCGCCTTTTGATGAAAAAGGATTTCTTGGGTTGGCTACTAGGTTATTTTCGATGAGCTTATCCAGGACTTTCTTAACCAATTCCTCATGTTCCGCCGTCCTTACTGTAAATTAGGATATCATCGGCGTATACTACCACCTTGATCGAGGAATTCCCGAGGATCTCGTTCATCATGGCCTGAAAGGTTGCTGGCGCGTTGGTGAGCCCAAATGGCATAACCAGGTACTCGTAGTGTCCGTATCTCGTTCGGAACGCTGTTTTCCACTCGTCGCCCTGCTTAATACGGACAAGGTTATATCCCTCTTTTAGGTCAATCTTGGAAAATATCCGTGCCCCAGAAATTCGGTCCCTTAGCTCTTCTCCTAGCGGAAGGGTGTACCGATTTTTTATGGTGACACGGTTGAGGCCCCGGTAATCCACACACAATCGGAGACTACCGTCCTTCTTCTTCACAAACAAAATAGGGGCTCCTGCGGGGGACTTGCTGGGCCTAATTTTCCCAAGCCGTAACATTCTATCCAGATATTCCCGAAGGACCTTCAACTCGACTTCAGAGAGGGAGTAGATGGGTCCCCAGGGAGGCTGCTGACCAGGTTCGAGATCGATACTGTGATCGGAGGCGCGGTGAGGTGGTAGTTTGTCGGCTTCGGATTGCAGGAAGACCTGGAGCTTTGGATGGTATCGCTCCGGGATGACTGTTTTCAAGTCAATCTCTCCTGTATCCGCTGATATTGAGCCGATGAAGAGTGCCTCCGGATCATCCAGTACGTCGTCATCAAGAACCACTGAAATCTCTTTCTGGTCAGCGAAGCATCTGGACTTGCAAAATTCCCCATGAAACGTTACTTCCCATTTGGGGCAATAGCGGCTTATGCTCCTGTAGCCACCATGCTGGTAAAATGGCATCAATGCCGCTCGGTAGTGGTGCTATCGCGAAGGAGAGCTGGGAGTTATGAACCCTAGAAAGAAGATTCAACATTACAGTAAAGGCTTGTCCGTGCCTTCCATAACTTCACCGTAAAACCCATTACCTTGGCGGGCGTCTCTTTTCACCTTTGGGACAGAAAACGCAGAAACGAAAGAAGCAGAAATAACCGGACCCGTTGCCCCAGTGTCTAATAATACCCGACAAGGAAATAAGAAATCTAAAAACCCAATAGAAAATTTACCGATAGGACGAGACCCGTGAATAGGCTCGTTGAAAAGTCGTTGTTTTTTCATCGGAGAGGACGCCCCCTCTTCCGGTCTTTTTCTTTTTATATTTTTTTTTATTTTTTCCTCGGTCAGTGACAACATCGCAATTTGGGGGAGCTCTTGACCTGACTCATCAGAGTCCCCTTCTAAAAACCCATATCAAAATCCACCTCCGACTCCGACCCCACCTCCGGAATATAGGCTGGCCCTGTCGTGGTCGCTGCTACCGCGGCTGACTTCTTCTTGGACCTGTGCCTTCTTCTTCTTTCCGGGAGGCGGGTGAATCCTTCATTTCCTCGTCCTCCTCTTCTCGACCTCTCTTCTGGCCCAGAGCAGAGACAGCGGCGCTGGAGTTAGGGCTCTGTCTGCACCATCTCCACAGATGGCCCTTCCTTCCACAGCGGGCACATTCTCCTTTTGTTCTTCTCTGGTCCAAGACGGATTTGGGGATCCCCCTGGTGGCCTCGTCATAGCTGGAGTGCAGTGGTCTGTTATCCTGGCCTGAACGAGTTCCTCCTGGGGTATTCGACCCTCCTCCGGGTCGCGTGGACTCAGTCTTCTGTCCCTCCTGGGCTCGCCCCTTGATCTGGAACCCAGGCTTCTTCTTCTCCTCCGGACTCTCCTTTCCGTGGCGGTGCCCCGTCGTCGCCCTTAACAACCTCTTTGCTCAGAAAGCTTTCGTGGGCCTTTCATTTCGCTCAATTGGGCCACAAAGTGCGCATCGTCTTCCGCCGGCTCAAACTTGGAGTGTCGATCCCAAATTTCTTCGGGTAGGCCGGTTAGGAGGGTTTTCCGATAGGCTGCCCCACTCTGTTGCGCTCGCTGGTTGAGGATCTCCATTTTCGTCAGGTAATCGGAGATGCTTGACTGATACCTGAGGTGATCCATCTTGAAAGCGGCGTCCAAGGCCTCCTGCGAACTGACAAATCGTCCCCGGATTTCTTGTCGAAAGCGCTCCCACGTGCAGAAGTCCCTTCCCGCGGGTCCCCTCATGTGGACTTCGTGGTAGTTGGCGAACCATTCCTTGGCAAGGCCTGTGGTGTATGTTCCGGCAAACAGGACCTTCTGCTTATCATTTCGAAACTTGCGGGGTCGCTGCTCGAAGTAGATTTCGCATTCCAGGAGCCAGTGTCTGAGGTTGTGTTTTCTTGGGTTGTCAAATTCGAAGGCACCTTTGCCAGAAGTCCCGTTCCTTTCTTGGGAGATTCCGACCGTCTCCATCTCGACCTCCTTTCTTTCTCCCACCATGGCTTGACCCTCCATCCGATGGGTGGTTGCCTTTTCCCTTTGGCGGCGGCGGTGATCCTCCTCAACGTCGATGTCGCCGGGGTATTGCTCAGGTTCCTCTACTGTGGCTCGGGCAGTGGATCGCTGGGCGCTCAGGAGTAGGTCGATCTGCTTCTGCATCTCGGCCATCTGTTCCCGGTGCCCTCGGGCCTGGGTCCACTGAGTTTTCATGACATCTCTCACGATTCCTTTGCTTGCTCACGGGCCTCTCGATTTCCTCTGAGTCTCGAACAATTGCTTGGGTGTGGACGTGGGCCGCTTCCAGGGCTGCTCGTTCCATGGCGGAGGCCTCCGCTGCCTGCCGTTTCTTGAAATCCTGGATTTTCGCCAATTCCAGGAACATCTCCTCCAATCGTTTTAAATTGGCCTTTACGGCCTGGGCCGCGATGCCCGTTATCCTTTTTTCCGCCTGGAACTTCTCCTTTGTCGTTGGAGGTTGATCCCATATGGTTCTTCCGGCGGATAGCCCTTCCATCTGGGCTCATGTTCACTCAGGAATTGTTCCAGCTTATCCATTGCCCCAGAACCGCCGGGCGCTTGCCTGCTCTGGCGGTGATAGTGATCTGACTATCTTCTCGGCTGAAGGCGGACCTTCCCCATGATGGAGTCCTCTCTTCGGTCCTAGCCAATAGTCGAAGCCATTTGATATGTGAATTAGGTAGTGATTTTTCGAAACTCCAGGTAAAACCTAGGAGTTATCGATATACTATTAGGTGTCGCACCAAGCAACCCGAGTAGTCTAATAAAGAGCTCAGAGTTTGAAACGCTAACCGCAGCGCAGTAAGGAACAAGGTCTCTCAGTCTTAACCAGCCTAGTATCTCGATCGCCGACGCTAGTCCTCTCAAGACGCTGAATGATTCCGAAACACGAAGATGGTTCGAGGTGGAGTTTCCAAGTTCACTTGATAAAGTCTGATTTCAAGATAGAGTGTAAAGTAATAGATATTATATCGATAAGACTCTTTCTTCGTCGCTGATGATTTCAACAAAGTCGGAGAATGACACAGTATTTATATCCCGCGCAAGTGTCCCGCGGACTAAACATTACATCTTACAATAAACAAGTGCGAAACCTCGAAGACCCTGAAAATACGCCTAAGAACCCAAACGCCAAATCTATCCCACCATCTAAAATACCCTGTCCTCTATTCCCAAAAATCCTCACGCCTATTCCGCTTATTGATAACATCCCGCTTGCTGCATGCACTCAGCCTTCGCAGTGGTCATGAGGAGTGTTCGAGTCAGCCTACCTGATAACGCCCTGCACCGGCTCGACCGCCGCCAACTCTTTCCCGACATCGCTACCTATCACCAAGGAGCCAAGCTCAACATTAGGACTGCTAACGATCGGTACCGGAGGAGTCGGGTAGTCTTACCTTCCCTAGAGGCGCCACCAGAGTGAGCTTCCTTATGACCTTCGTCATTTGATCAATTATGGTCCGATTGACTCCAAACTCGCACTATTGCCCCCTCATATACCCACCGGTGTCCTGAGCGCCTGAGCCGGCGCCCTGACGCTCCGGGGGTTATTTCAAGGGTCGAAAACAGGTTTGTTGACTAGGATTCCGCAACTCCAAGACGTACCCATTCTGGCAGCACCGTGCCTCTCTGGCGCGCCCAGTGGGACATAGAGACTTTTAGCAGCGTAGGAATAGGGAAAAGTCCTTCTCTTGTAGTCTTCGGGTTCTCTTATCCTATGCCCGTAACAGCAACTATCACAGCTTAGCTTCCAGCACCTCGCCTTCCACCAAGGCCCCTTCGGAACAGGATTGTTGGATTGTATTGGTTAATGTCGGATGCAGAGTGACCGGTTAGGAAGGTCGATAGGTAATAGAATGTAAGTACTAGGAGAGTTTGGGTAGTAACAGGGAAGAAGTGGCGGTATTGGAATTAGTATAGGCGGCACACATCAGCAAACTCAACTTCTGACTACAGTCTCCCAACAGTCTCCCAAGTCTCAGGAGAGTCTCCTAACACTCTTGGATACATTTTGGGTCTCCTGAGGCTCAGGAGACCTCAGGAGACAAATCAAGTCTTGCTGATGCAGGAGTTCTTGGTTTCTATGAGATTCTATAGTATGGGTCATCGGTGGAGGAAACAACTGTATATATAGAGCTCTCTCTCTCCTATGCCTTCACCTCTCTAGGCAATGTCCTCTTTCTATTAGCAATTTATATCTTTGGCCTATGCCTTCTGTCCTTGTCCTGTTTCCTGAACTTGAACCTAACTCCAAACCTGAACCTGAACCTGAACCCCGGGCCGGGCCGTTCAACCTTGAGGTGTATCCTGGGTAGACCCTTCCCTTACCCTCGACCCTGATCCTCACCCCATCTCTCGTCTCTGTACCCGATCCCGTTCCGTTAGAGAACGCCAGGTGGGCACAAGCACAGGAACTGGCCAGGGCAAAGGCAAAGGCAGAAACAAAGAGAACATAGAGCAGGGAAGTGAGGACCAGATGGACATTAACGAGAACGATGAGAGCGGCTATGAGTAAGCCCAAAACCAGGTTCTGAGATCCCGTGGATTATGGCTAGAGAATAGGAGTATATTCCTATGTGCTGAGATAACAGGAAGATGAGACAAAAAGAAAAGAAAGAAAGAACTAAATGAAAAGTCTTCCTGCCATATCTAACACCCTCCTCCACTAACCTGCTATGACTTACACTTTAGTCCATGGAACCCCATAGAAAACCCGTTACCACTGGCACTACACCTCCTATTCCTTCCCACCATCTTTCCTATTGACATTACAAATTCATTACGCTATCGAATCCCCTAGAACATAATGATGATACCATTACTTCATCTCCACCCCTGTCCCGGCGTTTTGGCATCAGTTCTGAGAGTTTGGTAGCAGAAAAAAGGTTGCGACAGAAGGAGTAATGTTAGGTGAGGATGGGTGGAGATGAGGTGAGAGTGTCGCCATTAGATCCTAGGGGAGTTCGATGGCATGATGGATTGGTAATGTAAATAGAAAGATGGTGGGGAGGAATAGGGAAGGTAACAGTCGATGGATTTCTATGGGGTTCTAAAAGTTGGCTTATGTGAGTTATAAGGCGGACTGGCAGGGGAATGTTAAATAGTACGGGAAGACTTTTTCTTTAGTTTTTTCTTTCTTTTCTCTCTGTCTCGTCTTCTTGTTATCTCGGTAGATAGGAATATACTCCTATTCTCAAGCCATAGTTTCTGCGATCCCAGGATCTGACTTCGGGATTCTTCATAGCTATCATCATCGTTTTCGTCGAGGTCCCTCCGGTCCTCACTTCCCCTGCCTCTTGTTCCCCTTGCCCTTGCCCTTACCGTTGCCTTTGCCTTTGCCTGTGCCTGTGCTTGTGCCCGCATGGTAGTATCTCTGTCTTTGTCGGTGTCCTCGTTGCTTGGCTGTGTTCCTCGGGTCCTTCTGCATCATCATTATCGTCTTCTCTGCGTTCGAGTTACTCCGTCACATGAGAGCAGCGAAACGTGAAAGACAGGATGGACTTTCATCGAGGAGGGCAACGTGAGTTCATAGGCGTAGGGACTGACAATGCGGGAGATCGAGTAAGGTTCAATTTGTTTCCAGTCCAGCTTCTTTGAGGGCCTCTTGGTGAGTAGGTTCTTAGTTGATAGCCATACCTTGCCCCCAATAGCATATCGTGGTGCCAGAGTATGATTCATATTGGCCGATTCTTCCTGTATCTGTTGGGCCCTAAATATTTCCGCTCGGAGGCAGTCAAACACTTCTGACATGTTTCTTGCTATAATGTTTGCTTGATCTTCATTTGCAGTGGTACCGTGTTGTATTGGGCCAAAGTTCATGCGAGGGTGTCATCCATAATTTGCTTTGAAGGGGGAGAGTTTGATTGATTCAGAGACGTGATTATTGGTAGCAAATTCTGCTATAGGTAGATAAGCGGCCCAGTTATCCTGTTGGTAATCCACATAACTTCGAAGATACTGCTCCATGATGGCGTTAATCCCTTCGGTTTAACCATCCGTTTGTGGATGGAACACGGTGGAATAGCGTAAGTATATTTCGAGGAGCTCGCAGAGTGCTTTCCATAAATCGAAGCTGAACTGAGTGCCGCGGTCTGAAACTATCCTTTCTGGTAGACTATGTATTTTCCAAATATTTTCCAAGTACATTCAGGCAACGTCTCGGGCTCCTGATTCCTCGGTGCATGGGATGAAGTATCTCATCTTTGTGAGGCGGTCAACGACGACAAGAATTGTGTTATAGCAGTTGCTGAGAGGTAGTCCAGTGACGAAGTCCATAGAGGCATCTGTCCATGGTGCTTTGGGTACTGATAGCGGTCGAAGAACTCCTTGAGGGGCGTTGCCGTTGGATTTGCTTCAAGTTCTTCGACAGATATGACAATTCATGATATAGCGGTAGGTGTACTTTCGCATCATGATATTTGGCCAATAATATTCCCAGCTGAGGATTTCGAGGGTCTTTGCTCTGCTTGGGTGACCTGCTGATGGTTTGTCGTGTGTGACGGAGTACCGCGGACAGTAGAAGACGACAATGACATCAGCAAGACTTGATTTGTCTCCTGAGGTCTCCTGAGCCTCAGGAGACTCAAAATGTATCCAGGAGTATCAGGAGACTCTCCTGAGGCTTGGGAGACTGTTGGGAGACTGCAGTCAGAAGTTGAGTTTGCTGATGGATGATGCAGGAGGGCTCGAGGAACACAGCTGGACAACGAGGACACCGACGAAGACAGAGGTACTGCCGGGTGGGCACAAGCACAGGCACCAGCAAAGGCAAAGGCAAGGGCAAGGGCCAGCACGAAAAAGACAAGAGACTGAGAAAGTGAGGACCGGATGGACCTCGACGAGAACGATGATGATAACAATGATAGATCCCGAAGTCAAGTTCTGGGATTTCAGAGACTATAGTTTAGAGAATTGGAGTATATTCCTATGTACCGGGATGACAGGAAGACAAGATAGAGAGAAAAGAAAGAAAGAACTAAAGGAAAAGTCCCCCCGCTCTATTTAACACATTCCTTCACTATCCCGTTATGACTCACACCTCCCTCCATAGAAACCCATAGAATCACGCCACTACCATACCTCGTATTTCTCCCCACCATCTCTTCTTTTTCATTACAAATCCATCACGCCATCGAACCTCCCAGAATCCAATGACGACACTATCACCTCATCTCCACCCATCCTCACTTAACATCTCTCCTTCCGTCGCAACTCTGCTTCCACTACCGAACTCTCAGGACCGATACCAAGACGCTGGGACCTCGTGGTTTTCTTGAAGCAGTCTGAGCTGTAGCTCTTCATATTCTGGTACAAAGAGTTTAAGTCGATATAGAAGAAGTCCTTCTTCGTTTTCTGCACATTCAGCGAGGGTGATTTGTTTTGATTGTTTCGTGCCATCTTTCAGCATCGTGAGTACCTTGTTTGGGAAACTATCTCCTTGGAGGCTTTGATAAATAATTCTTGGACAGTAGGCGTTCCTCCAGCGGGTTCATTTGCCAAAGAACCCACCAACAAATTTAGCTTCTAATCCAAATTCTTCTTCTTCAACACAGTCTGATACTGATATTCGAGGCGTTCATCCCCCTTTTTAGGTAGATCCCCTGATCACCTATTCAATGCGTCTGGTTTCCCTCCTTGTTTCCCCGGTCTGAATTGTATTACGAAGTCGAAACGTGATAGAAATTCTGACCAACGAATCTGTTGTCGATTTGATAACTTTGTTGACATAAAGTATTCAAGGTTTCTATAATCAGTTAGGACCTTAATGGGATATGAGGCGGTTTCCAAGTAGCGCCATTCTTCAAACCCCCGAATGATTGCTAGAAGTTCCTTGTCGTATATTTCGTTGTTGCATTCCGAGTCTGCCGGCCTGTATTTTTTTGAAAAGAAGGCGACTGGATGTAGTATGCCTTCGTCGCTGCGTTGAAACATGATGGTGGCGGAAACATAGTCGGAGGCGTCTGTTTCTACTATGATTTCTCGATCGGGGTCAAGGTGTCGTAATATGGGGGCGGTGGTGAATGTGATTTTTAAATCATTGAAGGCCTTTTTTGTCTTGTCCGTCTATTTGAATATTACTCCCGCTTTCGTTAGTGCAGTCAATGGGGATACAACTCTTGAGTAGGCATAAATGAAACGTTACTAAAGGTTTGCAAAACTCAGAAATTCTTGCATGTCCTTCAGACAAGTTGGTGTATCCCAATTTCGAATGGTGGTGACTTTAGATTCGTCTATTTTCATTCCTTCAGGTATTAGTATGAATCCTAGATACATGGTTTCTTTGATGTGCCACTCGTATTTCTCCGGTTTTAGTTGAACATTATTTTGGTTGAGTATTCGAAGGACTTTATCAACGTAGACCTTATGTTCCTCGAGAATGGCTGAGTATTTGAGTGTCCCGGCGTCTTGGCATCGGTTCCGACAGTTCCGTAGTAGAAAGAGGGTTGCGATGGAAGAGGGATTGTTAAGCGAGAATGGACGGAGGTGGGGAGATGGTGACGTCACTAGATTCCAGGAGGTTCTATGGCGTGATGGATTTGTAATGTAAATAGAACAGATGGTGGGTAGGAATACGAGGTGTGGATACGGCGGGTTTCTATGGGAATCTATGGATGAAGACATGAGTCATAGCGAACTAGCGGGGGAATGTGTTAAATAGAGCGGGAGGATCCTTTCTTTAGTTCTTTTCTTCTTTTCTCTCTGTCTCGTCTTTCTGTCATCTCGATACATAGGAATATACTCCTATTCTCTAAGCCGTAGTATCTGAGACCCCAGAACCTGACTTCGGGGGCTATCATAGTTATGATCATCGTTCTCGTTGAGGTCCATCCGGTCTTCACTTTCCCTGCCTCTTGCCTTCGTCCTTCATCAGCAAGATTTTACAAGTCTCAGGAGATTACAGGGGTCTCAGGAGACTCAGGAGACTGTCAGGAGACTCAGGAGACTCCAGTCACAAATGGTAAAGCTTGCTGATGTTGTCCTGACCTTTGCCTCTGTCTTTGCCTTCGCTGGTGCCTGTGCTTGTGCCCGTCCGGCAATACCTCTGTCTTCGTCAGTGTCCTCGTTGTTGGCTGTGTTCCTCGAGTCCTTCTGCGTCATCATTGTCATCTTCCTCTCGTTCGGGTTACCCCGTCACATTGAGAATGTCGTCGAGATAGTAGGCCCTGGCAAGGTGATCGAGGTGAGGACGAAGCATATCGTTGACCCAATGTTGAAACGCAGCAGGAGCATTGGTAAGGCCAAAGGGCATAACCATGTATTCGAAATGTCCATATCGGGTCCTGATAGCCGTTTTCCATTCGTCCCCTTCCTTGATTCTTAATTGATGATTCCCATTGGGTAGTTCTAATTTCGTAAAGTACTTGACCACTGAGATACCCATGAATCTCTCTGGTGTCAGTGGCAGAGGGTGACGGTTCTTGACCGTTACTCCATTCATCTTCCTGTAGTCGACACATAACCGTAGGGAGCCATCAGCCTTCTTTACAAATAGGATGGGGGAGCTGGTGGGGAAGGTGCTATGACGTATACGGCCTTTGGATAGATATTCTACGAGATAGTCCCTTAAGGCTTGTAGCTCCAGGCGGGTCATCCCATACATGGGTCCAAATGGTACTGACTCGCCGTCTTGAATATCGATGGACAGATCATATTCGGGTCAATGTGGAGGTAGATCGGGGACGTCGGACTCGTTGAGAAGATGAAGGAAAGCATGATGTTCCTTTAGTATCAGGGCGTGAGGGTCCTTTGGTGTCTGGGCCAGTAAATCATCGAGAGCCTTAGGGGTGGTTGAATATAGTTGCATTCCTTTTCTTTTCTTGTTGATCAATCAATGAAACGCGTAGGATTCGAGGGCGGAGATTTTGGTAATAGATTTAGTGGGAGATTTGATGACGACGCCCTTAGCTACAACCTTAGCCTCATTACTGAGGCAGTGCTTGATGCAGTTCGGAGAGTCAAAGTGTATTTCATTATTTGCTAGAAGAATAGTAGTGGCATGTCTCCTCATCCATGGGAGGCCCATGATGATAGGGTAGTGCCCAAGTTGAGTGACGAAGAAGGGGGTATTTTCTTTGTATCCATTGAGGTCGAGATTGAGGAAGACCTTATGGGTGACCTTTCCTGATTCAATAGGTCTTCCATCTATTACATCTATGTGATGAGGAACTTGTGGAGGAATTGTGATGAGATTGTGGTGGCATACGAAGTTTTGGTCTATGAAAGCGTATCTTGAGGCACCAGTATCAATGAGGGCATGTGATGGAATGAGAGAATGTTTATTTTGAGAAATTGAACACGTTACAACTAATTGATTCCCATCCATATCCTTCTCTGAAACCGAAAACCCAGAAAGCGACAATTTAAACCAATTTTCTAACTGTCCCTGGAGTGAGCCATTCAGTCCAGGGAAAAATCTTTTAACGCTTTATCGCCGAAGGCTTCTTCTTTCACTTCTTCTTCTGTGATATCCACCGCAGCTCCTCTCATCCAGGAGGCTGGATTCCTGGGAGCCGGCACCTGCGGGCATTTCCTAACGAAGTGACCTCCTTGGCCACAATAGGAACACCTATTTTCTACGCGACGGGCCTCTCTTTCCTGAGGGTCCGGACAGCTACGCCCTGAAGACAAATCCATAAGGGCCATTCTTCCCAGCATATGGAATGGATGGGCTGCGGCCGGTGGGTTGGGGCGAGCAGGAGTTTGGTAGTGAGGAGCCGGAGGTGGAGGAGCCGAGTAGCGAGGCGCAGGAGCTTGGTAGTGGGGAGCAGGTGATGCAGGAACAGCTGGGGCAGAATAGCGGGCGGCAGGGCGAGCAACAGAAAGGAGGGTCTGATAGTGAGGGCAGTAGCGAGCAGTGATTATCTGCTGCTTGTTGTCCATATCAACAAGACTTGATTTGTTTCCTGAGGTCTCCTGAGTACTCAGGAGACCCAAAATGTATCCAGTAGTGTCAGGAAACTCTCCTGAGACTTGGGAGACTGTTGGGAGAGTGTAGTCAGAAGTTGAGTTTACTGATACAAGCGTTGGAGAATAGTGGCAAGTTCGGTGATGGTGGCGGGGGTTTCTTCATGGACCGTGAGCTTGGTGAGTTCCTCGCTCAGACCTTCCATAAGAGCCTCCACATTGGTGGCTTCCCCCAACCCAACGAGGGCGGCGTGGCGCTAAAATTCGGTAAAGTACTCCGAGAATGGGTGATTGAGTTGTCTGATCCTTCTAAGTGCGTGGCGGGCGGTTCCTACCTGATCTAGATCCCTGAAGGCTGTATTCAATATTTCAAAGAACCTCTCCATAGAGGAGAGGTTGATTCCTGTTGCGGTGATATAGGGCATGAACTGATTGGCGGCAGGGCCTTCCAGGCGAGAGATAGCGTAGGTTAGTTGATTCTGTAGGGAGGGGTACCTGTCGGCATTGCCCAGTAGCTTGAGTTTTAACATATTCTGGAACTGAGGGAGTCCCTTCCGGTTACATCGGTACTTCTCCGGGTCCGGTAGTTTCTCTGATCTTTCGGCCCATGATTCCTAAGTGATAGTGAGATCTTCCAAGAGACGATTATGACGATGAGAAGGAGGAGGGGGTGGTGGGATGATTTCTGCTGCTGGTAGAGAAGGTGGTAAAGGGAGCGCGATCTGGACGGCCAACGCTGTCTCAGCCCTTTGGGTTGCCTGGTTTGCTGTGGTGAGTTGGGCTTAGAGGGTTGTGACCTGGTTTCGTCAAGACAGATACTTGCCGTTCCAGATCCTGATTTTCCCTTCCCAGGTCTGTGATTTTTTCTGTCCATACTTTTCGAGCCTCATCACCATCCTCTTCTTCCCCTGCTTCAGGTCCGCTTTGTACTGCCATATGCCCTGTTGGAATTTTTTGATGAGGTTGTATATGGCGATATTATCAGGATGAGTTTCAGTGGTGGGGTTTGCTTGGAAGAAGGCCTCTAACTGGTTGAAGGGCCCTTCGAAATCAAAGGACTCGGTTTCCATAGGGCCTGCTGATATCATGGATTTCTGATATTGCGACTAGGTGTGATATAGGTTGACGTTGGAGATGCAAATTTAGTATCATGGAGCGAGACGAGCCCGAGGGCAAAACAAGCCAAGGTATACCGCCAAGGCACAGCGAGACGAGGTGAAGTGAGATGAAACGGATGGGACTAGGACAGCCGGGTTAGGCTGAGAGACTAGAGACGAAGCGAGGTGAGGAGCTTTCCTTCTGTCCTCTAGAGGGCAGAAAGGTCGGCTTGGAAATGACTAAGAGTCCTAAAGTATTGTATTGACTAAAGGATAGGAAAGTTGCGTGAAGAGAAAAGAGAAGAAGCTATCTATAAGCAAAAGAGCGGCCCATATATATACACCACAAAATTCTACCCACTGACTCATCCGTGAGCCCCTGTACCGAATCCCATGGAAATCCAAGACCCTTAATACCGAGCCCATTCCTTATTTCCTATTCCCGAATGATAACCCCGAATCGAATCCTGTAACCGGAACCCATAGAATATAAGAGATTTCCTGACTAACACCTCTTCCCGCACTTCGCCTAGCCTGCTCCACACTGTAATACGAGGATGTGCGGAGATGAGATAATAGTGTTGTCATTAGATTCTAGGAGGTTCGATGGCGTGATGGATTGGTAATGTAAATAGGAAAATGGTGGGAAGGAATAGGGAAGGTGACTGCCGATAGATTTCTATGAGGTGCTAGGAGTTGGTGTGTTTGAGTCATAAGGTGGACTGGCAAGGAAATGTTAAATAGCACGGGAAGACC
Organism: Morchella sp. 2016-72; assembly: GCA_024713865.1. Classification (NCBI taxonomy): domain Eukaryota; kingdom Fungi; phylum Ascomycota; class Pezizomycetes; order Pezizales; family Morchellaceae; genus Morchella; species Morchella sp. 2016-72. The sequence goes on from JAMJEY010000019.1 coordinate 772,550, forward strand.
TTTTCTTTAGTTCTTTCTTTCTTTTCTCTCTGTCTCGTCTTCCTGTTATCTCGGTATATAAGAATATACTTCAATCATAGTTCCTGAAATCCCAGAACCTGGCTTTGGGATTTATTATAACCTTTATCATTGTTCTCGTTCAGGTCCATCCAGTCCTCACTTGCCCTTGTCCTTGCCTTTGCCTTTACCGGTGCCTGTGCTTGTGTCCACCGGGTAATACCTCTGTCTTCGTCAGTGTCCTCGTTGCTTTGGCTGTGTTCCCTGAGTCCTTCTGCGTCATCATTGTCATCTTCCTCCCTGCCTTTGAGTTATTCCATCACATATGTGGTGAGGAACTTGTAGGGGAACTGTGGTGAGATTATTGTGGCATACGAAGTCTTGATCTATGAAAGTTTATCCTGAGGCACCAGTATCAATGAGGGCATATGATGGGATATAAGAATCTTTATTTTGAGAAATTGAACATGTTACAACTAGTTGATTCCCATCCATATCATTCTCCGAAACCGAAAACCCAGAAAGCAACAATTTAAATCAATCCTTGAACCTTCCCTGGAGTGAGCCACTCAGTCCAGGGAAAAATCTTTTAACGCCTCATCGCTGGAGGCTTTTCCTTCTTCTTCTTCTTCTCTTATATTCACCTGAGCTCCCCTTATTCTGGAGGCTGGGAGTCAGCACCTGCAGGCATTTCCTAATCAGGTGACCTCCTTGGCTACAATAGACATACTTATTCTCTCCGCGACGTGCCTCTCTTTCCTGAGCGTCTGGGTGGCCACGTCCTGAAGACAAATCCATAGGGGCCACTCCTCCGGGCGTATGGGACAGGTGGGCTATAGCATGTAGGTTGGGGCGAGTAGGAGCTTGATATCGAGGGGCTGAAGGTGCGGGAGCAGAGTAGCGAGGGGCAGGGGCTTGATAACGGGGGGCAGGGTAGCGAGCGGAAGTGCAAGCAACAGGAGTAGGGGTCTGGTAGCGAGGGCGGTAGCGAGCAGTGATCATCTGCTGCTTGTTGTCCAAGCATTGGACAATAGTGGCAAGTTCAATGACGGTGGCAGGGGTCTCTTCATGATCTATGAGCTTGGTGAGTTCCTCACTCAGACCTTCCATAAGAGCCTTCATATTGGTGGCTTCTCCCAATCCGGCAAGGGCGGCGTGGGGTTGAAATTCGGCAAAATACTGAGAATGGGCGGTTGAATTGTCTGATCCTCCTAAGCGCATGGCGGGTGGTTCCTACCTGGTCTGGGTCCCTGAAGGCTGTATTCAGGATTTCAAAGAACCTTCCCATGGAGGGGAGGTTGATACCGGTGGCGGTGATGTAGGGCATAAATTGGTCGGCAGTGGGGCCTTCCAGGCGAGAGATGGCATAGGTTAATTGATTTTGCAAGAAGGGGTACTGGTCGGCATTGCCCAGCAGTTTGAGTTTCAGCATGTTCAAGAACTGAGAGAGTCCCTTCCAGTTACCTCGGTATTTCTCTGTGTCCGGGAGCTTCTCTGACCTTTCGGTCCTTGATTCCTGAATGACAGTGAGGCCTTCCAGGAGACGATTGCGGCGACAAGGGGGAGGAAGGGACAGTGCGATGGGTTCTGCCACTAATGGAGGAGGTGGTAGGGGGAGTGCAATCTGGGCGGCCAATACCGTTTCGGCCCTTTGGGTTTCTTGGTTTGCTGTGATGAGTTGGGCTTGGAGGGTTGTGACCTGGTTTTTTAGGGCAGACACTTGCCTTTCCAGCTCCTGGTTTTCCCTTCCCAGGTCTGTGATTCCTTCTGTCCATACTTTTCGAACCTCGTAACCATTATCTTCTTCCTGTTCCAGGTCCTCTTTGTACTGCTGGAGGCCGTGCTGACATCATTAAATAAGGTTGTAGATGGTGACGTTGTTAGGGTAGGTTTCACTAACGGTGGTGTGTTTGGGTTTGCTTGAAAGAAGGCCTCTAGTAGTTGGGCGAAGAGTCCCTCAAAATTGAAAGACTCGGTTTCCATGGAGCCTGATGATATTGTTGATTTCTGATAATGCAACTAGGAGTGGTATAGGTTTGCATTTGAGATGGAACCTTAGTGTTACGGAATGAGGCGAGAGTGAAGACGAGACAAGCCAAGGTATACCACTGACATGGAACAAAGCGAAACGATGCAAGAGGAGGTGAACAAGGCGAGACAGGATACGAGGACTATGAACGAAGGGAGACAAAGAGTGGTCCTTCTGTCCTCTAGAGGGCAGAGGGCGTGGATTGGCAGTGACTAAGAGTCCTAAAGTATTGTATTAACTAAAGGATAGGAAGGTTGCATGAAGAGGAAAGGAAAGAAGCTATCTACAAGCGAATGCGGAGCCCATATATATACACCCCATGATTCTACACAGTGACTCATCAACGAAACCCTGTACAGAACCCCGCAGAAAACCAAGACCCTTAATACCGAACTTCTTCCTTATTCCCTATTTCCGAACTATAAACCCGAACCTAATCCCTGTAATCGAAACCCATGGAACTTAAGAGACCACCTGACTAACTCCTCTTCCCGCGTTTCACCTAGCCTGCTCCACGCCATGATACGAGGCCAACGGGTTCAGTACACGGGGTACCAAGGGGCACAATCGATCGTGGGTCAAGTGGCGAGGAGTAACCAAGTATATTCTATATATGGAAACTAAAGATAACAAGAGAGAAACTAGAGCTGAAGAACCCAAAGTAAAGGGAGGATAACAGGAGGTTGCTTAATAAAAGAAGGAAAGGAAAGACAAAGGAAATTCCAGCCCATATCAGCAAACTCAACTTCTGACTGCAGTCTCCCAATAAGTCTCCCAAGTCTCAGGAGAGTCTCCTGACACTCCTGGATACATTTTGGGTCTCCTGAGGCTCAGGAGACCTCAGGAGACAAATCAAGTCTTGCTGATGCATATATATATCGTACCGATCCACTGATTACTAATCCGTACAATGGAAACCCATCGAAACCCAAAGAAAGACACACCATTGCCCACGACCAATTCCGATACTAGAGCATGATCGTCAATCATTCCTACCGTCCCCTAGCATTTCGCGACATGCCGTGACAAAAATCTTGCTGGGGTACTACTAGCCAAACATGCAAAAGTACACCGATCGCTACGTAATGAACTGCCATACATGTCGAAGAAGCAAAGCCAATCACAATATCTCTCAAAGAGTTCTCCGCCCCCTCTCAGTACTCAAAGTACCATGGACGGATATCTCTATGGACTTCGTTACAGGACTACCTCTCAGCAATGGCCACAATGCAATTCTTGTCATCGTTGACCACCTCACGAAGATGAGACACTTCATCCCATATACTGAAGAATCAGGAGCTAGAAATGTCGCTCGAATGTACCTGGAAAATGTTTGGAAACTACATGGACTTCCAGAAAAAATAGCCTCAGACCTTGGTACTCAATTCACCTCTGACCTTTAGAAATCACTTAGTGAACGCCTCGAGATCTCTCCTCGCTACTCCACTGCCTTTCATCCACAGACTGATGGTCAAACCGAAAGAACCAATGCCATCATGGAACAGTATCTTCGAAGTTATGTGGACTATCAACAGGACAACTGGGCAACCTATTTGCTTATGGCAGAATTTGCCACCAACAACCATATTTCCAGGTCAACTAAACTATCTCGCTTCGAACCCAACTACGGACGACATCTTCAGATGAACTTTGGTCCCCTACGGCACGGCACTACCACAAACAAGGACCAAGCGAACACAATGGCCATAAATATGTCAGAAGTGTTTGACTTTCTCCGAGCAGAAATTTTTAGAGTCCAACGAATACAGGGAGAATCGGTAAATACCAATCACACTCCGGCACCACAATATGCTATTGGGGATGGGGTATGGTTATCAACAAGTAATCTACTCACCAAGAGGCCATCAAAGAAGTTAGACTGAAAGCAAATCCTGACTTACCCGATTTCTCGCATCGTCAGTCCCTATGCCTACAAACTCACCCTACCTGTGTCAATGAAGGTTCACCCCCTGTTCCACGTCAAAGAAACGATGTGGAAGACTTGAGTATTTAGTTTGGTAAACCGGTTACAATGAACCGTCCTGGCAACCTTATGGATACTAAGACAACTCCCCAGAGTTGATCAAAGACTTCCACAAATGCTACCCACATAAGCCTGAGAGGACTTAGGCCTCAGAGGGAGACCTAATATCTATCACGGCATGGAGCAGGCTTGACGAAGTGTGGAAAGAGAAGTTAGTTGGGGGTTCTTTTATGTTCTATGATTTTCGGTTACATGGGTTCGGTTCAGATTTATGGTTAGGGAATAGGGAATAAGGTATGGTCTCGTTATTAAGAGTATTGAGGTTCTATGGGGTTCTGTCCAGGGTTTCGCAGATGAGTCATTGGGTGGAATCATCAGATATATATATAGGGTTCATCTTCGCTTGTGGATAGCTTCTTTCCTTTCCTCTTCACACAACGTTCATATCCTTTAGGCAATACCATACCTTAGGACTCTTAGTCATCGCCAAGCCGTCCCTTCTGCCTTCTAGAGGACAGGGGGATAACTCTTGGCTCCGCCTTACTCATAGTCCTTGTGTCTTGTCTCGTTCTGTACTCGCCTCGCCTCGTACTCCCTACCTTGTCTCGTCCTGTCTTGTCCTGCCTCGGTGGTATACCTTGGCACGTCTCATCCTTGCTCTCATTTTGCTCCGTGATAATAGCGGGATAGTGTGATGGGGTACCAGGAGGCAAAGTAAAAGACGACAGTGATGACGCAGAAGGACTCGAAAAACACAGCCAGAACAACGAGGACACCGATAAAGACAGGAGTTATCCTAAGCAGGTACAGGTTCAGGCACCGGCAGGGGCAAAGGCAAGGGCAGAGGCAAAAGAGACGCAAGGCAGGGAGGGTGAGGACCGGATGGACCTCAACGAGAACAATGATTACGACTATGAAGGATATTGAAGCTAGGTTCTAGGATCTCGGGGCTATGGCTTTTCTGGAGGATAGGAGTATATTCTTATGTACTGAGATAACAGGAAGACAAAATGAAGAGGAAAGAAAGAAAGAACTAAAGGAAAATTCTTCCCGTGCTATTTAATATTCTCCCCCACCAGTCCGCTCTGACTCATTCCTTCTCTTATAGAATTCCATAGAAATCCACTCCAACCATACCAATTAATCCCTCCACCATCTCTCTTAATTATATTACAAATCCACCATGCCATAGAACCTCATGTAATCTACTGACGTCACCATCACCCCACCCCACATCTATTTTCGCGTAACATTTCCTTCTCGTTCGCAATCTTGTTTCTACTACCGAACTCTCAGAACCGGTGACAAGACGCCGGGACAGGTAGTCATCAGGAACTGTATATGTTTTGTGGGTGAAGATAGGTTGTTGGTGGTGGCTTCCGAAACTTAATAAAGATTCAGAAGGCCTCTGGAAGGCTCAGGAAGCCCTCTGGAAGGCTTGAGTGGCAAGAGACAATTAGTGAGGGTGTCAGAATAAGTAATACAGGTAAGGAAAGTAACTGCTTTGACGGTGGTGTCCCGGCATCTTGGCATCGGTTCTGAGAATTCAGTAGCGGAAACAGGATTGCGACGGAAGGAGCAATGTTAGGCGAGGATGGGCGGAGATGGGTTGATGGTGACGTCATTAGATTCTGAGAGGTTCGATGGCGTGATGGATTGGTAATGTAAATAGGAAGATGGTGGGGAGGAATAGGGAAGGTGACGGTCGATGGATTTCTATGGGATTCTAGGAGTCGGTGTGTATGAGTCATGAGGCGGGCTGGCGATGGAATATTAAATAGCACGGGGAGACTTTTTCTTTAGCTCTTCCTTTCTTTTCTCTCTGTCTCATCTTCCTGTTATCTCGGTACATAGGAATATACTCCTATTCTCCAAGTCATAGTCTCTGAGATCCCAGAATCTGACTTCGGGATCTATCACCATCATCATCATCGTTCTCGCTGAGGTCCATCCGGTCCTCACTTTCTCTGCCTCTTGTCTCCCCTGCGCTTGCCCTTGCTCTTGCCTTTGCCTTCGCTGGTGCCTGTGCTTGTGCCTGCCTAGTAGCACCCCTGTTTTCGTCGGTGTCCTCGTTGTTTGGCTGTGTCCCTCGAGTCCTTCTGCGTCATCATTGTCGTCTTCTCCTCGTTCGGGTTACCCCATCACAGGTGGGAATCAAAGCCTTAGGAGGCCCTCTGGGAGACGAGAAACAATTAGCAAGAGTATCTGGAGGTAAGAAGGGTAACAGAAGTCTCAAGAAGTACTCAAGAAGGCTTAGGAGGTTATATACAATTAGCCAGGTATTAGAAGAGGTAAGGAGGGTAACAGAAAGCTCAAGAGGCCCCCTAGAAGGCTTGAGAGTCCATCAGAAAATTTGGAAGATGACAAATGGCTAGCGAGGTTATTAGGAGAGACGGGAGGATAGTTGCCTTCACAACGGCCTATGGAGACCCAATCAAGCCTCTAGAGAAAGTTTGAATCTTGCTGATGTTACGTAACTATGCTGATGGCTATGAACAGGAGTATATTTCTATGTACCGAAATAAGAGGAAGATGAGACAAAAAGAAAAGAAGAGAAAGAACTAAAGAAAAATTCTCCACCAACTATTTAACAATCCTCTACACCTATCCACTGACAGTATGACTTATATATCAGCCTATAGAATCTTAAAGAAACCCATTGCTACCACACTTCATATTCATCCCCACCACCTCATATACCCTATTACCAATATTTTCTGCCACCGAACCTCATAAAACTGATGACAACGACATCACTCCATCTCCTCCCTTTCCTTGCTTATTATAATCCTATAAGTCTAAACCACTTTGAGACTATTGAATTATCAGGATTGATGGCAAGATGCCGAGACACCATAGAATCTCATAGAAACCTGTTGTTATCGCACCTCGTATTCCTCCCTACCATCTTTGCTAGCCATATTACAAATCCATCATGCAATCAAACCTCATCGAATCAGATGACGACAACCTCCTCTCATCTTATCTCATTTTCGCTTAACATAACTCTATTAACTATAGTGCTGCTACAGGTACTGAATGTCCCGGCTTCTTGGCAGTGGTCCCAAGGGTTTGATAGTTAAAGCGTGATTGTATTTAATAGAAGAACGTTAAGCGAGGAGGGGTTGTGACGGAGAATATCACGGCGTAGAACGTACTTGGCGATGTTGCGGGAAGAGGGATTAGTCAGGGGATTCTTCTATGTTCTTGAGGTTTCGGTGACAGGGGTTCGGTTCGGTAATAAGGGCGCGGGATTAGGGGATAGGGATAGGCGCGGAGTTACGGATCTTGGGGGATTCTATGGGGTTCTGTACAGGGTTACTCGGATGAGTCATCAGGCTGGTATGTGGTGTATATATAGAGGCTCTGTTCTCGTCTGTAGATAGTTTCTTTCCTTTCCTCTTCACGCAACCTTCCTATCGCTAGGAGCTTGTAGTCCTTAGAAATATATCTCTTTGACTTCTCGTTTCGGTGGTTCGGTCTTCCTCTCAGACAAGTCAATCATCATAGCCTCGCCTCGCCTCGCCTCGCTTCACTTCGTCTCGCTTCGCCGCCGCCCACGCCGCCGCTTCGCCTGCTCACTCCGGGCCAAGATCTCATCACAACTCTCAGGCTAGTTCCTCGCCTATTACTCGTCTCCGCCAGGTTGTAGACCTTGGCTCGCCGCCCACCTCGTGATACTAAGGTTGCGTCTCCAACGCCAACCTCTACAACAAAATCAATCAAGAATGTCCGCCATGGATACCGACCGGGTGGATACAGCTGCCCTAATGGCAAGCCTCAGTACCTTCTTCGATACCAATCTCCGTCCTTCGCCCGACCCTGAGAACCCAGGAAATGAAGCCATATACGACCTTATTCTGAAATGTCAGAAGGGTCTGCAACAATACGTCCTGGACCTGGACGAGGAAAGGGAGGATGGGGACGAAGCAAAGAAAGCTTGGGAAGTCGCATTAGCGAATTCACAGCTCGAAGCTGCAGCCCTTCAAGCTCAGATCACAAGTCTGAGGAACCAGGTTACCAACCTGGAGACCCAACTCGCCACGGCCAACCAAGCGACACGAAATGCGGAAAACACCCTGGCGGCCCACATTGCGCTGCCACCCCCACCACCAATAGTCGAACCAATTGCTCCTCCTCCACCTGCTCATCGTCGTAATCGCCTCCTAGAAGGCACCATCTACACCCCTGCCCCAAGGACTGAAAGATCGGAAAAGCTTCCGGACCCGGAGAAATACCGCGGCAACAGGAAGGGACTCCCGCAGTTCAAAAACATGTTGCAACTCAAGCTCTTGGGCAATGCCGACAGGTACCCCACCCTACAGAATCAACTAACCTACGCCATCTCTCGCCTGGAAGGCCCCGCCGCCGACCAATTTATGCCCTACATCACGGCCACCGGTATCAACCTTCCCTCCATGGAAAGGTTTTTCGAAATTTTGAACACAGCATTTGGGGACCCAGATCAGGTAGGCACCGCCCGTCGCGCCCTCAGAAGAATCAGGCAACTCAGTCGCCCCTTCTCGGAGTACTTCGCCGAGTTCCAACGATACGCCGCGGAGGCCGGGATGGGAGAAACCGCCAATGTGGAAGCTCTCATGGAAGGACTGAGCGAGGAACTCACCAAGCTCATGGTTCATGAAGAAACCCCCGCCACCGTCATCGAACTCGCCACCATTCTTCAACGCCTGGACAACAAGCAGCAGATAATCACTGCCCGCTACCGCTCGCCAGACCTTCGCACTCCTGCTCGCCTGCACTCGCTACACTGCTCCTGCCCCGCCGCACTGCTACTAAGCTCCTGCACGCCCACACCTCGGTACTCAGCTCCGCCTCCGTCCGTTCCTCGTTATCAGGTCCCCGCTCGCCCAAACCCCCCTGTGGCTGTTACGGGCATAGGATACGAGAACCCGAAGACTACAAGAGAAGGACTTTACCCTATTCCTACGCTATAGATCTATGTCCCACTGGGCGCGCCAGAGAGGCACGGTGCTGCCAGAATGGAGCCCAGTGCGGAGTTACGGAATCCCTAGTCAACAAACCTGTTTTCGACTCCTGAAATAACCTCGAGCTAAGGCGCTGCTCAGCGCCCCAGGACACCGGGTGGGTACATGAGGGGCAATAGCGCGAGTTTGGAGTCAATCGACCATAATTGATCAAATGACTGGTCATAAGGAAGCTCACTCTGGTGGCGCCTCTGGGGAAGGTAAGACTACCCGACTCGCACCGATCGTTAGCAGTCCTAATGTTGAGCTTGGCTCCTGCGATAGGTAACGACGTCGCCGGAAGAGCGATGAAATAAGTCGAGGCACGACGCTATCAGGTAGGCCAACTTCAAACACTCTCGACCACTAACGGCGCTGAGTGCATGCAGCAAACGGATGTCATCTGTGTCGAATAGAGCGAGGATTTTTAATAGAAGACGGGTATTTTAGATGGTGATAGATTTGGCGCTTGGGTTTCTTGGCGATTTTCAGGGTCTTCGGTGTTTCTCACTTGTTTATTGTAATCTATAATGCTTAGTCCGCGTGACATTCGCGCGGGATATAAATACGGTGCCATTCTCCGACTTTGTTGAAATCATCAGCAACGAAGAAAGAGTCTTATCGATATAATATCTATTACTTTACACTTTATCTTGAGATTGGACTTTATCGAGTGAACTTAGAAACTCCACCTCGAACCATCTTCGTGTTTTCAGAATCATTACGCATCTGAGAGGACTAGCATCGATGATCGAGATACTAGGCTGGTTAAGACTGAGGAGACCTTGTTCCTTACTGCCTTTTGCGGTTAGCTTTCAAACTCGAATTTTTATTAGACTACTCGGCTGTTTACGACACTTAATAGTATATCGATAACTCCTAGGTTTACCTGGAGTTTCCGAAAAATCACTACCTAATTCACATATCAAATGGCTTCCCGACTATTGGCTAGGACCGAAGAGGAGGACTCCATCATGGGGGAAGGTCCCGCCTTCAGCCGAGAAGACAGTCCTGATCCACTATCCACCGCCAGAGCAGGCAAGCGCCCGGCCGGTTCTGGGGCAATGGATAAGCTGGAACAGTTTCTAAGAGATCATGAAGCCCAGATGGAAGGGCTATCCGCCGCCGGTAGAACCATATGGGAGCAACTCCAACGAACAAAGGAGAAGTTCCAGGCGGAAAAAAGAATAACGGGCATCGCGGCTCAGGCCGTGAAGACCAACTTGAAGCGATTGGAGGAGATGTTCCTGGAATTAGCGAAAATTCAGGAGTTCGAGAAACGGCAGGCAGCGGAGGCCTCCGCCATGGAACGTGCAGCCCTGGAAGCGGCCCATGTCCACACCCAAAGCGCAATTGTTCGAGACTCAGAGAGAAATCGGCAGGCCCGTGAGCAAGCAAAGGAATCAGTGAGGGATGTCATGAGAACTCAGGAAACCCAGGCCCGAGGGCACCGTAACAGATGACCGAGATGCAGAAGCAGATCGACCTACCCTGAGCGCCACCGATCCACTGCTCCGGAGCCACAAGTAGAGGAACCTGAGCAATATCCCGAGGACATCAACGTTGGAGGAGGATCGCCGCCGCCGCCGCCAAAGGGAAAAGGTAACGACCCATCAGATGGAGGGTCGAGTCATGGTGGGAGAAAGGAAAGAGGCCGAGGATGGAGACGGTCAGAATCTCCCGAGGAAAGGGAACGGGACTCCCTGGCGACGGTGCCCTTTGAATTCGACAACCCGAGGAAACACAACCTCAGACACTGGCTCCTGGAATGTGAAATCTACTTCGAGCAGCGGCCACGAAAGTTCTTAAACGATAAGCAGAAGGTCCTGTTCGCCGGAACATATACCACAGGCCTCGCTAAGGAATGGTTCGCCAACTACCACGAAGTCCACATGAGGGGACCCGCGGGAAGGGACTTCTGCACGTGGGAACGCTTTCGCCAAGAAATCCGGGGGCGATTCGTCAGCTCGCAGGAGGCCTTGGACGCCGCTTTCAAGATGGATCACCTCAGGTATCATTCAAGCATCTCCGATTACCTGACAAAAATGGAGATCCTCAACCAGCGGGCGCAACAGAGTGGGGCAGCCTATCGAAAAACCCTCCTAACCGGCCTCCCAGAAGAAATTTGGGATCGACACTCCAAGTTTGAGCCGGCGGAAGACGATGCGCACTTTGTGGCCCAATTGGAGCGAAATGAAAGGCCCAATAAAGCTTTCTGGAGCAAAAGAGGTTGTTGGGAAGAGCGACGACGGGGGCACCGCCGCGAAAGGAGAGTCCGGAGAAGAAGAAGCCTGGGTTCCAGATCACGAGCCTGGAGGACAGAAGACTGAGTCCACGCGACCCGGAGAGGGTCGAACACTGCGAGGAACTCGTTCAGGCCAGGATAACAGACCACTGCACTCCAGCTATGACGAGGCCACCAGGGGGATCCCCAAATCCGTCTTGGACCAGAGAAGAACGAAAGGAGAATGCGCCCGCTGTGGAAGGAAGGGCCATCTGTGGAGATGGTGCAGACAGAGCCCTAACTCCAGCGCCGCTGTCTCTGCTCTGGGCCAGAAGAGAGGTCGGGAGGAAGAGGACGAGGAAATGAAGGATCCACCCGCGCCCCCACCGGAGAAGAAGAGAAGGCACAGGTCCAAAAAGAAGTCGGCCGCGGTAGCAGCGACCACGACAGGGCCAGCCTATATTCCGGAGGTGGGGTCGGAGTCAGAGGTGGATTTTGATATGGGTTTTAGAAGTGACTCTGATGAGTCAGGTCAGGAGCTCCCCCAAATTGCGATGTTGTCACTGACAGAGGAAAAAATAAAAAAAAATATAAAAAGGAAAAGACCGGAAGAGGGGGCGTCCTCTCCGATGAAAAAACAAAGACTTTCCGACGAACCTATTCACGGGTCTCGTCCTATTGGTAAATTTCTTATTGGGTTTTTAGATTTCTTATTTCCTTGTCGGGTTTTATTAGACACTGGGGCAACGGGTCCGGTTATTTCTGCTTCTTTCGTTTCTGCGTTTTCTGTCCCAAAGGTGAAAAGAGACGTCCCGGCCAAGGTAATGGGTTTTACGGGTGAAGTTATGGAAGGCACGGGACAAGCCTTTACTGTAATGTTGAATCTTATTTCTAGGGGGCATAAGTCCGAGCCTCTCTTCGAGATAGCACCACTACCGAGCGGCATTGATGCCATTTTACCAGCATGGTGGCTACAGGAGCATAAGCCGCTTATTGCCCCAAATGGGGAAGTAACCTTTCATGGGGAATTTTGCAAGTCCAGATGCTTCGCTGACCAGAAAGAAATTTCAGTGGTTCTTGATGACGACGTACTGGATGATCCGGAGGCACTCTTCATCGGCTCAATATCAGCGGATACAGGAGAGATTGACTTGAAAACAGTCATCCCGGAGCGATATCATCCAAAGCTCCAGGTCTTCCTGCAATCCGAGGCCGACAAACTACCACCTCACCGCGCCTCCGATCACAGTATCGATCTCGAACCTGGTCAGCAGCCTCCCTGGGGACCCATCTACTCCCTCTCTGAAGTCGAGTTGAAGGTCCTTCGGGAATATCTGGATAGGATGTTACGGCTCGGGAAAATTAGGCCCAGCAAGTCCCCCGCAGGAGCCCCTATTTTGTTTGTGAAGAAGAAGGACGGTAGTCTCCGATTGTGTGTGGATTACCGGGGCCTCAATCGTGTCACTATAAAAAATCGGTATACCCTTCCGCTAGGAGAAGAGCTAAGGGACCGGATTTCTGGGGCACGGATATTTTCCAAGATTGACCTAAAAGAGGGATATAACCTTGTCCGTATTAAGCAGGGCGACGAGTGGAAAACAGCGGTCCGAACAAGATACGGACACTACGAGTACCTGGTTATGCCATTTGACTCACCAACGCGCCAGCAACCTTCCAGGCCATAATGAACGAGATCCTCAGGGAATTCCTCGATCATGGTAGTATACCTCGATGATATCCTGATCTACAGTAAGGACGAAGCGGAACATGAGGAACTGGTTAATAAAGTCCTGGATAAACTCATCGAAAATAACCTAGTAGCCAACCCGAAGAAATCCTTTTTCCATCAAAAGGTGATCGACTTCAGATTCGCCATTACCGGGCGAAGGAGTATCTATGCCAACGGACAAGGTGGAAGAAATCTTGGAATCGCCGGCGACCGCCACGACGCCCAAGTTTTATGGGGTTCGCCAATTTTTACCGGAGGTTTATACGCAATCATTCCGGGTCTGTAGTCCCATCACCGACTGTCTAAGAGGCGATACTAAGAACTTCATGGACTAGCGCCGCCAAGCAGCTTTTCTGAAGCTCAAAATCCTCTTCACGATCGTTCGATTCTGGTTCATTTTTCACCGAACGGCAGACAATCGTGGAAACGGACGCCAGTGACTTTGCATTAGGAGCCGCCCTGTCTCAGATAGTCGATGGAAAGCTCCATCCAGTGGCCTTTACTCGCAGTTTAACCCAGCCGAACTCAATTATGACGCCTGGGATAAAGAAATGCTCAGATAGTGGCAGCCTTTAAACAATGGCGGCACTACCTCGAAGGACCTAAGTTTACAGTATTGGTCTATACGGATCATCAGACTCTCCAATACTTCGACACCACTAAGGTCCTCAACCGAAGACAAGCACGATGGGCACAGATCCTTGCGGAGTTCGATTTCAAGATCATCTACAGGCCCGGAACAAAAAATGGGAAGGCAGATGCATTGTCAAGACGTCCGGAGTACCGACGTGAAGGGGGGGGCGCGCAGGCAGTCGAGAGGTTGCTTAAGCCAGGACAGTTGGTAGGGACGGATGAGTATATGTTTTCTGTGGCTTCGCTCGCCAGCAAGGAAGTAGTAGACTGGTCCAAGGATTTCTTGGAGCTAGTCAAGGAGGCGCGCAGGATGAGGCATGGAAGGAGATTAAGAAGAAGGGGAGGAAGGAGTTTACGGTCAAGGAGGGCTTGCTGTTCTTCAAAACCGCCTATACATACCCGACAATAACGCGCTTTAAAATCCGAATCGCACAATCAGAACACGACTAAAGGCGGTATGACACTTCGGTCGTGATAAGACACTAGAGTTGATCACACGCAACTTCTACTGGCCGAAGATGAACGAGTGGATAGATGACTACGTACGCTCTTGCGACGATTGCCAACGAAATAAACCAAGCCGGCATCGCAAATACGGAGCGTTACTTCCTCTTGAAACACCCCATACAGTATCCACAATTTCGATGACTTCATCGTCCAGCTACCAGAGTCAAAAGGGTATACGCAGATATGGGTAATAGTGACAGGTTCTCCAAGATGGCTCACTTTATTCCTCTCCATGGCACAGCTTCCTCCCAGGATCTCGCGAAACGCTTTCTGGCTCAGATCACGCATACATGGGCTACCACTAGACATAGTTTCCGATCGAGATGCCAAATTTACGCTGCTTTGGGCATCCTCATGGAACTATTGGACATCAAGCTCCGATGAGTACCGCTTTCCACCCACAAACTGACGGACAAACTGAGCGGGTCAACCAAACTCAACACTACCTCCGGGCATTCTGCAACTACGAACAAAATGATTGGGCAGAACTACTTCCACTGGCCGAATATGCCTACAACAACTCGGTTACATCCGCAACGGGGCAATCACCCTTCTATACTAATTATGGGTATAATCCTGACGAGTGGCCAACGGAAAACGGTAGTCAACCCCACAAGCGATCTTTACGCCATTTCATTCGAGAGTACATGACGCCGCCACCAGAAATTGTCCGCCGCCAGGAAAGAATGGGAAAATACTATGACCAGAAAAGGGAAACACCGCCAGCGCTCAAAATCGTGATCAAGTTACGCCAATGCCGCCAACCTCGTAACTCGCCGAACGACAAAGAAACTCGATCATGTTAAGATGACCGCTTATAAAAAACGACTTGCCGGAAAACGCGCTTGCGAACTAGACCTTCCTCCTCAAATGAAGGTCCACCCAGTGTTCCATATCGAACTATTGGAACCCTATCGAGTCAGCGCTATTCCAGGGCGAGAGCAACGGCCCCCTACTCCCGACGTAGTCGATAACGAGGGCGAGAAACTATATGAGGTTGAGCGGATTATTGGGAGCAGAAAGAGTAGAAAAGGAGTAGTGGAATACCTGGTGAAGTGGCAGGGTTACTCGGTTGGGGAAAGCACGTACCAAGTTATCGACGCAATGGATGAGGAGGTATTGTCGCTTGTCCGCGAATTCCACCGAAACCCCAAGGCCACGAAGGACCAACGCCTGAGACTGTAGAGGTACCCTCCGCAAGAAAGTCCTTCCTCCACAGACACCACGGGTGATATGTGGAGAAGGTTTACTGGAACCACAGTCGGTCAGAAGATGTCCTGAGGACAGAACACCCTGAGAGGGGGGTAAGCTGTTACGGGCATAGGATACGAGAACCCGAAGACTACAAGAGAAGGACTTTACCCTATTCCTACGCTATAGATCTATGTCCCACTGGGCGCGCCAGAGAGGCACGGTGCTGCCAGAATGGAGCCCAGTGCGGAGTTACGGAATCCCTAGTCAACAAACCTGTTTTCGACCCCTGAAATAACCCCCGGAGCGTCAAGGCGCCGGCTCAGGCGCCCAGGACACCGGTGGGTACATGAGGGGGCAATAGTGCGAGTTTGGAGTCAATCGGACCATAATTGATCAAATGACGAAGGTCATAAGGAAGCTCACTCTGGTGGCGCCTCTGGGGAAGGTAAGACTACCCGATCCGTACCGATCGTTAGCAGTCCTAATGCTTGAGCTTGGCTTCCTTGGTGATAGGTAACGATGTCGGAAAGAGTTGGCGAAGTCGAGCCGCACCGGACGCTATCAGGTAGGCTAACTTCAAACACTCTCACGACCACTAACGGCTGAGCGCATGCAGCAAACGGGACGTCATCTGTGTCGAATAGAGCGTGAGGGATTTTTGGGAATAGAAGACAGGGGTATTTTAGATGGTGGGATAGATTTGGCGTTTGGGTTTCTTGGCGTATTTTCAGGGTCTTCGGTGTTTCTCACTTGTTTATTGTAATCTATAATGCTTAGTCCGCGTGACATTCGCGCGGGATATAAATACGGTGCCATTCTCCGACTTTGTTGAAATCATCAGCAACGAAGAAAGAGTCTTATCGATATAATATCTATTACTTTACACTTTATCTTGAGATTGGACTTTATCGAGTGAACTTAGAAACTCCACCTCGAACCATCTTCGTGTTTTCAGAATCATTACGTACTGAGAGGACTAGCATCGAGCGATCGAGATACTAGGCTGGTTAAGACTGAGGAGACCTTGTTCCTTACTGCCTTTGCGGTTAGCGTTTCAAACTCTGAGCTCTTTATTAGACTACTCGGGTTGCTTGGTGCGACACCCTAATAGTGGCCCATCCGTCCCATACGCCCGGAGGAGTGGCCCCTATGGATCTATCGGCAGGACGTGGCCGTCCGGACCCTCAGGAGAGAGAGGCCCGGCGGGTAGAAAATAGGTGTTTTTATTGTGGCCAAGGAGGTCACCTAGTCAGGGAATGCCCACAGGCGCCAGCTCCCCGAATGAGAGGGGCAGCAATAGGGACTCAGGAAGAAAAAGAGGAAAGAAAGGAAGAGGCCTTCGGCGATAAGGCGTTAAAAGATTTTTCCCTGGACTGAGTGGCTCACTCCAGGGACGGTTTAAGGACTTTTCTAGGATCTCGGTTTCTGGGTTTTCGGTTTCGGAGAAGGATATGGATGGGAATCAACTAGTCAGAAAGTGCTTCTATTTCGCAAAAATAAAGATTCTTTTATTCCATCATATGCTCATTGATACTGGCGCCTCAGGATACGCTGCTCATAGATAAGGACTTCAGATGCCACCACAAACTCAAAACTATTCCCCTTATTCTCCTCGACACATAGACGCAATAGACGGTAGACTCATTGAATCAGGAAAAGTCACTCATAAGGTTATTCTCAGTCTCAACATCAACGGCCACAGAGAGGACGCCCTTCTTTGTAACTCAACTCGGGCATTATCCAATAGTGATGGGCCTCCCCTGGATGCGTCGTCACGCGGTTACGGTTCTTCCGGCAGCTAATGAAATACACTTCGACTCCCCCAACTGCATTAAAGACTGCTCACTCAATCATATCAAGGTCATAGCTAAAGGAACCTTGATTGAACCCTCCAACAAACCCACAACCAACATCTCGGTCATCACCTCCTACGCCTTTCACAGACTCATCAACAAGAAAAGAAAAGGGATGAAAATATACTCCACCACTCTAAAAGCTCTCGACGATCTATTGGCTCAGACACCCAAAGACCCTCGAACGATGGTACCCAAAGAACATCATCAATACTTGCATCTGCTTAGCGAACCCGAGGCATCAAAGCTTCCTCCTCATCGCACCGAATACGATCTATCTATCGATATACAGGAAGGAAAGACAGTACTATTCGGACCCATGTACGGAATGACTCGGTTGGAACTTCAGACACTCAGAGATTACTTAGCAGAGTATCTATCCAATGGGCGGATTCGACATAGCACCTCCCCCGCAGGCTCTCCCGTATTATTTGTTAAGAAAGCGGATGGCTCTCTCCGACTCTGTTGACTATAGAAAGTTAAATGCGGTAACGGTGAAGAATCGACACCCTCTACCATTAACACCAGAGACCTTCATGGGTATATCGTCAGCTAAATATTTCACAACGCTGACCTTCGCAATGGCTATCATCAATTGAGAATTAGAGAAGGAGATGAATGGAAAACAGCCTTCGCACCGCTACGGGCACTTTGAATACACTGTTACGCCCTTCGACTAACCAACGCCCGCTGCATTCCAACATTGGGTCAACGACATGCTGCGTCCTTATCTTGATCATTTCGCCACCGCCTATTTGGACGACATTCTCATATACTCCAACACTCTTGAGGAACACAAGGAACACGTGGACAAAGTACTTCGGATACTGGACGAGAATCGGGTTCACCTCAAACCCGAGAAGTGTGAATGGCATGTCAAGGAAACTATGTATCTCGGATTTGTGCTCACATCGGAAGGAATCAAGATGGACGAAGCAAAGGTCGCTACCATCAGGAACTGGGAAACCCCAAATTGTCTGAAAGATGTACAGGAATTCCTCGGGTTCGCGAACTTTTATCGACGATTCATCTATGCTTACTCGAGGGTAGTATCTCCTTTGACCGCTCTAACAAAGACAGGAGTGGTTTTTAAATGGACGGATAAAACGGAGAAAGCATTTCAAGACCTTAAGGTAGCATTCACCACCGCTCCGATTCTCAGACATTTCGATCCAGACAGGGAAATCATAGTGGAAACAGATGCCTCCGACTATGTTTCAGCTGCCATCATGTCACAGAGGGATGACGAGGGAATTCTTCACCCAGTCGCCTTTTTCTCCAAGAAACACACGCCTGCAGAATGCAACTACGAGATATACGATAAAGAGCTGTTGGCAATCATTCGGGGATTTGAAGAATGGCGCTACTTTCTGGAAACCGCCTCATACCCTATCAAGGTCCTAACAGATCATAGAAACCTTGAATATTTCATGTCAACCAAATTACTAAATCGTCGACAAACTCGCTGGTCGGAATTTCTATCTCGTTTCGACTTTGTGATTCAATTCCGTCCCGGTAAACAAGGAGGAAAACCAGATGCACTCACTAGACGATCAGGGGATCTTCCTAAAGAGGGGGATGAACGTCTCGCGTATCAGTATCAGACTGTGTTGAAAAGAAAGAATTTGGACAATAAGCTAAGTTTGTTGGCGGGTTCTTTGGCAAATGAACCCGCTGAAGGAACGCCCACTGTCCAAGAGTTATTTTCAAAAGCTTACCAAGAAGACAGTTTCCCAAGTAAGGTACTCACGATGTTAAAAGACGGTACAAAACAATCAAAGCAAATCTCCCTCGCCGAATGCGCAGAAAACGAAGATGGACTTCTTCTTTATCGCCGCAAACTCTTCGCATCAGAATACGAGGAACTACAACTCAGACTTCTTCAAGAATATCATGACAAACCATCAGCAGGACATCCGGGTAGGGCAAAAACCCTCGAATTACTTAGTCGCGAATACTACTGGTCGGACATGCGAAAGTACACCGATCGCTACGTCATGAACTGTCACATATGTCGTCGGAGCAAAGCGAATCGTAATGCCGCCCAGGGAGTTCTTCGACCACTATCAGTACCTAAGGCACCATGGACGGATATCTCAATGGACTTCGTCACCGGACTACCTCTCAGTAACGGCTATAACGCAATTCTCGTTGTCGCATCGCCTTACAAATGAGACACTTTATTCCATGCACAGAAGAATCAGGAGCTAGAGACGTTGCTCGAATGTACTTAGAAAATGTGTGGAAAATACATGGTCTACCGGAGAAGATAGTCTCGGACCGCGGTACTCAGTTCACCTCCGATTTCTGGAAAGCACTCTGCGAGCGCTTGAGATATCTCCACGCTTACTCCACCGCATTTCATCCGCAGACTGACGGCCAAACCGAAAGGATCAATGCCGCCATAACAATATCTGAGAAGCTACGTGGACTATCAACAGGATAACTGGGCCACTTATTTACCCATGGCAGAATTCGCTACCAACAATCACGTCTCCGAATCAACCAAACTCTCTCCCTTTGAGGCAAATTATGGACGACACCCTCGCATGAACTTCGGTCCACTACGACACGGCGTCACCACAAACGAGGACCAAGCAAACACCATGGCAAGGGACATGTCAGAAGTATTCGACTTTCTCCGAGCGGAAATGTTTCGGGCCCAAAGAATTCAGGAAGAATCAGCCAACATGAATCGGATTCCAGCGCCACGGTATATCATTGGAGATAAAGTATGGTTATCCACGCGAAATTTATTGACCAAACGACCTTCGAAGAAGTTGGACTGGAAGCAAATCGGACCTTATCAGATTTCTCGTATTGTCAGTCCCTACGCCTACGAACTTAAGCTACCAGCATCAATGAAGGTTCATCCAGTCTTCCATGTCTCGCTACTATCACCTGCCGCTAACGACCGCATTCTGACAAGTTCAACCTCCCCCACCATCAGTTGAGATCGAGGGTGAACAAGAGTGGGAAGTGGACGGTATTCTAGACTCTCGGAAACGACGCGGCAGAGTGGAGTATCTCGTTCGGTATACAGGCTATGACGAGCCCTCATGGCAACCTTACGGTGATCTAGATAATTCCTCCGAGTTGGTTAAAGAATTTCATAAACGATATCCCCATAAGCCTAAGAGGACTTAGGCCTGGGAGAGGAACCTAATATCTATTACGGCGTAGAACGTACTTGGCGATGTTGCGGGAAGAGGGATTAGTCAGGGGATTCTTCTATGTTCTTGAGGTTTCGGTGACAGGGGTTCGGTTCGGTAATAAGGGCGCGGGATTAGGAGATAGGATAGGCGCTGGAGTTACGGATCTTGGGGGATTCTGGGTTCTGTACAGGGTTACTCTGATGAGTCATCAGGCTGGTATGCAGATATATAGAGGCTCTGTTCTCGTCTGTAGATAGTTTCTTTCCTTTTCTCTTCACGCAACCTTCCTATCGCTAGGAGCTTGTAGTCCTTAGAAATATATCTCTTTGACTTCTCGTTTCAGTGGTTCGGTCTTCCTCCCAGACAAGTCACTCATCATAGCCCCGCCTCGCCTCGTCTCGCTTCACTTGCTCGCCGCCGCCGCTTCCACGCCGCCGCTGGCTTCGCTTCGCCTGCTCACTCCGGGCCAGTATCTCATCGTCAACTCTCAGGCTAGTTCCCTCGCCTCTATTACCTCGTCCCGCCTAGGTTGTAGACCTTGGCTCTCGCCTCGTCCACCCCCGTGATAGAGAAACCCGAATTCACTGACGACAATGATGACGCAGAAGGACTCGAGGAACACAGCCAGGCAACAAGGACACCGACAAAGACAGAGATACTACTGGGCGGGCACAAACACAGGCACCGGCAAAGGCAAAGGCAACGGTAAGGGCAAGGGCAAGGGGAATAAGAGGCAGGGGAAGTGAGGACCGGATAGACCTCGACGTGAACGATGATGATAGCTATGAAGGATCCCGAAGTCAGATTCTGGGATCGCAGAAACTATCTATGGCTTGAGAATAGGAGTATATTCCTATGTACCGAGATAACAGGAAGACGAGACAGAGAGAAAAGAAAGAAAAAACTAAAGGAAAAGTCTTCCCGTGTTATAAAACATTCTCTTGCCAGTCCGCCTCATGACTCACACATGCTGACTCTTAGAACCCCATAGAAATCCATCGACCGTCACCTTCCCTATTCTTCCCCACTATCTTTCTATTTACATTACCTATCCATGACCCCATCGAACCCCTTACTTAGAATCTAATGACGACAATATCACCTCATCTCCACCCATCCTCGCCTAACATTGCTTCTTCTGTCGCAACCCTGTTTCAGCTACCGAACTCTCGAAACCCATACCAAGACACTGCGACATCTCACCCGCCGCTAATGATCCAGTGCCCGCACAACTACAATCATCCCTGCCTCCGGTTAAGATCGAAGGCGAACAGGAGTGGGAAGTTGATTGTTCCGGCATCTTGGCATCGGTCCTGACAGTTCGGTAGTAGAAAGAGGGTTGCGACGGAGGAGGGAATGTTAAGCGAGAATGGACGGAGGTGGGGAGATGGTGACGTCATTGGATTCCAGGAGGTTCTATGGCATGATGCATTTGTAATATAATTAAGAGAGATGGTGGAGGGGAATTACGTGGTGTGGTTACAGTGGACTTCTAAGAGGTTCTATGGGTGAAGGAATGAGTCAGAGCGGACTGGCGGGGAAGGATGTTAAATAGCACGGGAAGACTTTTTCCTTAGTTCTTTCTTTCTTCTCTCTCTGTCTCATCTTTCTATTATCTTAGTACATAGGAATATACTCCTATCCTCCAAAAGCCATAGTCTCCGAGATCCCAGAATCTGACTTCGGGATCTATCATCGATTATCATCATCGTTGTCGTTGAGGTCCATCCGGTCCTCACTTTCTTCGCCTCTTGTCTCCCTTGTGCTGGCCCTTGCCCTTGCCCTCGCTAGTGTCTGTACTTGTGCCTGCCTAGTAGAACCTCTGTCTTCGTCAGTGTCCTCGTTGTTCGGCTGTGTTCTTCGAATCCTTCTGCGTCATCATTGTCGTCTTCCTTGTCTCGGGGTTACTCCGTCACACTAAGACGAGACCACTCCTACTCGACCGACACAGCACGAGTTCCTCGCACTATAGTTCATTATGACCTCCTCTACCACCGATGGATCTGACTATCAAAAGCTCCATGACGACCTCGTGGCTTTCTTTGTCCCTCTCCTTGAAGTTAATTCCGCAGCAACGGAAGAGGCGACACAGGCATACGGTCTCCTCCTCCGGGCCTATGAAGGGGTCCGGCAGTATTCCATCGACCTTAAAACCCACCCCACCGAAACTGAACAAGCCCGAGCTGAGTTCTGTAAAGAAACACAGGGACTACGAGCTAATATCAAAAGGTTACAAGAAGGAATCAAGCAAGACCTCGGGGAGCTCCACGATGACCTAGCCAAGCCATCCATGTCCGAGAAGCTTCCTGATCCGGAGAAATACCGGGGAGATCGGAAAAGCTTGAGGATGTTTCAGAGGCAACTACAGATCAAGCTCACAGCTAATCTCGATCGCTTTCCTACTTCGGCTCAACAAATTGCGTATTCTATATCTCGATTGGAGGGACCTGCGGCAGATCAATTTCTTGCATATATCTCGGATGAGGGAATTGCTTTGGATTCAATGACGGAGTTTGTTGAAATTTTAAATAATGCTTTTGGAGATCTGGATCGCGCCGCTACGGCCGCTCGGAACCTAAAGGCAATTAGATAGCGTTAACGCCACTTCTCGGAGTACTTCGTAGAGTTCCAGCATTACACTGCTGACTCTGAATTCAACGAGGTGGCCAAGATTGAATGTTTGTTGGAAGGACTTAACCAAGATTTGATGGCGCTGATGATCCAGAATGAAACTCCCGATACCATCAAGGACTCTGGTCTGTTGCTGCAATGATTGGATAATAAACAAAGAGCACTACAAGCTAGGATGGGGAGGTTTAGGTTTCAGATTCCAAGCGGACCGCCACCTGTTGCATCAGCAACATCCCCAGTCGTACCGCCGCCGCCACCACTTGCGAAGAATGTGGCACCAGCAGCCCATCCATCTTACACTCCTGGGGGAGCGGTTCCTATGGATTTGTCTAATAGTCGTCGTCGCCCGGACCCTAGGGAAAGGGAAGCCCGCCGGTTGGAGAATCGTTGTTATTATTGCGGGGGCATTGGACATTTGGTTCGCGATTGTACTTTGACGCCCTCAGGAAGGACACCACCTAGGATGAGGGGAGCATTACTGGAAGCAAGGAAGGAAAAGAAGGAACAAGAAGAGGATATGGTGTCGGAGGAGGAAGAGTTAAAAGATTCGTCCCTGGCCTAAATGGCATAGCCCAGGGACCTTCACGGAGTTTCTCTAAAGTTGCTATTTCTACGTCATCAGCAAGACTTCATTTGTCTCCTGAGGTCTCCTGAACCTCAGGAGACTCAAAAATCATCCAGGAGGTCCAGGAGACTCTCAGGAGACTTGGGAGACTGTTGGGAGACTGCAGCCAGAAGTTGAGTTTGCTGATGGTTCTCGGTATCAGAAGGGGAGATGGATGGGAATCAATTGATTGTAGTTTGTTCAATTTTGCAAAATAAAAAATCTATTGTACCCACTTATGCCTTGATTGATACTGGAGCGTCGGGATATGCTTTCATTAATGAGGACTTTGTGCGCCGGCATGAGTTGAAGATGAAAAAACAAAGGACTGAGAGGGAGATCGATGTGATTGATGGAAGACCTATTGAATCGGGGAAGGTAACCAGGAAAGTGACATTGGAATTGGAGATTAATGGACATGTAGAGGAGTGTCCGTTCTTCGTTACCAAACTAGGGCATTACCCTTTGGTGTTGAGGATACCATGGATGAGAAAGCATGAGATTATCATCGATAGCGGAAGGAATGAGATTTGATTCGAGTCTGCCCTTTGCCTGAAACACTGCTCAGTTGATCATAAACCGATCACAGCTTGGGGCATATCTACTGCACCACCGTAGAAACCTGTCACTCAGATTTCGGCCATTACTCCGCGGTCGTTCAAGAAGTTTTCCCGGGACCCTACGGTGCAAATCTATTCAACAACCTTGTACACTGTCAATAAGATGTTGGAAAGGCCCGCTAATCCTGACAGAATGATTCCCATAGAATATCAACACTTCCAACAATTATTTGATGAAAAGGATGCATCTAGATTACCACCACATCATCCTTATAATCATGAGTTCAAGCTACAGGAAGGAACAGTACCGCCTTTTGGTCCTATGTATAGTATGTCGAGGGAGGAGTTGAAAGCCTTATGGGACTACCTCGCTGACAATCTACACAAACGTTTTCTTCGTTCAAGCAGTTCAGTTCTATTTGTTAAAAAGGTGGGCGGCTCCCTGCATTTATGTGTGGATTATCGGAAACTGAATGCTATCACGGTAAAGAACAGGTACCCACTCCCCCTTACACCAGAAACTATGGCCAACTTGGCTAGAGCTAAATACTTTACCAAATTGAACTTACGCTGGGAGTACAATCAAATCAGGATCAAAGAGGGGGACGAGTGGAAGACAGCCTTCAGAACGTGATATGGACATTGGGAGTACAGTCAACTTTGGGGCAACGACGAACCTGGGGCAACGATGAAAACACAGATTTCGGTCAGCCCAGTGGTTGCATATGAGCCTGAGCGTACTGCCTCGACTGACAGACACCCCTGCTCGTCGTTCAACCAGTTTCGTCGTTGCCCCCGGTGCGACTGTACTTGGTAATGCCGTTCGGGCTAACCAATGCCCCTGCTGCTTTTCAAAGCTGGATTAATGACATTCTACGTCCATTTCTAGATCATTGCGCAACCGCTTACCTCGATGACATTCTTATTTACTCAGAACCTCTGGAGCAACATAATTGGGATGTACAGCAAGTCTTAGAGACTCTGGAGGCCAACGAAGTACACTTCAAACCGGAGAAATGCGAATTCAACGTATCGGAAACCAAGTATCTAGGGATAATTCTCACTCCTGGTGGAATGAAGATTGTGACGGAGTAACCCGAACGAAGAAAAGACGACACTGATGACGCAGAAGGACTTGAGGATCACAGCCAAACAACGAAGACACCGACGAAGACAGAGATTCCACCAAGCGGGCACAAGTACAGGCACCAGCGAAGGCAAAGGCAAGGGCAGGAGCAAGAGCCAGCACAAGGAGGACTAGAGACAGAGAAACTGAGGATCGGATGGACCTCAACGAGAACGATGATGATAACTATGATAGATCCCGAAGCCAGGTTCTGGGATCCTAGAGGCTATGGCTTGAAGAATAGGAGTATATTCCTATGTACCGAGATAACAGGAAAACGAGACAGAGAGAAAAGAAAGAAAGAACTAAAGGAAAAGTCTTCCCGTGCTATTTAACATCCTCCCCCGCCAGTCCGCTCTGACCCATTCCTTCACTCAGAGAATTTTGTAGAAGTCCACTATAACCACACCCTGTAATTCCCCTCCAGCATCTCTCTTAATTATATTACAAATCCATCACGCCATAGAACCTCCTGGAATCTAATGACGTCACTATCTCTCCAACTCCGACCATCCTCGCTTAACAATCCCCTCTCTATTGCAACCATCTTTCCACTACCGAACTGTCGGAGCTGATGCCAAGAAGCCGGAACAAAGATGGACCCGTCAAAGATATCAACCATCGTCGAGTGGGAGACACCGAAGACTGTAAAGGTGTCCCGGCGTCTTGGCATAGGTCCCGAGAGTTCGGTAGCAGAAACAAGGTTACGACAGAAGAAGCGATGTTAAGCAAGGATGGGCGGAGATGGGGTGATAGTGTCGTCATTGGGTTCTGGGAGGTTCGATGGCGTAATGGATTTGTAATGTAAATAAAAGATATGGTGTGGAGGATTACGAGGTGTGAGTCATGGTGGGCTAGCGGAGGAACGTGTTAAATAGAGCGGGGGGATCTTTTCTTTAGTTCTTTCTTTCTTCTCTCTCTGTCTCGTCTTCCTGTTATCTCGCTACATAGGAATATCTTCCTATTCTCTAGTCATAGTTTCGGAGATCCCAGAACCAGAATTCAGGATCTATCATCGTTATCGTCATCGTTCTCGTTGAGGTCCATCCGGTCCTCACTTTCTCTGCCTGTTGTCTTCCTCGTGTTGGCCCTTGCTATTGCCCTTGCCTTTGCTCTCGCTGGTGCCTGTGCTTGTGCCCGCCCGGTGAAGCCTCTGTCTTCGTCAGTGTCCTCGTTGTTGGCTCTGTTCCTCGAGTCCTTCTGCGTCATCATTGTCGTTTTCTTACGTTCAGGTTACCCCGTCACACTTATACTGCCCTTTCCTCTTCAACTTCCTCATCCCTTCGATCAACCATTGGTGTTCCTGGAAATCTCTGGATATACTCTGTATAGTCCTCATGCTTATCTCGTAGCCTCCCGCAGGCTCTCCAAAGTCCTTCACTTTGTTTGTCCCATAACTCAGTGAAGTTTGGTCCGATTGATTCCGAACTTGAACTGCTGCCCCCTTATATACCCACCTATTAGGGTGTCGCACCAAGCAACCCGAGTAGTCTAATAAAGAGCTCAGAGTTTGAAACGCTAACCGCAAAGGCAGTAAGGAACAAGGTCTCCTCAGTCTTAACCAGCCTAGTATCTCGATCGCTCGATGCTAGTCCTCTCAGTACGTGAATGATTCCGGAACACGAAGATGGTTCGAGGTGGAGTTTCCAAGTTCACTTGATAAAGTCTGATTTCAGGATAGAGTGTAAAGTAATAGATATTATATCGATAAGACTCTTTCTTCGTCGCTGATGATTTCAACAAAGTCGGAGAATGGCGCAGTATTTATATCCCGCGCGAGTGCCTCGCGGACTAAACATTACATCTTACAATAAACAAGTGCGAAACCCCGAAGACCCTGAAAATACGCCTAAGAAAACCAAACGCCAAATCTATCCCACCATCTAAAATACCCCTGTCCTCTATTCCCAAAAATCCCTCACGCCTATTCCGCTTATGGATAACATCCCGCTTGCTGCATGCACTCAGCCTTCGCAATGGTCACGGCGAGAGTGTTTCGAGTTGGCTTACCTGATAACGTCCCGGTACCGGGCTCGACCTCGCTCGCCAACTCTTTCCCGACATCGTTACCTATCACCAAGGAGCCAAGCTCAACATTAGGACTGCTAACGATCGGTACCGGAGGAGTCGGGTAGTCTTACCTTCCCCAGAGGCGCCACCAGAGTGAGCTTCCTTATGACCTTCGTCATTTGATCAATTATGGTCCGATTGACTCCAAACTCGCACTATTGCCCCCTCATATACCCACCGGTGTCCTGAGCGCCTGAACCGGCGCCCTGACGCTCCGGGGGTTATTTCAGGGGTCGAAAACAGGTTTGTTGACTAGGGATTCCGCAACTCCGCACTGGGCTCCATTCTGGCAGCACCGTGCCTCTCTGGCGCGCCCAGTGGGACATAGAGACTTTTTAGCAGCGTAGGAATAGGGGAAAGTCCTTCTCTTGTAGTCTTCGGGTTCTCTGATCCTATGCCCGTAACACCACCGGTGTCCTGAGCGGTTGTGTCGGTGCCTTGATGCTCCAGGGGTTATTAATGTGGTAGAAAACTTGTTCATTGACTAGCGTTTCTGCAACTCCGCTTTTCACGTCATACTGGCCATACCACGTGCCCCATAAATTCCCGTAGTGTAGTAGAGACCAAGAATATCATTCCTCCCATGTCCGTTTGGGGATGAAAAGCAGTGGAGTATCGAGGCGCAATCTCCAGATGATCACAAAGGGTCTTCCAAAACTCTGCAGTAAACTGTGTCCCTCGATCCGAGACAATATTCTCTGGTAATCCATGAAGTTTCCATATCTGCTCTAGGTATAGGCGAGACAGATCCCTGGCATTAATATTCTCGGTCGTGCCGATTAGGTGCTTCATCTTTGTTAGTCGATCTACCACAACCAGGATAGCGTTGAAACCATTGCTTTCCGGTAAGCCTGTCACAAAGTCAATGGTGATATCCATCCAAGGTCCTTTGGGTACTGACAACGGTCGTAGGACTCCCTGTAAAGGATTGTGATTGACCTTGCTTCGTCGGCATATATGACAATTTCGAACATAACGATCTGTATACTTCCGCATAGTCGGCCAATAGTATTCCTGGCTTAGAAGTTCCAGTGTCCTTGATCGTCCTGGATGTCCCGCGGAGGGTTTGTCGTGATGTTCTCGCAGTAGGTACAGCTTTAGTTTATTATAATCGGGGACATACAATGTATTCCGGTAAAGTAATAGCCCCTCCTCGCTTTCCTTGCATTCCGCTAATGAGATATCCTTGGACTGTTAAGCCCCTTCCCGTAGTAAAGCTAGGATTTTGTTGGGAAAACTATCACATTGGTAAGCTTTGTTAAATAGTACAAGTACAGGAGACGATCCTTCAGCGGGTTCGTTTGCCAAAGAACCCGCCAACAAACCTGTCTTCGGATCAAGATTTTCCTTCTTCAACACTACTCTGCTTTGTTGTTCCAGCCTTTCTTCCCCTTCCTTTGGTAGATCCTTAGGTCTCCTTGTCAAAATGTCCACCTTTCTTCCCAGCTTTCCCAGCCTATACTGAATAATGAAATTGAATCGAGATAGAAAATCCGCCCAACGAGTTTATCGACGATTTAGTAACTCAGTGGACATAAAGTACTCCAGGTTGCGATGATCTGTCAAAACCTTAACCTGAAATTGGGCTGTCTCCAGATGAGGTCTCCACTCCTCAAAACAGCGAATAACAGCCAGTAACTCTTTGTTATAAATTTCATAGTTGTACTCCGCAGACGAGTGTGTTTTGGAGAAAAAAGCAACCGGGTGTAGAATTTGTTCGTCATCTCACTGTGACAATATTCCTGCCGACACATAGTCCGACGCATCGGTTTCCACAATAAATTCTTTCTCAGGGTCTGGGTGCATCAGTATGGGGGCGGTGGTAAAGGCAGTCTTAAGCTTCTGAAAAGCTTGTTCAACCCTTCGAGTCCACTCAAATCGTACATGCTTCTTTGTTAGAGCAGTCAAGGGTCGAACCACTCGGGAGTAAGCATAAATGAAACGTTGATAAAAATTGGCAAACCCAAGAAATTCCTGCACCTCCTTCACTGTTTTTGATGCTTCCCAGTCCACGATTGTCTGTACTTTGGCGGGATCCATCTTCATTCCTCCCGGAGTTAGAATCATTCCAAGATATTTGGTTTCCTGTATACTAAACTTGCACTTCTCTGGCTTCAAGTGAGCCTCGTTGGTCTCCAAGGCTTCCAGCACCTGTAGTACATCTTGCCGGTGCTGCTCCAAAGTCTCCGAATAGATAAGAATATCATCAAGATAGGCAGTGGCACAGCGGTCGAGAAAGGGTCGTAGAATATCATTAATCCATCGTTGAAAGGTAGCGGGAGCATTTGTCAATCCAAAGGGCATCACTAGGTACTTCCAATGTCCATAGCGAGTCCGAAAAGCTGTCTTCCATTCGTCCCCTTCCTTAATTCTGATTTGATTGTATCCCCATCGTAGATCCAGCTTGGTAAAATAATTAGCCCATGTCAGATTGGCCATGGTCTCCGGTGTAAGAGGAAGAGAATATCGATCCTTAACTGTAATGGCATTTAACTTTCGGTAATCGACGCATAAACGTAGAGAGCAGTCAGCTTTCTTCACGAATAGAACAGGAGCCCCAGCCGGGGAGTTGCTAGACCGAAGGAACCCCTTCTGCAAATTATCGGCCAGATAGTCCCTCAATGCCCTCAATTCCTCCCTCGACATGCTATACATCGGACCAAAGGGTGGTGCTGTTCCTTCCTGTAGCTTGATCTCATGATCATAGAGACGATGCGGGGGCAACCGTGCCGCGTTAGTCTCATCGAACAATTGTCAAAAGCGCTGATAATGTATCGGAATCGTCCCATCAGGATTGACAGGCATGTCCAATATTTTGTTAACAGCATACAGAGTAGTCGAATAGACTTGAACAGTGGGATCTTGGGACAGTTTCCTAATCGATCGAGGTGAGACTGCCGAAATATGGGTCACTGGCCTTTCCGGTGGTGGCGTTGAAATTCCGCGAGCAACAATAGGTTTGCTGTTGGCTATGCAATGTTCAAGGCATACAGACCACTGAAAGCGAATCTCGTTCCTCCCACTATCAATTATCACTCCATGCTTTCTCATCCACGGTATTCCCATCACGATTGGGTAGTGTCCCAATTTCATAACAAAGAATGGGCATTCCTCCACATGTCCATTAATTTCCAACTCCAGCGTCACCTTCTTAGTCACCTTCCCGGACTCAATAGGCCTTCCATCAATCACATCAATCTCCCTCTCAGTCCTCAAATTTTTCATGACGGCGTGCAAAGTCTTCATCCATAAATGCATATCCTGACGCTCCAGTATCAATCAAGGCATAGGTGGGTACAATAAATTTTTTATTTTGAGAAATAAAACAAACTACAATCAATTGATTCCCATCCATTTCCCCTTCCGATACTGAAAACGTTGAAATTGACACTTTAGAAAAGACCTTGGGAGGTCCCTGAACTGTGCCGCTCAGTGCAGGGACAAATCTTTCAACTTCTCCTCATCCGACGAAATATCCTCCTCTTTTTTCTTCCTTTCCTTTTTTGCTTCCAACAGTGCTCCCCTCATCCTAGGTGGTGCCCTCCCCGAGGGCGACAAAGTACAATCTCTAACCAAATGTCCAACTCCTGCGCAATAGTAACAACGATTCTCGATACACTGGGCTTCCCTTTCTTTAGGGTCCGGACGACGACGACTATTAGACAAATCCATAGGAACCGCTCCCCCAGGAGTGTAGGAGGGATGGGCTGCTGACGTCATATTTTTTGGTGGGGGAGGAGGTGGTCCCCGTACGACTGGGGATGTTGTTGAGGCACCGGAGGGCCGAGGAACAAAGGGGCGAGAAGCAGGAGCACTAGGGATCTGAAATCTAAACCTCCCCAGCCTAGCCTGTAATGCCCTTTGTTTATTGTCCAATCGTTAAAGAAGAAGTCCGCAGTCCTTGATGGTGGCTGGAGTTTCGTTCTGAATCATTAGTGCCATCAGGTCTTGGTTGAATCCTTCCAACAGACATTCAATCTTGGCCGCCTCATTGAACTCAGAGTCAGCAGCATGGCGCTGGAACTCTGCAAAATATTCCGAAAAGGGACATTGACACTGCCTGATTTCCCTTAAATTGCGGGCAGCAGTGGCAGCACGATCAGGGTCTCCAAAAGCATTATTCAAAATTTCAAAAAACTCCGCCATCGAGTCCAAAGCGATTCCTTTATCCGAAATATAGGCAAGAAACTGATCCGCCGCAGGTCCCTCCAACCGAGATATAGCATAGGCAATTTGTTGAGCAGAGGTAGGAAACCGATCGAGGTTAGCCGTAAGCTTGATTTGTAGCTGTCTCTGGAACATCCTCAAGCTTTTCCGGTCTCCCTGATACTTCTCCGGGTCAAGAAGCTTCTCGGACTTGGGTACCTTAGCTAGGTCATCATGGAGCTCCCCGAAGTCTTGCTTGATTCCTTCTTGCAGCTTATTGATCTTAGCTCGTAGTCCCTAGGTTTCTTTATGGAACTCGGCTCGGGCTTGTTCGGTTTCGGTGTGGTGGGTTTGGAGGTCGATGGAGTACTGCTGAACCCATTCGTAGGCCCGGAGGAGGAGACCGTATGCTTGTGTCGCCTCTTTCGTTGCTGCGGGGTCTACATCAGGGTGAGCGACAATGAAAGCCGCGAGGTCGTCATGGAGGTTTTTATAGTCAGATCCATTGGTAGCAGGGGAGGTCATGGTAAACTATGGTGCGAGGAACTCGTGCTGTGTCGGTTGAGTAGGGATGGTCTCGTCTTAGTGTGACGGAATAACCCGGACATAGAGAACACGACAATGATGACGCAGAAGGACTCGAGGAACACAGCCAGGCAACGAGGACACCGACGAAGACAGAGTTACCGCCGTACAGGCACAAGCCCAGGCACCAGCAAAGGCAAAGGCAGAAGCAAAGCTCCGAGCAGGAACAGGGACAAGAAACAGAGAAAGTGAGGACCGGATGGACCTCAACAAGAACGATGATAATGACTATGACACATCCCGAAACTAGGTTCTAGGATCTCGGAGGCTATGGCTAGGGAATAGGAGTATATTCCGATGTACCAAGATGACAGAAAGACGAGACAGAGAGAAATGAAAGAAAGAACTAAAGAAAAGATCCCCCCCACTCTATTTAACCCCTTCCTCCGCTAGTCCATTATGACTCACACCCTCCTTCACAGAAACCCCTAGACCCCGCCGTAACCACACCTCGTATTCCTCTCCACCATCTCCTCTATTTACATTACAAATCCATCACGCCATCGAACCTTCCAGAATCTAATGACGTCACCATCACCCCATCTCCTCCCCTCCTCGCTTAACATTGCTTCTTCCGCCGCAATCCTGTTTCCACTACCGAACTCTCGGAACTGATGCCAAGATGCCGGGACACCGCTAACAAACTTATCTTTGGATCAAGATTCTCCTTCTTCAATACCACTCTGCTTTGTTGTTTCAATCTTTTGTCCCCTTCCTTTGGTAGATCCTTGGACCTCCTCGTCAAAATATCCACCTTCCTCCCTTGCTTTCCCGGCCTATATTGAATGTTGAAATTGAACCGAGACAAAAATTCCGCCCAACGAGTTTGGCGACGGTTTAATAATTTGGTTGACATGAAGTATTCAAGATTGAGGTGATCCGTAAGTACCTTGACTTGAAACTGAGCTGTCTCCAAATGGGGCCTCCACTCCTCAAAACATCAGATGATGGCCAGTAATTCCTTGTCATAGATTTCATAATTGCATTCCGCCGGTGAGTGAGTTTTTGAGAAGTAAGCAACTGGGTGTAAAACTTGTTCATCATCCCGTTGGGATAGAGTTCCAGCAGACACATAGTCAGACGCATCTGTCTCAACAATAAACTCTCTTTCAGGGTCAGAGTGCATCAATACAGGTGTAGTAGTGAAAGCCATCTTGAGGATTCGAAAAGCTTGCTCCACCCTTTGGGTCCACTCGAACCTGACATGTTTCTTTGTTAGAATAGTCAATGGCCGAGCCACTCGAGAGTAAGCATAGATAAATCGTCGATAGAAATTAGCGAATCCCAGAAATTCCTGAACCTTCTTCACTGTCTTCGGTGCCTCCTAATCCACAATCGTTTGAGTCTTAGCCAGATCCATCTTCATTCCCTTCGGGGCCAATATCATATCAAGGTACTTGGTTTCATATACAATAAACTCACATTTTTATGGTTTCAGGTGAACTTCATTGGCCTCGAGAGCTTCCAACACTTGCTGTACATCCTGCTTATGCTACTCCAAGGTCTCTGAAGAAATAAGAATATCATCGAGGTAGGCCGTAGCACAACGATTTAGGAAGGGACATAGTACATCATTGATCTATCGTTGAAAGGTAGCGGGCGGATTCGTCAATCCAAATGGCATCACCAAGTACTCCCAGTGTCCATAGCGTGTTCTGAAAGCAGTCTTCCATTCGTCTCCCTCCTTGATCCTGATTTGGTTATAACCCCAGCATAGGTGCAACTTGGTGAAATGGTTGGCTCGGACCAGATTGGCCATGGTTTCCGGCGTAAGGGGTAGAGGATATCTGTCTTTGACCGTGATAGTGTTCAGCTTTCGATAGTCTACACACAACTGTAGAGAACTGTCCGCTTTTTTAACAAATAAGACCGGGGCGCCCGCTGGAGAGTTACTGGATCGTAGAAATCTCTTCTTCAAATTGTCGGCCAGATAATCCCTCAGGGCTTTCAATTCCTCCCTCGACATACTATACATGGGGCCAAAAAGTGGTACCATTCCTTCTTGTAACTTGATTTCATGATCATAAAGACGATGTGGTGGTAACCTCGATGCATTCCTCTCATCAAACAATTGTCAGAAGCATTGATATTCTATGGGAATTATTCCGTCAGGATTAGCTGATGCTTCCAGAATTTTGTTGACAGGATATAGAGTAGTGGAGTAAACTTGAACCGTAGGGTCATGCGAAAGTTTTTTGAACGAACGAGGGGTGATGGCCGTGATATGAGTAACTGATCTTTCTGGTGGTCAAGTAGGGGTTCCTCAAGCTACAATTGGCTTGCCATTAGTCAAGCAGTGTTGCAGGCAGAGACTAGACTTGAACTGAATCTCATTCCTTCCGCTATCAATAATGACCACATGTTTCCTTATCTACGGAATTCCCATAACAAGTGGATAATGCCCTAGCTTTGTAACAAGAACGGGCATTCCTCTACATGCCCATTGATTTCCAGCTCCAATGTCACCTTTCTGGTTACTTTCCCTGATTCAATAGGCCTCCCATCAATTACATCAATCTCCCACTCAGTTCTTAACTTCTTCATTTTCAACTTATGGCGGCGCACAAAGTCCTCATCTATGAATGCATATCCCGACGCTCCAGTATCAATCAAGGCATAGGTGGGTACAATAGATTTTTTATTTTGTGAAATAGAACAGACTACAATCAATTGATTCCCATCCATCTCCCCTTCTGATACTGAAAACGTAGAAATAGCAACCTTAGAAAGACTCCGTAAAGGTCCCTGGGCTATGCCGCTTAGGCCAGGTACGAATCTTTTAACTCTTCCTCCGATACTATATCCTCCTCCTGTTCCTTCCTTTCCTGTTTTGCTCCCAACAATGCTCCCCTCATCCTGGGTGAGGCCTTCTCCGAGGGCGAGACAGGGCACTCCCTTACCAAATGTCCAATTCCTCCACAATAAGAACAGCGATTCTCAATACGCCGGGCTTCCCTTTCCCTAGGGTCCGGGCGACGATGACTGTTAGACAAATCCATAGGCACAGCCCCCCCAGGTGTGTACAAGGGGTGAGCAATTGGCTCAGCATTCTTCGAAGGGGGTGGCGGGTGTGGTACAACTGGAGATGTTGCTGGGGCAACAGGTGGTCGAGGGTTGAAGGGCCGAGGTGCTGGTCCACTTGGAATTTGAAATCGAAACCTCCCCATCCTGGCTTGGAGAGCCCCTTGTTTGTTATCCAGCCGCTGAAGAAGTAACCCACACTCTTTAATCGTGGTGGGGGTTTCGTTTTGTATCATTAGTGCCATCAAGTCTTGGTTGAACCCTTCCAGAAGACATTCAATCTTGGCCGCCTCGTTGAATTCAGAGTCAGCAGCGTGACGCTGGAACTCTGCAAAGTATTCTGAGAAGGGGTGTTGTCGTTGCCTGATTTCTCTCAGGTGATGGGCAGCAGTGGCGGCACGATCAGGGTCTCCAAAAGCATTGTTCAAGATTTCAAAAAACTCTGCCATTGAGTCCAAAGCAATTCCTTCATCCGAAATATAAACGAGAAACTTATCCGCCGCAGGTCCCTTCAACCGGGATATGGCATAGGCAATTTGTTGAGCAGAGGTAGGAAACCGATCGAGATTGGCTGTGAGCTTGATTTGTAGCTGTCTCTGGAACATCCTCAAGCTTTTCCGGTCACCATCATATTTCTCGGGGTCGGGAAGCTTTTCACACTTGGGCAACTTGGCTAGGTCATCATGGAGCTCCCCGAAGTCTTGTTTGATTCTTTCTTGCAGCTTCTTGATCTTAGCTCATAGTCCCTGAGTTTCTTTATGGAACTCGGCTCGGGCTTGTTCAGTTTCAGTGTGATGGGTTTTGAGGTCAATGGAGTACTGCCGAACCCCCTTCGTAGGCCCAGAGGAGGAGACCGTATGCTTGTGTTGCCTCTTCCATTGGTGCGGAGTCCATTTCAGGGTGAGCGACAAAGAAAGCCGCGAGGTCGTCATGGAGCTTCTGATAGTCAGGTCCATTGGCGGCAGGGGAGGTCATAATGAACTATGATGCGAGAAATCCGTGCTGTGTCGGTCGAGTAGGGGTGGTCTCGTCTTAGTGTGACGGAGTAACCCGAACAAGAGGAAGACGGCAATGATGACGTAAAAGGACTCGAGGAAGACAGCCGACAACGAGGACACCGACGAAGACAGAGACACTGCCGGGCGGGCACAAGCACAGGCACCGGCGAAGGCGAAGGCAGAGGCAAAAATCAAAACAAGGGCGAGGGCAAGAGGCAGGGGAAGTGAGGACCGGATGGACCTCAACGGGAACGATGATGATAACTATGATAGATTCCGAAGTCAGGTTCTGGAATCTCGAAGACTATGGTTCTAGGGGATAGGAATATATTCCTATGTAGGGAGATGACAGGAAGACGAAACAGAGAGAAAAGAAAGAAAGAACTAAAGGAAAGGTCCCCCCCGCTCTATTTAACAAATTCCTCCGCTAGCCCGCTATGACTCATACCTTCACCCATAGAAACCCCTAGAACTCCGCCATGACTCCACTTCATGTTCCTCCCCACCATCTCTGCTATTTTATATTACAAATCCATCACGCCATCGAATCTCCCAGAATCCAATGACGTCACCATCACCCCATCTCTGCCCATCCTCGCCTAATGTTACTCCTTCCGCCGCAATACTCTTTCCGCTGCCGAACTCTCGGAACCAATGCTAAGACGCCGGGACACCTTCCAGATGGCTCGCTAAGACAAAATCAATTCTATAACTAAGTTAAATAAGATAACAAAATACTCAAATAGGCAACCTTACCTTCCCAAAATGGCAAAATTCCAACTGCATCTCCAAAAAACAAAAACCAACTGCAGTCAACATCAAACCACTTATCAGGCCTTCTAAGCTCTCATCAACTTGAAGCCTTCTAGACTCCAATCAATGTGGCCTCCTAAACTGACACTGGGTTGTCAGAGTCCCAAGAGACTACACGGTCGTTGGTATCTCCACCTCCACCATTGGTTTGCCTAAACTGGTGAATTCTCTTGGCCTGGGTCGAAATACGTTCACAATCATAGTGACAAGAATTAAAGATAATGGCAATTGGGTAGAACCTTCGATAATGCTCATTGAGCCTTCTTCCAATCACTGTGTACCTCTCAGAATGCTCATACACCACTGCCAGGACCATCTGGCACCTATCATCAGTAGAGGGCATAGAGAAATTTAAACCTCTTTGATTATCCTTATTCCTAAACGTTAGCATTTCCTCCTCAACATCGAGCCCTTATCCATGAATGTCGCCTCTACTAAGGTGCTGATATCGTTCTTGTGAAGGTGTTTGAGGCATTTGAGTAGAGTAATGATTACCGAAGGCCTGTAAAGCACTGCATAGAGTTTTGAGGGTTTTGCCTCAATGGTTTTGAGGCAACCTTCCAGCTTTTTAGAATCTCTGATTTGTACATATTCCAGATTTGGGGAATAGGGTGCTTGCTCTCAGGGTGCCGAATTGGATAACACCCCGTAGAAGGCGGAAAAAGCCATCACGGGACTCCCTGCAGCTACTGGTAAAGCTCGCTTTATTGCAAGTCTTTCTAAATCTTGCAT
Source organism: Morchella sp. 2016-72 (assembly GCA_024713865.1). Taxonomy (NCBI): domain Eukaryota; kingdom Fungi; phylum Ascomycota; class Pezizomycetes; order Pezizales; family Morchellaceae; genus Morchella; species Morchella sp. 2016-72. The sequence continues at coordinate 810,126 of JAMJEY010000019.1, forward strand.
AGACAACTCCTGAAGGATGTTATTAAAGGGGATAAGAGATCCAGGTCCATACTAATCGTAGTGGCAGTATATATCACTGGGGATGCCACTGGCAGTAACCATTTCTGGGTCAATGATATTTATGGTTATTGCTGGTATATAGGGTATTATTAGGGTGTCGCACCAAGCAACCCGAGTAGTCTAATAAAGAGCTCAGAGTTTGAAACGCGAACCGCAAAGGCAGTAAGGAACAAGGTCTCCTCAGTCTTAACCAGCCTAGTATCTCGATCGCTCGATGCTAGTCCTCTCAGTACGTGAATGATTCCGAAACACGAAGATGGTTCGAGGTGGAGTTTCCAAGTTTACTTGATAAAGTCTGATTTCAAGATAGAGTGTAAAGTAATAGATATTATATCGATAAGACTCTTTCTTCGTCGCTGATGATTTCAACAAAGTCGGAGAATGACACAGTATTTATATCCCGCGCAAGTGTCACGCGGACTAGACATTACATCTTATAATAAACAAGTGCGAAACCCCGAAGACCCTGAAAATACGCCAAGAACTCAAACGCCAAATCTATCCCACCATCTTTAATACCCCTGACCTCTATCCCTGAAAATCCCTCACGCTCTATTCCGTTTATTGCTAACATCCCGTTTACTGCATGCACTCAGCCTTCGTCAGTGGTCATGAGGAGTGTTCGGAGTCAGCCTACCTGATAACGTCCCGGTACCGGGCTCGACCTCGCTCGCCAACTCTTTCCCGACATCGTTACCTATCACCAAGGAGCCAAGCTCGACATTAGGACTGCTAACGATCGGTACCGGAGGAGTCGGGTAGTCTTACCTTCCCCAGAGGCGCCACCAGAGTGAGCTTCCTTATGACCTTCGTCATTTGATCAATTATGGTCCGATTGACTCCAAACTCGCACTATTGCCCCCTCATATACCCACCGGTGTCCTGAGCGCCTGAGCCGGCGCCCTGACGCTCCGGGGGTTATTTCAGGGGTCGAAAACAGGTTTGTTGACTAGGGATTCCGCAACTCCGCACTGGGCTCCATTCTGGCAGCACCGTGCCTCTCTGGCGCGCCCAGTGGGACATAGACTTGTAGCAGCGTGGGAAAGTCCTTCTCTTGTAGTCTTCGGGTTCCCGTATCCTATGCCCGTAACAGGTATTCTCCAGGCCTGCCAGATCTCCGATGTGATCTGCAGTTCATTTGTGTGGGCAGGGGGTGCCTTGGAGGTGTATATATCTTTAACTTCTTGATCCGTGCTCCCCAAAGCCCTACTGTAGCGTTGGGCTATCCTGTTTCTCTTCTATGATAGATCGGTAATGAGGTGGAGGAGTGTTGCTTGGATCTTTATAGAGTCCTTTGAAGCTTTTGCTGACCATATGGTCCTTAGCTTCCTGATAGCTTTATGGTCCATGCAAAATTGACATAGATTGTTGAATAATTGTTCCCCCGAGGGGGCCTTATTAACCCACCCTATTCTTACCATCTCATCCGCGAGCTCACTACAGAGAGCTTTATAGATATGCCTCTCAGGAGTTGATCATTATTTTGTAATAACCCTTGTTATCCACCGCACTTTCCAAAGATTCGTCATATCATTTGCTTCTCCTTTTCCCCTTCTGTGATAGATTTATGTTCCGGCGTCTTGGCATTGGTCCCGACAGTTTGGTAAGAGGAGGCAGGTTGTGACGGAAGGGGGATCGCTAGGCGAGGATGGATGGAGGTGAGGAGATGGTGACGTTATATGATTCCAGGAGGTTCCATGGCGTGATGGATTTGTAATGTAACTAGAAGAGATGGTGGAGAGGAATACGAGGTGTGGTTACAGTATGATTCCATGGGTTTCTCTGAGTGAAGGTATGAGTCATAGCGGGCTAGTGGAGGAAGGTGTTAAATAGAGCGGGGGAAGTCTTTTTCTTAGTTCTTTCTTTCTTTTCTCTCTGTCTCGTCTTCCTGTTACCTCGATACATAGGAATATACTCCTATCATCTCGTCATAAGCCTCTGCGATCCCAGAACCTAGTTTCGGGATCTATCATAGTCATCATCATTGTTCTCGTTGAGGTTCATCCGATCCTCACTTTCTCTGCCTTGTTCTTGTCCCTGTCCGGAGCTTTGCCTCTGCCTTTGCCTTGGCCGGTGCCTATGCTTGTGCCCGCCCCGTGGCCTCTCTGTCTTCGTCGGTGTCCTCGTAGTCTGGCTGTGTTCCTCGAGCCCTCCTGCGTCATCATTGTCGTCTTCTCTGCGTCCGGGTTACTCCGTCACAATTTACAATGAGATAGGCTAGTGCTGCTTGGATTTTTATAATGTCCTTTAAAGCCGTTTCTAACCACCTAGGCTTCAAATTCATAAGGGCCTTGTGATCCATGGTATATTCGCACAAATGATTGAATAAAGAATCGCCCGAGCTGGATTTATTCACCCACGCTGTCCTTGTCATCTCATCGGCAAGCTCTTTGTGTAGAGCCTTATAGATATCATCTTTATCTAGGTGAAAGATTCTCTGGCAATCGCATGTAGTCTGGCAAATGTACTTGGTGGACTGTTTGTATTGTGGTGCCATTTCAGGGGCCTCCTTGATCTTTTGGACCCTCTTCCCGATTTCCAAGTCTAACTTGGGGGGTGGAGAACATCAAGTTTTAGGAGTCGGTATTATTGGGAGGGTGTCAGGGGTCATCAATAAGCCCTTGGAAGCCTTGGATCCTGAAGGCCCAGATCCTGGAGGTTGTAAAACAGGGCTTTTTGGAGGCTCTTCAGACATCCCCGACGTTCCCTTCTAGGTACTCTGGAATATCTCTTTCTCTGACTCGATCTCTATATCGGATACAATATTACTACAAGAGGCTGAACTAAGGGTGGAGTGCGAGCTCTCACTATCAATGTACTGCCTGGGAATTAATGGTCCGACCTCCTGTTTTTTGGATGCGTTTTTATCACTATTGGAGGATATACAGCTTCACTTTTGGCCTTATTTAGGGCTTGCTGGGGTGTTATTGGGGGTGTTTGGTGAGAGATGTGTGATGGAGTAACCCAGACGCAGAGGAGACGACAATGATGATGCAGAAGGACTCGAGGAACACAGCCAAGCAACATCAGCAAGCTTTACCATTTGTGACTGGAGTCTCCTGAGTCTCCTGACAGTCTCCTGAGTCTCCTGAGACCCCTGTAATCTCCTGAGACTTGTAAAATCTTGCTGATGAACGAGGACACCGACGAAAACAGAGATACTACCGGGCAGGTACAAGCATAGGCAACAGCGAAGGCAAAGGCAAAGACAAGGACAAGGGCAAGAGCCAGGACGAAGACAAGAGACAGAGAAAGTGAGGATCGGATGGACCTCAACGAGAACGATAATGATAGCTATGATCGATCCCGAAGCCAGGTTCTGGGATCTCAGAGACTATGGCTAAAGAATAGAAGTATATTCCCATGTACCAAGATGACAAGAAGACGAGACAGAGAGAAAAGAAAGAAAGAACTAAAGGAAAGGTCTTCCCGTGCTATTTAACATCTTTCCCTGCCAGTCAGCTCTGACTTATTTCTTCACACAGAGAATCTTGGAGAAGTCCACTGTAACCACACCACGTAATTCCCCTCCACCATCTCTCTTAATTATATTACAAATCCATCACGCCATAGAACCTCTTGGAATCTAATGACATCACCATCCCCCCACCTCCGTCCATTCTCGCTTAACATTCCCTCTTCCATTGCAACCCTATTTCTACCCCCGAACTATTGGGATCGATGCCAAGACGCATCAGCAAACTCAACTTCTGACTGCAGTCTCCCAACAGTCTCCCAAGCCTCAGGAGAGTCTCCTGACACTACTGGATACATTTTGGGTCTCCTGAGGTTTAGGAGACCTCAGGAGACAAATCAAGTCTTGCTGATGACGCTGGGACACCTCCTGAGACTTGGGAGACGGTTGGGAGACTGCAGTCAGAAGTTGAGTTTGCTGATGTGTATAGAAATCTCCCGCAACCATACCGCATAATTCCCTTCACCATCTTCCCTAATAACATTACTAATTCCTCATGCTATCAAACCTCCTTGAACCTGATGGTGACACCATCACGTCATCCCCATTCATCCTCGCTTATACTAATCAAAATGATTGTAGCAATGTATTAGGGTGTCGCCCCGAGCAACCCGAGTAGTCTAACTAAGAGCTTAGAGTTTGAAACGCTAACCGCAAAGGCAGTAAGGAACAAGGTCTCCTCAGTCTTAACCAGCCTAGTATCTCGATCGCCCGATGCTAGTCCTCTCAGTACGTAATGATTCTGAAACACGAAGATGGTTCGAGGTGGAGTTTCCAAGTTCACTCGGTAAAGTCCAATCTTCAAGATAAAGTGTAAAGTAATAGATATTATATCGATAAGACTCTTTCTTCGTCGATGATTTCAACAAAGTCGGAGAACGACATCAGATTTATATCCCGCGCGAACGTCACGCTGACTAAACATTATACCATAATAAACAAGTCGCGAAACACCAAGACCCTGAAAATACGCCAAGAAACCCAAACGCCAAATCTATCCCACCATCTAAAATACCCTGTCCTCTATTCCTGAAAATCCTCACGCCTATTCCGCTTATTGATAACATCCCGCTTGCTGCATGCATCGCCGCTGGTCACGGCGAGTCTTCGACGCCACTTACCTGATAGTACTCGCATCGTACTCGACCGCCGCTAACTCTTTCCGACATCGCATTTATCACCAAGGAGCATAGCTCGACATTAGGACCGCTTAACGATCGGTACCGGAGGAGTCGGTAGTCTTACCTTCCCCAGAGCGCCACCAAGTAAACTTCGCCACTTGATCAATTATGGACCGATTGACTCCAAATCGACTGATGCCCCCTCATATACCCACCGTGTCCTGAGCGCCTGAGCCGGCGCCTTGACGCCCGGGGTTATTTCAGGGTCGAAAACAGGTTTGTTGACTAGGATTCCAGAATCCCGCACTGGGCTCCATCCTGGCAGCACCGCCTCTCTGGCGCCCAGTGGGACATAGAGACTTTTAGCAGCGTAGGGAATAGAGGACAGTCCTTCTCTTGTAGTCTTCGGGTTCTCCTATCCTATGCCCAGAATAGCTTACCCCCTCTCAGGGTGTTCTGTCCTCGTGACATCTTCTGACCGACTGCTGGTTCCAGTAAACCTTCTCCACATATGGAGGGGAAGGACTTAGCCGCGGAGGGTACCTCTACAGTCTCAGGCGCTGGTCCGTCGTGGCCTTGGGGTTTTTTCGTGGAATTCATGGACAAGCGACAATACCTCCTCATCCATTACGCCGATAACTTGGACGCGCTTTCCCAACCGAAGAACCCCGCCACTTCACCAGGTATTCCACTACTCCTTTCCTACTCTTCCTGCTCCCAATAATCCGCTCAACCTCATAGTTTCGCCGTTATCGACCACGCCGAGTAGGGGGCCGTTGTTCTCGCCGATAGCTGACTGATAGGGTTCCAATAGTTCGATGTGGAACACTGCGGACCTTCATTTGAGGAGGAAGGTCTAGTTCGCAAGCGCGTTTTCCGCCAGTCGCTTTATCGCAAACGGTCCCATCTTCTTACGATCGAGTTTCTTTGTCGTTCGACGAGTTTTGAGGTTGACGGCATTGAGCATAACTTGATCCCCTATTTTGAACGCTGGCGGTGTTTCCCTTCTCTGGTCATAGTATTTTCCCATTCTTTCCTGGCGACGGACAATTTCTGGTGGGCGCCATGTACTCTCGAATGAAATGAGATAAAGATCGCTTGTGGGTTGACTACCTCATTTTCCGCTGGCCAACTCGTCCGTGATTATACCCATAATTGGTATAGAAAGGTGATTGCCCCGCGGATGTAACCAGCTTGTTGTAGGCATATTCGCCAGTGGAAGTAGTTCTGCCCAGTCGTTTGTTCGTAGTTGCAGAATGCCCGAAGGTAGTGTTCCGGTTTGGTTGACCCGCTCAGTTTGTCCGTCAGTTTGTGGGTGGAAAGCGGTACTCATACGGAGCTTGATATCCAGTAGTTCCATAAGGGATGCGCCAAAAGCTTGACGAAATTTGGCATCTCGATCGGAAACTATGTCTAATGGTAGCCCATGTATGCGCCAGATCTGAGCCAGAAACGTTTTCGCGAGATCCTGGGAGGAAGCTGTGCCGTGGAGGGGAATAAAGTGAGCCATCTTGGAGAACCTGTCCACTATTACCCATATCTGCGTAAATCCTTTTGATTCTGGTAGCTGGACGATGAAATCCATCGAGATTGACGACCACACTGTATGAGGTGTTTCAAGAGGGAGTAACGCTCCGTATTTGCGGTGCCGGCTTGGTTTATTTCACGACAGTCGCCGCAAGAGCGCACGAGTCGCCTATCCAGTCGCTCATCTTGGCCAGTAGAAATTGCGTGTAATCAACTCTAGTGTCTTGTCCTGGCCGAAGTGTCCTGCCACCTTTGAGTCGTGTTCTGATTGAGCAATTCGGATTTTCAACGCATTATTGTCGGGTATGTAGAGACGGTTTTTGAAAAATAGCAACCCTCCTCGACCGTGAAACTCCTTCAACTCCCTGCTTCGCTTTTCCTCCTAATCTCCTTCCATGCCTCATCCCGCACCGACGCCTCTTTGACTAGCTCCAAGAAGTCCTTGGACCAGTCTACCACTTCCTTGTTGGCGAAATGCCACAGAAAACGATACTCATCCGTCCCTACCAACTGTCCTGGCTTAAGCAACCTCTCGACTGCCTCGCGCCTCTTCACGCCGGTATCCGGACGCCTCGACAATGCATCTGCCTTCCCATTCTTTGTTCCCGCCTATAAATAATTTTGAAATCGAACTCGCAAGGGTCTGAGCCCATCGCGCTGTCTTCGGTTGAGGACCTTAGTGGTGTCAAGTATTGGAGGTTCTGACGATCCGTAGACTAAGACTGTAAACTTAGGTCCTCAAGATAGTGCCGCCATTGCTTAAAGGCTGCCACTATACCGAGCATTTCCTTATCCCAGACATCATAATTGAGTTCGGCTGGATTGAGCTTGCGAGAGTAAAAGGCCACTGGATGGAGCTTTCCATCAACTACTTGAGACAGACGGCTCCTAATGCAAAGTCACTGGCGCCCGCTTTCACGATTGTCTGCCGCTCTGGTGAAAACGAACCAGAATCGAGCAGTCGTGAAGAGGATTTTGAGCTTCAGAAAAGCTGCTTCGCGCGCTAGTCCATGAGAAGTTCTTAGTATCGCCTCTGTAGACAGTGATGACTACAGACCCCTAATAGTTACGATAAACCTCCGTAAAAATTGGCGAATCCCATAAAAACTCGGACGCCCCGACGGTCCTCGCGATTCCCACTTCAAGATTTCTTCCACCTTGTCCGTCGACATAGATATTCTTCGGCACTTAGCACGAATCCTAGGAAGTCGATCACCTTTTGATGAAAAAAGGATTTCTTTGGGTTGGCTACTAGGTTATTTTCGATGAGCTTATCCAGGACTTTATTAACCAGTTCCTCATGTTCCGCTTCGTCCTTACTGTAGATTAGGATATCATCGAGGTATACTACCACCCCTTGATCGAGGAATTCCCTGAGGACTTCGTTCATCATGGCCTGAAAGGTTGCTGGCGCGTTGGCCCAAATGGCATGACCAGATCGTGTCCGTGATCTCGCTCGAACGCTGTTTTCCACTCGCCGCCTCGCTTAATACGAACAAGGTTATAACCCTCTTTTAGGTCAATCTTGAAAATATCCGCGCCCCAGAAACCCGGTCCCTTAGCTCTTCTCCTAGCGGAAGGGTGTACCGATTTTTTATGGTGACACGGTTGAGGCCCCGTAATCCACACACAGTCGGAGACTCCCTTCTTCTTCACAAACAAAATAGGGCTCCTGCGGGACTTGCTGGGCCTAATTTTCCAGCCGTAACATCTTATCCAGATATTCCCGGCGACTTTCAATTCGACTCAGAGAGAGATGGGTCCTGCGAGGCTGCTGACCAGGTTCGAGATCGACATCGCGATCGGAGGCGCGATGAGGTGGTAGTTTGTCGGCTTCGACTGCAGGAAGACCTGAGCTTTGGGTGATATCGCCCGGATGACTGTTTTCAAGTCAATCTCTCCTGTATCCGCTGATATCGAGCCGATGAAGAGGGCCTCCTGATCATCCAAAGACGTCGCCATCAAGAACCACTGAAATTTCTTTCTGGTCAGTGAAGCATCTGGACTTGCAAAATTCCCATGAAAGCATTTCCCATTTGGGGCAATAGCCGGCTTATGCTCCTGTAGCCACCATGCTGGTAAAATGGCATAAGGCGGCTATCTCGGAGAGCTCTGACTTATGCCCCTAGAAATAAGATTCAACATTACAGTAAGTCCCCGCGCTTCCATAACTTCTCCCGTAAAACCCATTACCTTGGCCGGGACGTCTCTTTTCACCTTTGGGACAGAAAACGCAGAAACGAAAGAAGCAGAAATAACCGGACCCGTTGCGCCAGTGTCTAATAATACCCGACAAGGAAATAAGAAATCTAAAAACCCAATAGAAAATTTACCGATAGGACGGCATCTGAATAGGCTCAAAAGTCTTTGTTTTTTCATCGGAGAGACGCCTCTTCCGGTCTTTTTCTTTATATTTTTTGTGTTTTTTCCTCGTCAATGATAACATTGCAATCTGTGAGTTTGACCTGACTCATCAGAGTCCCCTTCTAAAAACCCATATCAAAATCCACCTCCGACCGACCCCCACTTCCGAATATAGGCTGGCCCCGTTGTGGTCGCTGCTACCGCGGCCGACTTCTTTTTCTTGGACCGATGCCTTTTCTTCTTCTCTGGTGAATCCTTCATTTCCTCGCCCTCTTCCTCCCGACCTCTCTTCTGGCCCAGAGCAGAGACAGCGGGCGCTGGAGTTAGGGCTCTGTCGGCACCATCTCCACAGGTGGCCCTTCCTTCCACAGCGCGCGCATTCTCCTTTCGTTCTTCTCTGGTCCAAGACGTACTTGGGATCCCCTGGTGGCCTCTGGCCATAGCTGGAGTGCAGAGCGGTCTGTTATCCTGGCCTGAACGAAGCCTCCGTATTCGACCCTCCTCCGGCCGCGTGACTCAGTCTTCTGTCCCTCCTGGGCTCGCCTTGATCTGGAACCCAGGCTTCTTCTTCTCCGACTCTCCTTTCGCATGGTGCCCCGCCGTCCTCTTCCCAACAACCTCTTCTGCTCCAGGAAACTTTCGCGCTTTTCCGCCCGTTTCTAGCTGAGCCACAAAGTGGTCATCGCCTTCCGCCGCTCGAACTTGGAGTGTCGGTCCCAAATTTTCTTCTGAGGGCCGTTAGAGGGTTTTTCGATAGGCCGCCCCACTGTTGCGCCCGCTGGCTGAGGATCTCCATCTTCGCCGTAATCGGAGATGCTTGACTGATACCTGAGATGGTCCATCTTGAAAGCGCCCGCGCCTCCTGAGAGCTGACGACCGCCCCGGATTTCTTGTCGAAAACGCCCCTGCAAAAGTCCATTCCCGCGGTCCCCTCATGGGACTTCGGTAGTTCGCGAATCCATTCATGGCGAGCCTGTGGTATAGGTTCCGGCAAACAGGACCTTCTGCTTATCACTCCGAAACTTGCGGGGACGCTGCTCGATGTAGATTTCGCATTCCAGGAGCCAGTGTCTGAGGTTGTGTTTTCTTGGGTTGTCGACTGGCAAGACCTTCGCCAAAGAGTCCTGCCTTTCCTCGAGATTCCGACCGCCTCCATCTTCGGCCTCCTTTTCTCCCACTACTGGCTCGACTCTCCATCCGACGGGTCCGTTGCCTTTTCCTTTGACGGCGGCGGGGTGGTCCTCCTCCAACGCCGATGTCCTCGTATTGTTCGGGTTCCTTCTGCTTGTGGCTCTGGAGCAGTGGATCGATCGCCAGGAGTAGGTCGATCTGCTTCTGCATCTCGGCCATCTGTTCCCGGTGCCCTCGGCCTGCCTCCTGAGTTCTCATGACTTCTCCCACCGATTCTTTTGCTTGCTCCCGAGCCTCTCGATTTCCCTCTGAGTTTCGAACAATTGCCTTTGAGGTGACATGGGCCGCCTCCAGGGCTGCACGCCCATGGCGGAGGCCTCCGCTGCCTGCCGCCGAACTCCTGAATTTTCGCCAATTCCAGGAACATCTCCTCCAATCGCTTTAGATTGGCCTTACGGCCTGGGCCGCGATGCCTGCTATTCTTTTTTCCGCCTGAACTTCTCCTTCGCTCGCTGGAAATGATCCCATATTGTTCTACCGGGCGGAGGATAGCCCTTCCATTTGGGCTTCGTGGTCTCTCAGAAATTGTTCCAGCTTATCCATCGCCCCAGAGCCGGCCGGGCGCTTGCCCGCCTGGCGGTGGATATTGATCCGGACTGTCTTCTCGACTGAAGGCGGACCTTCCCCCATGATGGAGTCCTCCTCCTCGGTCCTAGCCAATAGTCGGGAAGCCATTTGAGGTATAAACTAGATTGTGACTCTTGAAAACTCCAGGTAAACCTAGGTGTTATCGATATACTATTGCGCGCCCGAAAGAACCCGAGAGTCTAACCAAGAGCTTAGAGTTTGAAACGCTAACCGCAAAGGCAGTAAGGAACAAGGTCTCTCAGTCTTAACCAGCCTAGTATCTCGATCGCCTGACGCTAGTCCTCTCAAGACGAATGATTCTGAAACACGAAGATGGTTCGGCGGAGTTTCCAAGTTCACTTGAAAGTCCAATCTTCAAGATAGTGTAAAGTAATAGATATTATATCGATAAGACTCTTTCTTCGTCACGATGATTTCAACAAAGTCGGAGAACGACAATCAGATTTATATCCCGCGCAACGCCACGCTGACTAAACATTATACTACAATAAACAAGTGCGAAACAATCAAGACCCTGAAAATACGCCAAGAAACCCAAACGCCAAATCTATCCCACCATCTAAAATACCCTGTCCTCTATTCCTGAAAATCCTCACGCCTATTCCGCTTATTGATAACATCCCGCTTGCTGCATGCACTCAGCCTTCGCCAATGGTCACGAGCGAGTCTTCGACGCCAGCTTACCTGATAGTACTGCACCGGCTCGACTTCGCCGCTAACTCTTTCCGACATCGCTATTTATCACCAAGGAGCATAGCTCGACATTGTGACCGCTTAACGATCGGTACCGAGGAGTAGTCTTACCTTCCCCAGAGGCGCCACCGAAGTAAACTTCTCGTCACTTGATCAATTATGGACCGATTGACTCCAAACTCGCACTGATGCCCCCTCATATACCCACCGGTGTCCTGAGCGCCTGAGCCGGCGCCTTGACGCTCCGGGGGTTATTTCAGGGGTCGAAAACAGGTTTGTTGACTAGGGATTCCGTAACCCCGCACTGGGCTCCATCCTGGCAGCACCGTGCCTCTCTGGCGCGCCCAGTGGGACATAGAGACTTTTTAGCAGCGTAGGGAATAGAGGACAGTCCTTCTCTTGTAGTCTTCGGGTTCTCCTATCCTATGCCCGTAACACAATGATTCAGCTACCAAACTATGATTGGGACCGATGCTAAGATGCCGGGACAAACCCTATGAATATAGTGTATTATCTTCTGGGACAATGTACATTTAGGGAGTCCTTGGTATATTCACCTACTATGGAATACAATGAAATGCAGAAGGGGATGTATGGGGAGATGCAGGTTCACAACACTTACTTAGAAGGCTCAGGGAGCCTCCACTCACCCTTCACAAATGTTATAGTATACCCTTCCACTGGCAGAAGGATAGATGGTGGTGCTAGTAACATGTGCATCAGATGGAACACACCTCACTAATTTCAGTGGTGGCAAGAAGGCTTGGCCAGTATACCTAACGATTGACAATATCACTTCGGACATGCGAAATGAACCCCCTAATTACACAATCATACTACTATCTCTACTACCAATGCCAGTAAGGGTTGCAATGCGTGTGAACGAATGCAGTTGAGAGAGCCAGATGGTCCTTTACCTGGTCCTCTCCGAGGTACTCTAAGGCATCCAGGGCCCTGTGGAAGGGGGTGAGGTTATAGCATGAATTGATGGCTAGTATGTGCGCTTATGTTATCTGATACTATGTCCATGGATTGTGGATAACCAGAATACCCTTCGCTGCTAAACATCAACAATCAGGCCTGCCCTAGTGTCCTGGCATCTTGGCATCGGTTCTTAAGAATCGGTAGTAGAGACGAGGTTGCGATGGAGGAGGTAACGTTAAGCAAGGAAGGGAAGAGATAGGGTTAGAATGTCGTTACTAGATTCCATGAGATTTGATGGCATGATGTATTTGTAATATAACAAGGAAGAGTGATGGAGGGAATTATGTGGAAGGGCTGCCATGGGTTTCTGTGAACTTCTATGGACGAAAGTATGAGTCATAGTGGACTGCCAGTGGTTATAATGGAGCCATTCTAAACTATCTGATGTAAGAGTACACATGGGGCCCGTTATATGCGAAGAGTCCTTGTTAGAAGCCAGTTGGGATAGTGGCAGGAAAGTTACTAAAGTGAGGCTTGCTACCTGCTGTAAGGATACGGACTTCCTAACCAACTAGGGCAGAAGAACTATTCATGGGAAGTTTTGACTGACGAGTCTACCACTTCTCCAGTGTCTAGAGGACCGGCTAGAGCTAGGCTCTGAGTGCCCAGGCATCTTCTATTGCCCCTCTGAGCATTATGGACAAGGCTGCTAGCGGTGCTGTCCTAGCCCGGGAAAGTCTAAAATTGAATGACAACTCTATCGCAGCCTAGGGTAGACTATCTGAGCAGAGTCTCAGCCAATACATGCCCGGAAAGCTAGGTGCTAGCCCAGGATGCAGGTAGTCCATAACCCTGACTAATGATGGTACACTCTTGGAGCCAAGAATGCCCGTTAGTACTTAGAGAAAAGCGGGGTAACAGAAGAATACAGTTCCACTCCAAAATAGGGTAATGTGACGGAGTACCGCGAGGCCAAGTAGAAGACGACAATGATAACTCAGAAGGACTCGAGGAACACAGCCAGGCAATGAGGACACCGATGAAGACAGAGATTCTACCGGGCGGGCACAAGCAGAGGCACCGGCAAAGGTAAAGGCAAGGACAAGGACAATCACCCGAAGAACAGAAGTCAGGGAAAGTGAGGATCGGATGAACCTCAACGAGAACGATGATGATGACTATGACAGATCCCGAAGCCTAGTTCTGGGATCTCAGAGGCTGTGGCTAGAGAATAGGAGTTTATTCTTATATACTGAGTATCACGGCGTAGAACGCGGTCTGGTGGTGTTGCGGGAAGAGGGATTAGTCAGGGATTCTCTTATGTTCTTTGGGTTCAGTATCAGGGGTTCGGTTCGGAGATAGGGTCTCGGGTATAGGGGATAAGGTCGGGTTCGGACATAAGGGTCGTGGGAGTTCTATGGGGTTCTATACAGGGATTCTCGGGTGAGTCATTGGGTCGGGGGGTGTGATATATATATGGGCCTTGCCCTCGCTTGTGGATAGCTTCTTTCCTTTCCTCTTCACGCAACCTTCCTATCCTTTCTGCCCTCGCTTCGCTCGGGCACTTCTTCTCTTTTCTGAATTCGCAATTACTTTATCACACTCAAATCGTATTCTGAAAACCTGGACAAACAACAGGAAGCGCGTAAAACTCCTACGTTTTCGGCCGCTAAAGAAACCTTCATCGCTCGCACCCCATCACAAAAGCTCGGGAAAAGGAAAACTCTACCGATCGCATCTCCTCCCCCCAGGAGGACAGGCACCCCAGTAATGGCCTCTCAAGCTTCCCTCTCCTCCATGTGGGCGGTTCCCTCCACGAGCACCCCCGCACCACCTCGCTTCGGTTCCACCCAAAACTCGGAAGAAAGTCAAAACAACCAGAACAGTCAACCCAAACCACAAGACGATGAAAGCCAGGGAGACGTCTTCATCACTGACGAGCCCATCGCTCCGCCCTTCTCAGAATTTGCAGACGAAAGGGATTATCATCAACCCTACGCCCCCGCAAAAGATTACATTAACCCGAGTATCGTCCCGGAAGACACCCATAACAGAATGGACCTCAACTACATCTCCTGGCTAGTCAAAGCAGCCTCGGACCAAATCGTCCGACCCTTATCAGAACAACTAGATATCCTCACAGAGGAAATCACCAAAAATAACTCCCTCGTTCAGAACCTCCAAACGGAAGTCGGAAACCTGGGAACGGAAATGGCGAGCCTAAGGGCACAGAATTCCCGCCTCCAGGTCATGGTCGCCTCCGCACAACAACAACAATCAGTACAACGTCAACCCCCACCTCCACAACAACAACAACCACAACAGCAACCGCCCCTAATTCGTCAGAAAAGACCTCCCCCTCCCGCCAACCCCCCTAAGGGAAAAGGCAAAGGACCAGCCTCATACGCCCAAGCGGCGGCAGCAAACAATGACAAGGATCAAGGTTTCAAGCCAGTCGTAAGCAGGAAACAAAAAAAAACGGTCGACCCACTTTTCAAACCAGAGTACACCAAAATCAACAGGGAAATCGTCATCGAAACTAACGACGAAATCACTGTCTCCCCCTCCGAAATTAAGGCAGAGATCAACAAAAAAATCCCGGACACAGCCTGTCACTTCATCAACATCAAAAAGACAGCCAAGAATAACCTCGTCCTGGAAACCAAGCTAATCACTCCGGCATCCAAAGCTTTCGAATATCGACAAGAAATCGAGGAAGCCCTCAACGCACACAACGTTCCCTTCGTAGACATCAAGACCAACTCCATCTGGTCCAGGTTTATCGTTCACGGAATCCCCACCACTATCGGAGACGGAATCCAAGCTGGTCAACTAGTCGCGTCGGAAATCAGAACAAACTACGGAGACCTTTTACAACTCGCTCAAATTCCCAGATGGCTCTCCAAAACAGAAACCAGATCCACCAAGGCCCACTCATCCATGGTCATCGCCCTCCCAGGCTCCCTCACCCTAGAAAGCCTAGGCCTTCGCTACCTCTCTCTCTTTGACTCAGACTGCAAACTAGAAAGGTTCATCAGCGTCAAGCCCGGATCTCAATGCAGGAAATGCATGGATTTCGGCCATCATCATCTGAAATGCAAGGCAGAAGCACCAATCTGCGGACACTGCAGCAAGAACCACCTCACCAAAGATCACCCATGCGAAACCTGCCAAGGAGGCCTCAAATGCACCCACACCCCCATCAGGTGCGCGAACTGCAAAGCCCCTCACAAAGCCACAGACCCCGCATGCCCTAAGGCGACTCTAGCCAGACTTAATAATAAAAAACCCGAAGGGCCCAAAAACGGACCAGCCCCGCCCCCCCCACCTCCAGTCAGCATTTTAGTTCCCGCAACAGGACCACTCACAGGACAAGACGCCATCATGTCCCTATGAGTAAAAAATTTCAACAGATTTACGCACAAGCCCATCAGCTAAATTGTGCAAAAAACGAACTAACCACCAAGTCACTCATTGAAGAAGCCGAACTTGATCATGACATTCTTTTCTTACTTTTACAAGATCCATGGAATGACACCCACGGACGACCACCAGAATCATCACTCTTTTATCTCTTTACCCCATGCAACTCGAAGCCAAAATGTGCGACATACGTCAGGAAACACGTTAACCTGAAACCAAAACATCACTTCACTCACGACAACTTTCTGCTATCAATAACAGTAGAAATCCAAGAAACCAAGACCCAAATACTCAACATATACTCTCCAGGACGTTCATCCCACTTCTCGAACATTGCGAAATCAATAAGCACCCTTACGAACAGCCTGGCCATGGGAGATTTCAACAGCCACCACCAACTGTGGTATGGCCCTCGCTCCCAAAACTACGCCAACTCCATCAGAGGGGACAAAAGCAACGCAAGAAGAATCATCCAGTGGATGAATAAACACAAACTATCTCTTCTAAATGAAACAGGAGAATTCACCCACTTCCTCGCAATCAATACAGACTCCACAATCATAGATCTCACCTTCACCAAAGGACCCGCCTTTGACAAGAACACTCACTGGCAACTAGACACCTTCGGAGTTGGATCGGACCACGCCAGAATAAAAGTGTCCTTCCCGATTCATAAACAACCACACACACCTCATCGCGACTGGCATAAGTGTGACTGGGAGGCTATCGCAACAAGCTTCGCAAACATCTCACTGCCAAGCGAAGCCTGGGAATCCCAGAACCACGCCTCACAATCCATTGACTTTGTCCTTGATATCGTTGATAGCCTAGTACAAAAGTACGTCCCAATGACAAAGCCCTTCAGGAAATCAAAACGGTGGTGGACCCAAGACCTGAAAAACACCAAAGCCACACTGTCCAGACTGGAAAGAAAAGCCAAAAGACACCCAGATTCCCACAACAAGGAAGCCCTCAGAAAAGCAAACAGAGCATGGACGGCAGCGGTCAGAAAGGCCAAACTCGATCAAACCCAGAAGGCCCTGGAGGAAGCTAAGGGTGCAGACATCTATAAGATCATCAACAAAGGACAAAGGAAAGAACCCATAATCCCAATCATACAAGGGGAAGAAACCTTCACCGGCAAGTGTCAAATCTTCAGAGACCAGCTCTTCCCCACAAACCAGGCCCCTCCTTCCCTCTCCTTACCCCCAATAAGAGATCCCACTTTCGATCTGACCGACACCTTCGACCCCATCAGCGCAGAAGAACTACTCAAAGCCATCAACTCATGTCCATCAAACTCGGCCCCGGGCCCCGATGGAATCCCATATCAACTAATAAAAACAATAGTCAAGGCAAATCAACAGCTGGTAATCGACATGTTCACGGCAATGCTGGAACACACGGTCCAACCCAACAGGTGGAAAGTCGCCAAATGCATCCTGATCGCTAAACCTGGGAAGAAAGACTACTCCCAAGCAAAATCCTACCGACCCATCTCACTACTTCAATGCTTCAGCAAGGTGTTGGAAAAAATCGTGGCATCAAGACTCTCCACAGCAGGGGAAATTCTAGGGACGCTATCACTAAATCAATTCGGAGGGAGACCCACCATCTCAGCAACCGACGCCCTTCTCCGAACCCTCACACCCATTCAGAGGAATCTTCTCATAAAAAAAACCACAGGGGTTAACCCAGACAGGCCGTCCATTCTTACAAACGACATTCAAGGGGCCTTCAACTGCGTCAGCCATCACACTTTAAAAATCATGAACAACAAAAGTTCCTCCGATACCTGACAAACCTGGTGCAAGGAGTTCAACACAAACAGAACACTTCAGTTTCAGTTCAACCACGATAGAAAGCCCTGCCATACTCATCAGGCCTTCCTCAAGGCTCCCCGCCTCCCCAATTCTGTTCACGATCTACGCCGGTCCATCACAGACTATCAGAACTCCAATAAGGAAATGGACACCTCCTACATCGACGACGATGCGCCTCGCACAGATCGGGAAAACCCCAAACTTTATCACCAGAAGACTCAACGAAGGATGAAACAAAGGATAGAAAAAGCCAATCCTCTTAACGTCAAATATGAGCCCGAAAAATCTGATCTGGTCTTCTTCAGGCCCACCACCTCCTCTCTCTCACAACCAAAAAACACAGTAGAAATAGACGGAGTCACAGTATCGCCCAAATCATCCCTAAAATACGTGGGAGTATGGATAGACGCCACCCTCTCCTTCAAGCCTCACCTAGACGAAGCCCTGTCGAAAGGCATAAAAATCCTCGGCAGAATAAAATCCCTCTCTCAACAGAAAGGAATCAAAATCAATACCATTCATCATCTAGTCACCCAACTTTTTTTGCCAACCATCCTGCCTGTAAGCCTCATGGACAGGAGCAGATCACATTCTTAGAACCCTCAATTCTCTTTATAACGAAGCAGCCAGAACTATCACCGGTCTACCCAGATGGACAAAAACAGGCAAGCTGCTTAAAGAAGCAGGAATGATTCCTCTCCCACTCCTTCTTGATTACAAATCACGAAAATACGGCACAAAGGTGATCACCTCCCCAGCATCACACCCAAATCACGAAAGCCTAGCATCCATCATCCCCTCAACCAAAAGAAACATCAAAGCCACAGGACTAGATCGAATCGCCTCCCTAATGCTCCCCTTTCAAACTGTCGGAAATTTAAGGGACAGATGGACTCAATACAAACTACTGGAAGAACGCACCCTAGAGGAATGGAATAACACGTCACTCAGAAATTATCATCATCAAGCAAAAAAATCCCCCCCCTCGAAGCTACTGAAGCTACCACTATCGAGAGCCAAGTGGATCTTCCGCTTCCGGTGCCAAACCACTAAACACGACAAAGATAGCCCAGACTCACAATCACATGAGTGCGTCTGCGGAGCAGAATTCTCAACAAAACACATCTTCATGGACTGTCCAGCCCATGACCGTAACAGAAGGAAACTCATCGAAAGAATCCCCGGCCCTATGACTTGGGAAAATTGGTTATTTCAAAACCTACGCCCGGCCCTGATCATGGACTTCGCGAAGGAAACAAAATTGATGGACTGGTATGAACAGAGCGAGAACGACGTAGAGGAAGATTAGGTTTTCTTTTTTTTTCGTGATTTTCAGAGTTAGTTAGTTAAGTTAGTTTTCGGTTTGATTGTTTGTTGTTTGTTTTTGTTTTCTTTTTCTTTCTTTGCGTTTGTGTTTGTGTTCGTTTTGTTTTGTTCGGGGCGAGGGGGCGTGCGATAAGTCTTGTACTTCGAAGCAATATAAAGTTCATTCATTCATTCCTATCTTCAGGAGCTTGTAGTCTTTAGAAATATCTCCTTAAAGATCTCTCGTCTCGACGGTGCAGCCACCCCAGCAGGGTAGGTTAGCCATTCTTGCTTCACATTGTTCCTAGTTTCGTCTCTCGTCTCGCTTCATCTCGTCTCACTCTATCGCCTCGTAGCTTGTCTCGCCTCGGTAGTGTACCTTAGCCAATCTCGTACCCTCCCCTCGCCCTCTCGTATCAACTCTGTGATACTAAGGTTGCGTCTCCAACGCCAACCTACACTACAACATATCAGTTCTCGCTATGTCGCAAATGGAAGTTCAAATGGGAACTCATGAGATTCTTGAAGGAGAATTGAGAGAGTTTATGCAAACTCATCCCCAAGTCGTTCCCGACGCCAGTGAACAAATTAAAGAAATCCACGCCCTAATCTCGCGAGCAACAACCACAGTCTCCCAGCTCCTCAACGAACTGGAAGAAGAAAGGCTCGATGGCGATGAGGCCCGCAAGGAGTGGGTAAAGGAGCTCACAGAGGGAGAAACTCAGAACAATGACCTGGAAAGACAAGTACGCGCTCTACAAACACAGGTCGCCAATCTCGAAGCCCAACTCGTCACAGCCAACAATGCCACTCGGGAAGCAAAGCAGCCCTGGCTGATCAACTTGCGCTCCCCCCACCACCTCCGCCATCAGCAGCAGAAAACACCCCACCACCGCCTCCGCCCCCTCGTCGTCGTAATCGTCTTTTGGAGGAACTAGTTGTCGCCTCGGAACCAAGGAGCGAAAGATCGGAGAAACTTCCGGACCCGGAGAAATTCCGTGGTAACAGGAAGGGACTCCCGCAGTTCAAGAACATGTTGAAACTCAAGCTCTTGGGCAATGCTGACAGGTACCCCACTCTGCAGAATCAACTAACCTATGCCATCTCTCGCCTGGAAGGCCCCGCCGCGGACCAATTCATGCCCTATATCACCGCCACCGGTATCAACCTTCCCTACATGGAAAGGTTTTTTGAAATCTTAAACACAGCATTTGGGGACCCAGACCAGGTAGGTACCGCCCGTCGCGCCCTCAGAAGAATCAGGCAACTCAATCGTCCCTTCTCGGAATACTTTGCCGAGTTTCAACGTTACGCTTCGGAGGCCGGGATGGGAGAAACTGCCAATGTAGAAGCTCTTATGGAAGGCCTGAGCGAGGAACTCACCAAGCTCATGGTCCACGAAGAGACCCCAGCCACCGTCATTGAACTCGCCACCATTCTCCAACGCTTGGACAACAAGCAGCAGATAATCACTGCTCGCTACCGCCCTTGCTACCAGGTCCCCGCACCCCAAGCTCGCCCGGCACCCCGCTACGTTACGCCCGCTCCCCCCGCACCTCGCTATCAGGCTCCGGTGGCCCCCACTCTTCGTTACTCAGCTCCGCCTCCTTCTATCTCGCGCTACCAAGCCCCTGCTCGCCCCAATCCCCCAGCTGCTCACCCGTCTCATACGCCCGGAAGAGTGGCCCCTATGGATTTATCAGCAGGTCGTGGCCGTCCGGACCCCCAGGAGAGGGAAGCCCGGCGCGTAGAAAATAGGTGTTTTTATTGTGGCCAAGGAGGTCATTTAGTCAGGGAATGCCCGCAGGCGCCGGCTACCAGAAACCCAGCCCCCCGGATGAGAGGGGCTGTGGTAGATATTCAGGAGGAAGAAGAAAGAAAGGAAGAAGGAAGAAGAAGTTCTTCGCGATAAGGCGAAAAGATTTTTCCTGACTGAGTGGCCACCCAGGACGGTTTCAGGATTGGTTTAAATTGTCGCTTTCTGGGTTTTCGGTTTCGGAGAAGGATATGGATGGGAATCAATTAGTTGTAAAGTGTTCAATCTCTCAAAATAAAGATTCTTCTATCTCATCATATGCCCTCATCGATACTGGCGCTTCAGGATACGCTTTCATAGACCAAGACTTCGTATGCCACCATAATCTCACTACAATCCCTCTACAAGTTCCTCGCCACATAGATGTAATAGACGGAAGGCCTATCGAATCCGGGAAAGTCACCCATAAAGTCATCCTCAGTCTCGACATTAATGGACACAAAGAAAACGCCCCTTTTTTCGTCACTCGGCTAGGGCAATACCCCATAGTGATGGGCCTCCCATGGATGCGGAGACACGCCACGATCATTCTACCAGCAAATAATGAACTACATTTTAGCTCCCCAAGCTGCCTCAAACACTGCCTCTCCAATGGAATCAAGGTGATTGCTAAGGGGGTCGACTTCAAACCTCAAATCAAATCTAGCGTCAACGTCTCCGCCCTCAAGTCGTATGCGTTTCATCGACTAATCAACAAGAAAAGAAAAGGAATGCAACTATACTCAACCACCCTCAAGGCCCTTGATGATCTACTGATCAAAAAATCAAAGGACCCTCACGCTCTAATACCAAAAGAACATCACACCTTCCTTCATCTCCTCAACGAATCCGACGTCCCCGATCTACCATCACATCGACCTGAATATGACCTGTCCATTGACATTCAAGATGGCAAGACAGTACCCTTCGGACCCATGTATGGAATGACTCGTCTAGAATTACAAGCCCTAAGGGACTATCTCGCGGAATATTTATCCAAAGGCCGCATACGTCACAGCACCTCTCCCGCCGGCTCTCCCGTATTGTTCGTAAAGAAAGCTGATAGTTCGCTACGGTTATGTGTCGATTACAGGAAGCTGAACGGGGTAACGGTTAAAAATCGTCACCCTCTACCTCTAACACCAGAGACATTTATGGGTATCTCGGCAGCTAAGTACTTTACCAAACTCGACCTACGCAATGGATATCATCAGTTGAGAATCAGGGAAGGAGACGAATGGAAGACGGCATTCAGGACGCGCTATAGACATTTTGAATACACCGTTATGCCTTTCGGTCTCACAAACGCACCAGCGGCTTTCCAACACTGGGTTAACGACATGCTTCGTCCCTATCACGATCATTTCGCCACGGCATATCTCGATGACATCCTCATATACTCGGCCACTCTCGAAGAACATAAGATTCATGTTAATAAAGTTCTTCGAATACTCGACCAGAACAATGTTCAGCTTAAGCCAGAGAAATGTGAATGGCATGTTGAAGAAACCATGTATCTAGGATTTGTGCTCACATCGGAAGGAATCAAAATGGATGAATCCAAGGTCGCCACCATTAGGAACTGGGATACCCCAACTTGCCTGAAAGACGTAGAGGAATTTTTGGGCTTTGCCAACTTCTATCGACGTTTTATCTATGTCCACTCGAGGGTGGTATCTCCACTAACCGCTCTAACAAAGACAGGGGTGGTATTCAAATGGACAGAGAAAACAGAGAAAGCCTTTAACGATCTGAAAATGGTATTCACCACCGTCCCCATACTACGACACTTTGATCCCGATTGAGAAATTATAGTGGAAACGGACGCCTCAGACTATGTATCTGCCGCCATCATATCTCAATGCGACGACGAAGGAATTCTGCACCCAGTCGCCTTCTTCTCCAAGAAACACACGCCGGCAGAATGCAACTACGAAATATACGATAAAGAACTGCTAGCAATCATTCGGGGGTTTGAGGAGTGGCGCTACTTTCTGGAAACCGACTCATATCCCATCAAGGTCTTAACTGATCATAGGAACCTTGAGTACTTCATGTCAACGAAGCTGCTAAATCGACGACAGACTCGCTGGTCAGAATTCCTATCACGTTTCGATTTCGTAATACAATTCAGACCGGGGAAGCAAGGAGGGAAACCAGACGCATTGATTAGGCGATCAGGGGATCTACCTAAAGAGGGGGATGAACGTCTCGAATATCAGTATCAGACCGTGTTGAGAAGGAAAAATTTGGATAACAAGCTAAGTTTGTTGGCGGGTTCTTTGGCAAATGAACTGGCTGAAGGAACGCCTACTGTCCAAGACTTGTTTGTCAAAGCTTACCAAGAAGATAGTTTCCCACACAAGATACTTACGATGCTAAAAGACGGCATGAAGCAATCGAAACAAATCTCTCTCGCAGAATGCGCGGAAAACGAGGAAGGTCTTTTGTTATATCGACGCAAACTCTTCGTACCAGAACACGAGGAGTTACAGCTCAGACTTATTCAGAAATATCACGACAAACCATCAGCGGGACACCCGGGTAGAGCAAAGACCCTCGAATTACTCAGCCGCGAATACTACTGGCCGAACATGCGGAAGTACACCGACCGTTATGTCATGAACTGCCACATCTGCCGGCGAAGCAAAGCGAATCGCAATGCTCCTCAAGGAGTTCTTCGTCCTCTCGCAGTTCCTAAAGCACCATGGACGGATGTCTCAATGGACTTCGTCACCGGCTTACCCCTCAGCAACAATTACAACGCTATTCTCGTCATCGTCGATCGACTCACAAAAATGAAACACTTCATACCATGCACAGAGGAGTCAGGAACGTTGCCCGAATGTATCTGGAGAGCGTTTGGAAGCTACATGGTCTACCAGAAAAAATATTCTCGGACTGCGGCACACAATTCACGTCGGATTTCTGGAAATCACTATGTGAACGCCTTGAGATTTCACCTCGTTATTCCACTGCCTTTCATCCTCAAACGGACGGACAAACCGAAAGGATCAATGCTGTCATGGAGCAGTATCTTCGCAGCTATGTGGACTATCAACAGGATAACTGGGCCACATATTTATCAATGGCAGAATTCGCTACCAACAATCACGTCTCAGAAACCACAAAACGTTCTCCTTTTGAAGCCAACTACGGACGTCATCCTCGAATGAAGTTTGGCCCCCTACGGCACGGCACTACGACCAACGAGGACCAAGCTAACACCATGGCAAGAGATATGTCAGAAGTGTTTGACTTTCTTAGAGTGGAGTTGTTCAGAGCTCAACGGATACAAGAAGAATTTGCCAACGCTGGTCGTACACCAGCCCTACGTTATGCCATTGGGGATAAGGTATGGCTATCCATGCGGAATTTATTAACCAAGCGTCCGTCGAAGAAGTTGAGCTGTAAACAAGTCGGGCCATATTCAATCTCTCGCCTTGTCAGGCCCTATGCCTACGAACTTACGCTTCCTGCCTCGATGAAAATACATCCAGTATTTCACGTCTCGCTACTCTCCCCCGCTGCCAGCGATCCCGTTCCTGGACAAAAATAGCCTCCTCCTCTACCTGTCGAGATTGAAGGCGAGCAAGAATGGGAAGTGGACGCTATTCTAGACTGACGGAAACGTCGGGGAAGACTTGAGTATCTTGTTCGATACACCGGTTACGACAAGCCATCATGGCAACCCTACGGCGACTTAGATCATTCCCCTGAGTTAGTCAAAGATTTTCATGAATGGTACCCACGCAAGCCTAAGAGGATTTAGGCCTCAAAGGGGGACCTAATATCTATCACGGCGTGGAACGCGGTCTGGTGGTGTTGCGGGAAGAGGGATTAGCCAGGGATTCTCTTATGTTCTTTGGGGTTCGGTATCAGGGGTTCGGTTCGGAGATAGGGTCTCGGGTATAGGGGATAAGGTCGGGTTCGGACATAAGGGTCGTTGGAGTTCTATGGGGTTCTGTACAGGGATATTCGGGTGAGTCATTGGGTCGGGGGGTGTGATATATATATGGGTCTTGCCCTCGCTTGTAGATAGCTTCTTTCCTTTCCTCTTCACGCAACCTTCCTATCTTCAGGAGCTTGTAGTCTTTAGAAATATCTCCTTAAAGATCTCTCGTCTCGACGGTGCAGCCACCCCAGCAGGGTAGGTTAGCCATTCTTGCTTCACATTGTTCCTAGTTTCGTCTCTCGTCTCGCTTCATCTCGTCTCACTCTATCGCCTCGTAGCTTGTCTCGCCTCGGTAGTGTACCTTGGTCAATCTCGTACCGTCCCCTCGCCCTCTCATATCGACTCCGTGATACTGAGATAATAGGAAGACGAGACAGAGAGAAAAGAGAGAAAAGAACTAAAGAGAGAACCCTCCCACTCTATTTAACACATTCCTTCACTCATTATGACTCACGCCTCCATCCATAGAAACCAATAGAACACTGCCGTAACCACACCTCATATTCCTCCCCACCATCTCCTCTATTTGTATTACAAATCCATTACGCCATCGAACCTCCTAGAACCTAATGACATCACCATTACCCCATCTCCGCCTTCCTCGCCTAACATTGCTCTTTCCATCGTAATCCTGTTTCCACTACTGAACTCTCGGAACCGATGCCATGACGCCGGGACAGGTAACTATTAGAACTTAGTAGGAAAAATGGAGTTCAGGTCCAGAGAGACTCGGAGTATAAGTACTCGCCTTCGTTCCCGTACGTCTTCTCTGACCACCATCTCCAGTTGCGGAATGAGAATGGAAGCAGTCTCTTAAGATTATTCTAAGTGAATACGCGAAGAATCTTTTATCTCTAAACCTGATTTATTC
The DNA here is from genome assembly GCA_024713865.1 of Morchella sp. 2016-72. Lineage (NCBI taxonomy): Eukaryota > Fungi > Ascomycota > Pezizomycetes > Pezizales > Morchellaceae > Morchella > Morchella sp. 2016-72. Next base: position 835,241 of record JAMJEY010000019.1, read on the forward strand.
CTATCGGCTCTTTGCTTCTCATGACAGTGATCAGAGTCAAATATTGGTATCTGAGAGCCTACTGTGAAGTTAGAGACTCTCTCTGGACCCTTTGCCCTACTCTGCTCTTGCTCTAGAGGTAGAGCCCCATCACATTATAATCTTAAAGGCACAAATCACCTTTAAAGATTATACTTCCTCCTTAGACAACGACATATCTGCCCTGTCAGCACCCGATGTGCCACTCCAGATTGAATGGGAACCAGCTTCCCTACAACTGAGCAGCGTGCAGCAGACACAGCTTGTTAGAAAACCCAGGACAGCACTTCGAAACTACACCCCCAGTTGTGAGCCCGCCTGGGAAAACATGGATATGGTAACTCTGTCGGACTTTTTCCTCGAAGTCCAGAAATACCTTCAGCATCACCTACAAACCGAGCTAACGAGAGTGCACTCCGCTCTGGCTTTCGTCCAGGAGTGGCAGGCATCTCAGAATGCTCTCCTGAAGCAAGCCCTGGACTTCAGGAGAGGACAGGTAAGCTCTGTCCAGGTGGAGCTGAGAAACTACATACAGAGAGATGAACTAGAGGAGGACATAATGAAAATCAAATGGACCAGTCCGGCCATTCCCTCCAAGTTCATCAATGAGATCCAGAAGGCTATCAACGAAGGAAAACTACAAGTGGGTCGACCTTCTACCCCCCTGCCATCTCGAAGTTCGTTAAGAGCCGCAACAAGGACTATGCAGCCAAGGAGAGATCCTTTCGCTGCCTTCCCTATTCGCAGTCGGCAGAGAACAATACCCTTGATGATGCCATCCGGAGTTGAGGCCACTCCATTGCCGCCCAAGACACGTCAGCCGTTTTCAGGCCTTCCCATGACCGGTAATCCTATAAGGGATTGGGAAGAGGGCCTGTACAAGGATCCGGAAACACCGTTGACACCGCGTCCCCTGGCCAACACGGCATCGGGCTCGGAACCCCCCGTAGTCGAACTACTACCTTCCCTAGAAGAAATTGCGGATGGAAGTGGTGGGAACCCCCCTCCTCCTCTTGCGACCGGTAGAGCCCCAGGAGATGACGACCCAAGCGACTCGGACTCGGAACCTAACAACGGAGACAGATGAGGGTGGCAAAGATACTTAAAGAAGAAGCTAGAGAAGCAGCAAAGGGATTTCCTTGCTCTCCTGAGCCACCAGTTGCGTCCGCCCCCCTTACACCCTCCAATGTCTACCAGAGCCCGAGAACTCAAGGCTCCCCCACTTGCCAAATTTCAAGGAAAGACAGAACAGGTGGAAACCTTTATCCGGCAATGCGAAAATGTGTTCGTCATTGAGAGTCAATCCTTTTCCTCCAGCGAGACTAGATCCGTTATGTAGGAAACCTGATGGAAGGATCCTCTGCGGTTAAATGGCACGAGGCCTATCATGATTCAATCGATCAAGCCTCTGCCAACCGGATTGCTGAGAGACCCGTGCAGTTAGAAGAGCGCTGGAAAAGATGGAATTCCTTTGTGGACGCCTTCAGGACAGCCTTTGGAGAGGCTATATCCAGAGATCAAGTGGTGACCCAATGGAATACGCTTAGACACACAGCTAGAGAAGGAAGGAATAGACTCCTTCTTGAATTCCATCATTCAGCTGATGTGGAAGACTGGCTATGATAGGCAGCTAGTCGATGACAAGATCCAAGGTTCCCTCCTTCCAGAGTTAGGACTAAGCTAGGTACTGTTCAACCCCAAGCCTGCCTCTCTGATAGAACAGATTGCAGCCCTGAGGGAGCTGGGACACACACATGAGTGGGACCAGGTGGCAGCTGAGAAAGCGCCAGCCAGAACCCAGAGAGAACCTAGCACAGCCCGACCACGCAAATCCCAGGATCGGAAGGAAGCTTCGAGCAACGCCGTACCCAAGGAGAATGCTGGATTGACGGACATGGCTACGGAACTCAAGGGCATTCCCAAGGAAGTCCTTGAAGAAAGAAGAAAAGCTGAAGTATGCTTGAAGGTAAGAAACCTTCCGGTACTCCCCTGAGAGGTTGAGTACATAGACTGACTTGTGCAATAGTGTGGCAAGTCCAGACACAAATGGACCACATGTTGGGCCAAGGAACCTGTTACTGCTCGTGTAGTAGCGGCAAGAGTATAAAGAAAGAGAAAACGAGGATTGAGTTCAAAGGGTGATTTCCAAGAACAGTCTGAGAAGAGAGCCAAGGTAGCAGCTGTTGTAGCTGAGGAACCGCTTCTTGTACTGCCGGAGGTTGCAGAAGATTTTGTCTTTGAGCCAGGAAATGACTCGGACAAGGATATCATCTAGTAGTGTCTGTTTAGAGTCTATGTGTACATTAGCTTTCATTTGTTATGGGTTGTTGTTTCTCTTATAGGAATGAATTATGATTACTTTGCTTAAATGGTTCCAGGAATGATGAGGATGGCTTAAAATGCCGAAACTGCTGGATGGATCCGTTCCCTTGACCGAAAAGGTATAAAAGGAATAGGGCCGCCGCAGAGTTTCCGGTCACGTCCATCATCTACCAACTACCATCCAATCAAACATTCTATACATTTGCCTACATTTATGTTTTGCAATGCAGATCCTAAAGAGAGCCAGAGAAACAAGTCCTGAAAAAACCTTAAAGAGGAGAAAGGAAGAAGAAACTCTTCTGTCCCTGCCAGTACATGGTAAAAGGCCCATACTGGAAGCGAAGCTGTCCTGGACAGTAAATGGAAAGGTTGAAAACATCCAAGGGAAATTCCTCTTTGACACTGATTGTACAGGAGCTATCCTGAACCTTGAGTTTGTTAAGAAGAGTAGAGTTCCCTTATTGCGACGAGATCAACCTCTGATGATGTATGATGATCAAGGAGATGTCATGATGGAAAGTGGAGAGTATTACACTCATCCTGTCCGCATGAGCATGGGAGATCATGTAAAAACACTCCGATGGGAGGTAGCCTCTTTGGAAGCTGGGATTTCCAGTTATCTGCCTATCGCTTGGGGGAGAAAGCATAACCCGGATATCAATTGGGAAGCCAACACCATAAGCTGGAGCAGTGACTACTGTAAACAGAATTGTCTCCCCGCGGCGGTGGAAGTGGAACCCGTCTCCATTTACCAGATGTTAGAAGAGGACGAGGTATACGATTTGGTGGCTTCAGTTTGGCATGATGAGAATGGTGTAAATGTGGAAATAAGAATTTCCGAACAACACCGGCAATGGGCGAGTGTGTTTAGTAGAGAGAAAGCAGAGGAATTGCCTCCGCACTCTAACAATGATCTGAAAATTGAGATCTTGCCTGACCCCTCAATCCCGTTTGGCCCGCTCTATCCATATTCAGCTCCAGAGTTGAAGGCCCTCAAGGAGTACCTGACTAAGGAGTTGGCATCAGGAAAGATCTCCAGATCTAGCAGCCCACATCAGCAAGACTTGAATTGTCTCCTGAGGTCTCCTGAGCCTCAGGAGACCCAAAACGTATCCAGGAGTGTCAGGAGACTCTCCTGAGACTTGGGAGACTGTTGGGAGACTGCAGTCAGAAGTTGAGTTTGCTGATGCAGCAGCCACACCTATTTTGTTCATACCAAAGAAAGATGGCAAGTTGAGAATCTGTGTTAATTACCGAGGACTGAACAAGGTCACTGTCAAGGACAAGTACCCGTTGCCAATCATGAGTGAGCTCAGAGATAGGTTGTTCAAGGCCCGAATCTTCACGAAAATAGATCTCAAGAATGGCTTCAATTTGATCAGGATAGCCGAAGGAGACGAGTGGAAAACCGCTTTTCGCACCCGCTATGGACTGTATTAGTACAATGTGATGCCGTTCGGTTTATGCAATGCTCCTTCGGCCTTTCAGGCTATGATCAATAATGTGCTAAAGGATCTTTTGGATGAAGGAGTGATTGTCTATATTGACAACATCTTCATCTACTCCGAAACAATGGAAGAGCCTGAGCACATAGAGCTTGTCAATAAGGTTTTGCAGCGGCTATTTGAGAATAAACTATGTGCATCCATTGACAAGACCGCCTTTCATGTCTGGGAGGTAGAATACCTGGGTTATCACATCTTTGAGAAAGGAGTATCTACGTCGGAAGACAAAGTCGAGGCAGTTATGGAATGGCCAGAACCCCGAGATGTCAAGGGAGTTCAAGCATTCTCGGGGTTTGCAAACTTTTATCGCCGCTTTATCGAAGGATTTAGCAGGATATGCAAACCACTGACTGACCTCTTAAAGGAAGGCCAAAAATGGTACTGGACCGCAGCTCACGTTCTAGCCTTTGAGATGCTCAAGGAAAAGTTCTCAAACGCTCCAGTACTTGCCCACTTTGACCCTAGTAGAAGAACAGTGGTTGAAACTGATGCCAGCGATTTTGCCAAGGGAGCGGTGCTCCCTCAGTACGGAGATGATGGGAAACTACATCCGGTAGCGTTCTATTCTAAGAAGTTCTCTCCTCTTGAGGTCAACTATGACGTTCACGATAAGGAAATGGGTGTTATAGTAGCCTCGTTCCGTGAATGGAAGCACATGCGGAAGTCCTGTTAGCATAAGATCATGGTGTTTACAGACCACAAGAACTTGGAATATTTTAACAGTACCAAGGTTCTCACTAGGAGGCAAGCTAGATGGTCTGAGGACCTGGCTGGCTACAATTTCAAAGTCGTCTACAGGCCGGAAGAGAAAAATAGCAAAGCAGATGTGTTGTCTCGGCGTTGGGATCACTGCCTCGGAGAGGGGAGTGAATCTTTGAAGACAGAGCCACAAATGTTTTTTAGACCAGGTCAATTGATTTTGGACCCCGCTAAGGTTGTGGCTTTAAGAGTCAACCAATTGCAATCTTCATTCATTGAGCGCCTGAGAATGGCTGCGAATTTGGACAAGGATGGGCAGGAAGTGCACCGCTCTCTCGTTGAAAAAAGGCTCAATATGGACCAGAACTTGTCTGTCGAGAACAGCCTTATCTTCTATAAAAATAAATGGTATGTCCCAAATGACAGGAAGCTCCGAATGGACATCCTAGCCGATACCCATGACTCTAGAGTGGCTGGACATTATGGTCAGTTCAAGACACTCGAGCGGGTAAAGAGTAACTTCTTTTGGCCTAAAATAGACAATGATGTCGATGAATATGTCCGTAGCTGTGTTAGCTGACAACGGAACAAGACTTCTCGTCATAAGAAGTTTGGGTTACTTCAGCCTTTGGAAGTACCCTATTGGCCATAGACATCCATCTCTATGGACTTCATTGTGGGACTACCGGAGTCACAGGGATTTACGAAGATTTGGGTAATAGTAGACCGCTTTTCAAAGATGGCTCACTACATCCCACTTCTGACGCTCAATAAAACTGAAGACTTGGCGAAGGTGTTCTTGAAGGAAGTCTGGAGACTCCATGGGTTACCTGACGACATTGTCTCGGATAGAGATAGCAAGTTTCTCTCTCACTTTTGGCAATCTCTCATGAGCCTCCTTAATGTGAAGCTGAAAATGTCTATGTTATTCCACCCTCAAACAGATAGCCAAACAGAACAAGTTAACCAGACCCTGGAACATTACTTGTGTAGTTATTGTTCATACCAACAGGATGACTGGGCAGATCTCTTGCCATTGGCAGAGTATGTGTATAACTCGGCAGTCTCGGAGTCTACCAAAGTTTCGGCTTTCTATGCCAACTATGGTTATGAACCCAGGACTAATTGGCCTGCCCCTAGAGGAGTTGTGGAAGCTAGCAATCCAGCAAGCGAGGTCATGATATCTCATTGAGAATCGATTTGGCATACAATGCAAGAAAATTTGGCAAAGGCTAGGATTAGGATGGCCCGGTGGTATGATAAACATGCCCTGGCACCTTTGGAAATCAAGCCTGGAGATGAAGTAATGCTGGACCGGCGCAATGTGCAGACAAAGTATTAGGGTGTCGCCCCGAGCAACCCGAGTAGTCTAACCAAGAGCTTAGAGTTTGAAACGCTAACCGCAAAGGCAGTAAGGAACAAGGTCTCCTCAGTCTTAACCAGCCTAGTATCTCGATCGCTCGATGCTAGTCCTCTCAGTACGTAATGATTCTGAAACACGAAGATGGTTCGAGGTGGAGTTTCTAAGTTCACTCGCTAAAGTCCAATCTTAAGATAAAGTGTAAAGTAATAGATATTATATCGATAAGACTCTTTCTTCGTCGCTGATGATCTTCAACAAAGTCGGAGGACGACACCGTATTTATATCCCGCGCAAGTGTCTCGCGGACTAAACATTACAACTACAATAAACAAGTGCGAAACCCCGAAGACCCTGTAAAACGCCAAGAACCCAAACGCCAAATCTATCCCACCATCTAAAATACCCCTGACCTCTATTCCTAAAAATCCCTCACGCTCTATTCCGTTTATTGATAACATCCCGTTTGCTGCATGCACTCAGCCTTCGCTGGTCATGGCGAGTCTTCGACGTCAGCTACCTGATAGTACCGCATCGGCTCGACTTCGCTCGCCAACTCTTTCCCGACATCGTTACCTATCACCAAGGAGCATAGCTCAACATTAGGACCGCTAACGATTGGTACCGGAGGAGTCGGGTAGTCTTACCTTCCCCAGAGGCGCCACCAAAGTAAACTTTCGTCACTTGATCAATTATGGTCCGATTGACTCCAAACCAAGCACTGATGCCCCTCATATACCCACCGGTATCCTGAGCGACCGTGCCGGTGCTTTGACGCCCGGGTTATTTCAGGGTCGAAAACAGGTTCGTTAACTAGGATTCCGCAACTCCGCACTGGCTCCATCCTGGCAGCACCGCCTCTCTGGCGCGCCAGTGGGACATAGAGACTTTTTAGCAGCGTAGGAAATAGGGAAAGTCCTTCTTGTAGTCTTCGGGTTCTCTGATCCTATGCCCAGAACAGCTACCCTCTCGTGGTGTTCTGTCCTCGTGACATCTTCTGACCGACTGTGGTTCCAGTAAACCTTCTCCACATATCACCCGTGGTGTCTGTGGAGGGGAAGGACTTAGCCGCTGGAGGGTACCTCTACAGTCTCAGGCGCGATCCGCTGTGGCCTTAGGTTTTTTCTGCACTCCACGATGTCGATAACACTCCTCGGGTCCACGCGATAACTCTTGGTACGCGCTTCACCGGTAGCCCCGCCACTTCACCAGATATTCCACTACTCCTTCTGTCTTCCTGCTCCCAATAATCCGCTCAACCTCATATAGTTTCTCACCGCCGCCGATCATGTCGTGTAGAGGGGCCGTTGTTCTCGCCCCAATAGCGCTGACTCGGTAAGGTTCCAGTAGTTCGACATGGAACACCGGGTGGACCTTCATTTGAGAAGGAAGGTCTAGTTCGCAAGCGCCGCCCGCAAGTCGCTTTATCGCGAACGGTCCCATCTTCTTACGATCGAGTTTTTTGGTGGTTCGACGAGTTTTGAGGTTGACGGCATTGAGCATAACCTGATCCCGATTTTGAACGCTGGTGGTGTTTCCTTCTGGTCATAGTATTTTCCCATTCTTTCCTGGCGCGGACAATTTCTGCTGGCGAAGGCCATGTACTTCTGGATAAAATGAAGATAAAGATCGCCATGGATTGACTACCTCGCTTTCCGGCCAACTCGTCCGTGATTATACCCATAATTGGTATAGAAAGGTGATTGCCCCGCTATGGATGTAACCGAGTTTATTGTAGGCATATTCGCCAGTGGAAGTAGCTCTGCCCAGTCGTTTTGTTCGTAGTTGCAGAATGCCCGGAGGTAGTGTTCCAAGGTTTGGTTGACCCGCTCAGTTTGTCCGTCAGTTTGTGGGTGGAAAGCGGTACTCATACGGAGCTTGATGTCCAGTAGTTCCATGAGGGATGCCCAAAAGCTTGACGTAAATTTGGCATCTCGATCGGAAACTATGTCTAGTGGTAGCCCATGTATGCGCCAGATCTGAGCCAGAAACGTTTTCGCGAGATCCTGGGAGGAAGCTGTGCCATGGAGAGGAATAAAGTGAGCCATCTTGGAGAACCTGTCCACTATTACCCATATCTGCGTATACCCTTTCGACTCTGGTAGCTGGACGATGAAGTCCATCGAGATTGACGACCATACTGTATGGGGTGTTTCAAGAGGAAGTAACGCTCCGTATTTGCGATGCCGACTTGGTTTATTTCGTTGGCAATCGTCGCAAGAGCGTACGTAGTCATCTATCCACTCGTTCATCTTCGGCCAGTAGAAGTTGCGTGTGATCAATTCTAGTGTCTTATCCTGACCGAAGTGTCCTGCCACCTTTGAGTCGTGTTCTGATTGCGCGATTCGAATTTTAAGCGCATTATTGTCGGGTATGTACAGGCGGTTTTTGAAGAACAGCAAGCCCTCCTTGACCGTAAACTCCTTCAACTCCCCTGCTTCGCTTTTCCTTCCAATCTCCTTCCATGCCTCATCCTGCACCGACGCCTGACTAGCTCCAAGAAATCCTTGACCAGTCTACCACTTCCTTGCTGGCGAAGCCACAGAAAACATATACTCCTCCGCCCTACCAACTGTCCTGGCTTAAGCAACCTCTCGACTGCCTGCGCGCTCCTTCACGCCGGCATCCGGACGCCTTGACAACGATCTGCCTTCCCATTCTTTGTTCCTGGCCTATAAATAATTTTGAAATCGAACTCCGCAAGGGTCTGAGCCCATCGTGCCTGTCTTCGGTTAAGAACCTTAGTGGTGTCAAAGTATTGGAGGTTCTGGTGATCCGCAGACTAAGACTGTAAACTTAGGTCCCTCAAGGTAGTGCCGCCATTGCTTAAAGGCTGCCACTATACCGAGCATTTCTTTGTCCCAGACATCATAATTGAGTTCGGCTGGATTGAGCTTGCGAGAGTAGAAGGCCACTGGATGGAGCTTTCCATCAACTATTTGGGACAGGACGGCTCCTAATGCGAAGTCACTGGCGTCCGTTTCCACGATTGTCTGCCGTTCCGGTGAAAAATGAACCAGAATTGGAGCAGTCGTGAAGAGGATCTTGAGCTTCAGAAAAGCTGCTTCGGCGGCGCTAGTCCATGAGAAGTTCTTAGTATCGCCTTTAGACAGTCAAATGATGGACTACAGACCCCGGAATAGTTACGTATAAACCTCCGTAAAAATTGGCGAATCCCATAAAACTTGGACGCCTTTGCCGGTCCTCGGCGATTCCCACTTCAAGATTTCTTCCACCTTGTCCGTCGACATGATACCCTTCTCGCACTTAGTACTAATCCTAAGTCGATCACCTTGATGAAAAAGGATTTCTTCGCTGGCTACTAGGTTATTTTCGATGAGCTTATCCAGGACTTTGTTAACTAGTTCCTCATGTTCTGCTTCGTCCTTGCTGTAGATTAGGATATCATCGAGGTATACTACCACCCCTTGATCGAGGAATTCCCTGAGGACTTCGTTCATCATGGCCTGAAAGGTTGCTGGCGCGCGAGCCCAAATGGCATGACCAGGTATCAGAGTGTCCGTGATCTCGCTCGAACGCTGTTTTCCACTCGCCGCTCGCTTAATACGAACAAGGTTATATCCTCTTTAGGTCAATCTTAAAATATCCGTGCCCCAGAAATCCGGTCCCTTAGCTCTTCTCCTAGCGGAGGGTGTACCGATTCTTGATGGTGACACGGTTGAGGCCCCGGTAATCCACACACAATCGGAGACTACCGTCCTTCTTCTTCACAAACAAAATAGGGGCTCCTGCGGGGGACTTGCTAGGCCTGATCTTCCCAAGCCGTAACATCTTATCCAGGTATTCCCGAAGGACTTTCAATTCGACCAGAGAGGAGTAGATGGGTCCCTGCGAGGCTGCTGACCAGGTTCAAGATCGATACGCGATCGGAGGCGGTAAGGTGGTAGCTTGTCGGCTTCGGATTGCAGGAAGACTTGAGCTTTGGGTGATATCGCCCGAACGACTGTTTTCAAGTCAATTTCTCCTGTATCCGCTGATATTGAGCCGATGAAGAGTGCCTCCGATCGCCCAAAGACGTCCATCGAGAACCACTGAAATTTCTTTCTGGTCAGCAAGCATCTGGACTTGCAAAATTCCCCATGAAAGGTTACTTTCCCATTTGGGGCAATAGCCAGCTTATGCTCCTGTAGCCACCATGCTGGTAAAGATCAACGCCGCTGGCTGGTAGGGCGCTTATCTCAAGGAAATTTCGGACTTATGCCCCTAGAAATAGATTCAACATTACAGTAAAGGCTTGTCCCGTGCCTTCCATAACTTCACCAGAAACCCATTACCTTGGCCGACGCTCTTTTCACCTTTGGGACAGAAAACGCAGAAACGAAAGAAGCAGAAATAACTGACCCGTTGCCCCAGTGTCTAATAATACCCGACAAGGAAATAAGAAATCTAAAACCCAATAGAAAATTTATCGATAGGACGGCACCCGAATGCCGTTGAAAGTCGTTGTTTTTTTTCATCGGAGAGACGCCTCTTCCGGTCTTTTTCTTTTTATATTTTTTTTTATTTTTTCCTCGGTCAGTGACAACATCGCAATTTGGGGGAGCTCCTGACCTGACTCATCAGAGTCCCCTTCTAAAAACCCATATCAAAATCCACCTCTGACTCTGACCCCAGCTCTGGAATATAGGCTGGCCCTGTCGCGTCATGCTACCGGCCGACTTCTTTTTCTTGGACCGATGCCTTTTCTTCTTCTCTGTGAGCGGGTGAATCCTTCATTTCCTCGCCTCCTCTTCCCGACCTCTCTTCTGGCCCAGAGCAGAGACAGCGCGCTGGAGTTGGGGCCCTGTCTGCACCATCTCCACAGATGGCCCTTCCTTCCACAGCGAAGACACTCTCCCTTTGTTCGCCTCTGGTCCAAGACGGATTTGGGATCCCCTGGTGGCCTCGCCATAGCTGGAATGCAGTGGTCTGCTATCCTGGCCTGAGCGAGTTCCTCTCCCGGTGTATTCGACCCTCCTCCGGTCGCGTGGACTCGGTCTTCTGTCCCTCCTGGGCTCGCCCCTTGATCTGGAACCCAGGCTTCTTCCTCTCCGATCCTCCTTTCGTGAGGTGCCCCGCCGTCCTTTTCCCAACAACCTCTTCTGCTCCAGGAAACTTTCGTGGGCCTTTCCGGCTCGCTCTAGTTGGGCCACGAAGTGGGCATCGTCTTCCGCTGGCTCAAACTTGGAGTGTCGGTCCCAAATTTCTTCGGGTAGGCCGGTTAGAAGGGTTTTCCGATAGGCTGCCCCACTCTGTTGCGCACGCTGGTTGAGGATTTCCATCTTGGTCAGGTAGTCGGAGATGCTTGACTGATACCGAAGATGGTCCATTTTGAAAGCAGCGTCCAGGGCCTCCTGTGAGCTAACGAATCGCCCCCTGATTTCCTGTCTGAAGCGTTCCCAAGTGCAGAAGTCCAAACCCGCGGGCCCTCTCATGTGGACCTCATGGTAGTTAGCGAACCACTCCTTGGCGAGGCCTGTGGTGTACGTTCCAGCGAACAGGACCTTCTGTTTGTCGTTTCGGAACTTGCGGGGTCGCTGCTCGAAGTAGATTTCACATTCCAGGAGCCAGTGTCTGAGGGTTGTCGAATTGTCGAGGGCACCTTCGCCAGAGTCCCGTTCCCTTTCCTCGGGAGATTCTGACCGTCTCCATCCCCGGCCTCTTTCCTTTCTCCCACCATGACTCGACCCTCCATCTGATGGGTCGTTGCCTTTTCCCTTTGGCGGCGGCGGCGGCGATCCTCCTCCAACGTTGATGTCCTCGGGGTATTGCTCAGGTTCCTCTACTTGTGGCTCCGGAGCAGTGGATCGGTGGGCGCTCAGGAGTAGATCGATCTGCTTCTGCATCTCGGTCATCTGTTCCCGGTGCCCTCGGGCCTGGGTTTCCTGAGTCCTCATGACGTCTCTCACCGATTCCTTTGCTTGTTCCCGGAGCCTCTCGATTTCTCTGCCTCGAACAATTGCCTTTTGTGGACATGGGCCGCTTCCAGGGCTGCACGTTCCATGGCGGAGGCCTCCGCTGCCTGCCGTTTCTCAAATTCCTGAATTTTCGCCAATTCCAGGAACATCTCCTCCAATCGCTTCAAGTTGGTCTTCACGGCCTGAGCCGCGATGCCCGTTATTTTTTCCTCCGCCTGGAACTTCTCCTTCGTTCGTTGGAGTTGCTCCCATATGGTTCTACCGCGCGGATAGCCCTTCCATCTGGGCTTCATGTTCTCTTAGAAACTGTTCCAGCTTATCCATTGCCCCAGAACCGCCTTGCCTGCTCTGGCGGTGGATAGTGGATCTGGACTATCTTCTCGGCTGAAGGCGGGACCTTCCCCCATGATGGAGTCCTCCTCTTCGGTCCTAGCCAATAGTCGGGAAGCCATTTGATATGTGAATTAGGTAGTGATTTTTCGGAAACTCCAGGTAAACCTAGGAGTTATCGATATACTATTAGGGTGTCGCCCCGAGCAACCCGAGTAGTCTAATAAAGAGCTTAGAGTTTGAAACGCTAACCGCAAAGGCAGTAAGGAACAAGGTCTCCTCAGTCTTAACCAGCCTAGTATCTCGATCGCTCGATGCTAGTCCTCTCAGTACGTGATGAGTCTGAAACACGAAGATGGTTCGAGGTGGAGTTTCCAAGTTCACTCGATCAAGTCCAATCTCAAGATAGAGTGTAAAGTAATAGATATTATATCGATAAGACTCTTTCTTCGTCGCTGATGATCTTCAACAAAGTCGGAGGACGACACCGTATTTATATCCCGCGCAAGTGTCTCGCGGACTAAACATTACAACTACAATAAACAAGTGCGAAACCCCGAAGACCCTGTAAAACGCCAAGAACCCAAACGCCAAATCTATCCCACCATCTAAAATACCCCTGACCTCTATTCCTAAAAATCCCTCACGCTCTATTCCGTTTATTGATAACATCCCGTTTGCTGCATGCACTCAGCCTTCGTCAGTGGTCATGAGGAGTCTTCGACGTCAGCTTACCTGATAGTACCTGCACCGGGCTCGACTTCGCTCGCCAACTCTTTCCCGACATCGTTACCTATCACCAAGGAGCATAGCTCAACATTAGGACCGCTAACAATCGGTACCGGAGGAGTCGGGTAGTCTTACCTTCCCCAGAGGCGCCACTAAAGTAAGCTTTCGTCACTTGATCAATTATGGTCCGATTGACTCCAAACTCGCACTGATGCCCCCTCATATACCCACCGGTATCCTGAGCGACCGTGCCGGTGCTTTGACGCTCCGGGGGTTATTTCAGGGGTCGAAAACAGGTTCGTTAACTAGGGATTCCGCAACTCCGCACTGGGCTCCATCCTGGCAGCACCGTGCCTCTCTGGCGCGCCCAGTGGGACATAGAGACTTTTTAGCAGCGTAGGAAATAGAGGACAGTCCTTCTCTTGTAGTCTTCGGGTTCTCCTATCCTATGCCCGTAACAGGAGGTCCCTTCCTGTTACCACGGTATTTCTCCGGGTCCGGAAGTTTCTCCGATCTTTCGCTCCTTGGTTCCGAGGCGACAACTAGTCCCTCCAACAGACGATTACGGCGACGAGAGGGAGGAGGCGGTGGTGGAATGTTTTCTGTTGCTGGTGGAGGAGGTGGTGAGGGGAGCGCAAGTTGATGAGCCAGGGCTGTTTCTGCTTCCCGAGTGGCATTGTTGGCTGTGGCGAGTTGGTCTTCAAGGTTGGCGACCTGATTCTGTAGGACGCATACCTGTCTTTCCAGGTCATTGTTCTGAGTTTCTCCTTCTGTGAGTTTCTTTACCCACTCCTTACGAGCCTCATCGCCATCGAGTCTCTCTTCTTCTAGTTCGTTGAGAAGCTGGGAGACTGTGGTTGTTGCTCGTGAGATTAGGCCGTGTATTTCCTTTATTTGTTCACTGGCGTCGGGAGCGACTTGAGGATGGGTTTGCATAAACTCCTTCAATTCCCCTTCCAGAATCTCATGAGTTCCCATTTGTCCTTCCATTCGCGACATAGCGAGGACTGATGTAGTGTGGGTTGGCGTTGGAGACGCAACCTTAGTATCACGGAGTCGAGACGAGAGAGCGAGGGAGGATACGAGACAGGCCAAGGTACACTACCGAAGCGAGACGAGGTGCGAGACGAGATAGTGAAACGAGGCGAAGCGAGACGAGAGACTAAGCTTAGAGACAGAGCGAGGCGAGACTGATGTTCGTACCCTACTAGGAAGGCAGAACCGTCGGGACGAGAGATCTTCTGAAGAGATATTTCTAAAGGACTACAAACTCCTAAAGATAGGAAGGTTGCGTGAAGAGGAAAGGAAAGAAGTTATCTACAAGCGAGGGCAAGGCCCATATATATATCACATCCCCCGACCCGATGACTCACCCGAGTATCCCTGTACGGAACCCCATAGAATGCCCACGATCCCTATGTCCGAACCCGACCTTATCCCCTATACCCGTAACCCTATCTCCGAACCGAACCCCTGACACTGAACCTCAAAGAACATAAGAGAATCCCTGACCAATCCATCTTCCCGCAATGCCACCTAGACCGCGTTCTACGCCGTGATACAATCACGTTTCTGAGACAGCTAATATGTCCCTCTTTCAGCCAAACTACGGAAGACACCTCAGGATGCTGTTTGGACCGTTAAGATATGGAAAAACAGTAAATGACATCAGCAAGACTTGATTTGTCTCCTGAGGTCTCCTGAGCCTCAGGAGACCCAAAATGTATCCAGGAGTGTCAAGAGACTCTCCTGAGACTTGGGAGACTGTTGGGAGACTGCAGTCAGAAGTTGAGTTTGCTGATGGAGGATCAGGCCAATGGACTGGCACGGGAGAGGTTATAACAGAGCCATTCCAAACCATCTGGTGTATGAGTACACATGGGGCCCATTATATGCGAAGAGTCATTGTTAGAAGCTAGTTGGGATAGTGGTAGGAAAGTTACTGCAGTGAAGCTCGCTACCTGCTGTAAGGATACAGACCAGCTAGCCAACTAGGGCAGAAGAACTATTCATGGGAAGTCTTGACTGACGAGTCTACTACTTCACCAATGTGTAGAGGACCGGCCAAAACTAGGCTCTGAGTGCCCGGACATCTTCTATTATTCCTCTGAGCATTATGGACACTGCTGCTGGCGGTGCTGTCCTAGCCTGGGAACTCTACAATTGAAAGACAGCTTTATCGCAGCCTTGGTTAGACTATCTGACCGGAGCCTCATCTAATGCATGCCCGGAGAGCTAAGTGCTAGCTCAGGAGGCAGGTAGTCCATAACCCTGACTAAGGATGGTACACCGAAGAAGCCAAGAACGCCCGTAAGCGCTTAGAGAGAAGCGGAGTAATGGAGGAATACAGTTCCGCTCCTCAACAGGGTAACCATCAGAACTTGGTAGGAAAGACGGAGTTCAGTTCCAGAGAGGCTAGGACTATAAGTACTCGTCTTCGTTCCCGTACGGCTTCTCCGACCCATTATCTCCAGTTGGAGAATCAGAGTAGAAGAAGTCCCTTAAGATTATTCTAAGTGAATGCGCGAAGAATCTTTTATCTCCAAACATGATTTATTCCTATCGGCCCTTTACTTCTCATGACAGTGATCAGAGTCATATATTGGTGTCTGAGAGCCTACTGTGAAGTTAGAGACTCTCTTTGGACCCTTTGCCCTACTTTACTCCTGCTCTAGAAGTAGAGCCCCGTCACATTATAATCTTAAAGGCACCAATCACCTTTAAAGATTATACTTCCTCCTTAGACAACGACATATCTGCCCTGTCAGCACCCGATGTGCCACTCCAGATTGAATGGGAACCAGCTTCCCTACAACTGAGCAGCGTGCAGCAGACACAGCTTGTTAGAAAACCCAGGACAGCACTTCGAAATTACACCCCCAGTTGTGAGCCCGCCTGGGAAAACATGGATATGGTAACTCTGTCGGACTTTTTCCTCGAAGTCCAGAAATACCTTCAGCATCGCCTACAAACCGAGCTAACGAGAGTGCACTCCGCTCTGGCTCTCGTCCAGGAGTGGCAGGCATCTCAGAATGCTCTCCTGAAGCAAGCCCTGGACTTCAGGAGAGGACAGGTAAGCTCTGTCCAGGTGGAGCTGAGAAACTACATACAGAGAGATGAACTAGAGGAGGACATAATGAAAATCAAATGGACCAGTCCGGCCATTCCCTCCAAGTTCATCAATGAGATCCAGAAGGCTATCAACGAAGGAAAACTACAAGTGGGTCGACCTTCTACCCCCCTGCCATCTCGAAGTTCGTTAAGAGCCGCAACAAGGACTATGCAGCCAAGGAGAGATCCTTTCGCTGCCTTCCCTATTCGCAGTCGGCAGAGAACAATACCCTTGATGATGCCATCCGGAGTTGAGGCCACTCCATTGCCGCCCAAGACATGTCAGCCGTTTTCAGGCCTTCCCATGACCGGAAATCCTATAGGATTGGGAAGTGGGCCTGTACGAGGACCCAGGAACGCTGTTGACACTGCGTCCTCCGGCTAATACTTCAGCGGGTTCTGAACCCCCCGCAGTCGAGCTACCGCCGTCCCCAAAGGAGATTGCTGGTGGAAGTGGAGGTAACCCCCCTCCTCCTCTTGCGGCCTGTGGAGCCCCAGGAGATGACGATGAAAGTGACTCGTACTCGGAACCTGTTGATGGAGACAGACGAGGTTGACGAAGATACCTAAAGAAGAAGCTTGAGAAGTAGCAAAGAGATTTGCTTGCTCTCCTGAGCCCCCAGTTACGTCCACCCCCCTCACACCCTCCTATGCCTACTAGGGCCCAAGAACCCAAGGCTCCTCCACCTGTCAAATTCCAAGGAAAGACAGAACAGGTGGAAACCTTTATCCGGCAATGCGAAAATGTGTTCGTCATTGAGAGTCAATCCTTTTCCTCTGACGAGACTAAGATCCTTTATGCAGGAAACTTGATGTAAGAATCCTCTGCAGTGAAATGGTATGAGGCCTATCACAATTCAATCGATCAAGCCTCTGCCAACCGGATTGCTGGGAGACCTGTGCGGTTAGAACAGCGCTGAAAAGTTGGGCTTCCTTTGTGAACACTCTCAGGACAGCCCTTGGAGAGGCTATATCCCGAGACCAAGCAGTGACCCAATGGAACACCCTTAGACACACAGCTAAAGAAGGAATAGACTCCTTCCTGAATTTCATTATTCAGCTGATGTGGAAGACTGGCTATGATGGGCAGTGTGATGGAGTAACTCAAAGGCAGGGAGAAAGACGACAATGATCATGCAGTAGGACTCGAGGAACACAGCCGAGGCAACGAGGACACCGACGAAGACAGAGGTATTGCCGGGCGGTCACAAGTACACGCACCGGCGAAGGCAAAGGCAAGGACAAGGGCGAGTGAGGACCGGATGGACCTCAACGAGAACGATGATGAAGGCTATGATAAATCCCGAACCCGGATTCTGGGATTTCAGAGACTATGGTTTAGAGAATAGGAGTATATTCCTATATACCGAGATGACAGGGGGACGAGACAGAGAGAAAAGAAAGAAAGAACTAAAGAAAAAGTCCCTCCGCTCTATTTAACACATTCCTTCGCTAGCCCGTTATGACTCACACCTCCCTCCATAGAAACCCATAGAAAACTATCGACCGTTACCTTCCCTATTCCTTCCCACCATCTTCCTATTTACATTACCAATCCATTATGCTATCGAACCTCCTAGAATCTAATGATGACACTATCACCTCATCTCCGCCCATCCTCGCCTAACAACGCTCCTTCCATCGCAACCCTATTTCTGCTACTGAACTCTCGGAACAGGTGTCAAGACGCTGGGACACAGGAACAGGGTCAACCCTGGATACACTTCAGGGTCGAGAAGGTTCAGGTTCAGGTTCAGGGAGCGAGATCAGGACAGAAGGCCGAGGCCAAATATGTAGATTGCTAACAGAAAGGAGAAGTTGCCTAGAGAGTTAAAGACATAGGAAAGAACGAGCTCTAGTATATATACATTTCTTTTCCAACACCAATGACTTATGCCATAGAATCCCATAGAAACCAGCGAACTCCTGTACCGTTCATACTATTCCCAATACCATCACTTCTATCCCACTACTACACAAACTTCCCTAGTCCTTACATTACAGTTCCGACGACCTTCCTAACACATCACTCTGCATCCGACATGAACCAATACTAACCAACAACACTGTTCCGAACACGCCTTCAAGTTGGCAGGAGGCGAGGTGCAGGAGACGGAGCCGTGATATCGAGCTTCTTAAAGAGATGTCTTATTTCTATATTCTGAGTAGAGAGTCAGACAGAATTGCCAATGGCATAGTAAGGTAGGGGGACCTGATGTAGCTTGACCATTTCTTCCTATATCTTCTGGGCCCGAAACATCTCGCTCTTCAGGGAGTCGAAAACCTGTGACATCTGTGACGGGGCTCTACCTCAAGAGCAGGGGTAGAGTAGGGCAAAGGGTCCAAAGAGAGTCTCTAACTTCACAGTAGGCTCTCAGACACCAATATATGACTCTGATCACTGTCATGAGAAGTAAAGGGCCGATAGGAATAAATCATGTTTGGAGATAAAAGATTCTTCGCGCATTCACTTAGAATAATCTTAAGGGACTTCTTCTACTCTGATTCTCCAACTGGAGATAATGGGTCGGAGAAGCCGTACGGGAACGAAGACGAGTACTTATAGTCCTAGCCTCTCTGGAACTGAACTCCGTCTTTCCTACCAAGTTCTGATGGTTACCCTGTTGTGGAGCGGAACTGTATTCCTCCATTACTCCGCTTCTCTCTAAGCGCTTACGGGCATTCTCGGCTTCTTGGGTCTACCATCCTTAGTCAGGGTTATGGACTACCTGCCTCCTGGGCTAGCACTTAGCTCTCCGGGCATGCATTAGATGAGGCTCCGGTCAGATAGTCTAACCAAGGCTGCGATAAAGCTGTCTCTCAATTGTAGAGTTCCCAGACTAGGACAATACCGCCAGCAGCAGTGTCCATAATGCTCAGAGGAATAATAGAAGATGTCCGGGCACTCAGAGCCTAGCTCTGGCCGGTCCTCTAAACATTGGCGAAGTAGTAGACTCGTCAATCAAGACTTCCCATGAATAGTTCTTCTGCTCTAGTTGGCTAGCAGGTCCATATCCTTACAGCAGGTAGCAAGCCTCACTGCAGTAACTTTCCTACCACTATCCCAACTGGCTTCTAACAATGATTCTTCCCATATAACGGGCCCCATGTGTACTCATACACCAGATGGTTTGGAATGGCTCCGTTATACTACTCCTCTCTCCAGGATTCTTAGACTCTAAGAATTCAAAAGCTATTCCTCTCTCATGGTCTTTAACAATATCAGCAAAAGAATATAGAGTCTGAGGAGAATTGAACGTGGTGTCACTCGGTCACCAAGCTGGCTTTCCAGCAAGGTGAGCTTTGTCCTTCGCCAATTCAGCCATCAAGACTCTGCTCCTGACTTTCACAATGTCCAACTAGAGTCCAGCTCAACAGGGTCTTCTTTCCCCGCTGATTTTGCCAAGCCCGTTCCCTTAGCTATGGGTTCACTAGATAGTAGATAGGGACAGTGGAAATCTCGTTAATCCATTCATGCGCGTCACTAATTAGATAACGAGGCATTTGGCTACCTTAAGAGAGTCATAGTTACTCCCGCCAATAGGATTCATTAATTATGTACATAGTTAGAGATTTCTGTACAAACTATCTCCTAGAACCTTGCGGTCCTTAGGTTTCTTAGGATACCTCATATGAAAATCTCGGAGGGCTCTCTCAGCACTCTCCTTAAGATGTTCATAGGGTTCCCAGGTAGTATCTTCATTCTCATAACCTTCCCATAACACGAGATACTCCACCCTTTTCCTCAATCTATTGACGAGGCTATCTGTTACCTCGCGGACAGTCCAGTTTCCTTCTCCTGCAATATGCTCAGGTTCCGGGGGAGGAACTCTTCTCTCAGGATCTACTGCCACTCGATAAGGCTCTAGGAGAGATACATGAAAGACCGGGTAGATTGCCATCTGCGGCGGAAGAGCGAGCTTGTAGGCATGAGTACCTATAGCTTCAACGACCTTGAAGGGTCCCATCTTCTTCTGATCCAATTTTCCCATAGGATGCTTTGTGTTACGGGCATAGGATCAGAGAACCCGAAGACTACAAGAGAAGGACTTTCCCCTATTTCCTACGCTGCTAAAAAGTCTCTATGTCCCACTGGGCGCGCCAGAGAGGCACGGTGCTGCCAGGATGGAGCCCAGTGCGGAGTTGCCGAATCCCTAGTTAACGAACCTGTTTTCGACCCCTGAAATAACCCCCGGAGCGTCAAAGCACCGGCACGGTCGCTCAGGATACCGGTGGGTATATGAGGGGGCATCAGTGCGAGTTTGGAGTCAATCGGACCATAATTGATCAAGTGACGAAAGTTTACTTTGGTGGCGCCTCTGGGGAAGGTAAGACTACCCGACTCCTCCGGTACCGATCGTTAGCGGTCCTAATGTTGAGCTATGCTCCTTGGTGATAGGTAACGATGTCGGGAAAGAGTTGGCGAGCGAAGTCGAGCCGGTGCAGTACTATCAGGTAAGCTGGCGTCGAAGACTCCTCGACCATGACGAAGGCTGAGTGCATGCAGCAAGCGGGATGTTATCAATAAGCGGAATAGGCGTGAGGATTTTTAGGAATAGAGGTCGGGGTATTTTAGATGGTGGGATAGATTTGGCGTTTGGGTTCTTGGCGTTTTACAGGGTCTTCGGGGTTTCGCACTTGTTTATTGTAGTTGTAATGTTTAGTCCGCGAGACACTTGCGCGGGATATAAATACGGTGTCGTCCTCCGACTTTGTTGAAGATCATCAGCGACGAAGAAAGAGTCTTATCGATATAATATCTATTACTTTACACTCTATCTTGAGATTGGACTTGATCGAGTGAACTTGGAAACTCCACCTCGAACCATCTTCGTGTTTCAGACTCATCACGTACTGAGAGGACTAGCATCGAGCGATCGAGATACTAGGCTGGTTAAGACTGAGGAGACCTTGTTCCTTACTGCCTTTGCGGTTAGCGTTTCAAACTCTAAGCTCTTTATTAGACTACTCGGGTTGCTCGGGGCGACACCCTAATACCTCCTCAATTCAAAAACATGTTGCAACTCAAGCTTTTGGGGAACGCCGACAGGTACCCCACTCTGCAGAACCAACTAACCTATGCCATCTCTCGCTTGGAAGGCTCCGCCGCCGACCAATTCATGCCCTAAATCACCGCTACCGGTATCAAACTTCCCTCTATGGAAAGGTTTTTTGAAATCCTAAACACAGCATTCGGAGACCCAGACCAAGTAGGTACCGTCCGTCGCGCCCTCAGAAGAATCAGGCAACTCAATCGTCCCTTCTCGGAATACTTTGTCGAGTTCCAACGCTACGCTGCTGAGGCCGGAATGGGAGAAACTGCCAACGTAGAAGCTCTTATGGAAGGCCTGAGCGAGGAACTCACCAAGCTCATGGTCCACGAAGAGACCCCAGCCACCGTCATTGAACTCGCCACCATCCTTCAACGGTTGGACAACAAGCAGCAGATAATCACTGCTCGCTATCGTCCTCGCTACCAGGCCTCCGCCCCCCAAGCTCCCCTGACCCCTCGTTACGTCGCGCCCGCTCCCCTCGCATCTCACTACCAAGCTCCGATGGCCCCCGCCCCTCGGTACTCAGCTCCGCCTCCTCTGGCCTCCCGCTACCAAGCCCCCGTTCGCCCCAACCCCCCAGTTGCTCATCCGTCCCATACGCCCGGAGGAGTGGCTCCTATGGACTTATCAGCAGGACGTGGCCGCCCGGACCCCCAGGAGAGGGAAGCCCGGCGCGTAGAGAATAGGTGTTTTAATTGTGGCCAAAGACATCAGCAAGACTTGATTTGTCTCCTGAGGTCTCCTGAGTCTCAGGAGACCGAAAATGTATACAGGAGTGTCAGGAGACTCTCCTGAGACTTGGGAGACTGTTGGGAGACTGCAGTCAGAAGTTGAGTTTGCTGATGGAGGTCATTTAGTTAGGGAATGCCCGCAGGCGCCGGCTCCCAGAAACCCAAACCCCCAGATGAGAGGAGCTGCGGTTGGTATTCGGGAAGAAGAAGGAAGAAAAGAAGAAGAAAGAAGAGAAGAAGCCTTCGGTGATAAGGCATTAAAAGATTTTTCCCTGGACTGAGTGGCTTACTCCAGGGACGGTTTCAGGATTGGTTTAAATTGTCGCTTTCTGGGTGTTCGGTTTCGGAGAAGGATATGGATGGGAATCAACTAGTTGTAACGTGTTCAATTTCTCAAAATAAAGATTTCTCTATCCCATCATATGCCCTCATTGATACTGGGGCCTCAGGATACGCTTTTATAGATCAAGACTTCGTATGCCACCACAATCTCATCACAATTCCTCTGCAAGTTCCTCGTCACATAGATGTAATAGACGGAAGACCTATTGAATCTGGAAAGGTTACTCATAAGGTCATCCTCAGTCTCGATATCAATAGACACAAAGAAGAGGCCCCCTTTTTCGTCACTCAGTTAGGGCACTACCCGATCGTCATGGGCCTCCCATGGATGAGAAGGCACGCTACAACGATTCTACCAGCAAATAACGAAATACACTTTAGC
This sequence comes from Morchella sp. 2016-72, assembly GCA_024713865.1. Classification (NCBI taxonomy): domain Eukaryota; kingdom Fungi; phylum Ascomycota; class Pezizomycetes; order Pezizales; family Morchellaceae; genus Morchella; species Morchella sp. 2016-72. The sequence continues at coordinate 857,742 of JAMJEY010000019.1, forward strand.
TCCTCAAGCTGTCTTAAACACTGCCTCCCGAACGGAACCAAGGTGATCGCTAAGGGAGTCAACTTCAAATCTCAAATCAAATCAATCGTCAACATCTCTGCCCTCAAGTCGTATGCATTTCATCGACTGATTAACAAGAAAAGAAAAGGAATGCAACTATACTCAACCACTCTTAAGGCCCTCTATGACTTACTGGTCAAAACATCAAAGGACCCTCACGCGTTGGTACCCAGAGAACATCGAACTTTTCTTCACCTGCTGAATGAATCAGACGTGCCCGACTTACCCCCACATCGACCCGAATACGATCTATCCATCGACATTCAAGACGGGAAATCAGTTCCCTTCGGACCCATGTATGGGATGACCCGTCTGGAACTACAAGCCCTGAGAGACTATCTTGCGGAATATCTAGCAAAAGGCCATATACGTCACAGTACCTCGCCCGCAGGCTCCCCCGTATTATTCGTGAAGAAAGCTGATGGCTCCCTTCGATTATGCGTCGACTACAGAAAGCTGAATGGAGTCACGGTCAAGAATCGTCACCCATTGCCTCTAACACCAGAGACCTTTATGGGCATCTCAGCGGCCAAATACTTCACCAAACTCGATCTACGCAACGGATATCCTCAGTTAAGGATTAGGGAAGGAGACGAATGGAAAACAGCATTCAGAACGCGTTATGGACATTTTGAATACACAGTTATGCCCTTCGGCCTCACAAATGCACCAGCAGCTTTTCAACACTAGGTCAACGACATGCTCCGTCCCTATCTCGATCATTTCGCCACGGCATATCTCGATGACATTCTCATATACTCGGCCACTCTCGAAGAACATAAGATTCATGTTGATAAAGTCCTTCGAATACTCGATCAAAACAATGTTCAGCTTAAACCAGAGAAATGTGAATGGCATGTTGAAGAAACCATGTATCTCCGATTTGTGCTCACACCGGAAGGAATCAAAATGGACGAATCCAAGGTCGCCACCATTAGGAACTGGGATACCCCAACCTGTCTGAAAGATGTACAGGAATTTTTGGGCTTTGCCAACTTCTATCGACGTTTTATCTATGCCTACTCGAGGGTGGTATCCCCGCTAACCGCCCTAACAAGGACAGGGGTGGTTTTCAAATGGACAGAGAAAACAGAGAAAGCCTTCAACGATCTGAAAATTGCATTCACCACCGCCCCTATACTACGACACTTTGATCCCGATCGAGAAATTATAGTGGAAACGGACGCCTCAGACTATGTATCTACCGCCATCATGTCCCAACGCGATGACGAAGGGATCCTGCACCCAATCGCCTTCTTCTCCAAGAAACACACGCCGGCAGAATACAATTACGAAATATACGATAAAGAACTGCTAGCAATTATTTGGGGGTTTGAGGAGTGGCGCTACTTTCTGGAAACCGCCTCATATCCCATCAAAGTCTTAACTGATCATAGGAATCTTGAGTACTTCATGTCAACGAAGTTACTAAATCGACGACAGACCCGCTGGTCAGAATTTCTATCACGTTTCAATTTCATAATACAATTCAGACCAGGGAAGCATGGAGGAAAACCAGACGCATTGACTAGGCGATCAGGGGATCTACCTAAAGAGGGGGATGAACGTCTCGAATATCAGTATCAAACCGTGTTAAAAAGAAAAAATTTGGATAACAAGCTAAGTTTGTTGGCGGGTTCTTTGGCAAATGAACCCGCTGAAGGAACGCCTACTGTCCAAGACTTATTTATCAAAGCTTACCAAGAAGATAGTTTTCCAAACAAGATACTTACGATGCTAAAAGACGGCACGAAGCAATCGAAACAAATCTCTCTCGCAGAATGCGCGGAAAACGAGGAAGGTCTTTTGTTATATCGACGCAAACTCTTCGTACCAGAACACGAGGAGTTACAACTCACTCTCCTTCAGGAATATCATGACAAACCATCAGCGGGATACCCGGGTAGAGCAAAGACCCTCCAATGACTCAGCCGCGAATATTACTGGCCGAACATGCGGAAGTACACCGACCGCTATGTCATGAACTGCCACATCTGCCGGCGAAGCAAAGCGAATCGCAATGCTCCTCAAGGAGTGCTTCGTCCTCTCGCGGTACCTAAAGCACCATGGACGGATGTCTCAATGGACTTCGTCACCGGCTTACCTCTTAGCGACAATTACAACGCTATTTTCGTCGTCGTCGATCGACTCACAAAAATGAGACACTTTATACCGTCCACAGAGGAGTCAGGAGCTCAAGACGTTGCCCGAATTTATCTGGAAAACGTTTGGAAACTACATAGTCTGCCAGAAAAAATAGTCTCGGATCGCGGCACACAATTCACGTCGGATTTTTGGAAATCACTATGTGAACGCCTCGAGATTTCACCTCGTTATTCCACTGCCTTTCATCCTCAAACGGACGGACAAACCGAAAGGATCAATGCTGTCAAGGAACAGTATCTTCGCAGCTATGTAGACTATCAACAGGATAACTGGGCCATATATTTACCAATGGCAGAATTCGCTACCAATAATCACGTCTCGGAATCCACAAAACTTTCTCCTTTTGAAGCCAACTACGGACGTCATCCTTGGATGAACTTTGGCCCTCTACGGCACGGCACTACGACCAATGAGGACCAAGCTAACACCATGGCAAGAGATATGTCAGAAGTGTTTGACTTTCTTAGAGCGGAGATGTTCAGAGCTCAACGGATACAAGAAGAGTCCGCCAATGCTGGTCGTACGCCGGCTCCACGTTATGCTATTGGAGATAAGGTATGGTTATCCACGCGAAATCTATTAACCAAGCGTCCGTCAAAGAAGTTGGACTGGAAACAAGTCGGGCCTTATTCAATCTCTCGCATCGTTAGTCCTCACGCCTACGAACTTACACTCCCTGCCTCGATGAAAGTACATCCAGTATTTCACGTTTCGCTACTCTCTCCCGCTGCCAGTGACCCTGTTCCTGGACAAAAACAATCTCCTCTCCCATCTGTTGAGATCGAAGGCGAGCAAGAATGGGAAGTGGACGCTATTCTGGACTCACGGAAACGATGGGGAAGACTTGAGTATCTTGTTCGATACACCGGTTATGACGAGCCATCATGGCAATCCTACAGCGACTTAGATCATTCCTCTGAGCTAGTTCAAGACTTTCATGAACGGTACCCATGCAAGCCTAAAAGGACTTAGGCCTCAGAGGGGAACCTAATATCTATCACGGCGTAGAACGCGGTCTAGGTGGCATTGCGGGAAGATGGATTGGTCAGGGATTCTCTTATGTTCTTTGAGGTTCAGTGTCAGGGGTTCGGTTCGGAGATAGGGTTTCGGGTATAGGGGATAAGGTCGGGTTCGGACATAGGGATCGTGGGCATTCTATGGGGTTCCGTACAGGGATACTCGGGTGAGTCATCGGGTCGGGGGATGTGATATATATATGGGCCTTGCCCTCGCTTGTAGATAGCTTCTTTCCTTTCCTCTTCACGCAACCTTCCTATCCTTTCTGCCCTCGCTTCGCTCGGGCACTTCTTCTCTTTTCTGAATTCGCAATCATCTTATCTTACTCAAATCGTATTCTGAAAACCTGGACAAACAACAGGAAGCGCGTAAAACTCCTACGTTTTCGGCCGCTAAAGAAACCTTCATCGCTCGCACCCCATCACAAAAGCTCGGGAAAAGGAAAACTCTACCGATCGCATCTCCTCCCCCCAGGAGGACAGGCACCCCAGTAATGGCCTCTCAAGCTTCTCTCTCCTCCATGTGGGCGGTCCCCTCCACGAGCACCCCCGCACCACCCCGCTTCGGCCTCACCCAAAACTCGGAAGAAAGCCAAAACAATCAGAACAGTCAACCCAAACCACAAGACAATGAAAGCCAGGGAGACGTCTTCATCACTGTGAGCCGCCGCGCCCTTCTCAGAATTTGCAGGCGAAGGATTATCATCAGCCTCGCCGCAAAGATTACATCAGCGATGTCGTCCCGGAAGACACCCATAACAGAATGGACCTCAACTACATCTCCTGGCTAGTTAAAGCAGCCTCGGATCAAATCGTCCGACCCTTATCAGAACAACTAGATATCCTCACAGAGGAAATCACCAAAAGCAACTCCCTCGTCCAGAACCTCCAAACGGAAGTCGGAAACCTGGGAACGGAAATGGCGAGCCTAAGGGCACAGAATTCCCGCCTTCAAGCCATGGTCGCCTCCGCACAACAACAACAACCGGTACAACGTCAGCCTCCACCACCACCACAACAACCACAACCACAACCACAACAGCAACTGACCCTAACCCGTCAGAAAAGACCTCCTCCACCCCCTCCCCCCTCCAACCCCCCTAAGGGAAAAGGCAAGGGACCAGCCTCATACGCCCAAGCGGCTGCAGCAAGCAATGATAGAAATCAAGGCTTCAAGCCAGTCGTAAGCAAGAAACAAAAGAAGACGGTCGACCCACTCTTCAAACCAGAATATACCAAAATCAACAGGGAAATCATCATCGAAACCAACGACGAAATCACTGTCTCCCCCTCCGAAATCAAAGCAGAAATCAACAAAAAAATCCCGGACGCAGCCTGTCACTTCATTAACATCAAGAAGACAGCCAAGAATAACCTCGTCCTGGAAACTAAGCTGATCACTCCGGCATCCAAAGCCTTCGAATATCGACAAGAAATCGAGGAAGCCCTCAACATACATAACGTCCCCTTCGTAGACATCAAGACCAACTCCATCTGGTCCAGGTTCATCGTACACGGAATCCCCACCACCATCGGAGACGGAATCCAAGCTGGTCAACTTGTCGCGTCAGAAATCAGAACTAACTACGGAGACCTCTTACAACTCGCCCAAATTCCCAGATGGCTGTCCAAAACAGAAACCAGAGCCACCAAGGCCCGCTCATCCATGGTTATTGCCCTCCCAGGCTCTCTCGCCCTAGAAAGTCTAGGCCTTCGCTATCTCTCCCTCTTTGACTCAGATTGCAAACTAGAAAAGTTCATCAGCGTCAAGCCCGGATCTCAATGCAGAAAATGCATGGATTTCGGCCATCACCATCTGAAATGTAAGGCAGAAGCACCAACCTGCGGGCACTGCAGCAAGAACCACCTCACCAAAAATCACCCATGCGAAACCTGCCAAGGGGGCCTCAAATGCACCCACACCCCCATCAGGTGTGCGAACTGCAAAGCCCCTCACAAAGCCACAGACCCCGCATGCCCCAAAGCGACCCTAGCCAGACTTAATAATAAAAGACCCGAAAACAACAAAAGGCCCAAAAACGGACCAGCTTCGCCCCCCCCACCCCCAGTCAGCATTCTAGTTCCCGCAACAGGACCACTCACAGGACAAGACACCATCATGTCCCTATGAGTAAAAACTTTCAACAAATTCACGCACAAGCTCATCAGCTAAATTGTGCAAAAAACGAACTAACCACCAAGTCACTCATTGAAGAAGCCGAACTCGATCATGACATTCTTTTTTTACTTTTACAAGATCCATGGAACGACACCCACGGACGACCACCAGAATCATCACTCTTTTATCTCTTTACTCCATGTAACTCGAAGCCAAAATGTGCGACATACGTCAGGAAGCATGTCAACCTGAAACCAAAACATCATTTCACTCACGACAACTTTCTACTATCAATAACAGTAGAAATTCAAGAAACAAAGACCCAAATACTCAACATATACTCTCCAGGACGTTCATCCCACTTCTCGAATATTGCGAAATCAATAAGCACCCTTACGAACAGCCTGGTCATGGGAGATTTCAACAGCCACCACCAACTGTGGTATGGCCCCCGCTCCCAAGACTACGCCAACTCCATCAGAGGGGACAAAAGCAACGCAAGAAGAATCATTCAGTGGATGAATAAGCACAAACTATCTCTCCTAAACGAAACAGGAGAATTCACCCACTTTCCCCGCAATCAATACAGACCCACAATCATAGATCTCACCTTCACCAAAGGACTCGTCTTTGACAAGAGCATTCACTGGCAACTGGACACCTTCGGGATTGGATCGGACCACGGCAGAATAAAGGTGTCCTTTCCGATTCATAAACAACCATACACACCTCATCGCGACTGGCATAAGTGTGACTGGGAGGCTATCGCAACAAGTTTTGCAAACATCTCACTACCAAGCGAAGCCTGGGAATCCCAGAACCACGCCTCACAATCAGTTGATTTTGTCCTCGACATCGTTGACAGTCTAGTACAAAAATACGTCCCAATGACAAAGCCTTTCAGGAAATCAAAACGGTGGTGGACCCAAGATCTGAAAAACACCAAAGCCACACTGTCCAGACTGGAAAGAAAAGCCAAAAAACATCCAGACTCCCATAACAAAGAAGCCCTCAGAAAAGCAAACAGAGCATGGACGACAGCGGTCAGAAAGGCCAAACTCGATCAGGCCCAGAAGGCCCTGGAGGAAGCCAAGGGTGCAGACATCTACAAAATCATCAACAAAGGACAAAGGAGAGAACCCATAATCCCAACCATACAAGGGGAAGAAACTTTCATGGGCAAGTGTCAAATCTTCAGAGACCAGCTCTTCCCCACAAATCAGGCCTCTCCTCCCCTTCCCCTACCCCCGATAAGAGACCCCACCTTCGACTTGAGCGATACTTTCGACCCCGTCACCGCGGAAGAACTACTCAAAGCCATCAACTCATGTCCATCAAACTCGGCAACGGGCCCTGACGGAATTCCATACCAACTGATAAAAACAATAGTCAAGGCAAATCAACAGCTGGTAATCGACATGTTCACGGCAATGCTGGAACATACGGTCCAGCCCGATAGGTGGAAAGTCGCCAAATGCATCCTGATCGCTAAACCTGGGAAGAAAGACTACTCCCAAGCAAAATCCTACCGACCCATCTCACTACTTCAATGCTTCAGCAAGGTGCTGGAGAAAATCGTGGCATCAAGACTCTCCACAGCAGGGGAAATTCTAGGGACGCTATCACTAAATCAATTCGGAGGGAGACTATTAGGGTGTCACACCAGGCAACCCGAGTAGTCAAGTAAAGAGCTTAGAGTTTGAAACGCGAACCGCAGAGGCAGTAAGGAACAAGGTCTCCTCAGTCTTAACCAGCCTAGAGTCTCGGTCGTTCGATGCTAGTCCTTCCAGTACGTAGATGATTCCGAAATACGAAGATGGTTCGAGGTGGAGCTTTCCAAGTTCACTTGATAGATTCTTTGAGCAAAGGTATAAAGCGTAAAGTAATAGTTATTATATCGATAAGACTCTTTCTTCGTCGCTGATGATTTCAACGAAGTCGGAGAATGACACCGTATTTATATCCCGCGCGGATGTCACGCGGACTAGACATTATAGCTTACAATGAACAAGTGCGAAACACCGAAGACCCTGAAAATACGCCAAGAAACCCAAACACCAAATCTATCCCACCATCTAAAATACCCATGACCTCTATTCCCAAAAATCCCTCACGCTCTATTCCGTTTATGGATAGCATCCCGTTTACTGCATGCACTCAGCGCCGTCAGTGATCGTGAGAGTCTTGAAGTCAGCCTACCTGATAACATCCGGTGCGGGCTCGACCTCATTTCACTCTTTCCGGCATCGTTATCTATCGCTCTATCGCTCAACATTAGGATTGCTAACGATCAGTACCGGAGGAGTCGGGTAGTCTTACCTTCCCCAGAGGCGCCACCAGAGTGAGCTTTCTTATGACCTTCGTCATTTGATCCAATATGGTCCGATTGACTCCAAACTCGCACTGTTGCCCCCTCATATACCCACCGGTGTCCTGAGCGACTGAGCCGGCGCTTTGACGCTCCGGGGGTTATTTCGGGGGTCGAAGACAGGTTCGTTAACTAGGGATTCCGCAACTCCGCACTGGGCTCCATACTGGCAGCACCGTGCCTCTCTGGCATGCTCAGTGGGACATAGCAGCGTAGGAATATAGAGAAGTCCTCCTCTTGTAGTCTTCGGGTCCTGTTGTCCTATGCCCGTAACAGAGACCCACCATTTCAGCAATCGACGCCCTCCTCCGAACCCTCACACCCATTCAGAGGAACCTCCTCATAAAAAAAACCACAGGGGTCAACCCAGACAGGCCGTCCATTCTTACAAATGACATCCAAGGGGCCTTCAACTGCGTTAGCCACCACACCCTGGGAAAAATCATGGAACAACAAAAATTCCCCCGATACCTGACTAATTGGTGCAAGGAGTTCAACACAAACAGAACACTTCAGTTCCAGTTCAACCACGAGCTAGAAAGCCCCAAGCCATACTCATCAGGCCTCCCGCAAGGCTCCCCGCTCTCCCCAATCCTGTTCATGATCTACGCCGGGGTCATCACAGACTACCAGGCCTCCAACAAGGAAATGGACAGCTCCTACATCGATGATGACGCCCTTGTACAGATCGGGAAAACCCCAAACTTTATCACCAGAAGACTCAACGAAAGAATGAAACAAAGGATAGGAAAAGCCAATCCTCTCAACGTCAAATACGAGCCCAAAAAATCCGATTTGGTCTTCTTTAGGCCCACCACCTCCTCCCTCCCACAGCCCAAAAACACAGTAGAAATAGACGGAGTCACAGTACTACCCAAATCATCCCTAAGATACGTAGGCGTATGGATAGACACCACTCTCTCCTTCAAGCCTCACCTAGACGAAGCTCTGTCGAGAGGCATAAAAGTTCTCGGTAGAATAAAATCCCTCACCCAACAGAAAGGAATCAAAATCAAAACCATTCACCACCTAGTCACCCAACTCTTTCTGCCAACCATCCTGTGGGGCTCAGAAGCCTGGTGGACAGGAGCAGATCACATTCTCAGAACCCTCAATCCTCTTTATAACGAAGCAGCTAGGACCATCACCGGCTTACCCAGATGGACAAAAACAGGCAAGCTGCTTAAAGAAGCAGGACTGATTCCTCTTCCACTTCTTTTCGATCACAAATCACGAAAGTACGGCACAAAGGTGATCACCTCCCCAGCATCACATCCAAATCACGAAAGCCTAGTATCCATCATCCCCTCAGTCAAAAGAAACATCAAAGCCACAGGCTTAGATCGAATCGCCTCCCTAATGCTCCTCTTCCAAATCGTCGGAAATTTAAGGGACAGATGGACTCAATACAAACTACTGGAAGAACGCACCATGGAGGAATGGAATAACACGCCACTCAGAAATTATCATCACCAAGCAAAAAAAACCCCCCCCTCGAAGCTGCTGAAGCTACCACTATCGAGAGCCAAGTGGATTTTTCGCTTCCGGTGCCAAGTCACCAAACACGATAAAGACAGCCCAGACTCGCAACCACATGAGTGCGTCTGCGGAGCAGAATTCTCAGCAAAACACATCTTCATGGACTGCCCAGCCCATGATCGTAACAGAAGGAAACTCATCGAAAAAATCCCCGGCCCTATGACCTGGGAAAACTGGTTATTTCTAAACCTACGCCCGGCCCTGATCATGGACTTCGCGAAGGAAACAAAATTGATGGACTGGTACGAACAGAGCGAGGACGGCGTAGAGGAAGATTAAGTTTCTTTTCTTCGTGATTCTTAGAGTTAGTTAGTCAGTTAGTTTTTGGTTTGTTGTTGATTGTCGTTTGTAGTTTTGTTTTGTTTTGTTTGTTTTTTTCTTGTTTTTCTTTCTTTCTTTTTGTTCGGGGCGAGGGGGCGTGCGATAAGTCTTGTACTTCGAAGCGATATAAAGTCCATTCATACATCCATCCCTATCTTTAGGAGTTTGTAGTCCTTTAGAAATATCTCTTCAGAAGATCTCTCGTCCCGACGGTTCTGCCTTCCTAGTAGCGTACGAACGTCACTCTCGCCTCGCTCTGTCTCTAAGCTTAGTCTCTCGTCTCGCTTCGCCTCGTTTCACTGTCTTGTCTCGCACCTCGTCTTGCCTCGGTAGTGTACCTTGGCCTGTCTCGTATCCTCCCTCGCTCTCTCGTCTCGACTCCGTGATAGATTGTTGGTAGCGAACTCTGCAAGAGGTAGGAAATCACTCCAATTATCCTGCTGATAGGATATGTAGCTGCGTAGGTAATACTCCATGATTGAATTGGTGTCCCGGTGTCTTGGCATCGGTCCCAACAGTTTGAGTTAGGATAAGCGAAAATAGACGTGGATGAGGTGATGATATCATCATTAGGTTCTAGAAATGTCCCGGCGTCTTGGCACTGGTCCCGAGGGTTTGGTAATCAAAACATTGATGTGATTCAGGAGGAAATGTTAAGCGAGGAAGGAGGTGCGGGGAAGGGGGGTGTCGTCATTGGGTTCTAGGAGGTTCGATGGCGTGATGGATTTGTAATATAAAATAGAAGAGATGATAGGGAGAAATACGAGGTGTGGGTATGGTGGGTTTCAATGGGTTTCTATAAGGGGAGGTGTGAGTCATAGCAGACTAACGGAGGAATAAGTTAAATAGAGTGGAGGGATCGTTTCCTTAGTTCTTTCTTTCTTTTCTCTCTGTCTCGTCTTTCTGTCATCTCGGTACATAGGAATATACTCCTACTCTCTAGTCATAGTCTCTGTGTTCCCAGAACCTAGCTTCGGAATCTATCATAACTATCATCATCGTTTTCGCTGAGATCCATCCGGTCCTCGCCTTCTCTGTTCCTTGTTCTTGTCTCTTTTCGGAGCCTTGCCTCTGCCTTTGCCTTCGCTGATGCCTGTGCTTGTGCCCGCCTGGTGGAATCTCTGTCTTCGTCGAGGTTCTCATTGTCTGGCTGTATTCCTCGAGTCCGTCTGCGGCATCATTGTCGTCTTCTACTTCGCCTCATGGTACTCCGTCACAAGGAGCTTCGATGGTGTGAAGGAGTAGTGATGTAATCAGGAAAAATGATGGAGGGAATTAAGCAGCCTGATTATGGAAGGTTTCTATGGGCTTCGGTGAGGTAATATATGAGTCATACTGCACTGGCGGGGGAAAGGTGTTAAATAGCAGGCATAGACGTTTTCCTTAGTTCTTTCTTTGTTTTCTCTCTTTCTCGTCTTTCTGTTATCTCGATACATAGGAATATACTCCTACTCTGCAGCCAAAGTCCACGAAATCTCAAAACCTGACTTCGGAATCACTCATAGCTTCTGTCATCATTCCCGTTGAGGTCCATCCAGTCCTCACTTCCCCTGCCTCCTGCCCTCTTCTGCTATCAGAGAGTGAGGCGAGAAGAAGAAAGCGACGAGCCAAGGTATACCACCGAGGCCGAGGGAGATAGGGCAAGGCAAGAAGAAAGCGGGGCGAGGGCAGAACGAGACAAAGTACAGGGTCTATGATCAAGGCGGGGTGAAGAGCTATCCTTCTGTCCTCTAAAGGGGAAACGGGAAAGCTTGGCGATGACTAAGAATTCCTAAAATGTTGTACTGTCTAAATGTCCCAGCATTTTGGCATCGGTTCCGACAGTTCAGTAGTAGAAAGAGGGTTGCGACGGAAGAGGGAATGTTAAGTGAGAATGGACAGAGGTGGAGGGATGGTGACGTTATTAGATTCCAGGAGGTTTCATGGCGTGATGGATTTGTAATATAATTAGGAGAGATGGTGGGGGGGGGGAATTACTTGATGTAGTTACAGTGGACTTCTACAAGATTCTCTGGGAGAAGGAATGAGTCAGAGCGGACTGGCAGGAGGGAATGTTAAATAGCACGGGAAGACTTTTCCTTTAGTTCTTTCTTTCTTCTCTCTCTGTCTTGTTTTCCTATTATCTCGGTACATAGGAATATACTCCTATCCTACAAGCCATAGCTCCTGACATCCCAGAATCTGACTTCAGGATCTATTATAGCTATCATCATCGTTCTCGTTGAGGTCCATCTGGTCCTCACTTGCCTTTGCTCTTGCCTTTGCCTTCACCGGTGCCTGTGCTTGTGCCCGTCCGGTGATATCTCTGTCTTCGTCGGTGTCCTCATTGTCTTGACTGTGCTCCTCGAGTCCTTCTGCGTTATCATTGTCGTCTTCTTCCCTGCCCTGGAGTTACTCCGTCACACTAAAGGTGTCCCGGCGTCTTGGCATCGGTTCCGAGAGTTCGGTAGTGGAAACAGGATTGCGGCGGAAGAAGCAATGTTAAGCGAGAAGGGGAGGAGATGGGGTGATGGTGACGTCATGAGATTCTGGAAGGTTCGATGGCGTGATGGATTTGGGATGTAAATAGAGGAGATGGTGGAGAGGAATACGAGGTGTGGTGACGGCGGGGTCTACATCAGCAAGCTTTACCATTTGTGACTGGAGTCTCCTAAGTCTCCTGACAGTCTCCTGAGTCTCCTGAGACCCCTGTAATCTCCTGAGACTTATAAAATCTTGCTGATGTAGGGGTTTCTGTGAAGGAAGGTGTGAGTCATAGTGGACTAGTGGAGGAAGGGGTTAAATAGAGTGGGGGGATCTTTTCTTTAGTTCTTTCTTTCTTTTCTCTTTGTCTCGTCTTTCTGTCATCTTGGTATATAGGAATATACTCCTATTCTCTAGCCATAGCCTCCAAGATCCTAGAACCACTACCGGTGGTAGTCTAGTCCGATTGTGGTCGATTGCAGTCAACTATGCCAAGCCAAGCAGTCCAAAAATTGAGACGGACTATATGGACTGCAGTGGACTGCAGTCGACTGCGATTTTTCAGCCAAGCCAGTCCGTCAACCTTTTGGACGGACTGGACGGACTATGGACTGCATAATAATATAATATACTAAAAATAGTATAGTAAAGTAAGTATGATGTGTACATTAATTGCAGTAATATTGATAAAACCCCTTTTCTAAATAATCTCAGCTAGTAATCCGTGTATGACTAGTTATCCGAGTACAAATACAACACAAAATATACTCAACTATTTTTTAACAGGAATTTCAGAGCTCACGAACATATCAGATAACAAAATGTCAATTAATGAAGATATATCCGGCACAGCAGCAAGCTCTATTTATGAATCATCAATTGCCGATACAACACAATTTGCCATCGACAACAATTTACTACCGGCACAGGTACCAGCGGCTTTTCTTCCAAAAGTAAAAGAAAGAACTAGTTGGGTTTGGAAACATGGTTCAATTTTCCAAGCTCCTGATAGAAACGGTATTGTGAGAGATCGTTGGAGATGCAATTTATGTATATTGAATATGAAGCTTGTTGTATTTTGTTTTTAATTTTGTGGATAGGTCCAAACCCCGCAACTGCTATTCACTATGCCGACACTACGACAAAGAATGCCATCAATCATTTAGTTAGAGTACACGGGTTCCATCAAAATGGGGAATTACGATCAGTTGACAACAATGAAGAAACGATTCACATGGGTCCAAGTTCCGCAGCAGTTATGAACTTGAATGCAAGTTCCAATCTCACAAGTTGGACATCAAATAATGCAACCAGAATTCAGTTTAATAACGATGTATTCAAGCAAATGTATTTACGCTGGATTATCACCAACAATATTCCTTTTCAACAAGCAGTTTTGCCCACCCTACGTCATTTATTGATGTATCTTTGTGCAGTTGTAAGAATCTTTATGCTTGTTTTTAATTTTGTAATGTATAAAAGTATACTAATTCTTAATAATGGCAATCATCTTATACGAATTTAAGTAAAGCAATGTCAAAAGCCTCCTCTACGATAAGCAGTTGGATACAAGAATCCTATAGTACAAATAAGGATTGTGTCAAAGATAGTTTAAGCAATTCAGTTTCTTCGATCCATGTTAGCTTTGATTTATGGACATCACCAAATAATCTTGCACTTCTTGGTCTAGTCGCATACTGGTTAGGTGAAGATGGTGTATTACATCATGGACTGTTAGGTATCCGACGATTGCTTGGTACTCATAGCGGAGAAAACCAAGCAAATATTGTTTGCAAAATAATATATAATTTTCAAATTGAAAACCCTATAGGTTATTTTACGTTGGATAATGCTAGTAATAACATTACAGCACTTCGATTTATACAAAATCATATAAACGGTACAAGCTCGTCTTCAATTTCACCAATACCGTTACCACTTCAACTTAAACCAACAATGCCTCCTCCAAGCAAATTACAATCAATAAACTCTACCTCTCGGTATATTCGATGTTATGGCCATATTCTGAATCTTGTTGTCAAAGTATTTCTTTACAGGAAGAAATCAATACAACTATTATCTCTTGAAGACAAAACTCGGAGACAAATAGAACAAGAGAATATTGAGTTAGATCGATGGAGAAAAAGTGGACCTTTGGGAAAACTTTGAAACCTTACCGTATGGATACATGGAAGTCCACAACGCCGTGAAGCATTCTGTACGTCAGTTAATACAATCCTAGGAGTTTCAACATAAGCACGGACATTAATACTCGGAAATGTTACAAGATGGACTGGTGATTATGATGGACTTGAGAGGGCTATGAAATTACGACATGCAATTGATTTTCATTTCCATCAGGTTTTGCGAAATATTCCTACTTCTTCAAAGTTGACGATTGAAAAAGATCATCTCTCTCCAAGCGATTGGGATGTCCTTGAACAAATATTCGAATTTTTGAAACCCTTTCGGGATGAGACTCCAGCTTTGGAAAGTCATCGAACACAAGGATCACTGTATGAAATATACCCTTCATTTGAAATGTTGCGTCGACACATTCTCAAACATCAACAACTCTCGAATCCTGAAGTTATTACAACATCTTTACAGCTTGCTGCTCAAAAGCTTGAAAAATATTATTCAATTCAAGAAATTTCATCAATCATTTGCGTATCAATCGTTTTGCACCCTGACATGGATAATTTTTTTGACGATACAGAATCGGATTGGGGTGATCGACCAGAGTGGGGTTTGAAAGCTCGAAAGCTAGTCAGTGAATTATGGGAATCTTCGTATAAGCAAATTGAACTTCATGCGACATCAAATGCATCACCTCATTCTCCTAAACGAACTCTTGATCCCAATATCTCAAAAATAGCTAGGAGTTTCAAGAAACAATGCTTAAATCCGGAGTCAATTGAAGATGAACTTTCACGTTATCTTAATTGGGTATCAGAAAACAGACATGAGATCGGAGCTCCTATACCATGGTGGATTAAATCCCGGCCTATGTACCCTCGACTATCTATTTTAGCTCTCGATGCATTTTCTGCTCCAGCGATGTCTGCTGAATGTGAACGGGTATTCAGCAGGTTTGTATCTCTAAGTTCCAATATTGTTGTGTTTTGAAATTTTTATCTATATTTGAAAAACAACATTAACTGACGTGTTCATTTTCGAATAGAGCAAAGCAACTGATAACCGATAAACGAAATAAATTAGATGAGAGTACGATTGAAGCCGGTGAATGTCAGAAGTCATGGGCCAGAGTAGGCTTGATCACATTTAATCATGCTGGCGAAATGTCTGATTTTTTGCTCAGACATGAACGTGATCTATTGACATCAGCGACTATGAGACTGTAAGTTATCTTTATATCCTACCGCTTTTAGATCAAAAATTTAATTTTATTATTCTTGTCTATAGTATCTGAACTCCTATTGATATGATTTGTGAAAATGTGTTTTCTCCTATGTATATTCTCATTACACAATTTGTTATTTTTACTATTACCAATACTGTTTGCGTCATATATCCGCTGTCTCATTATATATTTTATTAAGTATTTTTTTGAACGTCAGTGAATATGTCTTTGTCAGTTCGTCAATAGTTCCTTACTAGACATTTTCAGTATAATTTTCTTCATTCCTTAGTTCGAATCCGTATTGAGTCTCTTTTTGTTACGTGTTGGATTTCTTTATGTTACGCGTCTTGTTTGTTGTGATATATTTTTCAATCTATTCAATCTTGGCATCTTTATTATATAGTATATCTAAATCACAATACTAAACTCCATCACTACCCTTCAAGTGTTTCCGATAATTGAACAACTACAATAAGAAAAGTATATTGCAGTGAAGCCACCAATATATTATCTTATGCAGGATCTTTAGGTGCAGTGAAGCCACCTTCTATTGATTCTGCTCTAGTTTGGAAATCATGGAAACATCTTCAGATTTTTATTGCAAACTTCAAGAACAATCATATCAAATTTTACTACACTCTGCTGAAGCTTTAGTACCACAACAGAAACCTTATTCCAATGAAATATCAGAGCAAAAACGCTTGCTAAGGGACTGCTCTAAAGCATTTTATAAAGAATTTTCAAATTCCACATCCTCTTCACAACCCAACTATACACACTTTCTTCAAAACTTGTGTCACAAACTCTCTGGTATCAGTATTCGTACAGATTCCGAGATTCTCCTATTAGCGCAACAAATACCATTAATAACCACAAGTATACATGTCAAATCAGCCGATGATGCATCAGCAAGATTCAAACTCTCTCCAGAGGTTCGACTGGGTCTCCGGAGGCCGTTGCCAAGGCAACTACCCTCCCGTCTCTCCTAATAACCTCGCTAACCATTCGTCGCCTCCCGAGCCTCTCGAGCCTTCTAGAGGGCCTCCTGAGCCTTCTGTTACCCTCCTTACTCTCCTGACACCTCGCTAATTGTATGTGGCCTCCTGAGCCTTCTGTTACCCTTCTTACCTCAGACACCCTCGCTAATTGTTTCTCGCCTTCCAGAGGGTCTCCTGAGCCTTCGATTCCCACCGCCAAAGCTGTTACCCTCCTTACCTATCCTGACGCCCTCGCTAATTGTTTCGCCTCCAGCCTTCCAGAGGGCTTCCTGAGCCTTCAGAGGCCTTGAGCCTTGATTAGTAAGTTTGGAGGCCACCAACAACAACCTATTTTCACGCAAAAACGTATACAGTTCTTGATGGCTACCCGCCACTTCGGGAGCTTCTAGTCCTCTGCGCCTTTGTAAGGGGTTCTGGAGCCCTCATGAGTCCCGATCTAGATCATATTGTTTAGTTTATTATCGTATTCATTTTATTCTAAATCGTTCTATCTTAGCTGAATCACTCGAGCCTTTACGAAGGCCTCTCGTACCCTTCCCCAGGCTACCAGAGACATTGTCACTATATATCGAACTCATTCCACGTTCTCAAATCTATCCTCGTGTTCACAAGCTATTGACCCTGTCCCAGCTCGAACAAATGAGCCATTCCCAAAACACTACTGATATTAACTACCCAAAACCTTTGCCAAGAGCACCTCACAACTCTAAGAAGACCGTGTGAGCCATCTGGAAGACCCCTATCCTTGGCTTCCAGTAGCTCTACAAGACAAAGCTGATATGTTTTCGCCAATATACTGTCACGTATCTTGAATATTGCTTGTACAAGCCCTGGTAGGTGTCCCTGAAAGGCTTCTGAAAAATTGGTACTGGCACCTGTAGGCACTTAAAGCACCCCACCGGGCACTCCAGAAGGCTCAATAAGCCTTGTTCTCCCCGGCTCAGGCCTTGACCATATTCCGACACCGCTCTTGCTAGTGTTGTTCTATTTATTTTAATCATATCGGCGATATCAGATAATATGTGGGGTCCACCGTCGGGGGTCGTCATTTTAGGTTTCGGGTGTTTATCACCGTCTAGGAATCTTTCGTTTGCCCTTTGTGGGTCCTCGTTTTTGAATACTTCTAACATGGGAGCTCTCGATGGGCAGGAGGCGCCGTAATGTTCTGGAAGACTGACAACGATATCTTTTAGATTTAAGACCCGTATCTCTATAGCTATACGCCTTGAATGGTAATCGAGAATCTGAACTGTTGCGTCGACCTTATTGGAGGCTGCATAAGCCATTTTAATTTGTTGCCTATGAGCTAACTCGCTCACATCGGTTGAAAACATTGGGATATTACCAAATCGCTCTACATGCCTGGAAGTGTGAAAAAGATGCATTTTAATGAAGTTGAAATGAGAAGCGCCATGAATTTCCTCAAGCTCCACCAGGCCTCTGCCAATGCTTCCCGAGCCTTGCAGCGCCTTTGTTCGATCCTTTGCCTCTTTCCTTGTTCGTTTATCGGCTCTAAATTCCAGAAACACATCCTTATACTTGTGGAAATCCTCAAGATACCCTTGAAGATAGTCTAGTGTTTCTTTTGTATGCGTAGTGTACTGTGCTATCAAGTGGAAATCGATTAGTGACCGAACACACCTCAAGGATCTCCCGAAGTCGCCCTGCAAACATCTTAGGGGGTTCCAAAGAGCCACTGCAAAGGCTCCTAGAACTATCCAGCCGAGATGATGTATTTCTTTACTTTGCCATTGTGTAGTTGCCCGATAAGCCTTATTTGGTACAGCAAGCCCTGGATAAGGCTTAATGGGCCTTTGGCCGATCAAAATTCTCTAGCGATTGTGTTTTTCAAAAACAATTGAATCCATTCCATCATCTGTTTCAATAGGCGAGATAAATATTATGCAACATATCTGGCTTATGAAGATCATCACCTGAGCCTTGGCAAGGCCCACAAAGCGTTGTCTGAGTTTTGAAGGATTTCGGCCCAGGTATTCAGAGTGCTGTATCGGCGTATCCTCGCCTTATAACGCTCTACCATTTCGATATATCGCTCCTGAATGCGTGGCGGGTTTTCTTGAAGGCTCCGCGGGTCGCTTAAAATCAGCTTGCACGCAGGGCAGGCCTGATTGTTGATGTTTAGCAGCGGCGTGTTACGGTTGATCCATGATCATCGCGTAGTATCCGGATAACGTGGCGCCTGTAGCCGTGGTATGGCGTACTATAAGCTCGCCCCTTTCCGCGGGGCCCTGGAGGCCGAGAACACTCGAGAGGACCTGGTGAAGGACCATCTGGCTCTTCGCGCCGTTCGTTAAATGCGCTCCAGCGCTTTGGTGGCGGCAGTAAATTTAGGAGTATGATCGCGTAATTAGAGGGTTTATTTCGTGTGTCCGAGGTGATATTGCCAATCGTTAGGTAGACTGGCCAAGCCTTCTTGTCACCACTGAAATTAGTGAAGTGTGTTCCGTCTAATGCACATATTACTGGCACCACGGTTGATCCTTCTGGAAGGGTATTCTATAACATTTGTGAGGGGTTAGCGGAGGCTCCCTGAGCCTTCTAATAAGTGTTGGGAACCTGCATCTCCCACCAGTCTGCCGTGTGCATCTCCCCATACATCCCATTTCACGTTCATTGTATTCCATGGTAGGTGAATACACCAGGACTCCTAAATCTGCGTTGTCAGAAGAAAGCGTGCTATATTCATAGGGTCACTTGTAGTAGTAAGGAATTTTCTGGCAGCCCATTTCGACTCTGAGTGTATCAAGCTCTCTTTTCCTAACTTGCATAGACGACATCTCGTCGAGGAGGCGTGCGAAGCCTCTACCAGTGCTGTAGGAGCCTTGTAGAGGGCGTACGGTGCGGAAGAAATCGTCTATTTGACCCTGAGATACATTTGATTGTAGGAACCAGCGCGATAACCGAAATTCCTCTGCTGATTCGAAAGGCTGCCATGGGTTGATCAAAAAGGCTTTCCGAGCCTTCATCATATCCGCTGCGGTGAAAAGAGGCTCCCCTGCACCCTCGTATATAGTAGTTGCTAGATTGAGCCGCGTGGATCAAAGTATGATCTTAAATCGTTCGATTCAGTATCGGATTGTTTCGTGCAGGTATATTCAAGCGTCGCGCCGTGGGGCCACGAGCCGAGAAGGCTACGCGAGCCCTCAAGCGGGAGTCCTGAAAGCTGCCTGTCGTTCGTGTCATGGGTAGACTTTTGAGAAGATGTCGATCGAAACTACCAGCGTTAGCGTGGCTCGGTATGCAAAATGGACGTCGTGATCTCATTCTTGATAGTCAATATTGGTGGAGGCTTGGAGGCTCTGGAGGCTTTGGAGACTCTAAAGCCCGAGGGCCTCACTAAACTTCCTAGGCTTGGGAGGCCGGAGGTTGACACTCTAAATGGGCGTCTTGCGTAGATCTATCTTATCGCACTAACATCACGATCGCAATATTCGAGTGACATCATATGATTCAATATGATGTTCAATTGTTACTCCAATATATGACGTAGTGAAGTTTGATCGAAGATACCCCGCGTTCTCCTATTCTCTTACTTCTATCCCTATCCATTCCTAGAATCGATACACTGGCTCAAGCTTACTACACTATCTCCAAGTCTCTCAAAGCCTTCAAGAGTTTATAATACACGATATAAGATGGTATCTTATCTTCTCTATTGCTCTATATTCAAGCAATTGACATATATACAGGAGGTTTTTTTTTCCTCTTTCTATAAGTCGGCATCTAAACTGCACCCCTCACCAAACACCCCCGACAACACCCCAGCAAGCCCTAAACAAGGCCAAAAACGAAGCCGCATATCCTCCAATAGTGATAAAAACGCATCCAAAAAACAGGAGGTCGGACCATTAATCCGTGGGCAGTACGTTGATAGTGAGAGCTCGGACTCAGCCTTGGATTCAGCCTCTAGCAGTAGTGTTGCATCCTACATAGAGATCGAGTCAGAGGAAGAGATACCCCGGAGCACCCGAAGGGAAAGTCGGGAATGTCTGAGGAGCCTCCGAAAAGCCCCGTTCTACGCCCTCCAGGATCTGGGCCTTCAGGATCCGGGCCTTCAGGATCTAGGCCTCGAGAACTTATCGATGGCGCCTGGCGTCACGACACCTGCCTAAGACTCGGCGTTCCTGCGAAGTTAGGCGCCACAAATCGGAAGCGGGTCAAAAGACCAGAGGCCCCTGAAATGGCACCACGATACAAACAGCCCGCCAAGAACATTTGCCAGACCACATACGACTGCCGGAGAATCTTGCGCTTAGATAAAGATGGTATCTATAAGGCTCTGCGCAAAGAGCTCGCCGATGAGATGACAAGGACAGCGTGGGTGAATAAATCCATTTCAGGCGATTCTTCATTCAATCATTTGTGCGAATATCTGTGGATCACAAGGCCCTCACGAATTTGAANCCCAAGTGGTTAGAAAAGGCTTCAGAGGACTCTATAAAAATCCACGCAGCCCTAGCCCATCTCATTGTAGATCTATCGCAGAAGAGGAAAGGATAGACAAGCGATATGTGAAGCTTTAAAAGTGCAGTGGATAACGAGTTATTACAAGATGGTAATCAAGTCCTGGGAGGCATTAGGAATACCTTCTAGGCCGCAATAAGCGTCGTGTTATTGGCCCAAAGAAGGCTACTGCCATCCCAGCGATCGTCTGGTCATACGGTGGTATGGGATTGCGTCGCTTATGCCATTTACTGGCATTCTCGAAGTGCTGTCTATGTATGATTTAGCAGCCCTCGCGCTGAAGCGAGTCCCACCGGCCGCTACAGGGGACCCTAAGAGGGCTGTTCGAGCCTTCTACGGGTCGATGTCTAATTCGGCACCCCGGGGGCAGACAGCTTATCCCCCAGATCCGGAATATGTGCCGATCGGAGACTCTGAAGAGCTGGAAGGTTGGCTCAGTGTCTCGGCGTCTTGGCATCGATCCCGACAGCTCGGTAAGAGAAGGAGAGTTGCGATGGAAGAGGGATGGTGAAGCGAGGATGAACGGAGGTGGGGAGACAGTGACGTCATTAGATTCCAGGAGGTTCTATGGCGTGATGGATTTGTAATGTAAAAGGAGGAAATGGTGGGGAGGAATACGAGGTGTGGTTACGATGGGTTTCTTTGGAGTTCTATGGATGGGGGTATGAGTCATATGGGACTAGCGGAGGAATGTGTTAAATAGAGCGGGCGGATCTTTTCCTTAGTTCTTTCTTTCTTTTCTCTCTGTCTCGTCTTTCTGTCTTCTCGATATATAGGAATATACTCCTATCTCTTGAATCATAGTCTCTGAGATCCCAGAACCTGGCTTCGGGATCTATCATCGATATCATCATCGTTCTCGTTGAGGTCCATCCGATCCTCACTCTCCCTGCTCTTGTCCTTGTCCCTGCCCGGAGCTTTGCCTCTGCCTTTGCCTTGGCCGGTGCCTATACTTGTGCCCGCCCGGCAAGCTCTCTATCTTCGTCGGTGTCCTCGTTGTCGGCTGTGTTCCTCGAGTCCTTCTGCGTCATCATTGTCGTCTTCCTCCTGTCCAGGTTACCCCGTCACACTAAGACGAGACCACCCCTACTCGACCAACACAGCACGAGTTCCTTGCACCATAGTTTGTCATGACCTCCCCTGGCACCAATGGAGGTGACTATCAAAAGCTCGCGATCAGCCGGCTTTCTTTGTCGCTCGCGCAAGTGGACCCCACAGCGGAAGAAGCGACGCGGCATCACAGCGCTCCTCTGGAACTACGGAGGGGTCCGGCAGTCGTCGTTGACCTCAAAGCCCTGCGCTGAAACTGAACAAGGCTCAAGCGAGTTCTTAAAAAGCGGACTACGAGCTAAGATCAAAAAGCTGCAAGAAGGAATCAAGCAAGACTTCGGGGAGCTCCATGTTGACCTAGCCAAATTACCCAAATCTGAAAAACTTCCCGACCCGGAGAGGTACCATGGAGACAGGAAAAGCTTGAGGACGTTTCAGAGACAGTTACAAATCAAGCTCACGGCTAATCTCGATCGATTTCCTACCTCTGCTCAACAAATCGCCTATGCTATCTCCCGGTTGGAAGGACCTGCGGCGGATCAGTTTCTCGCTTATATCTCGGATGAAGGGATTGCTCTAGATTCAATGGCGGAGTTTTTTGAAATTTTGAATAATGCTTTTGGAGACCCCGACCGTGCTGCCACCGCTGCTCGTAACTTGAGGGAAATCAAGCAACGTCAACGTTCCTTCTCGGAGTATTTTGCGGAGTTCCAGCGCTATGCTGCCGACTCTGAATTCAACGAAGCGGCTAAGATTGAATGTCTTTTGGAGGGACTTAATCAAGACTTGATAGCACTAATGATACAGAATGAAACCCCGGATACAATCAAGGACTGTGGACTCCTTCTTCAACGACTGGACAATAAACAAAGGGCGTTACAGGCTAGGATGGGAAGGTTTAGATTTCAGACTCCTAGTGCCCCAGCTCCACGTCCTTTTGTTCCTCGACCTTCCGGTGCCGCAACAACATCTCCAGTCATACGAGGACCATCTCTCCCTGCACCAAAAAATGTGACACCAGCAGCTCATCCATCCTACACTCCTGGGGGAGCTGTTCCTATGGACCTATCTAATAGTCGCCGTCGTCCGGATCCCAGGGAAAGGGAAGCTCGTCGGATAGAGAATCGTTGTTATTATTGCGGGGGAGTTGGGCATTTGGTTAGGGACTGTACTTTGTCGCCCTCAGGGAGGGCACCACCTAGGATGAGGGGGGCGTTGTTGGGAGCGAAAAAGGAAAAGGAGGAAAAGGAGGGGGGTTTTTCGTCGGATGAGGAGGAGTTAAAAGTCTCGTCCCTGCACTAAGCGGCATAGTCCAGGGACCTTTCAAGGATTTTTCTAAAGTGTCTATTTCCACGTTTTCAGTATCAGAAGGAGAGATGGATGGGAATCAATTGATTGTAGTTTGTTCTATCTCTCAAAATAAGAAATCTATTGTACCCACCTATGCCTTGATTGATACTGGAGCGTCGGGATATGCATTTATGGATGAAGACTTTGCACGCCGCCATGAATTTAAAATGAAGAACTTGAGGACTAAGAGAGAGATTGACGTGATTGATGGAAGGCCTATTGAGTCCAGGAAGGTGACTAGGAAGGTTACACTGGAGTTGGAGATTAATGGACATATGGAAGAGTGTCCTTTCTTTATTACAAAATTAGGACACTATCCGATCGTGATGGGAATTCCTTGGATGAGAAAACATGGGGTGATAATTGATAGCGGAAGAAATGAGATCTGTTTTCAGTCGTCTGTATGTCTCGAGCATTGCATAGCCAACAACAAACCTATTGTCGCTCGCGGAATTTCAACTTCACCACCTGAAAGGCCCGTGACTCATATCTCAGCAGTCTCGCCTCGGTCGTTTAAAAAACTTTCTCAGGATCCTACTGTTCAAGTCTATTCGACTACTCTGTATGCTGTTAACAAAATATTGGACATGCCTGTCAATCCTGATGGGACAATTCCGATAGACTATCAGCGCTTCCGACAATTGTTTGATGAAACTAACGCATCAAGGCTGCCCCCACATCGTTCATATGATCATGAGATCAAATTACAAGAAGGAACAACACCACCCTTTGATCCTATGTATAGCATGTCGAGGGAAGAATTGAAGGCATTAAGGGGCTATCTGGCCGATAATTTGCAGAAGGGGTTTCTTCGATCTAGCAGTTCTCCGGCTGAGGCTCCTGTTCTATTTGTCAAGAAAGCTGATGGATCCCTGCGCCTATGCGTCGATTATCGGAAGCTAAACGCCATCACAGTCAAGGATCGATATCCTCTTCCACTCACACCGGAGACTATGGCTAATCTGGCACGGGCCAACTACTTTACCAAGCTGGACCTACGCTGGGGATACAATCAGATCAGAATCAAGAAGGGGGATGAATGGAAAACAGCTTTTCGGACTCGCTGTGGACATTGGGAATATCTAGTGATGCCCTTTGGATTGACAAATGCTCCTGCTACCTTTCAACGATGGATCAACGATATCCTCCGACCATTTCTTGATCGCTGCACCACTGCCTATCTTGATGACATTCTCATTTATTTGGAAACCTTGGAGCAACATCAGAAGGATATGTTACAGGTGCTGGAAGTCTTAGAGGCCAACGAGGTTCACTTGAAGCCAGAGAAATGCGAGTTTAGTGTACAGGAAACCAGGTATCTCGGGATGATTCTAACTCTGGGGGAATGAAGATGGACCCCGCTAAAGTACAGACAATCGTGGACTGGGAGGTGCCGAAAACAGTGAAGGAGGTTCAGGAGTTCCTTGGGTTTGCCAACTTCTACCGGCGTTTTATCTATGCTTACTCCCGAGTGGCTCGACCCTTGACTGCTCTAACAAAGAAACATGTACGATTCGAGTGGACTCAAAGGGTTGAACAAGCTTTTCAGAAGCTCAAGACTGCTTTTACCACGGCTCCGGTTCTGATGCACCCTGATCCTAAAAGAGAATTCATTGTTGAGACAGATGCTTCTGACTATGTGTCTGCTGGGATTCTATCACAACGGGATGATGAACAAGTTCTACACCCAGTTGCCTTCTTCGCCAAGACCCACTCGCCGGCGGAATGCAATTATGAGATCTATGACAAGAAATTATTGGCCATCATTCGTTGTATTGAAGAATGGAGACCTCATCTGGAGACGGCTCAGTTTCAAGTCAAAGTCTTGATGGATCATCGTAACTTGGAGTACTTTATGTCGACTAAATTGTTAAATCGACGACAGACGCGGTGGGCAGAGTTTTTATCTTGATTCAACTTTATTATTCAATATAGACCAGGGAAGCAAGGGAGGAAGGTGGAGATTTTGACTAGGAGACTCAAGGATCTACCGAAAGAAGGGGATGAGAGATTGGAACAACAAAGTCGAGTGGTCTTGAAGAAGGAAAATTTGGATAGCAAGATAAGTTTGTTAGTGGGCTCTTTGACAAATGAACCCGCTGAAGGAGCATCTCCCATACTTGATCTGTTTAACAAAGCTTACCAGAAAGATAGTTTTCCAAACAAGATTTTGTCTATGCTTCGCAACGGCGTCCGGCAATCGAAAGAAATTTCGCTAGCCGAGTGTAGGGAAAGTGAAGAGGGGTTATTGTTATATCAGAATGCTCTTTATGTTCCGGATTGTGACCAACTCAAGCTCTATCTTCTCTGGGAACATCACGATAAACCGTCTGCAGGACACCCTGGGAGATCAAAGACATTGGAGCTCCTTAGTCGGGAATATTACTGGCCGACCATGCGGAAATATACCGACCGCTATGTTCAGAATTGTCATACCTGCCGGCGGAGCAAGGCGAATCATAATCCTCTACAAGGGGTTCTACAACCGCTCTCGGTACCCAAAGGACCTTGGACAGATGTTACCATGGACTTTGTAACCGGACTCCCAGAAAGCAATGGATTTAACGCCATCCTCGTAGTGGTAGATCGGTTAATGAAAATGAAACACTTCATTAGCACTACAGAAAATGTCAACGCCAGGGACCTGTCTCGTCTATATCTAGAACAGGTATGGAAGCTTCATGGATTACCGGAGACTATTGTCTCGGATCGCGGGACACAATTTATCACTGCATTCTGGAAGAGTCTTTGCGATCGCCTAGAGATTGCGCCCCGTTACTCCACCGCTTTCCATCCTCAAACCGATGGACAGACCGAAAGGACCAATGCGATTATGGAACAATACCTGCGCAGCTATGTTTCCTATCAACAACATAACTGGGCTGACTTTCTTCCAATGGCTGAGTTCGCTGCTAATAATCATCTTTCCGAAACAACAAACATGTCCCCCTTTCAACCGAATTACGGAAGACACCCACGAATGACATTCGGGCCTTTACAGTATGGGGAGACAATTCATGAGGATCAAGCGAATGGGTTGGCGCGGGAGATGTCGCAGGTCTTTAACTTCTTGAGGAACGAAATGTTTAGAGCCCAGAAGATACAAGAAGAGATGGCCAATTTACATCGAACTCCGGCACCTCGTTATGCGGTCGGCGACTCTGTCTGGCTCTCGACTCGGAATATAGAAACTAAACGACCCTCGAAGAAACTAGATTGGAAACAAATCGGACCCTATGTCGTAAAGCGAATCGTGAGCCCCTACGCCTACGAACTGGAATTACCCGCATCGATGAGGATTCATCCGGTTTTTCACATTTCTTTACTAACGCCCATGGTCAATGATCCTGTACCCGGACAAATCCCTGAACCACCACCACCGGTTGAAATAGAAGGAGAAATCGAATGGGAAGTGGAGGGGATCTTGGATTCAAGGAGGCGTGGTCATCGAGTGGAATATTTGGTTAAATATGTTGAATATGAGGAACCCTCCTGGCAGTCCTCGAATGATCTGGAACATAGTCCTGAACTTCGACAACAATTTCATCGTCGAAATCCTTCAAAACCTCGGCCTATCAGGAGCTAGGCCCTAGGAGGGGCCCTGATCTGTCCTGGTGTCTTGGCATCGATCCCGACAGCTCGGTAAAAGAAGGAGAGTTGCGACGGAAGAGGGATGGTAAAGCGAGGATGAACGGAGGTGGGGAGACAGTGACGTCATTAGATTCCAGGAGGTTCTATGGCGTGATGGATTTGTAATGTAAAAGGAGGAAATGGTGGGGAGGAATACGAGGTGTGGTTACGATGGGTTTCTTTGGAGTTCTATGGATGGGGGTACGAGTCATATGAGACTAGCGGAGGAATGTGTTAAATAGAGCGGGCGGATCTTTTTCTTAGTTCTTTCTTTCTTTTCTCTCTGTCTCATCTTTCTGTCTTCTCGATATATAGGAATATACTCCTATCCTCTGAATCATAGTCTCTGAGATCCCAGAACCTGGCTTCGGGATCTATCATCGATATCATCATTGTTCTCGTTGAGGTCCATCCGATCCTCACTCTCCCTGCTCTTGTCCTTGTCCCTGCCCGGAGCTTTGCCTCTGCCTTTGCCTTGGCCGGTGCCTGTACTTGTGCCCGCCCGGCAAGCTCTTTGTCTTCGTCGGTGTCCTCGTTGTCGGCTATGTTCCTCGAGTCCTTCTGCGTCATCATTGTCGTCTTCCTCCTGTCCGGGTTACCCCGTCACACTCAGGGCCACAGAGGCAAAACCCTTAAGGCTTTGTGTGGTGCTTCATAGGCCTTCGGCAATCATAGCTGAGCCTACCCAAAGGCCCCAAACGCCTTCACCAGAGGGATGGGATTACCTGACTGAGGACGATATTAATGATATAGAGCTTATGGAATAGGAACTTGAAGGTCTGAATATACCCTATCCATGAACTTATCGAGATGGGCATTATAGAATGCTCTTCCTGAATGGCATTTATATGAATCTTATTATTCTGACTGTAGGTGCAGAGGATAAAACTAGCGACGACGGTGATAGGCTCCCAAACCTCTGTAGGCAGTTTAGAAGGCTTGAGGAGTCTTCATTTGGAAATTGGAGTTTTTTGTTTTTGCACATGCAGTTCTTAATTTTATCCCGGTTACCTCTTTAGGTTTTAGCAATAATTATATGATTTATCTTTTGTCTTGGCAAGCCATCCAGGATCCGGAGACTACTAATGATTAAGCGAGCCCTCCCAAACTCTCTCCTGTAATCCCTGCCAATCTCCTGGGCTCTCCTGAGGGCTCGCCAAGCCCTCCTGATATCTCCGGAGACTATTGATGATTAAGCGAGCCCTCCCAAGCTCTCCTGTAATCCCTGCCAATCTCCTGGGCTCTCCTGAGGGCTCGCCAAGCCCTCTTGATATCTCCGAGACTACAACTACTGATGATTAAGCGAACTCTCCCAAGCTCTCCTAATTCGAGTGATATCATGTGATCCTATATTCGCCATGTAGTGAGGTTTGATCATAGATAAACACCGCCCACCCGTTTTCATGTCTTCAAACCTACCACATTCAAACCTACCACTTTCAAACATACGATACTTCAGGCCACTCGAGGCCTTTCAAGGCTTCGATCTTGAATTATTATACAATATTTAAGATGGTACAGTATCCACTCTAAAGCTCTATACTCAAGCCATTGACAGCCGCGTCTTTAAACGTCCCTTCAAATCTTAACACCTACCCCAAACCTCCAAAAAGGCCCCACAAACCCGGAAAAGGCTCCAACCATCCCACTACATGGGAGACCAGCTGCTACGTACAAGTGCACGACAATCCAGGACTGCCGAAGAATCCTACAATTGACTGGAAAAGATGCTATCTATAGCGAGCTCGCGGACGAGATGGTAAGAGTAGGGTGGGCTAATAAGGCCAACTCGGGCGAACAATTATTCAACAATCTGTGTCAATTTTGCATGGACCACAAGGCCATCAGGGCACTAAGGACCACATGGTCAACAAAGGCTTCAGAGGACTCTATAAAGATCCAAGCAGCCCTCCTCCGCCTCATTACCGATCTATCATAGAAGAGAAACAGGACAGCCCAACGCCACGATGGGGCTTTGGGGGGCGCAGATGATGAAGTTAAAGATACACCCACCTCCGGGGCACCTCCTGCCCACACAAACGAACTGCAGACCACATCGGAGGTCTGGCAGGCCTTGGGAATACCCTACAGGCCGGCAATAACCATACATATTATTGACCCAGAAATGGTTACAGGCATCCCCAGTGATATATACCGCCACTACGATTCGTACGGACCCGGATCGCTTATCCCCTTTATTAACATCCTTCAGGGGTTGTCTATGCAAGATTTAGAAAGACTTCACCAAGCCTCCAGGGAGCCCCGCGAGGGCTTTCCAAGCCTTCTATGGGGCGTTGTCCAATTCGGCACCCCGAGGGCAGGCACCCTATCCCCCAAATCCGGAATATATGCAGATCGGAGATTCCGAAGAGCTGGAAGGTTGGCTCAAAACAACTGAGGCAAAACCCTTAAGGCTCTGTGCGGTGCTTTACAGGCCTTTAGCAATCATTACTGGGCCTACCCAAATACCTCAAACCTTCACTAAAAGGATATCAGCACCTTACTAGAGGCGACATTGATGGAATAGGGCTCGATGTTGAGGAGGAAATGCTAACGTTTAGGAATAAGGTTGATCAAACAGGTTTGAATATCTCCATGCCCCGTACTGATGATGGGTGCCAGATGGTCCTGGCGGTGGTGCATGAGCGTTCCGAGAGGTACGCGGCGATTGGAAGAAGGCTCAATGAGCATTATAGAAGGCTCTACCCAAATGCCATTACCTTTGAGTCTTGTCACTATGATCGTGAACGTATTTGGACCCAGGCCGAGAGAAATCACCTGTTTAGGCACACCAATGGTGAAGGCGGAGATGCCAACGATTGTGTGGCCTCCGAGGACTCTGACGATCTAGTATGAGTTTAGAAGGCCCAAGAGGCATTGATTGGAGCTTAGAAGTCTTGATTAGAGCTTAAAAGGCCTGATAAGCGATTTGATTTTGACTGCAGTTTTTTGTTTTTTCGAGATGCAGTTGCAATTGTGCCTGTTTGGGAAAGTATGGTTGCCTATTTGGGTATCGTGTTATCTTATTTAGATTAGTTATAGAATTGATTTTGTCTTAGCGAATGTCGAAGGCTTCGCCAAAAACCCTGAATTGCCGAAAAGAAAGATGATATGGTGTGAA
Source organism: Morchella sp. 2016-72 (assembly GCA_024713865.1). Taxonomy (NCBI): domain Eukaryota; kingdom Fungi; phylum Ascomycota; class Pezizomycetes; order Pezizales; family Morchellaceae; genus Morchella; species Morchella sp. 2016-72. The sequence goes on from JAMJEY010000019.1 coordinate 887,792, forward strand.
TCGAACCATATATAGTGGGGTGAGAGCTTCATGAAGGCTCTTCCAGCCCTACAAACCACCATCATGGCTTCCCAGAGAGCAAAATCAACAAGCGTATCATTTAGGAAGGACATGGCATGCAAGCCCCGATCTCCTTCATTAATGGCTGATGAGTGTTTCGAAGAGCAGTAGGAATTCCGGTACTACAGAACCAGATACGGACCCCGATTACTATGGCTCCCCGAACCCTCCAGGAAGGTTTCCGGATGGGGCAATGGTAAACGGAGCGTTGCAGGGCCCACCAAAAACCTGGAGTGATTTTGATAGTCATCCAAAGGAGGAAGACTACGTTCAAATCCATGAGGATGACTATGAGGATGAGGAGCCGGGAGATGAGAATGCACCACCGCCCCAGCGTATGCCTTTATCAGAACGGAGTATATCCCCAGTCCCACCATCCCCACCACAACCACCACAACCACCACCACCATTACGACCACTGCCACGACCACTATCAAACCGGGGGTCGCGAGCTGGAAAAACACCAAGGGAGGCCCCTGTAGCCTCCGCTATGGCTCTTGCAGCCACTCGAAGGAGACCTAGTGGACTGGCGGCAGAAGCAATTGCTTCTTCTTCTTTTGCAGTAAATATGATGCAGGTATGTGATATTTAAATCCCCATCGTCTCAGTCAAACCGCTGATATAACGGAGCACGGAAACCGTCATGTCGTTAATTCACGAGGGCAGGAAACTCCACGGAAGGCTGGGGCAGTCCCCGAAAGGGCTAGCATTGCCTCCACAAGTTCCTCATTTCGCTCAATCAGCAGCACCTTGCGACAAGAGCTCGACCGCGAGAGCGAGACAACCCCTTCAAATTCACAACCCTTTCGCATGCCTAGCTCTCCACAGCAATATCGTAGAGCCCTATCTCCATATGGAACGCCAACGCCTTCGCAGTATGGAACGCCAACGCCTTCGCAGTATGGAGCACCAGAGCCTGACTCCATTAATGAAAACGCAGCAGAGGCCAAGTCCGTAATCAAGCATGCGGGATACCTTCTCGGACGTTATACATTGCTCGAGGAGCCTTGACCTCAAGCTGATTCTCTTAGTATTAACGTCCGTCGGTTTTGGAGTCTCGTGGATCTCGTGGATGTGAGGGGGTGTGTGTGTCGAGAGGTGCGTGCCTATGTTAACGTTCCAGCGGGTCTACTTACAAGGCGAGGGGGGCGATTCATGGGGCACGAATGTCGAGAGAAGAGGGATGTAAGGAGAGGACTCGTAGGCTCCTGTCTCTGATATCTCTTGCTACTAGTCACGTATACACGATAGGGAATGCTCAACCTATGTGTTGGGTGTAATCACCTCTTGCTAACCAGCACGTTACCCGAGGGGTGAGCCCCAGGCCTTGTGGTGGACTTACAATGAGACGTGTGGAGTGTTCTACGAGTCAAGGAGAAAAGCAGGAAGAGAACAGCGTGCCCGAAGGCAGGAGAGAAGCGAGACAGCGATTCATATTGAATAAGGCCTAGCCCTACCTCCCGAAGAGAGAAGGGAGGCAGGGCTTAGGCGAGGGAGAAGGAGTAAAGGAACTCTAGTGAGAGTATAAAGTATGTATTGAAGTATTAACTAGAGTTCAGGTGAGAAGACGTTGCGTAGAGAGGAAAGGAAGACAGCATGGTGTGTCCGCGGCCCTTTATAGTCCTCCCTACTTGGCGCACAACTACCTTCCCTCACGAGAAGCGAAGAAAGGAGACAGCGAGAAAGATACATGTGACAGCGATCCTCGGAAGCTCAAGTGGCCGACCCGAGGATGTTACAGCGTAAGGAAAAGAAGAAAGAAAGACAGCGACAGAATAACTGTACAAGGGTCTCCGGGGAAGCCGAAGACCAAAGACCCAATAAGCTATCAGCAACGTCTATCTGGAAGGTAGCATGATGTACCGACAGCCCAGCCTAGACGCACCTCAAACCCACAGGGGAAGAGAGAAGCGAAGCAAAGAGACAGCGAAAGAACATACATCAAGAATTGCCCCCCGAACAAGAACCCATAAGCGAGTACTGTCGAGGGGAGTACAAGATAAGGAAAGGAAAAGCATTAACTCCGAAACAAAGGAAACCCCGCACCAAACCACCGCACCGATTATCATACTAAACCCCGATCTCTAGGCAAGATCGCATAACAAGCCTGCCATCGTCCCTGTCAGCGTGCTGACCCTCCATGTACCCTTCGTGTGTGTCGGGAGACCAGTGATCTGCGAGGTCCGATGGATCCATGACATGGAGTGAGGCAAACGACCATTTTAATACAAGTCTACCAATGACTAAGTTAGCTAGGAGCGACGTGAGTGCCTCGTGCGCCTTTCGGAGGGCTTAGTGAGCCTTCGCTAACTGGTCCCATTAGGTTCAAATCAATTGTTCACGGGTGAGATCGCACCTTGTTTTTGCAGTTAAGGACTACATGTCGAAGGATCTTTTGTATGGCTTGAGCGAGGAGAAAACGCCGGAGGCAAAGGGTAAGAAGGTGTTCTTTCTCCTCGAGAATGACCGTTTTATAAGCGATCCTGATAATTATACTGTAAGAGCTCTCTCCACCGTTCTATGAGCCTTCGGCAAGGTGCTGACAGCCACTAGACAGGCCGGCTTCACTTTTGGGCCCCGGAAATCGTGGAAGTAATATTTCTAAAATATTACAAAGGTGATAAAATGCGTGGGGCGAGGGATCCTGGTTTCATTGATGATATATCTCAGGCGTTTATTAGCCTAGTTTGCGCATAATCTGGTTTATCTTACGATCTTGGAAAACAGGCATATCGTCGAAGAGTTGAATTTCAACCGCATCAGAATCTGGATATCGTGAGTAAGTCGCGTAGCCCTCTGAAAGGCTCCTGCGACGGGATACCTTCAGCTACCTATAACAGGATGTTAAGCACATGGGAAAAGAAGCAAGGAGAAAAGGAGGCACACTGGAAGTATCGAGAATCGATTCAGAAGGTAAATAAAAAAGTCTCAAAGGGCCTTATCTATATACTAATAAGCCTTTTAGGTCGATGAGTTAAGAGGGCCTAAAGAGGTTATATCCAAAGTCGGCCTGGAGGAGGATGATGTTCAATTAGCTGCGGATATAGCCGCATGGAGAGCTGCAAAGGCGCGCGGGAACAAAGGGAAGGCACCAGCAGCGATTGAGAGAAGTGATTTGAGGGGCATGGCGAAGGCGGGAGAAGCATTTCAAGAGCCTCCTCCCGCCTCGACAGTGGATATGTGATTTTGGGGGAGGACTCCTATTTTTATGTATGCTATTAATAATCAAAGTGGATTTCAAGGTATCAGTAGATTAGTAATAGTTTGAAGGTCCTCGGAGATGTTGGGAGCCCAGGAGATTGGCAGGGATTACAGGAGGCGTGGGAGATCTAGCAATCTTGACGCCTCAGGAGGCGGGAGATTGGCAGGGATTACAGGAGAGCTTGGGAGGGCTCGCTTAATCATTAGTAGTCTCTGGAGATATCAGGAGGTCTTGGGGAGCCCTCACAGAGCGTCTCTGAAGCCTCTCTAAACGAAAACCTCTTACTAGTGTGGAGGTCTGCGATATCTCGCAGTCCCTTGGGAGAGAATAACAAAGCCTCCAGAGGGCGCCGGGAGAGCGCCGCTTAGCATCAGGAGAGCCCTCTAAGCCATCTTCAAGGCTCGGGAGGCTCCCGCAAAGGCTCAGGAGGCCCTCGTACGGGCGGGTAAGCCCCTGGAGATCGAAGGTTTGACGGGTGTCTCCGAACGTCTCCCACACCTCCCGGGCCTCCGGTAGGGTTGGATAGGCTTACTGATGTGAAAACCTTTTTATATTTTGGAAGAGCGCATACAAAATGCCGTTTGGCCCTGTTGTTGGCGACCGTATCCTGGGACAAGTTGACACTGCTATTTTAAACCTGCAAACCGTTTACAAACCACCTAAACCACCAGCAACTGACAAGCGACAGAACATACCACAAGCTAAAGGTCAAGCCCGTTCTACTATAGGCTGGCATGCTATGCCTGCCCAAAAGTCCATCCTCCCGCATCAAAACTCTTCACCTATTGAAAAACCTGGTATTTGTGGTCTCTGGCACTTTGCATGGTGGTTTGCGCAAGGTCAAGCCAAAACAAAAGCACCAGTTATTTCAGCGCATCTTATTGATACTGCTTACAAGTTAGTACGCGTTTTGACGCGTTTTTTACCCTATTCTTACCCATATACAAAGTTACTAACAATTCGCATAGAAATCAAGCATGCATTCGCTTTTTCTAGCAGCTTGCCCCTGCCCTACAGGTTCTAGGAATCATATACCAAACAGTAGATCCACAGAATTACTGGAGCGCGCTTTCAAGCATCCATGTAACAATCAATACAGGTAGCGACACAGGTGCTGCTACCAAAAATGGTAGTGCTTGGAGCCTTTTTGTTACAAGCTACAGGTTCGCATTTCACGGAGTGGCAGTACTTCGAAATCTACGGGTTCGTCCTCATAGGGATGGTGGGGACAGGAAGGATGGATATACAATGATGATATGTGCCGGAAATTTCACTAATGGATACCTGGTACTGCTCCCCCACTCCCCCGCTCCCCCCGCCCCCCTCCGCTCCAAAATGATCATGAAACTAAGTGTAAGTAGGTAGTTCCTCAATTACATATCAAGTTGGATTTCAAACCTGGAGATATTGTCATGTTTAAAGCAGCTATACTGGAGTACCCCCTGACGGATTTTGAGGGTGATAGAACTAGCTTTGTCTTCTTTACACACCAAAACATATGGAACTTTACTGCTCAATAATTGTACATACTTTGCGCAAAAACCGTCTCAAAATGCCCAAAATTTCTCGGGGGGGCTCCTCGCCCCCCGGTGCCTCCCTCGGCAGAGAGTGGCCCCGCAGCCACCCCTTGTCTCGCCTAAAAGGGGAGCGATTCAGGGGACACCCATAAAAACTCTGCTAACCCTAATCCCTAGCACTTGAATATATGCAGTCCATAGTCCAACTACAGACAGGCAGCAGTCGCCTACAGCAGGGCAGCGGACCCTTACCCTCTATTGATCAGTCGCGTCCAGGACCGGACCGGACTGTCAGCAAAGTTGCCTAGAACCTAGTTTTGGGATCTATCATAGTCATTATCATCGTTCTCGTTGAGGTCCATCCGGTCCTCACTTTCTCTGTTTCTTGTCCTTGTTCCTGCCCGGAGCTTTGCCTCTGCCTTTGCTTTCGCTGGTGCCTGTGCTTGTGCCCGCGCGGTGGTCTCTCTGTCTTCGTTGGTGTCCTCGTTGACTGGCTGTATTCCTCGAGTCCTTCTGCGTCATCATTGTCGTTTTCTCTGCATCCGGGTTACTCCGTCACAAAAGGATAGGAAGGTTGCGTGAAGAGGAAAGGAAAGAAGCTATCTACAAGCAGAAGCGCAGCCCATATATATACCCCATGATTCTACCCCATATCTCATCTGTGGAACCCTACACAGAACGCTATAGAAACCTAAGACCCTTAATACCGAACCTATTCCTTATCTCCTATTTCCGAACTGTCAACCTGAACCGAACCCCTGTAATCAAAACCCATAGAACATAAGAGACCATCCGATCATCAGCAAACTCAACTTCTGACTGCAGTCTCCCAACAGTCTCCCAAGTCTCAGGAGAGTCTCCTGACACTCCTGGATACATTTTGAGTCTCCTGAGGCTCAGGAGACCTCAGGAGACAAATCAAGTCTTGCTGATGTAACTCCACTTCCCGTACTTCGCTTAGCCTACTCCACGCCGTAATATCTGCCCTCACTCTTGCTATTGCCTTCATCAGTACCTATGCTTGTGCCCACCTACATCAGCAAGAATTGATTTGTCTCCTGAGGTCTCCTGAGCCTCAGGAGACCCAAAATGTATCCAGGAGTCTCAGGAGACTCTCCTGAGACTTGGGAGACTGTTGGGAGACTGCAGTCAGAAGTTGAGTTTGCTGATGTAGCATCTCCTCTGTCTTCGTCGGTGTCCTCGCTGTTTTGGCTGTGTTCCCTGAGTCCTTCTGGATCATCATTGTCGTCTTCTCCGTGCCCAAGCTACTCCATCACAATTGGCTCTCTCAGTTTGGCCATCAGTCTGCGGATGGAATGCAGTGGAGTAGCGTGGTACTATCTCCAAGCGATTGCAAAGCGCCTTCCAGAACTCAGCAGTGAATTGGATTCCTTGGTTCAAGACAATGGCTTCCGGTAATCCATGAAGTTTCCAGACCTATTCTAGTTATAAATGAGACAGATCCCTGGCATTAACGTTTTCAGTAGTGACAATCAGATGTTTCATCTTCATCAACCGATCCACTACTACTACTATTGCGTTGTACCCTCCGCTTTCCGGCAGTCCTGTTACGAAATCCATGGTAATATTAGTCCAGGGTCCTTTGGGTACTGACAGTGCCCGTAGGACTCCTTGTAAGTGGTTATAGTTGGGTTTACTTTGTCGGCAAGTATAACAATTCAGAACATAACGGTCTGTATATTTCCACATGGTGGGCCAATAATACTCCCTGCTCAGAAGTTTCAAGGTCTTCGATGGTCCAGAGTGTCCAGCAGAGGGTTTATTATGGTACATTTGCAACAGATAGAGCTTAAGTTCATCATAATTGGGGACGTAGTGTGTATTCCGATAAAGTAATAACCCATCCTCACTTTTCTTGCATTCAGCTAAAGAGATCTCCTTTGATTGTTGGACACCATTTCGGAGTAAGTTAAAATCTTGCCCGGGAAACTATCGCATTGGTAAGCTTTGTTAAATCATTCAAGTACGGGAGACGCTCCTTCAATGGGTTCATTTGCCAAATAATCCGCCAATAAACTTATCTATCGATCAAGATTCTCCTTCTTCAATACCACACTCTGCTTTGCTGTTCTTATAACAGTATAATGCAGCCATTCCAAACCATCTGGTGTATGAGTACACATGGGACCCGTTATATGCGAAGAGTCCTTATTAGAAGCCACTTGGGATAGTGTTAGGAAAGTTACTACAGTGTGGCTCGCTACCTACTGTAAGGACATGGACCTCCTAACCAACTAGGGCAGAAGAACTATTCATGAGAAGTTTTGACTGATGAGTCTACTACATCGCCAGTGTCTAGAGGACCGGCCAAAGCTAGGCTCTGAATGCCCGGGCATCTTCTATTATCCCTCTGAGTATTATGGACACTGCTGCTGGCGGTGTTGTCCTAGCCCGGGAAAGTCTACAATCGAATAACAGCTCTATCGCAGCCTAGGGTAGACTATCTGAGCGGAGTCTTATCTAGTGCATGCCCGGAGAGCTAGGCGCTAGCACAGGATGCAGGTAGTCCATAACCCTGACTAAGGATGGTACACCAGTGAAGCCGAGAACACCCGTTAGCGCTTAGAGAGAAGCGAGGTACCGGAGGAATACAGTTCCGCTCGAAAACAGGGTAACCATCAAAACTTAGTAGGAAAGACGGAGTTCAGGTCCAAAGAGGCTCGGAGTATAAGTACTCGCTTTCGTTTCCGTACGTCTTCTCCGACCACTATCTCCATTTGAGGAATTAGAGTGGAAGAAGTCTCTTAAGATTATTCTAAGTGAATACGCGAAGAATCTTTTATCTCTAAACCTTATTTATTCCTATCGGCCCTTTACTTCTCATGACAGTGATCAGAGTCATCTATTAGTGTCTGAGAACCTACTGTGAAGTTAGAGACTCTCTCTAGACCCTTTGCCCTACTCTACTCCTGCTCTAGTGGTAGAGCCCCGTCACAAACAGAGCCACATCAACGGTTAGGAGCATAGTTCTCACCAGGCCTGTTATAGGTTCAGAGTTATTGATAGAATCCAGCAGTTACAGTTATAGGAAAAAGTACCTGCAGAGAGGACCGCAACTTGAACCTGCTGCAGGTATACTGAACTTTTGACCGCTAGGGTGGAGATCTATTGATGAAAGGATAGGTTGATGAGTCTAGGTCTTGTCTGTAAATGGAGGACCGGCTAGAGAAAGGTCTTTAAGTGTCCGGGCATCTCCAGGATCCCTCTGTGCATGAATAGCCTTGCTGCTGGCGGCAGTGGTTATGCCCGGGAATAATCTACAATGAGTTACAGCTCTGCAACCACTTTGGAAAGATCATCTGAGTGGAGACTCATCCAATGCAGGCTCGGAGCTATATGACAGCCAGGCTGCAGGTTATCCTTAACCCTGACTAAGGGTGCTGGCTCTAGGACTGGTAACACTCGCTAAGGTTTAGGGAGAAGCGGGGTAGCAGAGGAATTGTTTCCGCTCCAAAACAGAGTTTTCACTGGAATTTAGTTCGAGCAGTGGAATGCAGGAAACCAGAGAGATTGAGAGTATAAGTACTCATCTCGATTTCTGTCCACCAGTTCTAGTCATTTTCATCATTAGTTGTAACAAGTGGAAGAAAATCCTTAAGATTATTCGAAGTCTACCCAGAAGAATCTTTACTCTCTAAATGTGATTGAGTACCTCGAAGTCAAGTAGAAGACGACAATGATGATGCAGATGGATTCGAGGAACACAGCCAGAATAACGAGGACACCGACGAAGACAGAAGATACCCCAGGCGGACACAAGTACAGGCACTGGCAAGGGTAAAGTCAAGGGCAGAGGCAAACAAGGACGCGAGACAGGGAGAGTGAGGACTGGATGGACCTCAACGAGAACGATGAAGAGGGCTATGAAGGATCCTGGGGTCAGGTTCTCGGAGATAATAGGAAGACAAGACAGAGGGAAAAGAAAGAAAGAACTAAAGGAAAAGTCTTCCTGCTCTATTTAACACCCCCCTCACCAGTCCGCCCATAACTCACACATTCACTCATAAAACTTCATAGAAAACCTATTGACCGTCACTTTCCCTATTCCTTCCCACCATCTTCCTATCTACATTACAAATCCATCACGCCATCGAACCCTCTAGAATCCGATGATAACACTATATCCTTATACTTGTCCATCCTTGCCTAACATTACCTCTTCCATCACAACCCTGTTTCTGCTACCAAACTCTCGCGGTGATTGCCAATACGCTGGGACACTAAACCTAACTTCTATCTTCTACCGGCCCTCTTGCTTTTTACTCTCTTGTTTAGTAGAGGCAGAGCCCCTTCACATATACTTGTGCCTGCCTGATGCCCCACCACTCCTGGCTGTATTCCTTGAGTCCTTCTGTGTCATCATTGTCATCTTCCTCCTTACGCTTCATTTACTCCGTAATACTGGAGCTAAAGTATATATTGCTAACAGAAAAAAGCCGTTGCCTAGTGAGGTCAAGATATAGGAAAGATAGAGCTCTATATATATAGTGATCCTCTTTTTTGATGACGTAGTTCAAAGAAACTTATAGAAACCAATAGATTTCTGAGTCACCCATATTATTCTTAATCCTGATATTTTCATCTTGCAGTTGCTTGAATATCCTCAGCGCTTACATTCTATCACTCAAGGTTTTTCCTAACATTTCACCTTGCTTCTGACATTGTGTCCTGGCGTCTTAGCATTAAACCCGATAGTTTGATAGTCGCTGGACAATTTTACTTGAAAAAGTTATATTAAGCGAGAGTGTTCCGGCATCTTGGCATAAGTTCCGAGGATTTGGTAGCGGATACAAGGTGGTGATGGAAGTAGGAAGGTTAAGCGAGAATGGACGGGCATGGGGTGATGATGTCATCATTAGATTCTATGAGGTTCTATGGCATGATGGATTTGTAATATATTTAAGGAAAATGGTGGAGGGAATTATGCGGTGTAGTTGCAGTGGATTTCTATGGAATTCAATGAGTAAAGGAATGAGTCATAGCGGACTGGCAGGGGAGGATATTAAATAGCACGGGAAGACTTTTCCTTTAGTTCCTTCTTTCTTTTCTCTTCGTCCCGTCTTCCTGTTATATCGGTATATAGTGTGACGGAGTAACCCGAACGAAAGGAAGACGACAATGATGACGCAGAAGGACTCGAAGAACACAGCCAACAACGAGAACACTAATGAAGACAGAGATATGGCTGGGCGGGCACAAGCACAGGCACCAGCGAAGGCAAAGGCAGATGCAAAACCCCGAGCAGGGACGAGGACAAGAAGCAGGGAGAGTGAGGATCGGATGGACCTCAACGAGAACAATGATGATATCTAGGATAGATCCCGAACCAGGTTCTGGGATCTCAGGGCTATGGCTTGAGGGTAGGAGTATATTCCTATGTACCGAGAGAAGAGGAAGACGAGACAGAGAAAAAAGAAAGAAAGGACTAAAGGAAAAGTCTTCCCGTGCTATTTAACAACCTTCCCCCGCCAGTCCGCTTTGACTCATTCCCGCACCTAAAGAATCTTGTAGAAATCCACCCTAACCACACCGCGTAATTCCCTCCACCATCTCTTCTGATTATATTACAAATCCATCACGCCATGGAACCTCCTGGAATCTTATGACGTCACCATCTCCCCACCTCCGTCCATCCTCGTTTAACAATCCCTCTTCCATCATAACCTTCTTCCTCCTACCGAACTGTCGGAACTGATGCCAAGACGCCGGGACACATAGGAATATACTCCTATCTTCTAGCCATAGTTTACAGGATTTCAGAATATGACTTTGAGATTATAAGTAGGCCTTATCATCGTTTCCATTGAGGTCTATCCTATCCTCACCCTCCCTGTCTAGAGTCCTCTTTACCTTTGCCTTCGCCAGTACTTGTGCTTGTGCCGGTCCGCCCCTCTTCTGTCTTCGTTGGTATCCTCGTTGTCTGGCTGTCATCCTCGAGTCCTTCTGCATCATTATTGTCGCCTTCTCTCCTGTGCTCGGATTACCCCGTTACACTGGTGTTTTCTCTTGCCTTTGCCCTTGCCTTTGCTTTGGCCGGTGCCTGTGCTTGTGTCCATTCGGCATTCCCTTTATTTTTGTCGGTGTCCTCGTTGTCTGGCTGTACCCTTCGAGTTGCCTCTATGTCATCATTCATCAGCAAGACTTGATTTGTCTCCTGAGGTCTCCTGAATCTCAGGAGACCCAAAATATATCCAGGAGTGTCAGGAGACTCTCCCGAGACTTGAGAGACTGTTGGGAGACTGCAGTCAGAAGTTGAGTTTGCTGATGTTGTTATCTTCCTCTTAGGGTCTGGGTTACTCCGTCACACATTGACTAATACTACATCAGCAAACTCAACTTCTGACTGCAGTCTCCCAACAGTCTCCCAAGTCTCAGGAGAGTCTCCTGACGCTCCTGGATACATTTTGAGTCTCCTGAGGTTCAGGAGACCTCAGGAGACAAATCAAGTCTTGCTGATGTATCTAACAGATTTGTTCCAAAGACGCTTTGACGAGAGACGAGGTGCAAGGCTGAAGCCGTAACACTTATATAGTAGTATTCAATGTGCTTTTCTGATTTAGGAAAAATGGTAAAAGCCTTTATTATATCATTCTTTCAAAGTGTTATGCTACTATTAGGATTTAATGTTGACCGATAAAATTCAAAGATTTTCACTTTCATATTCTTTCAACCACCCCTGATAAAGGAAAGCGGGCTATATGATAAGACTTTATACATTTTTCTAATCTAGAGCACATATTGAACATACTCAATAGATCATTTTCCCGGCTTGCTACAAAGTTGCCAAGCTTATTAAGCAACCTGATGTGCCACAGACCCACCAATTCGCCAACCAATCCGCCCCGCCACCGAGCTCAAAATGCCTGTACGCGGTCATATCTTACAGCAAGATTGGAAATCACATGATATAATCTGCCCCATTAATTTCCACAGAGGTATAGATAGATACATGTAGACATAATAGCTTGTATACATACTACTATTTCTTGAGAAGGATGTCTGGGAGCAGTGCACCTTCTGATGCAACTGGCTTCTTTTACGGTATGTATTTACCTCTAACTACATATGTCATCTGACGCTGGTATATTGGTATTGATACGTTCGCTTGATATCCCTTTAAGGTACCCTAATGGCTATTCCCATCCTTTATCGAGTGATTTATGGCACGACATCGCCCGAGGCCTGGCAGGTGGCCTCACTCCGCATTCGCCCTGCCATACTTCACTCTTATTGCCGTTACAAAGTCCGCTTTGTCGATTACCCTGGAATCATTCCAACGGATGGAAAGGAGGTTCGCGGGGCCTATGTCGAGGGCCTCACAGAAGGTGACGTTTTTCGCCTTGATAGATTTGAAGGGAAAGATTATTGCCGAAAAATAGTCAAGGTTAAACTCCTCGAGAAAAACGGCGAAGCGGGGGAGGATGTTGAAACGGAGACATATATTTGGATTGCGGGAGAAGATAAGCTGGAGATGGAGGAATGGGATTTCAATAAATTCGTTAAAACGAAATTGGCAAGATGGGCTGATTCTGCCATTGAGTATGCGGGTATGTGTAGTAAATATATTGACCGCTTAGGGGGATCTTTAGGAGTAGCATATAACTGACTCGTGGAAGTAGAGGTCGACGAGACTGATCCAACAGAAAGAGTGTATCAGCCAAATGACAGCGGGAAGGGAGTGAATATAGAGGAGATAAGAAGTGCCGTTTGAACGAACCCGGAATAGTCCTCATTCTGGGACTCTGACTAGAGTGTTTGTGCACTGTGTTTATTTGGTTGTTTATTAACTAAGGAAGAAAGCGGACGAAATTACTCCGTAAGTACTGAATTTAGTGAGGGATACCATTTCTCTTTCTTTTTTCCTATACTGGTGTACTTTTAAATATCCACACGTATAAATTTCTCCTTCCTAGACTTTTATCAACACGTTCCTAGGCTCGAGAATAATTATAAAATGGTACTTTCTTCCTTTTTTTTAAAAAAAAATTCTGTTCCAAAGCACTAACGGGCCAACAGGTTTGGCACACTACATATTGCTTTGCTTCTCAAGCATGATAATAGCCCCTTAGCCATGTAGGGGACTACAATACATGTGGGTGAAGCTCTGGTCGATTTATCCGACATAACCAAGGGTGACCGTTCTCAACGCTTTAATCCACCACCGGTTTCAAGCGGTCATGTCAATATCAGTCTCTTTTAATACAAACAGGGGGGGAGTTTCTCCCTAAGTTTGTAAGAGTTTTTGTGGCCGCAATCCTGAAAATCCAGCCAAGACCTCCGCTGTATGGGTTGGCAAGTTTCATTATCAGGCAGGTATAAATTAAGTAGACTATTTATAAGCATTCTACCTACTCGGGGAAGGTAAATAGTACCGGACAATAAGGGTTTTTGTTCACCAATGGGGTACGTGCGTACTAGGCGGAAATTACTGCAAAAGAAAGCCCAGAGACAAAATCTGCACCGTCCGGTACTACATGTATTTACCTGCCCCGAGTATTACCAGTGTCTTGGTTATTTACTATAGAGGTGTCGTTCTGTTGTCGATAGATGATCTAATGTCACCGTGTTTTGCATACAGATGTAGGTGGTTGCTACATGTGTGATACAGAGCTCGCTAGTACCTACACCCCACTACTAGTCCATCGCAACAACTCTGCTTTGTCCGTGTCTTGTTGCTTCCACAGACTGAGCTATCTCTCTTTCCTACATATTAGCCACATATCGCCCTCATTTACATCATTATGGGTGCTGGCGACAGCAAACTGTCTTTCAAAAAAGGCGTGTTTCGCCTTGCTGAGGAACATGTAAAGTTCAAGACTTTCCGGAGAACCACAATTGAGTTTATGCACTCACCACTAACGAAGGTGCTCAGAATATACCGGCAAACGACCCGTATTGGCTTTCTTTTTGGGAGTTACCTGAGTCTGCCGAAGACGTATTTACTCTCTTCTCCGCGGCAGACATCCGCCGTACTCGCGATGCCCATCTGGAAAATCTCGAGACTCTTATCCTCGTTCTTGCTTCCAGACTCTTCGCTCTAAGGAATAATCCATCTTTCCCCGACCCAGATCTCGCTCCAGAACGAGATGCCCTCAACTGTGTTCGCATATTAACTAGGGTTTTACCCTTCATCTATGAGAGGGATGAACTCGAAGAATGGCAAGAGAGCTTCTTTTGGTCTTCTAGACGGAGAAGAATAAGAGAATCCCCAATGGTTAGAACTGAGGTCTTATTTGACGAGAGGAATAGGGAGGGTGTGGCCGTCCCACATTCTCCAATAACTGGAGAAGAGTTTGAACCCGCCCCTCCATTAATGGAGGAGCTGACAGACACCTTAATCGACTTGTTATTCTATTCTGGGTTCACCCTACCCCAGTCAAAGGCAAAGGTCTCATATGCCATTTGGCAAAGTGGTGTTGGCTGCAACACACCCGTTGGAACTACAAAGGAGTTCGAATCAAACAAGATAGAGACTTTGAGATTACTATTAGCGATCGTATCAAAAGCTGTATTTATGCCTGCAAGTTTGTTTCCTTTCTGTTTCTTTCTAGGGGCACCAACGTCCACTGACGCACTCGCGCAGATGTATTGCCTATCAAAGGGACAAGAGCTTTGACTTATATGGTTACTTGTAGCGATAAAAAAATCGTCCTGTCAACCTTATGCTCACTGCTGAATACCGTAGGCGTCCTTTCTTATTTCCTAATCAAGCATTCGTTACTAATATCTAGGTTTTTAGACTTTGAAATATAATCCGGCGAGCTGGAGGGTGCCATACGACCATGTTGTATTCACAGACCCTCGACAGGTTCTTGTGACGTACTGCCTACAGTTTCTCCTGGTCTTACTATTATATCCCGTACCAGAAGGCACCCCAAACGAATCGCAGCCAAAGAATAATTATCGACACTACTTAGGGAGATTACATAGGACTCAGGACTTCCAATTTTTGGTTGATGGCATGACACGGGTCTTACACCAACCGGTACATCATCCCCCAAAGATTTGTATTAATTTGTTTTTACTAACCGAAATAGATTCAAGCTACTACCTCATACCTTCCTGGAAGCCAGAAAACTATCAAATGGGCTCCGGAAATGATCATGCTTTTCTGGGAGAGTTTGCAATGCAACAAAGCATGTTTTCGTAGCAAGCAAAATTTGAATTTTGTGGCTAACTAGTAACAGCGATTTCGAAGTTTCATAATTGATACCAATCGAGTCCACGATTTCGTAATATTGATAGTTTACTACGCTTTAGAACATAGGCTGGATCCTTCTAAGTCTGGTGTCGTGCGGATGTGCGTTTTTATCCTACAGACTCTATCCACAGAACCTAAATTTGGAATGAGTCTCAATAAACGCTTCGAAGGGCAGAATACGTTACCAGCTAGCGTTAGGATTCCATCTTTCAGCGGAACATATGCAGACTATTTGATAATTGTACGTTTTGAAACAGCCGCAGAAGCCCGAGAATCTCAAACTGATTTATATCATAAAGTCCATCTACAGCCTGATTACAAGCAGCAAAGGAAAATTAGGGGCGGTGTATCCAGCATTATTAGCAATTGTAGCAAATGTCGCCCCACACGTTCAAGGACTGTCGTCAGCTGCTAGTGGGAAACTAGTGCAACTGTTCGTCTCAATGTCGGCTCCAGGTTTCCTGCTGGCAAACGAAACGAACCATGCTTTATTGCATTCTCTCCTAGAGTCTTTAAATTCAATCATTGAACACCAATACTCAGGTTGGTCTATTGTCTGTCATTTGGTGTTGCTAGTATTTGACCAGTTCTTAGAGAATCCAAATTTCGTTTATGCCTTGCTACGGTCTCATAAAAGATTTGAGGCTCTTCGGAACTTTACTCTCGAAGGTGGACAGGAGGAAATCGACCGCCAGAACAGACTGAGAAAGGATAGGAGTGAAAATGGAAGTCAAAGCCCTCCTGAAATGTCATTCAACGAAGAATTGGATGTTCGAGCACAAAGGACTGGATCTGACACACCGACTCCGCCAAGCCAATTTGAAATTGGCGATGATGATTCAGAGGATGAGGTTAAGAACAAGAGCCAATCTTCTACCGCATCTAATAACAGTGCTACCTCGCCCCCCCCTAAGTCACGAAACCCTTCCGTATCTTCCTCTGTCGAAGATGCTGTTCCATTACAGCTCCGTGGGATGTCTGAAAAAGCTAGAGGAAAACTCCCCGAAGGTTCCTTCCAGCGGCAAGGCAGCACAACTAGCTTAGCTAGTCATATTAGCGCCAACAGTCCTGGGGCATCTACCACAGGATTTACCCCTTCAGCAGTTTGGGTAGGTTAGATGAACCAATATTTATTGTATTACCCGCTGAGAGTACTATAGATTGAAACATGGCTTCCACAACTGCCACTTCACACTACCCTTATTTTGATCCAACAGCTACAACCCCAACTACGATCTGGCAATGGCGGTGGGACACAAGAGTCAAATGTGACTTCAATGCTCGAGCGTATTAGGATGACAGAAGTTCATGGGATCGAACCATCTTTGGTCAAGACTCATATGTTTGAATGGAGTCCCTTAGCGTTGGGATGGTATGAGTCTCTGTTATGGGGGTTTATCTTCGTATCTGAGAGACATATATCCAAGGGTACTGTTGGGGTTTGGAACGGAACAGCGGTCAAACTCTTCAGAGTTCAGGAAACTGCCCCAGAAGGCCCTAGTCTTTTAGCACCACGCGGTGGTGTAGATGCCATTGGAACAAACTTAATCGAGCGACTGGGAAGTGTAAGTCTAGGGCGGGGCCAGTCACAGTCGCAAACTAACTCTGGTGATCATATTGCCACAGAACGGCATCCGGCTGTGTAATGTTAGAATAAAGTTTTTGGTCCTTTCCCTCTTTCCTTGGCACTCTTTACCCTTTCATTCTCTACCTACTAAATATTTATGTCCGGTCATAATCGATTGGGTTTGCGATAAAACCGAGATTACGTTGCTACTTCATATCAGAGAATGTCATACCAACTAATGCATGAATAAATATGATTATATAGCTGAAATGTCCTAGTCTGGGCGAACTAGATGAGAGATTATGATTATAAAGCAAAAGTATAGATCGGAGCTCTGCATATAGTCGCGTGCGGGTCGCACATAGGCCCTCCTTCATGGACGTGGGTGATTGAGCTTCCTGAACACTAGTTACAGCGCAGGAAATCAGTCCTTCAAAACCTCGCCCGTGTATAAGCCTTGTGTATGGTAATGACAGATATCCTGGGTTTATCGGCGCTTGGGACAATGCCTAGACGTTGCATAGTGATAGGCTTAAGTAGTTGGCAATTTGCACGAACTAGGTTTAAAAAGACCCTTGGGGTTTATTATCTACAGTCACGTAGGACTTAATCTATTACCTTCCATATCTGAAATGACAGTTCGAATTCTCCACCTCAGTGCCCATTAAGTGAGTACAAATGATACCTCGAACCTACACGAGTTCCAATGACTATTATTATCCTCATTTAGGCGAAGATATATAAATATAAATATCAAGCACTCTTAACCAGGCGGCTCGGTTGCCTTGACGTGCAAGTCCCCCTTGACGTTCCTTGATATTACTATTTATCCTTTTACTAGTCGTTGGGAGGGTTGTATCTAGACATCTATCTAACTGAGGACATTCCACGCCGGCCCCTACAGGGCACCAATGCAGGATACTCTTTATGAACAAATATGTCTGGGTGGTAGGCTCTATTCTAGATATCAATAAAGCGAGACAGTAATTCTGTATAGATTTACCTATATATTATATTAAACTTCAGGAGAATTCAAATTCCTTCACTGGTTCGCCATTGCCGAACATCCAAAATTGAATGCCAAGATAGGCGTCCAGAGCAAACTGGACGCCAGCGCAAAGTCTAAACTGCATTCCGACATGTTCAGAAGAATAGAAAAACACCGTCTTCATGATATCACCAATCAACCAAGATACAAGGACCGACAGACGGAAGCCCTTGCACGATCTGGCTCTTTGGTTCGCAAGGACCTGTGGTATCGGAAGGCCAGCCTCCACTCCTAAGGCGCAGTAGCCAAGGAATCCTACAAAGAACTCAGACGATCCGAAGAAGAGCTGAAGGATAGCTGTGATCACGAAAAAGTAGATCAAGAACTCCCAGTATCTTATCGGGTTCGTTCAAATCAACAGTTGCGTCGGGGAAATATTGGAATTTTGAATAGGGCGTGAACGTACGGTCTCTGAGGCCTCCACTGCCAGAAGTTGAATGGCCGTTTAGTAGGGTATACCACGCCCGCGAAAGGAACTCTTTCATCTCCACTGGATCGATGATCAAGAGCAACTTTAAGTAGTATGCCCTGCACGACGATCATTATGAGACCTATAAATAACCAGGGTGCTATAGTGTTAAACAAACTTTCCGAGAATAGGGTCACGAAAATGGTCATACTTTGCAGCAGTAAGCTCGTCTCGAATCGCGAACCAATCCAGTAGAAACATCGAAGGATAGAAGCTACCAGCATAATAAGAGGGGTCTATCGAAGGGGAACGCCAGAGAGGATGTTAGTTAAAACTAAATATCACCGACGACATCTATAGCCAAAGCGGACAAACATCGAGAGAAAAGCCGCGTGAGGATTTTGTAATGTGTATATTGCGTATCTACGAGTTGTGAATTGAGTTAGTAAATTGGTTATATAGGTAGAACAAAACAAAAAGAAGGAAAAGAACGAGGAAGAGAGAATTCTGCTGACTTGGTCGGCATAGCTTGTTAAAGGACTTGTAACGAGACTGTTCGGGATAAATTAGCACGAAAAACCAAGAGGGCCCAAAATGACACGCTCACAATATAGGGGCAACTTTTTGGACCAAAATTACTAGGAAATTCATGATGAGTGTAATTCGGACGCGAGATAATAAATGTAAATGCTGGATAACAAGTTGAAAGTTCGTGCTATGCCACAAGCTAACACGGGGTGCGTACTACAAAGAGAACTATCAATAGTGGATTCAAGAGGGTAAGTCCTGGGAACGTTAGGGAGGGCAGGTGAGGTAGCAAAATTCGAGTGATGAAATATGACGAAATATCAAAGTTCTCGGGGTAATAGGGTATTAGGCAAAGATAGCCACTACCATAATCATCCCGGGAAAAACGGTTCTCAAGTCACAAGCCCTATGTAGTTTGCGATTTTCAATCGCTGATCAATACAAGTTTAAATAAGAGGTCTTTCCATAACTCAACTTAAGAGGTGTCTCTGTGGTAACCCGCGCCGCACTCGGTATATGTTACGCCTTTAGTGGTCTAATGGATACAGGGAAAGGGTTTGCTAGTGCTGGGCTGGAGACATAAGAACAGTGTGTATATATAACAGGTATGGCTGGGGAAGGGAAAGTGAGGATCAGGTAAAGTATTTGGCAACTATAGGACTGTCCTGAGACACCGGGGAAAATAAGAAATAAAGTTCACGAGAAGACTATTGACTATGGAGGTAGACGAGGGATAGGAAACAGTTTCCTAAGTACAGTGGTGTTTTGGCCGTTGGGAGGACTTGGCGATGGCGCGACGCCCCACGAATATCAACAGAAAAATCAAATCATCAGATATTTAATAGATAGGATATGGGGTAGGCTCGTACCCAGCCCTCCTGGCGAAGGGGCTAGAGCATTATCATTCCGACCTTTGGTGAGAGCTTTTTGCGGGAGCATTGGGGGCTCTCCGACTGTCGGAGGGCTGTTGGAGGACTGTCGGAGGGCTGTTTACATACAAAAATAAGGTTTTTTTAGCCCTCGGCGGGCATCATTTAGGTCTCCGATGGAAAAATTAGCTTTTTTTTGCCTCCATCAGATTTTATTTAACTTTCCGATACTGGAACTAACCACTTTAAGTACTGTCGGACTACAATCGGGTCATCGACATACCAAATTAGGAGTGTCGAGCTTCATTTGTATCTCCAACATAGCAAAATGGGTATGTCGGACTTCAGTTGGATTATCAATACAGTAAATAATATTTTTGTTGGAAAGTTAATGCTCCAAACCCTACAGTGAGCAGCATGCTAGCTGGGAGGGGATGGGTACGAGACTAGATATTCAGGTGTTTCACAGGATATAAGTAAATAGAAAATATGAGTGGAGTTTAAAATATCTATTATTTACAATCAGAAATCCTCTATTTTCACTTAATTATGAATTAAAGTTGAAATTTAAAATACATAATTAATTTAAAGTATTGTCTAACTACAGCTTTATTTCATTTTTGAAGATATTTGCTCGGCGTCTTGGCATCGGTTCCAACAGTTTGGTAGTTGCAGCATTGTAGTAGCTAATGGAGTTATGTTAAGCCAGAAAGGGGTAAGATGAGATGAAAATATCGTTATGATATTTTATGAGATTCAATGGCATGATGCATTTGTAATATAAACGGGAAGGATGGTGGGGAGGAATATGAGGCGTTGTGACAATGAGATTTCTATGAAATTCATTAAGTAGAAATATGAGTCATAACGGGCTGGTTGGGGAAGGTATTAAATAGTGTGGAAAGAATTTTCCTTTACTTCTTTCTTTCTTCTCTCCCTGTCTTATCTTTCTGTCATCTTGGTACATAAAAATATACTTTTATTCATAGCTATAATCTATGCTGGCTCAGAATCTGACTTCAGGGTTACTTATAGTATCCCTCATCATTTCCATTGAGGTCCACCTGGTCCTCACCTTTCCTGTCCTGCATCTCTTTTGCCTTTGCCCTTGCTTTTGCTATTGTCGGTGCCTACGTTTGTGTCCGCCCAGTGTCTCTGCTGCTCCTAGCTGTATTACTCAAATACTTCTGAATCATCATTGTCGTTTGTTATATCGTATCTTGGTTACTCTGTCACACTGAAATGAGACTACCTCTACTCGATCAAGACAGCACGAGTTTGTTACAGCCTTTTAGCATCGGTCCTGAAGGCTTAGTAGTTGAAACACTGGTGCGATAAGAAGGGTGAAGTTAAGTGAGAATGGGATGAGCTAAAGTGAGGATATCGTCTTCAGATTTCATGAGGTTCGGTGGCATGATGGATTTGTAATATAAATAGAGAAGATGATGGGGAGGAATACGAGGTGTAGCGGTAATACGTTTTCTATAGAGTTCTATGGAGGGAGGTATGTGTCCCGGTGTCTTGGCATCGGTTCCGATCGTTCGGTAGGAGGAAGGGGGTTGCTACAGGGGAGGAAATGTTAAGCGAGGATGGACGGAGGTGGGGAGATAGTGACGTCATTAGAGTCTGGGAGATTCTATGGCGTGATGGATTTGTAATGTAAATAGAGGAGATGGTGGGGAGGAATACGAGGTGTGGTTACGATGGGTTTCTATGGGATTCTGTGAAGGGAGGTGTGAGTCATAGTGGACTGGCGGGGAAATGTGTTAAATAGAACGGGCGGAGGTCTTCTTTAGTTCTTTCTCTCTTTCCTCTCTGTCTCGTCTTTCTGTTATCTCAATACATAGGAATATATTCCTATTCTCACGGCATAAACTTCTGAGATCCCAGAACCCAGGTTCGGGATCTATCATAGCTATCATCATCGTTCTCGTTGAGGTCCATCCGATCCTCACTTTCTCTGCCCTTGTCCTTGCCCTTGCCCGGGGCTCTGCCTTTGCCTCTGCCTTTGCCTTTGTCTTTGCTCTGCCCTTGCCTTGGCCGGTGCCTGTTCTTGTGCCTGCCCCGTGGCCCCTCTGTCTTCGTCGGTGTCCTCGTTGTCTGGCTGTGTTCCTCGAGTCTCTCTGCGTCATCATTGTCGTCTTCCCTGTGCCCGGACTACCCCGTTACACCAAGATGAGACCACCCCTACTCGACCAACACAGCACGAGTTCCTCGCACCATAGTTTGTCATGACCTCCCCTGGCACCAATGGAGGTGACTATCAAAAGCTCCACGATGACCTCGCGGCTTTCTTTGTCGCTCACCCTGAAGTGGACTCCACAGCAACGGAAGAGGCGACACAGGCATATACGCTCCTCCTCCGGGCCTACGGAGGGGTCCGGCAGTACGTCATTGACCTCAAAGCCCACTACACCGAAACCGAACAAGCTCGAGCCGAGTTCCATAAGGAAACCCAGGGACTACGAGCTAAGATCAAGAAGCTGCAAGAAGGAATCAAGCAAGACATCGGGGAGCTCCATAATGACCTAACCGAGTCTCCTAAGTCTGAAAAGCTTCCCGATCCGGAAAAGTATCATGGGGACCGGAAAAGCCTGAGGATGTTTCAGAGACAATTACAAATCAAGCTCACGGCTAACCTTGATCGATTTCCTACATCAGCTCAACAAATTGCCTACGCTATCTCTTGGCTGGAAGGAGCTGTGGCGGATCAGTATCTTGCTTATATTTCGGACGAAGGAATTGCTTTGGATTCAATGTCGGAGTTTTTTGAAATTTTGAATAATGCTTTCGGGGATCCCGATCGGGCCGCCACTGCTACTCGCAACCTGAGGGAGATCAGACAGCGTCAACGTCCCTTTTCGGAATATTGCGCAGAGTTCCAGCGTTATGCTGCCGACTCTGAATTTAACGAGGCTGCCAAGATCGAATGTCTTCTGTAGGGCCTTAATCAAGACTTGATGGCGCTAATGATACAGAACGAAACTCCTGAAACCATTAAGGAATGTGGCCTGCTGCTGCAACGGTTGGATAATAAACAAAGGGCACTACAGGCTAGAATGGAGAGGTTTCGATTTCAAATTCCAAGTGCTCCCGCTCCTCGTTCCTTTGGTCCTCGATCACCCGTCGCACCAGCAGCATCCCCAGTCGTATGGGGACCACCACGGGGATCACTACCCCCGTCATCATCACTACCACCACGGAATGCAGCACTGGCAGCACACCCCTCGTACACTCCTGGGGGAGCTGTTCCTATGGATCTCTCAAACAGTCGTCGTCGTCCGGACCCTAAGGAAAGGGAAGCCCGGCGCATTGAAAATCGTTGTTACTATTGTGGAGGAGTCGGACATTTGGTAAGAGAGTGTCCTCACTCGCCTTCAGGGAGGGCTCCACCTAGGATGAGGGGGGCGTTATTGGAAGCACGAAAGGGAGAAAAGGAACAAGAGGAGGATTTGGTATCAGAAGAGGGGGAGTTAAAAGATTCGTCCCTGGCCTAAGCGGCATAGCCCAGGGACCTTCACGGAGTTTTTCTAAGGTTGCTATCTCTACGTTTTCAGTATCAGAGAGGGAAATGGATGGGAATCAATTGGTTGTAGTTTGCTCTATTTCACAGAATAAAAAATCTATTGTACCCACTTACGCCTTGATTGATACTGGAGCGTCAGGATATGCATTCATAAATGAAGACTTTGTGCGCCGCCACGAGCTGACAATGAAGAAGTTGAGGACGGAAAGAGAGATTGACGTTATTGATGGAAGGCCTATCAAATCAGGAAAGGTGACTAGGAAGGTGACGTTGGAGCTAGAGATCAATGGGCACGTAGAAGAATGCCCATTCTTTGTTACGAAACTGGGACACTATCCGATTGTGATGGGGATCCCTTGGATGAGGAAACATGGAGTGATAATCGATAGTGGGAGGAATGAGATTAGCTTTCAGTCGTCTATATGTCTGGAACATTGCATAGCCAACAGCACACCTATTGTCGCTCGAGGAATTTCGACTTCACCGCCAGAAAGGCCAGTGACTCATATTTCGGCTGTGTCACCTCGATCGTTTAAGAAACTATCTCAAGACCCCACCGTTCAAGTATACTCCACCACTCTGTATGCGGTTAACAAAGTACTGGAGATGCTTGTCAACCCTGATGGGACGATCCCAATAAACTATCAACGCTTTCGACAATTATTTGATGAGACTAATGCATCGAGGCTACCTCCGCATCGTCCCTATGATCATGAGATAAAACTGCAGGAAGGGACGGTACTACTATTTGGCCCTATGTACAGCATGTCAAGGGAAGAATTGAAGGCCCTAAGGGACTATCTGGCCGATAATTTGCAGAAGGAATTTCTTCGTTCTAGTAACTCTCCAGCCGGAGCTCCTGTGTTGTTTGTTGAAAAGGCAGATGGGTCTCTACAGTTATGTGTTGACTATCGGAAATTAAACGCTATAACGGTCAAAGATAGATACCCTTTGCCCCTTACACCGGAAACTATGGCCAATCTGGCAAGAGCGAATTATTTTACCAAGTTAGATTTACGTTGGGGCTACAATCAAATTCGAATCAAGGAAGGGGATGAGTGGAAAACAGCTTTTCGTACGCGGTATGGACATTGGGAATACTTGGTGATGCCCTTTGGGTTAACAAATGCGCCCGCTACCTTTCAACGGTGGATCAATGATATCTTGTGCCCCTTTCTGGATCGTTGCGCAACCGCTTATCTGGATGATATACTGATCTATTCGGAGACTTTGGAGCAACACCAACAAGACGTACGACAAGTGTTGGAGGCCCTGGAAGCCAACGAAGTTCATCTGAAGCCTGAAAAGTGTGAGTTCAGCGTACAAGAAACTAAATACTTTGGAATGATCTTGACCCCCAGGGGAATGAAAATGGACCCCGCCAAAGTACAAACAATTATAGATTGGGAAGCACCGAAGACAGTGAAGGAGGTTCAGGAATTTCTGGGGTTTGCTAACTTCTATCGACGCTTCATCTACGCCTATTCCCAGGTGGCTCGGCCATTAACCGCTCTGACAAAAAAACATATACGATTCGAATGGACTCTGAAAGTGGGCCAGGCCTTTGAGAAACTCAAAACAGCGTTTATCACAGCCCCGATCCTGATGCACCCCGATCCTGAAAAAGAGTTTATCGTTGAAACGGATGCTTCTGACTATGTGTCTGCCGGGATTCTATCACAACGGGATGATGAACAAATTTTGCATCCAGTCGCTTTCTTTTCCAAAACACACTCGCCGGCAGAATGCAATTATGAGATCTATGACAAGGAGTTGTTAGCTGTCATTCGATGCTTCGAAGAGTGGAGGCCTTATTTGGAGACGGCTCAATTCCAAGTTAAGGTTTTGACGGATCATCGTAACTTGGAATACTTTATGTCCACCAAATTGTTGAATCGTCATCAAACTCGATGGGCAGAATTCTTGTCTTGGTTCAATTTTGTTATTCAATATCGGCCTGGGAAGCAAGGAAGGAAGGTGGATATTTTAACGAGGAGGTCAAAGGACTTACCGAAGGAGGGAGATGAGAGACTGAAGCAACAGAGTAGGATAGTGTTGAAGAAGGAAAACTTGGATAAACAGATAAGTTTGTTAGCGGGCTCTTTGTCAAATGAACCCGCTGAAGGATCGTCTCTCGTACTTGACTTGTTTAACAAAGCTTACCAGCGTGATAGTTTTCCCAATAAAATTTTACGCATGCTTCGAGACGGCGTTCGGCAATCGAAGGAGATTTCACTGGCAGAGTGCAAGGAAAGCGAGGAGGGGTTGCTATTATATCGGAACGCTCTCTATGTCCCTGATTGTGATGAACTCAAACTCTATCTTCTACGGGAATATCATGACAAACCTTCCGCCGGACATCCTGGGAGATCAAAGACGTTGGAACTTCTTAGTCGAAGCTACTACTGGCCGACCATGCGGAAATATACAGATCGTTATGTTCAGAATTGCCACACTTTTCGGCGGAGTAAAACGAATCATAATCCTCTGCAAGGAGTTCTACGACCACTCTCGGTACCCAAAGGACCTTGGACAGATGTCACCATTGACTTCGTAACTGGGCTTCCGGAGAGTAATGGGTTTAATGTCATACTGGTGGTTGTGGATCGATTGACAAAAATGAAACATCTCATTGCCACCACAGAAAAGGTTAACGCCAGGGATTTGTCCCGTTTATACTTGGAGCAGGTATGGAAACTGCATGGACTACCAGAGACTATTGTTTCGGATCGAGGGACACAGTTCACGGCTGAGTTCTGGAGGACTCTTTGCGATCGTTTAGAAATTGCTCCTCGATACTCTACCCCCTTTCATCCTCAGACGGACGGCCAAACAGAACGAACCAATGCGATTATGGAGCAATATCTACGCAGCTATGTATCCTATCAGCAAGATAATTGGAGTGATTTCCTACCTCTTGCTGAATTCGCCACCAATAATCACATATCGGAAACAACTAATATGTCTCCCTTTCAAGCGAACTATGGGAGGCACCCCCGGATGATGTTTGGCCCCTTACAACACAGGAAAACGGTGAATGAGGATCAAGCCAACGGACTGGCAAGAGACATGTCACAAGTTTTTGATTTCTTAAAGAGCGAGATGTTTAGAGCTCAGAAGATACAAGAAGAGATAGCTAATCTTCACCGGACCCCGGCACCTCGCTATGCTCTCGGTGACTCTGTTTGGCTTTCCACTCGAAATATCGAAACAAAACGGCCCTCTAAGAAATTGGATTGGAAACAAATCGGTCCCTATCTGATTAAACGAATTGTTAGTCCTTATGCCTATGAGCTGGAACTGCCGACTTCCATGAAGGTTCACCCAGTCTTTCATGTCTCACTCTTATCGCCGGCGGTCAATGACCCCGTCCCCGGACAGATTGCTGAACTACCACTATCTGTGGAAGTTGAGGGAGAAATTGAATGGGAGGTGGAGGAGATATTGAACTTGAGGAGGAGAGGACAACGGGTAGAATATTTGGTTAAATATGCTGGATATGAGGAACCTTCCTGGCAACCTTCGGGGGATCTTGAGCATAGCCCCGAACTTCGGCAACTTTTTCATCGTCAATATCCTTCGAAACCTCGACCTATCAGGAGCTAGGTCCTAGGAGGGGACCTGATCTGTCCCGGCGTCTTGGCATCGGTTCCGATCGTTCGGTAGGAGGAAGGAGGTTGCTACAGGGGAGGAAATGTTAAGCGAGGATGGACGGAGGTGGGGAGATAGTGACGTCATTAGAGTCTGGGAGATTCTATGGCGTGATGGATTTGTAATGTAAATAGAGGAGATGGTGGGGAGGAATACGAGGTGTGGTTACGGTGGGTTTCTATGAGATTCTGTGAAGGGAGGTGTGAGTCATAGTGGACTGGCGGGGAAATGTGTTAAATAGAACGGGCGGAGGTC
Source organism: Morchella sp. 2016-72 (assembly GCA_024713865.1). NCBI lineage: Eukaryota > Fungi > Ascomycota > Pezizomycetes > Pezizales > Morchellaceae > Morchella > Morchella sp. 2016-72. The sequence continues at coordinate 914,646 of JAMJEY010000019.1, forward strand.
TTCTTTAGTTCTTTCTTTCTTTCCTCTCTGTCTCGTCTTTCTGTTATCTCAATACATAGGAATATACTCCTATTCTCACGGCATAAACTTCTGAGATCCCAGAACCCAGGTTCGGGATCTATCATAGCTATCATCATCGTTCTCGTTGAGGTCCATCCGATCTTCACTTTCTCTGCCCTTGTCCTTGCCCCTGCCCGGGGCTCTGCCTTTGCCTCTGCCTTCGCCTTTGTCTTTGCTCTGCCCTTGCCTTAGCCGGTGCCTGTTCTTGTGCCCGCCCCGTGGCCCCTCTGTCTTCGTCGGTGTCCTCGTTGTCTGGCTGTGTTCCTCGATTCTCTCTGCGTCATCATTGTCGTCTTCCCTGTGCCTGGACTACCCCGTTACAGTATGAGTCATAGCGGACTAGCGGAGGAGGGTGTTAAATAGCGAGAGCAGACTTTCTTTTCAGTTCTTTTTTTTTTTTATCTCTGTCCCATCTTTCTGTCATATTGGTACATAGAAATATACTTAAATTCTCGAGTCATAGTCTACGTGATCCCAGAATCTGACTTCGAGGTCATTCAAATTATCTCTTATCGTTCCCGTTGAGGTCAATCCGGTTCTCACTTTCTCGGCCCTATGGGCTTTCTTTGTAACATGGCATGGAGCAAGCTGGCGAAGCTCGGAAAGAGGGGTTAGTCAAGGGCTCTCTTATGTTCTATGGGTTTCAGTAATAGGGGTTCGGTTTGGATAAACATTTTGGAAATAGGGAATAAGATATGGGTTCGGAATTAAGGGTCTTGGAATTCTATAGAGTTCTGTATAGGTTTTCGTGGGTGAGTCATCAGGTGGAGTCATGAGGTATATATATATGGGCTGTGTTCTCGCTTATATATCAGTAAGCTTTACAATTTGTGATTGGAGTCTCCTGAGTCTCCTGACAGTCTCCTGAGTCTCCTGAGACCCCTGTAATCTCCTGAGACTTGTAAAAATCTTGCTGATATAGATAACTTTTTTTCTTCCTCTTCACGCAACCTTCCTATTCTTTCTTATCAGCAAGACTTGATTTGTCTCCTGAGGTCTCCTGAGCCTCAGGAGATCCAAAATGTATCCAGGATTGTCAGGATACTCTCCGGAGACTTGGGAGACTGTTGGGAGCTTGCAGTCAGTAGTTGAGTTTGCTGATGCTCCCCTCGCTTCGCTCGGGGGGTTAGGCCTTGAAGTCCTCTACAACGTAAAATTTCCCACCACCTGAACGGAATAACCATCGTCTATGAGTCTCTGTGACAAGGTAACCTCACCGTAAGAAGACGACAATGATGACGCAGAAGGACTCGAGGAACACAGCCAACAACGAGGACACCGATGAAGACAGAGGCTTCATCGGGTGGACACAAGCATAGGTACCAGCAAGAGCAAAGGCAAGGGCAAGAGCAAGGGCCAACATGAGGAAGACAAGAGGCAGAGAAAGTGAGGACCAGATGGACCTCAACGAGAACGATGGCGATAACGATGATAGATACCGAAGTCTGGTTCTGGGATATTCGAAACTATGACTAGGGAATAGGAATATATTCCTATGTAGTGAGATAACAGGAAGACGAGACAGAGAGAGAAGAAAGAAAGAACTAAAGAAAAAATCCCTCCATTTCTATTTGCGTTCCTCCATTGGCCATGCTCTCGCGCGCCGTAATCCTCACAGTATCTTTTATTTACATTACAAATCCATTACGCCATCGAACCTCCCAGAACCCAATGACGACACTATCACCCCATCTCCGCCCATCCTCGCTTAACATCGCTTCTTCTGTCGCAACCTTGTTTCTGCTACCGAACTCCCGGGACCCATGCCAAGATGCCAGGACAGTTTCCTCTTCTCGATTGCACGTTAGAAGCCCTCACGGGTACGTCCTTCTTTCGCCCTCCCTCCCTCAATAGCTGGTCACGATAGACAATGAAACTACCTCTCTTTTCCCCCCCGAGAGGCACACTGCCAACAGCCTGAAGGTCAGCGTAGGCCTGTTCAAGTTGTCAAAGCCCCTCGGTCCCATCCGGTCGCTTTCGAGACCACTCCTTTTGCCGAGGCCCCCAGACCTCACCCACTTCAAATGACTCTCACCTCTTTGTTCACCCTTAAAGGCTGCGAAGAGTCAAAATATCTTTATCTTGATAGTGAACCTTCACCAGACTGTGTCAATCAGTAAATTGGTTGCAGATAGTGAGCTCCACAAAACTGTGCAAATCAGTAAATTGGGTGCACCCCTCCCCTCAACCAGACGGGCCCGATTTCCTAATCGAGACCCACCCCTCTTTCAACCCTAGTCGGCTTGACAACCGAACTTAACTGAGAACTCCACCTACTATGCAGCTTTTACACCAGATCAGGTTGCGACTCTACTCACCTGCATTAGCAAACTCAATTTCTGACTGCAGTCTCCCAATAGTCTCCCATGTCTCAGGAGAGTCTCCTGATACTCCTGGATACATTTTGGGTCTCCTGAGGCTCAGGAGACCTCAGGAGACAAATCAAGTCTTGCTGATGTGCCTTTGTGCAGTAGGTCCTGATGTTTTGGGCATATGCAGAAAGTATTGATACTAGTTTACGTTAAACACCTATTATAGGAGATGTAGCCGGTCAATACTTGTGACGGAGAAGTTAATAGTTGCTTTATTGTATCTTTTTCTTTTTGTTGGGGTATTCTTCTTTAGTGTCGCTTAGTAGTTTTCCCTCCCCAAATTGTGTAATGGCCATTGAGTCGTTTGTTTAGTTAGTTTACTCAGCAGTGGGCGGAGGTGTGCGATACGCCCTCATGCGTCAAAGCAATATAAAGGTCATTCATTCATTCATTCCTATTCTTTAGTCAGTACAATACTCTAGGACTCTTAGTCCTCGTCAATTCGTCACTTCTATCCTCGAAAGAACAGAAAAACAACTCCCCGTCCAGCCTCATCCATAGTCTTTGTACCTTACCCTGCTTTAGTATCGCTCCTCCTGTCAAACCTCGCCCCGCTATACATCGTCCTATTTTGGTTGTGTACTTTGGCCCGTCTTATCCCCCTCCTCATTTCACTCCACAATATTTTGCCTCTGCCCTTGCCTTTGTCCTAGCCGGTACCTGTCCTTGTGCCCACCCGATGTTCCCTCTGTCTTCGTCGGTGTCCTCGTTGTTCTAGCTGTGTTCCTCGAGTCACCTCTGCGTCCTCATTGTAATCTTCTACTTTGCGTCCTAGTTACTCCATCATAGAGCTCCTCGTACTATAGTTTCCCATTCCAACATCTTGGTATCAGCTCTAATAGTTAGGTAGTTACCGTACTGTTGTAATAAATAGGAATATGTTAGGTAACGGTGAAATGAGATAAGGTGATATCGTGATCATCTGTTTCTATGAGGTTTGGTTACACACTAGAATTGTAATATATTTGGGAAAAAATACTGGGGAGGAATACGGGGTATGGTAACATCAGTTTTTCGAGGGGATTCTATGAACTGAAGTATGAGTCATAACGGACTAGTGGAGGAAGGTGATTAATAATGTGGAAAGGCTTTTCTTTTAGTTCTTTCTTTCTTTTTTCTCTGTCTCGTTTTCCTATCATCTCGATACATAGGAATATATTTTGATTCATAGCCATGGTTCACACGGCCTTAGACCCTGACTTCGAGGCCACTTATAGTATCTTTTATCGTTCCCACTGACGTCCATCTGGTCCCTATCTTTCCTGTACCGTGCCCCTTTACCTCTGTCTATGCCTTCTCCCTCGCTGGTGCCTATGCTTGTACCCGCCTGGACTCCCTGCTGGCCTAGGCTGTATTTTTCGAGTCTTTCTACATATCACAGCATGGAGCAAGCTTGGCAAAGTGTGGGAAGAGGAGTTAGCCAGGGGTTCTCTTATATTCTATGGGTTTCTGTTACAGGGATTCGGTTCGGGTTTACGGTTCAGAAATAGTGAATAAGATATGGGTTCGGTATTAAGAGTCTTAGGGTTATTTAGATTCTGTACAGGGTTTTCGTGGATGAGTCATTGGGTAGAATCAATGGATATATATAGGGGCTGCATCCCTACTTGTAGATAGTTTCCTTTTCTTTCCTTTTCACGCAACCTTCCTATCTTTCAGTCAATACAATACTTTAGTACTTTTCGTCATTGCCAAACCATTCTTTCTATCCTTTAGGGCACAGGAGGACAGCTTTTCATTTCATTTCGTCAATAGCTCTCGTATCTCGTGTTGTTTTGTCTTCGCCCCCCGCTCTCCGTATCCTATCTTGCTATACTCTATTTTGCTCCATGTCAGTGGTATACATTGGCACGTCTCATCCTTATCCTCATCTCGTTCCGTGATATCACGTCATCATTGCCATCTGTTACATTATGTCTCGATTGATTCATTACAGGTATATTACTGTGACTAGAAGTAAATAGTGGCAAATCAAGATGATGACACAGACAGGGTCAAGTGATGCAGCTATATGAGCAAGATTTTAATTCTCTCCTGAAACCTGATTGAGTCTCAAGAGACTGTTGCTAAGACAATTCCCCTCCAACCTTCCCTATTAAACTCGCTAACTATTTGTTGCCTCTTAAGTCTCTCGATGCCTTCTTAAATTTTCCAGAGGTCCTACCAAATATTCTAAGTGAGCTTTCTGAGCCTTCTCTTACCCTCTTTATCCTTTCCGATACTTCGTTAATTCTGTGTAGCCCCCAGAGCTTCCTAGAGAGCCTGCTAAGTTTTCTTTTATCTCTCTCAGTATTTTGGCATGGGTCTCAGAGGTTCGGCAGTCGAGGAAGGGTTACAATCAATGGAGGAATGCTAAGCGAGGAAGGTCAGGGATGAAGTAATAGCGTCGTCATTATGTTATGGGTATTTGGTGGCGTGATGGATTTGTGATGTAAATAGAAAAAATTGTGGGAGGAATATAGGGTGTGGTGGTAATGGGTTTTCTATAAGCTTCTATGAATAAAAATGTGAGACATAGCGGACTAAGTGAAGGAGGATGCCAAACATGACAGGAAGACTTTTCCTTTAGTTCTTTTTTTTTTCTCTCTTCGTCTCGTATTCCTATAATCCTCGTACATAGGAATCTACTCCTATTCACAGTCATAGTCCAAACGACTTTAGAGCCTACATTCGAGGTCACTCATAATTATTCTCATCATTCTCGTTGAGGTCCATCCGGTCTTCACTCTCACTACTCCGCGTTCTCCTTTGCATCTGCCCTTGCCTTTGCCCTAGCCGGTGCCCATGCTCGTATCCACTCAGTGCTCCCCCTTTCTTCGTCAGTATGTTCACCGCCCTGGCTGTGCTCCTCAAGTTATCTTTGCATCGTCATTATCATCTTCTTCTTTGGGCCTTAGTTCTTCCATCACACTAAGACGAGACCACCTCTACTCGACCGATACAACCTGAGTTCCTCGCACTATAGTTTATTATGACCTCCGCTGCCCCCGGTGCATTTAATTATCAAAAACTCCATAACGACCTCGTTGCTTTCCTTGTCGCTCATCCTGAAGTGGACCCCGAAGCAACGGAAGAGGTGACATAAGTATACAGTCTCCTCCATTGAGTCTAACGGGACGGATTCAGTTTCAGGAGCAGGATCAAGAGTGGGAATCAGGGTCTAGGGTGTGGGCGGGGTCAACCTAGAATACATTTCAAAGTCAAGCGTGTTTGGGATTAGGCTCAGGTTCAGATTCAGGTTCAGGAGCGGGACAGGGATAGAAGGCTAAGGCAAAAGATATGAATTGCTAACAGAAAGAAGACGCTGCCTAGAGAAGCGAAAACATAGGAAAGAGAGAACTCTATATATACAAATATTTTCCCCATGGATGACTCATACTATAAAATCCCATAAAAATCAATAAACTTCTGTGCCACACATACTATTCCCAATACCATTACTTATATCCCGCCACTACCCAAACCTCCCTAGTGCTTACATTTTATTATTCATCAACCTTCCTATTCCATCACCATGCATTCGACATCGACCGATACTATCCAACAACCCTATTTCAAAAGCGCCTTGGCGGAAGGCGAGGTGCTGGAAACTGAGCCATGATAGTTGCCCTCTCTTTAGGTTCGAGCTCTGCGAGAACTCCGTCAGGTTTCGGCTTGATAGGATATGCCATGTAAAAGTGAGCCAAAAGGCGGGGGATGTTAGTAATATTCTCTACATATTCCCACATCAGAGCATTATTGCGCTTCCATTTAGCCAAATACTGTAGACGCGAATAGGAAAAGCGAAAGTCTAGAAGGTCATCTACTCCCCATTCTTTATCACGATCGACGATGACCAGGGGTGCTGAAGGAAGGACGTGTCCTGGCAAAGGATCAGTAGCGTAAGGTTACAACTTTGAGACGTGAAAAACAGGATGTATCTTCACCTTAGAGGAGAGGTCGAGCTCATAGGTGTAGGGGCTGATAACCGACTTGATCTTGGATCTTCCCAAGCGCTTTCAGTCAAGCTTCTGAAATGGCCGGTTGGTCTGGATGTTCCTAGTGTTTAGTTATACCTCATTGCCTACCTTGTATAATGGAGTGAGAACTCGGCGGGCATTAGAATTAGACTCCTGTTGATCTTGGGCATAGTGTATCTCAACCTGCAGGTGATCGTAGATCTCAGCCATTTCTTTGACGAGTGCATTAGTATCCTGAAGGTGTTTGGTGAGCTGGGATAGTGCAAGATTCTCCGTAAAGTGTAGGTCAAAGCCATAGTTAGCCATCAATGTCGAGATCTGGATTGTTTCTGAGCAGTGATTGTTGGAGGTGAACTCGGCAAGGGATAACTAGTCTACTCAATTATCCTGCTGATAGGAGACGTAACTCCTCAGATACTATTCCATCATTACGTTGACTTAATTTGTCTGGCCATCAGTCTTGGGGTGAAATGTAGAGTACATTGCTATGTTGATTTTGAGTGCCTTGCAGAGAGACTTCCAGAACCTACTCGTGAACTGAGTGTTACGGCCAGAGACAATGCTGGTAGAAAGGTCATGAAGTTTCCAAACATTATCGATAAACAGGCGGATGAGGTCTTTAGATCCGGTGGTAGTATTGCAGGCGATATAGTATCTTATTTTCAATAATTAGTCTACTACTACATCAGCAAGCTTTATCATTTGTGACTGGAGTCTCCTGAGACCCATGTAATCTCCTGAGACTTGTAAAATCTTGCTGATGTACCAGGATAGTGTCTCTTCCTTTATCTTCAGGCAGGTTTGTAACGAAGTTTATGGAGATATGTGTCCAAGGTTTCTGAAGAATTGGCAGCGGGCGAAGAACTCTGTAGGAGGCGTGGCGTGAGATTTTGCTTCGACTACAGGTATGGCAGTTCCTTACATAGTAATCTACGGTGTTGCGCATCTCTGGCCAATAGTACGAACAAGCCAGCAGTTGAAAGGTTTTAGCTATCCCCAAATATCCTGCCGATGAGGCGTAATGGTATTCCTTTAGGAGACAGTAGCGGGTAGCGGTTCTTGATAGTGATGGCGTTCAATCCTCGATAATCTACACAAAATCGGAAACCATCACCAGGCTCCTTTAAGAATAGAACAGGGGACTCGGAACGAGCAGAGGAACTATATTTGATGAAGCCTTTCTTCAACATCTCATCGATGTACTCAATCAGTGCAGTCAGTTCGTCTCAGGACATGCTATACAGAGGGCCGAAGAGGGGTTCCTTTCCTTCATGGAGATTGATTCGGATATTGTAGGGGCAATCAGGAAGTAGTTTATGAGAATCCTCCTTTCTGAACTATTGCCAGAAATAATGATGCTCAGGGGGGATCAAGGCTGCGATCTCAGTGGGTATTGATTCAGTGGAGCCTTCTAGGAACAGTGCATAGACTGTGAGCCCCTGAGTAGTTTCGGCGAAGGTTACGGTACTGACAATTTCAAAATCATGATTGGCAGGGAGCAGCGATGAGATTCTCTTCACATAGATGGAGACTTGATCATCTTTGTAGTGGCGGAGACGGTGAGAGAACATCAGCAAGACTTGATTTGTCTCCTGAGGTCTCCTGAGCCTCAGGAGATCCAAAATGTATCCAATAGTGTCAGGAGACTCTCCTGAATCTTGGGAGACTGTTGGGAGACTGCAGTCAGAAGTTGAGTTTGCTGATGAACCCGAAGGTCAACGAATTATTGGGGAAGTTGATGGTGACATTATATTGTCGAATACCTAGCACCAACGGATAATGTCTCAAGCGGTTGATATTGGCGGTGATTCTTTCGAGATTTCTTTGGATGCAAAAGGAAAAATGAGTGATATGAGTGATGTTACCGGAGGAGATTTCTCTTTCATCGAGAAAATAAAGTGCACAAGGGGTTGGCAGAAGAGCAGTGAAGATTTCGTTGTGACGTACAAATGATTCATCAATGAATGCAAATCCATAAGCCCCAGTGTCAACAAGTGAGTAGGATTTAATAGTTTTATTTTCATCAGATATGATACATGAAACAACAAGGTGATCATTATCTGAGACCTTTTCACCAGAAATACGAGAAGCAGCAGAAACAGACAAAGAGAGAGGAGAGACCTGGCCTAAGCCACCTAAGACAGGTCCTCGTCTAAACTCGACTGAATGGGGGCAACGGCAGACATCGAACTCAAGGTACCCAAACCAGAAGAAGAAGCTGAAGAACCAAAAGGAAACCCAAGAGCATGACCAGAAGAGGAAGAAGAAGAACCAGGAGAAATATTAGAAGCAGATGGCGCGCTGGCCCTAGATATAAATAGAGGTATACTGACCTCAGAAGTAGTAGCAACATGAGCAGGAAGGACAGCAGGATGAGTAGGAAATTCAGCAACGAAATAACCAGGACCCCTACAATACATGTATAGTCTTTGGGCAGCACAGTGGGTACCTTCAGTGGGGGTGATGGGGGCTCAGCGCTGAGAGCAGCAGGCACCGGAAAGTTTTATTGGCACCACGGCACTGGGAAGATGAGGGAGATAGGAAACGGAAGCGGGAGCAGGAGGGGCTGAGGCACGAGTAGGAGCAGAAGGAGTAGAGGCCTAACGAGGGGTGAAGAAAGAGGATCGATCCCTGGCAGGGGCATTCCTAAATCTGCTGTCCAACTTTTGAAGCAAGAGGACATACTTAGAAGTGGAGGCTGTGACGTTATGGTGGATCATGACAGAACAAAGTTCATGAGAGAGACCTTGGATTAGTGTGTGTTTCTTCGCCTGGACATTCCACCTAACCTTAGCAGCCAAACGTTGGAACTTAGCAAAGGAGGTAGCGAAGTCTCGATCACTCTGGGTTAGACGTTCGAGCTCTTGTTCGGCAGTGGCAATGCAGTCAAGGTCTCTGAAAGCGGTTTCCAGGATAGTGATAAAAGCTTTGATATCTTTCAGGTCGATATGTCCCCCAACAATGAAGAGCATCACCTGGCCGAGGGCATGACCGGAGAAAAGATTAATAGCATAGGCAAGGCGGGCTTTGGCGGTGGGAAACCTATCATGATTGACGAAAGATTCTGAGCGCCGTTGAGCCGACAAAGAGACGGAGTTCCTGGGACCTTCCGACTGGGGGTCGGAGTGAGGAATTGACGTAGCTCAAGGAACAGTAGGCAGGGCAGCTGGAGGAGCGGCAGGAGGGGTGGTAGGAGGAGTGGCAGAAAAAATAGGAGGAGAAGAAGCCACGGGGAGAACAACAACTTGGATGGAGAGTGGTGTGTTAAATTGTCAGATCTCCGCAAGCTGGCCCTGAAGGTTTGTTAGCTGTTGTTCAAGTTCCGGTATAACGAAGCTTTGGTTGAGCACTGTGTCCCTTTCATGATGAGCTGAGTCCATCAGCAAACTCAACTTCTGACTGCAGTCTCCCAACAGTCTTTCAAGTCTCAGGAGAGTCTCCTAACACTCCTGGATACATTTTGAGTCTCCTGAGGCTCAGGAGACCTCAGGAGACAAATCAAGTCTTGCTGATGTCTTTCTCATAACGGTGACGCATGACTGTGTAGGCAATGAAATTATAGAGAAGTTCCTTATCCTTCTTCTACTTCTCAATAAATTCTTCTACCAAAGTAGGGGCTCTACAATAAACCAAGTCTAGACAGCTCTTAGCGATCCTTTCCGAAATGACTGATGGGGGAGCGATGACGGTGGAGAATCTAGAGAAGGCCATAACGATGTATCAGGGATTGAAGACTGTGGCAACGTAGTCTAACGGGATGGAATCTGGTTCAGGTGCAAGATCAGGAGCGGGAGTCAGGGTCCGGGATGAGGGCAGAGTCAATCTAGGATAAACTTCAAGGTCAAGTGGGTTCGGAATCAGGCTTAGGTTCAGATTGAGATTCAGGAGCGAGACAGAGACAGAAAGCCGACACCAATAATATGAATTGCTAAGAGAAAGAAGACGTTGCCTAGAGAGGTGAAAACAGAGGAAAGAGAGAACTCTATATATACAGATATTTCCTTTATGAATGACTCATAACATAGAATCTCATGGAAACCAGCAAGCTCCTGTGCCACCAATACTATTCCCAATACTGTTACTTATATCCCACCACTACCCAAACCTCACTAGTGTTTACATTCTATTACCCGACGACCTTTCTATCCCATTACTCTGCATCCGACATTAACTGATATTATTCAACAACTCTGTTTTGAAGGCACCGTAGCGGAAGGCAAGTGTGCCGGTGTCCTGGCATTGGTCCTGAGAGTTCGGTAGTCGAAGCGCTGATGTAACTCAGGAGGAAATGTTAAATGAGGAAGGAGGCGTGGGGAAGGAGGGTGTTGTCATTGGGTTCTAGGGGGTTCGATGGCGTGATGGATTTGTAATGTAAATGGAAGAGGGGGTGGAGAGGAATACGAGGTGTGGCTACGACGGATTTCTATGGATTTCTATGGATGGAGGAGTGAGTCACAGGGAGTCAACAGAGGAGTGCGATAAATAGAGTGGGGAGACGCTTTCTTTAGTTCTTTCTTTCTTTTCTCTTCGTCTCATCTTCCTGTTATCTCGGTACATAGGAATATACTCCTATTCTCTAGCTATAGTTCCTGAGATCCCAGAACCTGATTTTGGGATCTATCATAGCTATCATCATCGTTCTCGTTGAGGTCCATCCGATCCTCACTTCCCCTGTCTCTCGTCCTCGTCCTAGTCTTAATTTTTGCCTCTGCCTTTGCCTTCGCTGGTGTCTGTGTTCGTGCCTGCCCGGCAGTATCTCTGTCTTCGTCGGTGTCTTCGTTGCCTGGCTGTGTTCCTCAAGTTCCCCTGAGTCATCATTGTCGTCTTCTACTTCGTCTCGCGGTACTCTGTCACATGTACCCTGTCCACTTAACGTAGTACTGGAGTCCTTGCTTCCCATAATGTCTTGAGTCTAAGATTTCCTTGACCTCGTACTCCTCTTCCTGTTTCACAACAACAGGTGGCAGTGGTAATACTTTTTGACATGCCACTGTCCCGGCGTCTTGGCATCAGTTCCGACAGTTCGGTAAGAGGAAGCAAGTCACGACGGAAGAGGAATTGTTAGGCGAGGATGGACGGAGGTGGGAAGGAAGTGACGTCATAAGACTCCAGGAGGTTCTATGGCGTGATGGATTTGTAATGTAAATAGAAGAGATGGCGAGGAATGTGGCTGCCACGGCAGAATTCTATGGGTTTCTGAACGGCCGAATGAGTCATAGCGTAGCGGAGGAAGGCATGAAATGGAGCGGAGGGGTCTTCTTTGGGCTTCTTTCTTTCTTTCTCTCGCCTCTGCTCTTCTGTTATCTAGATACATAGGAATACACTCCTATCCTCGTCATAGTTCCTGAGATCCCAGAACCTCGTTTCGGGATCTATCCTAGTCATCATCATCGTTCTTGTTGAGGTCCATCCGATCTTCACTCTCTCTGCCCTTGTCCTTGTCCCTGCCCGAGGTTTTGCCTCTGCTTTTACCTTCGCCGGTGCCTGTACTTGTGCCCGCCTGGCGATATCTCTGTCTTCGTCGGTGTCCTCGTTGTTTGGCTGTGTTCTTCGAGTCCTTCTGCGTCATCATTGTCGTCTTCTCTGTGTCCAGGCTACTCCGTCACACTAAGACGAGACCACCCCTACTCGACCAACACAGCACGAGTTTCTCGCATCATAGTTTATCATGACCTCCCCTGGCATCGATGGAAGTGACTATCAAAAGCTCCATGACGAACTCGCGGCTTTCTTTGTCGCTCACCCTGAAGTGGACCCCGCAGCAACGGAAGAGGCGACACAGGCATATGCGCTCCTCCTCCGGGCCTACGGAGGGGTCCGGCAGTACGTCATTGACCTCAAAGCCCACCACACCGAAACCGAACAAGCCCGAGCCGAGTTCCATAAAGAAACCCAGGGACTACGAGCTAAGATCAAGAAGTTGCAAGAAGGAATCAAGCAAGACTTCGGGGAGCTCCATGATGACCTAGCCAAGTCACCCAAGTCTGAAAAGCTTCCCGACCCGGAGAAGTATCATGGGGACCGGAAAAGCTTGAGGATGTTCCAGAGACAGTTACAAATCAAGCTCACGGCTAACCTCGATCGATTTCCTATCTCTGCTCAACAAATAGCCTATGCTATCTCTCGGTTGGAAGGACCTGCGGCGGATCAGTTCCTCGCTTATATCTCGGATGAGGGGATTGCTTTAGACTCAATGTTAGAGTTTTTTGAAATCTTAAATAATGCTTTTGGAGATCCTGATCGGGCTGCTACTGCTGCTCGTAATTTGAGGGAAATTAGACAGCGTCAACGTCCCTTCTCGGAATATTTCGCAGAGTTCCAGCGCTATGCTGCCGACTCTGAATTCAACGAGGCTGCTAAGATTGAATGTCTTTTGGAAGGCCTTAATCAAGACCTGATGGCGCTAATGATACAGAATGAAACTCCCGAGACCATCAAGGAATGTGGCCTGCTGCTATAACGGTTGGACAATAAACAAAGGGCACTACAGGCTAGGATGGGGAGGTTTCGGTTTCAGTTTCCAAGTACTCCCGCTCCTCGTTCCTTCGGTCCTCGACCACCCGTCACGTCAGCAACATCCCCAGTCGTATGGGGACCAGTATCCTCGTCATCCTTGCTACCACCAAGGAATGCAGCACCAGCAGCCCATCCCTCGTACACTCCTGGGGGAGCTGTCCCTATGGATCTATCGACCAGTCGTCGTCGTCCGGACCCTAAAGAAAGGGAAGCTCGGCGTATTGAAAATCGTTGTTACTATTGCGGAGGAGTTGGACATTTGGTGAGGGAGTGCCCCTACTCGCCTTCAGGAAGGGCTCCACCTAGGATGAGGGAAGCGTTGTTAGAAGCAAAAAAGGAGAAAAAGGAACAAGAGGAGGATTTGGTATCGGAAGAGGAGGGGTTAAAAGACTTGTCCCTGGCCTAAGCGGCATAGCCTAGGGACCTTCACGAAGTTTTTCTAAGGTTGCTATTTCTATATTTTCAGTATCAGAAGGGGAGATGGATGGGAATCAATTGATTGTAGTCTGTTCTATTTCGCAAAATAAAAAATCTATTGTACCCACCTATGCCTTGATCGATACTGGAGCGTCGGGATATGCATTCATAAATGAAGACTTTGTGCGCCGCCATGAGTTAAAAATGAAGAAGTTAAGGACCGAGAGGGAGATTGATGTAATTGATGGAAGGCCCATTGAATCGGGGAAGGTAATCAGGAAGGTAACGTTGGAGCTGGAAATCAATGGGCATGTGGAGGAATGTCCGTTCTTTGTTACAAAATTAAGACATTACCCACTTGTCATGGGAATACCGTGGATGAGGAAACATGGGGTTATTATTGATAGTGGAAGGAATGAGATTCAATTCAGGTCCAGTCTTTGCCTGGAACACTGCTCAACTAATGGCAAGCCAATTGTAGCTCGGGGGATCTCTACCTCACCACCAGAAAGACCAGTTACCCATATCTCGGCCATCACCCCTCGTTCCTTCAAGAGACTTTTACAAGATCCTACGGTCCAAGTCTACTCCACTACATTATATGCTGTTAACAAAATTCTGGAAGCACCAGTCAATCCTGACGGAACGATTCCCATCGACTATCAACACTTTCGACAATTGTTTGACGAAAGGAATGCGTCCAAGTTACCACTACATCGCCCCTATGATCATGAGATAAAGCTACAAGAAGGAACAGCACCACCTTTTGGACCCATGTACAGCATGTCGAGGGAAGAATTGAAGGCCCTAAGAGACTATCTGGCCGATAACTTGCAGAAGGGATTTCTTCGCTCTAGCAACTCTCCAGCCGGGGCTCCTGTGTTGTTCGTTAAAAAGGCAGACGGGTCTCTACAGTTATGTGTTGACTATCAGAAGTTGAATGCCATCACAGTCAAAGATGGATACCCTCTGCCTCTTACACCAGAAACCATGGCCAATCTGGTGAGAGCGAATTATTTTACCAAGTTAGATTTACGCTGGGGCTACAATCTGATCAGGATTAAGGAAGGGGATGAGTGGAAAACAGCTTTTCGGACGCGGTATGGGCACTGGGAATACTTGGTAATGCCTTTTGGTTTGACAAATGCGCCCGCTACTTTTCAACGGTGGATCAATGATATCTTACGCCCCTTTCTGGATCGTTGTGCAACCGCCTATCTAGATGATATACTGATCTATTCGGAGACATTGGAACAACATCAACAGGACGTGCGACAAGTGTTGGAAGCTCTGGAAGCCAACGAAGTTCATCTAAAACCTGAGAAGTATGAGTTCAGCGTACAAGAAACTAAATACTTGGGAATGATCTTGACCCCTGGGGGAATGAAAATGGACCCCGCCAAGGTACAAACAATCATAGATTGGGAAGCACCGAGGACAGTGAAGGAGGTTCAGGAATTTCTGGGGTTTGCTAACTTCTACCGGCGTTTTATCTACGCCTATTCTCGAGTGGCTCGGCCGTTAACTACTCTAACAAAGAAACACGTACGATTTGAATGGACCCCGAAGGTGGATCAGGCTTTCCAGAAACTCAAGACGGCGTTTACTATGGCTCCGATCCTGATGCACCCCGACCCTGAAAGAGAGTTTATTGTTGAAACAGATGCTTCCGACTATGTGTCTGCCGGGATTTTATCACAACGGGATGATGAACAAGTTTTGCACCCAGTCGCTTTCTTTTCCAAAACACATTCGCCGGCGGAATGTAACTATGAGATTTACGACAAAGAATTGTTGGCCGTCATTCGTTGTTTCGAAGAATGGAGGCCTCATCTGGAAACGGCTCAATTTCAAGTTAAGGTTCTGACGGATCATCGTAACTTAGAATATTTTATGTCCACCAAATTGTTAAATCGTCGTCAAACTCGTTGGGCAGAATTTTTATCCCAGTTTAATTTTATCATTCAATACAGGCCTGGAAAGCAAGGGAGGAAAGTGGATATCTTGACGAGGAGGTCTAAGGACTTACCAAAAGAAGGGGATGAAAGACTGGAGCAACAGAGTAGGATAGTGTTGAAGAATGAAAATTTGGATGAAAAGATAAGTTTGTTAGCGGGCTCTTTGTCAAATGAACCCGCTGAAGGATCGTCTCTCGTACAAGAGTTATTTAACAAAGCTTACCAAGTTGACAGTTTTCCCAACAAGATTCTAGACATGCTTCGGGACGGCGTTCGACAGTCGAAAGAAATTTCACTAGCCGAGTGCAAGGAAAGTGAGGGGGGGTTGTTTTTGTATCGGAGCACTTTCTACGTCCCTGATTGCGACGAGCTTAAACTCTATCTCCTTCGCGAACATCACGATAAACCCTCTGCGGGACACCCTGGAAGATCTAAAACATTGGAGCTTCTTGGTCGGAATTATTATTGGCCGACCATACGGAAATATACAGACCGCTATGTTCAGAACTGTCACCTCTGTCGGCGGAGCAAAGCGAATCACAATCTTCTGCAAGGTATTCTACGACCGTTATCGATACCCAAGAGACCTTGGACGGATATCACTATGGACTTTGTCACTGGACTTCCGGAGAGCAATGGATTCAATGCTATCCTGATGGTTGTAGATCGGTTGATAAAAATGAAACACTTCATTGGCACTACAGAGGATGTCAACGCCAGGGACCTGTCTCGTCTATATCTGGAACAGGTCTGGAAGCTTCATGGGCTACCGGAAACTATTGTCTCCGATCGAGGAACTCAGTTTACTGCCGAATTTTGGAAAACACTCTGTGAGCGGCTAGAGATTGCACCTCGATATTCCACGGCCTTTCATCCCCAGACTGATGGACAGACCGAGAGGATTAACACAATTATGGAGCAGTACCTACGCAGCTATGTGTCTTATCAACAGGATAACTGGGCTGATTATCTCTCAATGGCCGAGTTCGCTACCAACAATCATATCTCCGAAACGACTAATATGTCTCCTTTTCAGGCGAACTATGGAAGACACCCTCGAATGACATTTGGGCCCTTACAACATGGAAAAACAACAAACGAGGATCAAGCGAACGGGTTGGCTAAAGAGATGTCCCAGGTTTTCAACTTTTTGAAGAGCGAAATGTTTAGAGCCCAGAAGATACAGGAGGAAATGGCCAATCTACGTCGGAGTCCGGCGCCACGATATGCGGTGGGTGATCCCGTCTGGCTTTCCACTCGGAACATAGCAACAAAACGTCCATCTAAGAAACTAGATTGGAAACAAATTGGCCCCTATACAGTGAAGCGGATTGTGAGCCCCTACGCCTACGAGCTAGAACTACCCTCATCCATGAAAATACACCCGGTATTTCATGTTTCACTTCTCGCACCGGCAATCAACGATCCTGTTCCAGGACAAATTGTGGAACCACCTCCACCTGTGGAAGTTGAGGGAGAAATTGAATGGGAGGTTGCAGAGATTTTGGACTCAAGGAAGAGAGGGCGATGGGTAGAATATTTAGTGAAATACGTGGGTTATGAGGAGCCCTCTGGGCAACCCTCAGATGACTTGGAGCACAGTCCCAAACTTCGGAAAGCTTTTCACGATCAATATTCCTCGAAACCTCGGCCTATCAGGAGCTAGGCCCTAGGAGGGGACCTGATCTGTCCCGGCGTCTTGGCATCGGTTCCGACAGTTCGGTAAGAGGAAGCAAGTCACGACGGAAGAAGAATTGTTAGGCGAGGATGGACGGAGGTGGGAAGGAAGTGACGTCATAAGACTCCAGGAGGTTCTATGGCGTGATGGATTTGTAATGTAAATAGAAGAGATGGTGGGGAGGAATACGAAGTGTGGCTACGGCAGAATTCTATGGGTTTCTCTGAACGAAGGTATGAGTCATAGCGGCCTAGTGGAGGAAGGTGTTAAATGGAGCGGAGGGGGTCTTCTCTTTAGTTCTTTCTTTCTTTTCTCTCTGTCTCGTCTTTCTGTTATCTAGATACATAGGAATACACTCCTATCCTCGTCATAGTTCTTGAGATCCCAGAACCTCGTTTCGGGATCTATCCTAGTCATCATCATCGTTCTTGTTGAGGTCCATCCGATCCTCGCTCTCTCTGCCCTTGTCCTTGTCCCTGCCCGAAGTTTTGCCTCTGCCTTTGCCTTCGCCGGTGCCTGTGCTTGTGCCCGCCTGGCGATATCTCTGTCTTCGTCGGTGTCCTCGTTGTTTGGCTGTGTTCCTTGAGTCCTTCTGCGTCATCATTGTCGTCTTCCCTGTGTCCGGGCTACTCCGTCACAGCCACAGGATCGGTAGCCGCAAGATCGACTAGGGAGACATGGAAGACAGGATGCATTTTTATTGAGTGAGGGAAGTTGAGCCGGTAAGCGTAGAGGGAGATGACTTCCTGGATGGGGTACGCCCCCAATCTTTTCCAGTCGAGCTTTTTTGATTTCCGTGCGGTGCGGATATTCTTTGCTTAGACAAATACTGAATATCCGACTTCATACCATGGGGCGGGGGTGCGCTTTGCATTCACTAATCTCTCCTGCTGGTCTTGTGCTATCCTTAACTGTGTTCACAGGTAGTCATGTAGTTCCTTCATCCTTCCTGCAAATTCGTGGGCGTTAAGATTTGGCGGAGTTTTCTCTGGCTTCCGCAAGTCTGTGGTAAATCGAGGATGATAGCAATAATTTGTGAAAAATGGGGTAGACTTTATAGAGGCGGAGACTTGATTGCTGGCTGCAAATTCTGCCATCGGTAGCTATTTTGCCCAATTGTCCTGCTGGTAGAATACGTATCCTCAGAGGTATTATTCCATGACTGCGTTGAGTCTTTTCGTCTTCCCATCCGTCTCTGAGTGGAATACCGTCAACATTCGAGCTTCAATTCTAGGTTGTTTACAGAGCGATTTCCAGAACTTAGCGGTAAATTGCGTACCCCTATCAGATGTGATGCATGTGGGCAATTCATGGAGCTTTCATATATATTGCAGGTATAGGTTGGCTAGATTCTCTGCATTGACGGTGGTATTGCAGGGCAAGAGATGACGTATCTTCGTTAGTCAATCCACAACCACCAGCTTTATGGTGTCGTACCCTTTACTTTCCGGCAGGCCAATTACAAAGTCCATCGATATTTCCTTCCAGGGTTGTTCTGGGATAGATAGCGGTCAAAGTATTCCTAGCTTATCATGTGTCGTTGGCTTGCTTCGCTGACAGGTATGGCAGTTCCTAATGTATTAATCGATATAATCGCGCATATTTGGCTAGTAGTACTCCCTGCTAACCAATACGAGGATATTTTCCCTGCCTGAGTACCCTGCTGAGAGGGCGTCATGATATTGTTCTAGAATCTCCAACTTTAGTGGCATATAATCGGAGACATAAATGCTTCCACGATAGAGTAGGTGACCGTCAATTTCTGTGCATTCTGCCAGAGATATTTCCTTACAATGTTTTGTATCTGTCTGCCGTAGGTCCAAATTCTTTTGTGGGAACGGGTCACATCAGCAAGACTTGATTTGTCTCCTGAGGTCTCCTGAGCCTCAGGAGACCCAAAATGTATCCAGGAGTATCAGGAGACTCTCTTGAGACTTGGGAGACTGTTGGGAGACTACAGTCAAAAGTTGAGTTTGCTCATGCAGCTTGGTATCCTTTATCAAATAATTTCTGTAGGGGGGCGTTCTTTTCAGCGGGTTCATTTGCCAAAGAACCCGCTAACAAACTTAGCTTGGGATCAAGATTTTCCCTCTTCAGGACCATTTGACTCTGATGCAGTAACCTTTCATCCCTTTCCTCAGGGAGATCTCCTGATCTCCTAGTCAACGCATCAAGTTTCCCACTCTGCCTCCCCGGTCTATATTTGATGAGGAAATCGACGCGTAATAAGTATTCCGTCCACCGTACTTGCCTCCTATTTAGCTGCTCGGTGGACATAAAGTATTCGAGGTTTTTATGGTCGGAAATGACCTCAATGGGGTGCTTGGCTCCTTCCAACTCTGGTCTCCATTCCTCGAAGCCCCTAATTATCGCTAATAATTCTTTATCGTAGATTTCGTAGTTGCATTCCACAGGTATATGCTTCTTGGAGAAGAATGCCACGGGGTAAAGCTTCCCTTGTTTGTCGTACTGAGAAAGTACACCACTGGCGACGTAGTCCGATGCATCTGTCTCGACTGTGATTGGTTTCTCGGGGTCGAAGTGAATAAGGATGGGAGCGGTGGTAAAGGCTTCCTTTAAGGATTGAAATGCCGGTTCTGCTTCCGGTATTCATAAGAAGGGGTCATTCTTTTTTGTGAGTTTTGTGAGAGGAGCTGCAAGTTTCGAAAATCCAAAAATAAAGCGGCGGTAGAAGTTGACGAACCCCAGGAAAGCTTGCACATCCTTAACTGTCTTGGTGGTCGTCCATTCCTGTACCGCGGAAACTTTATGCATATCCATGCGAATGTCATTGGGTTCAATGATTAATCCAAGGTAGATTGTGCTTTGGGTATGGAATTCGTATTTTTCCGGCTTTAGTACATCAGTAAGCTTTACCATTTGTGACTGGAGTCTCCTGAGTCTCTTGATAGTCTCCTGAGTCTCCTGAGACCCCTGTAACCTCCTGAGACTTGTAAAATCTTGCTGATGTAGGATCCCGTTTCTCTGCAGTGCTTCCAAGATTGTTTCGACGTGTTGTTCATGTTTCTTGAGGGAATCGCTATATATAAGGATATCGTCCGGGTAAGCGGTGCAGAATTAATCCAAATGCTCTTGAAGACAATCGTCAATAAAGTGCTGAAAGGTAGCGGGGGCGTTGGTAAGGCCAAATGGCATAACGGTGTACTCAAAATGCCCATAGCGAGTTCTGAATGCTGTCTTCCATTCCTCTCCTTCAGCCATCCAAATCTAATTATATCCTTGCTGCAAATCCAGTTTTGTATACTATTTGGCTTTTGATAATCGATCCAGGGTCTCTCGAATTAAAGGTAGCGGGTATCGATTTTTGACTGTCAGCTCGTTTTGGCCTCAATGATCCACACACAGGCGCAGGGATCCATCGGCCTTTTTAACGAATAGTACAGGGGCTTCTGCCAGAGATGAGCTTGCGCGAATAAAACCCTTGTAGAGATTCTTACGGATGTAGTCTCTTAGTGCAAGTACATCAGCAAACTCAACTTCTGACTGCAGTCTCCCAACAGTCTCCCAAGCCTCAGGAGAGTCTCCTGACACAACTGGATATATTTTGGATCTCCTGAGGCTCAGGAGACCTCAGGAGACAAATCAAGTCTTGCTGATGTAGTTCGTCTCTGGACATACCATAAAGGGGGCCAAAAGGCGGTTCCTTTCCTTCTTTCAGGAGGATCCTATGGTCATAGGGGCGGCATGGTGGTAAGTCTTGGGCCTGAGCTTCATCGAACATATTTAGCCAACTATGATATCATGTGGGGATCCATTGGGTCCATTCATCCTTTGGGGTGTCATAAAAAGCCTTTTCAATTTCGTAGAGGGTTATACTTCAGATCTGCAATTGTTAACAGCGGACGAGGCGGCTAAAGGGGACACAGGGCCTATCATATAAGTTAGGGGTTGGATACTCGGAATAATATCGGCGATTGTTGTAGAGTTGCAGTTCTTTTTACAGAACTCTGAGTCGAAGGCTACAGTGTTACCCTTGAATTTAAGAGTGGCGTCGTGATGTTGTAACCAAGGGATACCGAAAACTAGGGGGTACTGTCCCAGCTTAGTAACGAGGAGTGGAATTTGTTTTTGATGAGAGTCAATGAATAAGGAAACACGGTATATTGAGGTAATCTGTCTGGAGGCTATAGGTCTTCCATCGATAACTTCAAGTACACGGGGAGTTTTGGGGGGGAGAAGGGAAAGTTGATAATGGCATGCAAAGTCTTCGTCAATAAATGCGAATCCAGAGGCCCCGGTGTCAATCATGGCATAGGTGGTAATAGAGTCTTTATTGTGAGCAATATTACAAACTACAACTAAATGATCTCCATTCAGCTCCTCCTTTGCTATAACCGAAACAGAAACCCCAGAAATAGAAAACGCAGATAAAGGAAAATCCTTTGAAGGTCCCTGGTGAGGTATCACGGCGTAGAGTGCACTTGGCAACGTTGCGGAAAAAGGGATTAGTCAGAGGTTTTCTTCTAGGTTCTTTGGGTTTCCGTTAACAGGGGTTCGGTTCGGTAATAGGGGCTCGGGTATAGGAGATAGGGATAGATGCGGAGTTATGGGGCTTGGGGGATTCTATGGGATTCTGTACAGGGTTACTTGAATGAATCATCGGGCTGGTATGTAGTGTATATATAGGGGTTCTATTCTCGCTTGTAGATAGCTTCTTTCCTTTCCTCTTCACGCAACCTTCCTATCCTTTAGTCAATATAGTACTTTGGGACTCTTAGTCATCTGTCCAGCCGACCCCTCTGCCCCTAGAGGACAGGAGGAACGCTCTTCGTCTCGCTTCGTTTCTAGTGATCTTATCTCATCTCCCTCGTCGCGCTCGTACCAACGTCTCATATCTTCGCCTCGCTTCGTCCGGCCTCGGTAGTATACCTTGGCTCATACCTCGTCCTCGTCCCCACCTCGCTCCGTGATACGAGGGCTATGATAGTGGCCAGGGACTACTGAAAACCTGAATTCCCAGACGAAAGATCAACACCAGAAGAACAAGAAAAAGAAGAAGAAGAAAAAGAAGAAGAAGAAGAAGAACCCTCAATGGGGACAGCGAGGGGAGCAGTTAGAGCGGCACCTTTAATAACCGGAGGAGCACCACGAGGACGATTGCCTTCATCAGCAAGATTTCATTTGTCTCCTGAGGTCTCCTGAGCCTCAGGAGACTCAAAAATTATCCAGGAGGTTCAGGAGACTCTCAGGAGACTTGGGAGACTGTTGGGAGACTGCAGTCAGAAGTTGAGTTTGCTGATGTTGAGGGCAGTTAGCGAAGACATGATCAGGGGCATCACAGTAGGCACAGCGGCTGTTTTCTATTCTCCATGTCTTCTTGACGATGGTGGTATGATGGTGGCCATTGGCGAAAATGTACCTTCCTTCCGGTAGGGAGCGAGTAGTGGAGTGGGTTTGGAGAGCTGAGAGGTCCATAAGGACGAGGTCTCTTGATGTGTGTAATGGGTGAGGGGCAGCAGCCGGGGAAGCGAATTGGCTCATGAGGTTCCTGTTGGCCTTGTGTGCATCCCTCCGGGCCCTGATCCTATTGTCCATGGTTATGAGTCTCCTAATATAGGCGTCGAAGTTCTCAGTGGTGGTGTCCTAATAGATCATGGCATCCTTCAGGTCGTCGGATAGTCCATTTTCTAGGGCGTCCTTCTTAGCTTTCTCATTGTAATCGAGTTGGCCCATGACACGCAAAAATTGTGTGAGGTAGGTGGCGAAGTCTCCTTTCATCAGCAAGACTCGATTTATCTCCTGAGGTCTCCTGAGCCTCAGGAGACCCAAAATGTATCTAGGAGTGTCAGGAGACCCTCCTGAGACTTGGGAGACTGTTGGGAGACTGCAGTCAGAAGTTGAGTTTGCTGATGTTGCCTTGACGTAGGCTTTGAAGCTCCCTCCTGACGGTGCCTCGGGGGTCTGGTTCCCCAAAAGATGCTTTCAAGAAGGCGACGAAGGTGGCGACGGAGTTGAATAGAGTGGCATCCTCGGTGGCTATG
Source organism: Morchella sp. 2016-72 (assembly GCA_024713865.1). Taxonomy (NCBI): domain Eukaryota; kingdom Fungi; phylum Ascomycota; class Pezizomycetes; order Pezizales; family Morchellaceae; genus Morchella; species Morchella sp. 2016-72. The sequence goes on from JAMJEY010000019.1 coordinate 937,608, forward strand.
GGGATGACCTGATCTAACGCTTTCCCTTCCAGCCGACTGAACGCGTAGAGCACCTTGGCCTCCTCGTTGAGAAACCTGTCGTGGTTAACCCAGAGTTTGGTGCGGAGGAAGTTGAGGAATCCTGGTAGCTCTTTTCTGATTCCACTAAACTTGGAGGGGTCCGGGAACTTTTCTGAACGGAAGATCGGTAGGGCAGCAGGTGGTGAGGGAACTTCTGGTGGTGGTGGTGATGGTGGTGGTGGTGGTGCTCAAGCTGCAGCCAGTTGAAATTCCAAGGCAGCAACTCATGTTTCCAGGGCGTCGGCATGATTATTCGAAGCCGTGAGTTGTTCTCTCGCCGTGGCAAGCTCTTGGCGGGTTGGAATGTGGAGAGCTCGACTGGCGTTTCGCTTTGTCTTCCAGCGGTCTCCTTCTTGGAGGAGGGCTCAGAGATGTATTTAGTGATACCTCTTGTCTTCGACCTGGTCGAAGGCTTCAAAGGTTTGAGGGATTTGGTTATCACGGTTTGAGACGAGGACAAGGGCAGAAAGGCCAAGGTACACAACTGAGGCGGCGCGGGGCGAGATGAGGCGAAGGAAAAAGCCGAGGCCGAATGAGGCGAAGCTAGAAAACTATGGACAGGGCAAGACGAAGGACCGCTTGTACCCTCCCTGGGGACAGAGGCGACTTGGCTATGGCGAGAGATTCTAAAGTATTGTATTGACTAAGGGATGGGAGGGTTGCGTGAAGAGGAAAGGAAAAAAACTATCTACAAGCGAAAGCGCGGCTCATATATATACACCCCAAGATTTTACCCAATAACCCATCCGCGAACCCCTGTACAGAAACCCATAGAAATCTAAGACCCTTAATACCGAACCTAATCCTTATTCCCCATTCCCGAACCGTAAGCCCGAACCGAACCCCTGTAACTGAAACCCATAAAACATAAGAGACCACCTGACTAACTCCTCTTCCCGCACTTCGCCTAGCCTGCTCCACGCTGTGATATTAGTAGTTGCTGTCGAGGGTGACTCCCTCGACGATGCGAACTAATAGGGCAGGTGGCGCCGCAGGGGCAGACATAGTAGATACGGGTAGTGCAGATGAGGACGCAACGTAAGCTCAAGGGGGCAGTGTGGTGTAGGCTTAGTTCTGCAGGGTGCGGGGTAACTGATGGTGATAGTCCCTAGGGATAAGAACTATGGGCGAGGGGTCTTGAAGGTAACAGCGATAGTAACTTTAGAAGTAGGGACTATGAATTATATTGAGTAGACACAGAAGACTTTGCGTGAAGAGAAAAGAGAAAGAAAGAAAGTACAGGAGTAGGCATCATTGCCTTCCTTATATAACCACCACCCCGCTCGCCAAGCCTAACTCATACCCTAATGCAACTCCACTTATGAGTCACCCCTTTGCTTAAGAGAAACCTGTAGAACCTACTCTGACTCATTCCCGCCGCCTAATGCACAGTAATACCAGCCCTACCAATCATTTCATTCCTCTGACCCTAGTGTATCCATGAAACTATCATGGTCAAGGACAGAAATCCTCCTTCCCTTACACCAGAAACCATGGTCAATCTGGCATGAGCCAACCATTTCACCAAACTGGACTTACGTTGGGGCTATAATCAAATTAGAATCAAGGAGGGGGATGAATGGAAGACTGCTTTCAGAACACGCTATGCGTATTGGGAATATTTGGTAATGCCATTTGGATTGATGAATGCACCTGCTACCTTTCAACGATGGATCAATGCTATTTTACGTCCTTTTCTAAATTGTTGCGCTACTGTCCCAGCATCTTGGCATCAGTTTCGAGAATTTGGTAGCAGAATCAAGATTACGACGAAAGAGAAAATGTTAAGCGAGGATATACTGGGATGGGGTGATGGTGTCATCATTGGGTTCTGGAAGATTCGATGGCGTGATGGATTTATAATATAAATAGGAAAAATGGTAGCGGGGATTACGAAGTGTGATGACAACTATCACGGCTCCGCCTCCTACATCTCGCCTCCCGCTAAGGCACCTTCGGAACAGGGTTGTTAGATAGTATCGGTCGATGTCGGAGGTAACACGATGGATTAGGAAGGAGCTCGGGCAATGGAATGTAAGCGCTAGGAAGGATTGGTTAACAGCGGAGAGAATTGGGGTTATTGGGAATAGTGTGGGTAGTACAGGAGTGTAGGAGTTTCTATAGGTTTCTATGGTGTGAGTCATCGATGCGGAGGGACAGTTGTATATATAGGGCTCGTTCTCTCCTATGTTTCCGCCTCTCTAGGCAACGTCTTCTTTCTGTTAACAATACATTACTTCAACTTCGGCCCTTCTGTCTTTGCCTGTCTCTGAACCTGAACCCGACCCCGAGCCTGAACCTGTCTCGACTCCGGTGTATTCTGAGCCGACCCCGTTCCTTGTGCCTGTATTCTATGTCCGCGGTTAAAGCCATCTACTAGTGTCTCCGCCTCCATGTCCTGATCAGAGATTCCTTGTGGACTGTCTGCCCTACCTTGCTCCTGCTATAAACCCCGAACCCACCCCATTAGAGCAACAGGTTTTCTATGAGTTTCTATAGACTGAAGTATAAGTCATAGTAGACTGATGAAGGAGGTTGTTAAATAGCACGGGAAGACTTTTCCTTTAGTTCTTTCTTTCTTTTCTCTCTGTCTTATTTTCCTGTTATCTCGGTACATAAAAATATACTCCTATTCTCAAGCCATTGTTCCTAAGATCCCAGAACCAGACTTCGGAATCCATCATAGCTATCATCATCGTTCTTATCGAGGTCCATTCGGTCCTCATTTCCCCTACCTCATATTCCCCTCGCCCTTGTCCTTACCTTTGCCTTTGCCTTTGCCGGTGCCTGTGCTTGTGCCCACCCGGTAGTACCTCTGTCTTCGTTAGTGTCTTCGTTGCCTGGCTGTGTTCCTCGAGTCCTTCTGCGTCATCATTGTCGTCTTCTATTGGCCTCGCGTTACTCCATCACATATGGGAAATATCAAGTGATGTGTTTTTTGCGCTGGTAGAGCAAGTCTTGGAACAAAATACTTTAGTGCCAGTTCCCATAATAATATAAACTATTATTAAGCCATTAATACCCCTATTATAGGGTTTTTTTTGATTTTTAATATTATTTTTTCTATAGACTCTTATTGACCTATGTTTCGATTAATACTTATATTAGTAAATGATTTTAATATATGATAATAGCTTTATAAAAAATTTTTTCTTCACTGAAAAACCCCGATACGCAGGTAGGCCAGTATTCACGCTTATTCTGCACAGGTAAATTTCACAGATTAAATTTTTATTTACTCCCTTATTAATTATCCACAAGTACTTCAAGTTGCTGCAGCCGTTCACCTGCCTGCCTGTCTGCCTGCCTGCTGTACCTACCTGCTATATCTGCTTGATTCGCTGTTTGATTCGCTGCTTGATTCGCTGCTTGCATCAGCAAGACTTGATTTGTCTCCTGAGGTCTCCTGAGCCTCAGGAGATCCAAAATGTATCCAGTTGTGTCAGGAGACTCTCCTGAGGCTTGGGAGACTGTTGGGAGACTGCAGTCAGAAGTTGAGTTTGCTGATGTGATTCACTACTTGGATATTCACTACTTGATTCACTGCTTGGATTCACTGCTCGACTGGCTAGTGCGGTGCTTGTTTAGACTCGCCGCCTAGTTCACGAATTAGCTCATGTATTAGTAGGGGCAGAGAGCTGCGGGGGGGGTAGAGATGAAGGTGTCGAGATGGAGGTGCGGGGATGGAGGTGTGGAGATGGAGGAAGGATGTGATATCTCTAAGTCCCAGCCCTAACCCTGATTTACTTACAGTTTTTGACAACTCTTTTTCTTTGTATATGATTCTCTTCCAAAAGACTCTTAATTATGCTAAATTGGGCACTAAACATCATCTTTTTCACCCCTTTGGGTTCAATTAATGGTCTTCCCGAAATTAAGGCTTTTTAAAACCGTGCCGCAGTATTAGTGCTCAAAGTAATACTTAAAGGAATATCCGAACTGGCGCTAAAGTAGGTAAATGGCGTCTCTTATAACTTTTCCACCTGACATGATATCAAAAATCTGTGAAATGAAATATGTTTGTCGTACCTATACAATTCTATTTGATATCCCTTGAAAAATTAAGCTGTGCCGCGCCATACACTCTACCATCGCATAAACCAAACCATGCGTCATTAGAAATCACTCAAGAATTTACAGTACATACATGTAGCTTGAATTTCTGATCGCAGGGACCCAAGGGATCGGGTATTAATTAGTTAGTATAAAACGTAACAGAGTGCAAAATAATAATGATAATGTAAGGAAAGAAAGGAAAAAAGGTTAACTCTACCCCCCAGGTACTTAAACGCTAAAAAAAAAAAAAAGAAGTTGAATCCCCACAATAAAAATATACAAATACCCAAGAATTTTAATATCCTACCCCATAAACGTTGCTCATGTCATTCAAATAAAGTAAGTGCAAGAATAGAAATAGAGAAACCCCAACAAAAAAAAAGGGGGGGAGAGGGGCTGATGCGATTATCTTTGATGGAGTAAAGCGTGGTTGAAATCGAAACAAACACAATTATACCACCGTCCACTCAGCGTAGACACACCACCTAGCACTTCTATCTGCTAGGACTAAGGCTCTCCAAGCACCTCGCTCCCCGCACTTAATTATTGTCTCCCAAATCATTCCATTTTCAGCTCCGGCGGTGTCAGCCTTTTTCATTAACCTTAAGATTTTGCCAGCCGGTGTTTGTATAGCTAATTTGGCAGGCTTCGGCCCGTTGTTCAAACTATCACTAGTCAATCCTTCACTGGGATGTTGTCGTACTGCAAAAACAAACGTATTATTGACCGCTAGTCTAGCACATTGTGGTTGAGATACGTAGAGGTCGTGACGTTGAGCGTGGGGCGTCGGGTGCCGGACCAAAAAATCATAAGGAGGGTTTTCACCCGTATGGATAATCGGCAAGGCAAATGCTAGGGGATGTGGGTTATCACGCATGGAGTGCTGTTATTTTCAAAGGGGGGAAAAGGTTAGGTTAGTCCGTCACGATTGGTAAAGATCAGGCAGGGAAAGGATACTCACGATCAAGCCTCTGTGTCCGGCATAGATTTTCAGGACACCGTGACCTTCGTCTCCAGGAAGTACTGCTTTAACCCTGTACGTTTTAACCCCATTCTCCCAAGCAACTTGACAAAGGGCCCTTTTTTTAATGACGTTCCCGCTCTCGAATAAATCACCACCCTGGTCAACCGCAAAGCCTCGGACCTCTACTTCTGCAATACATTCCACATCTATGGGAACGGTGAACTCAATTTGGGCGACTTCCAGATTTTCAATCCGGGTAAGGCTTGTGTCGAAATTGTTCATTTGTAGATTGTGTTTGAAAAATGGAGGACAAGCAGATGGTAGGGCAAGTAGTATTGCCATTGGCAATGGAGGAACCAGGTGTTGTTGTTCTGCCCTCTGTGGTATATGTGTCCAGCACAGGTGGCTTGGTTTGGTTAAGAAGTAGAAAAGTTCTGCCTGTGAAGTGGATGCTGATGAATACATAACCCTCCTGGGGTTTGTTGGCGAAGCAAGTGAACAGTCCATGAACCGCCATTCACCATCCACAATTACTCCATTCCACCAATGGTTTGGGCGTGGACACATTTCGACGTCTAAAGCTTCACCAGGAACTTTCAGGTAACCTGCCACAATCTCACAGTGAATCCCTATAGCCGTACACATTCCCATTACTACCTCTGCAACCTCTGCTGGGCCTCCCCTTCTCTGTTGTATAACGCTTCTAGGATCAGCGCCCCCTTGGCCTGGGTTTCCTAAAGGCCCACTTGGGTGTTCCCAGGCAATTTTCTCAGAAACCCAGGTAAATATGGCACGCAGACGCTGTAGATCGCTACGATATGGGCGACAAACATGGTGAGTTGCAAGGCTTTCAGGGGTTGTAAGCGGAGGTAAGTTCCCAATGAACCTCGTTCCTTTATCGACCAATGCTAAGTTTGCTGTGTCAAAATCCACTGGATTTTCCACTGGACGTCCGTCTGCACCTTCGTCTCCATCCACATCATCATCCAAGGCATCGACAGGACGAAGAACAATCTGGTCCATTAGTTGTTGTTTCTCTTGTCTCTCTATCCGTTCGTTGCGTGATAGAGTATTTGATCTATTGACATCTCTTCGAACTTGGACCCAGTCCTGGCTCTGTAATTGCATTGCTCGCCTCCCAGACACCGGACCTATTCCATCTGGTATGGCTCTTTGTGTCGTAATTGGGGCAGGAGAACTCGTGCCTGACGCTAAACCTCTTGCGGAAGCAGTACTAGTCTTTGCGCTATTCAAAATCTTCTTCAAGAACCCCGGTTTTTTAGCTTTTGGGCCTGGCTTTGGTGGTGCTAGGCCCCCAAGTCCACCACCTGAAGTTTCCGAAGCCCAAGTTTGTCCTCTTCTCAGCATTCCAGGACCTACACCACCAGAACTCAACCCAGAACCGCTGCCAGAGCCCAGAGTAGGTGTTTCAGATCTCACATATCCCGCAAAAACTTGCTTTTGGGCACTGATGCCACTCCCGCCGATTACACTTATAGCTTTTTCTTTCCGACGTGCGAGACTTCCTGCGCTAGTTGCTGAACATGCACCGGCACTCATACCACTCATAAGGCTTGCGCTAGTCAAAGCCGTTGAAACAGTTGCATTTGTGCTACTAGATTGATTGGATGTTGCACTGGATTTGATTGTTGTTGTCCTTGAGAGCGGTCGTGGGCGGATCAACTTGTTTGGCCCAGGACTCCGGCGACCTATATCATACATTGATTTTCGGTTACTTGTTGACATTGGATCCCCTGTTTGAGGGCGGTAACTGTCATAAGCGGTATTTTTCGGTGGTGGTGGCGGCGGGAGGTCATCTTCGTCACTTCGGAATCGTTCTGATAGATGGTTAGAATGATGGGATCTCCCATTTCGGTCAGTGGTCATCTCACTATGATTATTAAAATTTGTCCGTTGATTGTTGGGGTACATAGTCATGATATTTTCATCATCATCAGGATATCCTTCATTTCGGTCACCTATGCCTAAAGAGGTTTCTGGACGCACATAGCTCTTTCTCGCTGAAGGCGACGAGTGGTATTGTTGTACGAACGCCTCGGGTGGCCACAGTTCAACAGGGGTTTTCGTACGGTTGTCATCACGCGCTGTCATGTGCTGTAGGCTTTCCATTACATCTTCCATGGCATTCCGTAACGGGCTTGGCGTGTTTCCTAGTATTGCGGGGGAATGTGCGCCATTCGGCGCTGGTGTACGCCGCCCATCTAGTGGTAAACTAGGCGAGCTAGCACGTTGACACCTATGTGGCGGGGGTGCTGGAGGGGCACTGATGTCCGGGTCATCATGGTCTATATAAGGGTTTGGGGGCGTTGAATGATGATATTGCATCATTGATGCTGCGGGCGAAGGCGCTCGAGCGCTATAATGCGCCGGAGGTGCCGGAGAGGCCTCCCTTGGCATATATTCTCTTCTTGATATTGACGGCGCTGGTGAAGCTCCCCTTATATAGGGGTTTGGAGAGCCTCCTCTAGGATAAGGGTTTGGAGAATTAGATCTTGAATTATATCCCTGCTGATATGGTACGGGAGAACGTGATCGCCGGTCGTCGTGTTGGTAAGGAATGGGGGAGTGTCCTCGTTGGTCATCAAGGTAATAGTGCGCAGGCATCTGTGGCGAAGGTGCCCTTGAGTAGTGGGTAGGGGCGGGGGAAGCTATTCTTGAGTAGTGAGTAGGAGCCGGAGAAGCTGCCCTTGAGTAATGTGTAGGGGCAGGAGAAGCTGCTCTGGAATAATGGGTAGGAGCCGGTGACGCTGCTCTTAGTATACTTCCACCGCTTCCGAACCTTGGACTCGAAGCTCCATTTCTTGACACCGGCCTCGAAGGAGAGATCGTATCCTCCAAGACTTGAACGAAATTCGAAGGAAACAATCCCATCTGCCTGTTGCGCTTGAGACGTCCCATCCACCATGACCCATCACCAGCGTTGAGGCATTCGATGAGATCGCCTTCAACAAACCCAAGGTCGCGTTTAGTCTACCAGGCGGAAATATCAGTGGGTTGTTAGTGCTGAGAGGTCACAAACGGCTCACGAGGGATCAGCAGTATCATACCTCTCCACTCCATGAGTAAATGGCCTGACACAAGCAAGGAAACCTTGGGAGTACAGGAAGAGGTTCGCCTGGCATGGTTCTTTCTGTAGCTCCTCGGCGCTACGGAGAGGTGGGGGGAGGGGGTAGAGGGGCCGAAAATATCGCAGTAGGCGCAGGCAGTTTTATGTCGGTAATAAGATAGTAGTGGATGGAGATAGCGTAGAATTTAAGCTTTGAAATTGAAGATGAAATTGGTGACGTGAGGGGTGAGGGGGCTCAAGAAGAGAGTCTCGAACAAGATCCAAATGGCACCGTAACGGAGAGAAACCGACTGCTGGTGGGGGGAGTGGAAGAGTGTGGTTGAGGTTTGGATGGTGAGTGTAAACAACATGCCAGGTCAGGGTCACACGCGAAGGCCCAGATGAGCGGCTGCGTGGTTGTCCTGGCAGCCGCGCACAACAACAAGCTTCCACTTATGATCCTAGCCTCATCTGCTAGTCAAGGAGGATTGACGTGCATGGGAAGTGCGCATATGACGATAGTTGGATGAGCCGCCCCTTGAACTGTGGGGTTCAGGGAACGGAATGCTCGTGAAGGAGATGTGTGTGTATGTATGTAGGGGGTTTCGGCTGTACAGCGCTGTCTAACCACAGTGGGTGGTAGTACTACATGGAGATAGGAGGGCTGGTAACGAGCCTAAGTACTACCTCTACTACCTAGCTACATAAGGTGTTAGGCCTTGTGAGCATCATATCAGAATGTCTGCGGGAAGGAATTGATAAGTCACAGAACTTCATGAGGTTATAATGGCGATACAATATGCGCGTGGGGTTGGGCCTTTGGTGGGCAGGACGCTTGCGAAGTGGGGTTGTGAATCCTGACGAGTACATGTACCTACATCAGATATTCAAATGTCTTGCAGGCCCATGATTTTTTTTTTTTTTTTTGGATCAAGCTAGTTTGTTCTGGGCCAAACAAATTGCGTGTAGTCATAGACTATGGTATAAAAACCTATACTCTAACAAAAAAGGTTGTGCTATCCCTCTTCCTCCTGGCAACTCTATTCTCAACTCTGCCAAGACTTGAGAATAAGGGGGATCACACGCTTCTAAAGACTTTTCTAAGGCTTCATTTCTTGAAGAAATTTTCTAACTGCTCTTCTTTTTCTCTGCTCTCTCGAACCTGTCACTCAGTCCTACTGTCGCGGTTCACCTTCCCTCGAGATAACCTCCTTTTCTGATCGTTTTTCTCATTTGTTCCCACGGCTTTGCATGTCACTTTATTCGTATTTTGCAAACTTCAAACCGCCTGATTCCTCGTAGGGCACTCCAGGACGTTCTTGCTACGTACCTCTCTGAGTTCCTATAGTTCACACCCGCTCCGCCTTAGAAGTTGCTTGGCTTCTACCCTGTTCGCTAAGAGTTTCTGGAAGAAACTCTTCAACTAATCACCTTGGGCCCTTTATAAGTCGACTTTATATGGATCTCATCCTCGAATTGCAACTGGATCCCGCCCTCACATACTTCCTAGAGTGACATATTCTTGTAAACTCACACGTCTATCCTGGCTCGCCACCGCTCGCAATTTCTTCGGTCTACTTCTGTTAATCGTTAACACTCTCTACTTTCCTTTTTCTTCTTACCCAATGTTTTTTTTAACGAGGCCTTTGCTTAGAGTACTCTTTTTTTTTTTTTTCAAACGGGTTTGGGGATAGGCTTTATTCACACTATCAGGTTTCCCTGCATGCGATATTCTTATAACCTACAAAACAATGAAATTTAGGATTTAAAAAAAAAATAAAAAAAACCGTGTGTCGCCTAAAATTACAAAAAGAAAAAGATAAAAAATAAAAGATAAAAGAAAATCGATAGCATGATTATAGACAAAGGGAAAATAGAGAAGTAAAAGTGAGGGAGACAGAAAAAAGGAACAGGGACACTATATATTTCTTTCTAGATACTGTCCCAGCATCTTGGCATCGGTTCCAACAGTTCGGTGGTAGAAAGAGGGTTGCGATGGAAGAGGGATTGTTAAGCGAGAATGGACGGAGGTGGGGAGATGGTGACGTCATTAGATTCCAGGAAGTTCTATGGCGTAATGGATTTGTAATATAATTAAGAGAGATGGTGGAGGGAATTACGCAGTGTGGTTAGTGTGGACTTCTACAAGATTCTCTGAGTGAAGGAATGAGTCAGAGCGGACTTGCGGGGGAGGATGTTAAATAGCACGGGAAGACTTTTCCTTTAGTTCTTTCTTTCTTTTCTGCATGCCGTTTCTGTTATTTGATGCAGCAGGAATATCTTTCTGTCCATAGCCTCTGAGATCCCAGAACCTAACTTCGGGATCTATCATAGATCTCATCATCGATCCCGTTGAGGTCCATCCGGTCCTTACCTTTCTTGTCTCTTGTCTCCCTCGTACTGGTTCTTGTCCTTGCCCCTGCCCTTGCCTTTGCCTTTGCCGGTCCCTGTGCTTGTGCCCGCCTGGCGGAGTCTCTGTCTTCGTCGGTGTCCTCGTTGTCTGGCTGTATTCCTCGAGTCCTTCTATGTCATCATTGTCGTCTTCCTTGCGCGCAGCATCAGCAAACTCAACTTCTGACTGCAGTCTCCCAACAGTCTCCCAAGTCTCAGGAGAGTCTCCTGACACTCCTGGATATATTTTGGGTCTCCTGAGGCTCAGAAGACCTCAGGAGACAAATCAAGTCTTGCTGATGAGGTTAGTCCATCACAGATGCGCTCTGGTGTGGCTTTGTGCTTGTATTCCTTATTAGAGGCTATTGTGTGTACAATGGCGGATGGGGTTTGAGGTGTTCTATGGTGGAGATGGTTGTACTGTTTGATTACTAAGTGGTTTCTATAGAATTGATGGTGGTGAATAGGGCTATCTAACAGGGTGGGGTTGGGTTCAAGGGAGAAAGAGATAAGGCACGAACAAATACAGGGTTCGGACAACGACAGAGACGAAGACGGAGTCAACCCAGGATACACCTTATGGTCAAATGAGTTCAGATTCAGGTTCAGAAGTGAGGTCAAAAAAGAAGGTCAAAGCCAAAAATATTGATTCTTAAAAGAAAAACGACATTGCTTAGAGAGACGAAGATATAGGAAAGAACGAGCTCCATATATACAGTTGTTTCCTCCATCGATAACCCATACCATAAAATTGCATAGAAAGCCAGAGCTCTGCGCCATCTGTCCCAACACCTCCACCTCTATCCCATTGCTACTCAAACTCCCCTAGTGCTTATATTCTATTACCCGATGACCTTCCTAACCCGTTACCATCAGCAAGCCTATTAAACCCTACCGGAGGCCCGGGAGATGTAGGAGACGTTCGGAGACACCCATCAAACTTTCGATCTCTAGGGGCTTACCCGCCTATACGAGAGCCTCCTGAGCCTTTGCGGGAACCTCCCGAGACTTGAAGAAGGCTTAGATGGCTCCCCAAGCCCTCCTAGTATCTCCGGAGACTACTGGTGATTAAACCAAACCTCACAAGCTCTCCTGTAATTCCTGCCAATCTCCTGGGCTCTCCTGAAGGCTCGCCAAACCTTCTTGATACCTCCGGAGACTACTGATGATTAAGCCAACTCTCTCAAGCTCTCCTGTAGTGATGAAAGCCTCTGGAGATATCACGACAACCTACGAGAGTTACTTGAGATACCCGAGACCGAGGAGCAGAAAAGGTTACCTAGCGAACGTGCTGTTACTGATGCTCGACTCCCATTACGGAAGCTCTGCAATCCATTGTGAGAATCAAAACGACTATATAACATCGCGGATAGGCTTAGAATGAGTAGAATGACACTGGTCAGGCTTGTGAGAGAATATGCAGCAGATACGGGATGCCTTGAGAACTTTGCCGGAAGCTGGAAGAGCATTAGTGAGTACCGTTTGGAAAGGTTTAGATGTCTGCGGGTGCCTATACCTATTTTCCAAAGACTAGAAGTATATGAGTTTCATCATCTTCGCTGCACAGGAGATATAGAATTCAGAAAACGGGGAGTAAGGAACGATTGGATTTGGATTGCGGTATCATCAGAAGAGCACTAGAGAGTGCTCAGAGGACATCTTCTGGGTAGGCTAGAGGCTATAATTACCCTTCGTGATAATAGAGGGCAATCTCATAGACTGTGTGTGGTAGAGCTTTTGGAAGCAAAGAACTCTGGGACTCCCGATAGCCCTCATGGCCTGCCAAGAGTCTCCAGACGCTTAAGAAATAAAGTATGAGTAGTGAATATTCGCAGCATATTGGGAATGGATCACCTACATCAGCAAGACTTGATTTGTCTCCTGAGGTCTCCTGAGCCTCAGGAGATCCAAAATGTATCCAGTAGTGTCAGGAGACTGTTGGGAGACTGCAGTCAGAAGTTGAGTTTGCTGATGTATTCAAAGTTGATGGAGGAAACTGGCTTGTAAATACTAGGATTGATTTGCGTACATGAATTGAATTTAGCTGAATAGTTAAATTGAAGTTGGCTTTCTAAGCACTGATAAATGCTTCCAGAGCACTGGTGGGTGCTCTCAGAGCAATAGTACACTTGAGAGGGGTGGGGAGAATAATCAGGTGGAGAGGGCTGCAGGCGATCCAGGCGTAAAGGCTTGGAGTCTCCGCCCTAGCGAGAGGGTTGCGCCAAGAGATGGTAGTAATAGGATCCTCTCCAGGGGCTCCAGTAGCTCCAGGCGCAAAGGCTTGGAGTCTCCGCCCTGGCGAAAGGGTTACGCCAAGAGATGGTGTGGTAGGATGCATCTCCAGGGGCTCCTGGCTCTTCCAGGCGATAAGCCTTGGCGCCTCCGCCCTGGCAAGAGGGTTATGCCAGGAGATGATAGTGGTAGGGTACTCTCCATGGGCTCTAGGGACCCCAGGCGATAATAGTTGGCGTCTCCGCCCTGGCAAGAGAGTTGCGCCAGGAGATGGTGGAAGTAGGATCCTCTCCAGGGGCTCCAGGAGCTCCAGGTGCAAAGGCTTGGAGTCTCCACCCTAGCGAGGGGGTTACGCCAGGAGATGGTGTGATAGGATGCATCTCCAGGGGCTCCTGGCGCCTCTAGGCGATAAACTTTGGCATCCGCGCCCTGGTGCAGAGGTTTCCGCTAGGAGAACGGCTTTGCACCAGGAGAAGAGATTTGTGCCAAGAGAAGGTGACGAGCTTGCTGATGGAGGACACCGACGAAGACAGGGGTTCTACCAGGCGGGCACAAGCATAGGCACCAGCGAAGGCAAAGGAAAGAGCAAGGACAAACGCAGGGGAGACAAGAGGCAGAGAAAGTGAGGACCGGACGGACCTCAGCAAAAATGATGATGATGACGATGATAGATCCCAAAGTCAGATTCTAGGATCACAAAGACTATGACTTAAAGAATAGGAGTATATTTCTATGTACCGAGATAACAGGAAGACGAGACAGAGAGAAAAGAAAGAAAGAGCTAAGGAAAAAGTCTCTCCATGCTATTTAACATTCCGTAGCCAGTCCGCCTCATGACTTACACACACCGACTCCTAGAATCCCATAGAAATCCATCGACCGTCACCTTCCTTATTCATCTCCACCATCTTCCTATTTACATTACCAATCCATCACGCCATCGAACCTCCCAGAATCTAATGATGTCACCATCACTCCATCTCTGCCCATCCTCACCTAACATTGCTCCTTCCGTCGCAATCCTGTTTCCGCTACCGAATTCTCAAAACTAATGCCAAAACGCTGGGACAATCTATCATAGTCATCATTACCGTTCTCGTTGAGGTCCATCCGGTCTTCACTTTCTCTGTCCCTTGTTCTTCTTGTCCTCGTTCTTATCATTGTCTTTGCCTTCGCCAGTGCCTGTACTTATGCCCGCCCAGCAGCATCTCTGTCCTCGTCGGTATCCTCGTTGCCTGGTTGTGTTCCTTGAGTCCTTCTGCGTCATCATTGTCGTCTTCTATTTCGCCTCTTGACACTCCGTCACACTAAAGCGAAACCACCCTTACTCGACCAACACAGCATGCGTTCTTCACACCACAGTTTATTATAACCTTCCCTACCACCAATGGATCTGACTATCAAAAGCTCCATGACGAGCACGCAGCTTTCTTTGCCGCTCACCCTGAAGTGTACCTCGTAGCAACAGAAGAGGCGACACAAGCATACGGTCTCCTTTTCGGGGTCTATGAAGGGGTCTGACAGTACTTCATTGACCTCGAAGTCTACCACACTGAAACTGAACAAGCCCGAGCCGAGTTCCGTAAAGAAACCCAGGGACTACGAGCTAAGATCAAAAAGCTGCAAGAAGGAATCAAGCAAGATTTCGGGGAGCTCCATGATGACCTAGCCAAGTCACCTAAGTCCGAGAAGTTTCCTGACCTGGAGAAATACCGGGGGGTTCGGAAAAGCTTGAGGATGTTTCAGAGACAGTTACAAATCAAGCTCACGGCTAATCTCGATTGCTTTCCCACTACGGCTCAACAAATCGCGTACTCTATATTTCGACTGGAAGGACCTGCGGCAGATTAATTTCTTGCTTATATCTCGGATGGGAGAATTGCTTTGGATTGAATGGCGGAGTTTTTAGAAATTCTAGATAACACTTTTTGGGATCCGGATTGCGCAGCTATGGCAGCCCAAAATCTGAGGGAAATGAGACAGCGTCAATATCTCTTCTCGGAGTACTTCACAGAATTCCAGCGCTATGCTGCTGACTCTGAGTTCATCGAGGCGGCAAAGATTGAATGTCCTTTGGAGGGGTTTAATCAGGACTTGATGGCGTTGATGATTCAGAATGAAACCCCTACAACTATCAAAGAATGCGGCCTTCTCCTGCAACGACTAGATAACAAACAAAGAGTACTGCAGGCCAGGATGGGAAGATTTAGGTTTCAGATCTCAAGCGGGCCGTCATCCCGCCCCTTGAACCCTCGACCACCTGTTGCACCAGCATCATTTCCAGTCGTACGGGGTCCACCATCATCACTACCACCAAGAAATGCGGTGCCAGCAGCCCATCCCTCCTACACCCCTGGGGGAGCTGTTCCTATAGATTTATCTAATCATCAGCAAGACTTGATTTGTCTCCTGAGGTCTCCTGAGCCTCAGGAGACCCAAAATATATCCAGGAGTATCAGGAGACTCTCCTGAGACTTGGGAGACTGTTGCGAGACTGCAGTTAGAAGTTGAGTTTGCTGATGATAGTCGTCGTCGTCCAAATCCTAAAGAAAGGAAAGCCCGCAGGGTGGAAAATCGCTGCTATTATTGTGGGGGCGTTGGGGATTTGGTTAGAGATTGCACTTTGTTGCCCTCATATCATGGCCTACCCTCCTGCACCTCGCCTCCCACCAAGACGTCTTCAGAACAGGGTTGTTAGTTAGGATCGGTTGATGTCGGAAGTAGAATAACGAGTGAGGAAGGAGCTCGGGTAATGTGATGTAAGCGCTAGGAAGGATTGGGTAGGAACGGGATGGAATTAGGGGAATCGGAAATAGTATGGGTGGTACGGGAGTGTAAAGGTTTCTATGGGATTCTATGGTATGAGTCATTGGCGTGGAGGGATAGTTGTATACATCAACAAGACTTGATTTGTCTCCTGAGGTCTCCTGAGCCTCAGGAGACTCAAAATTTATCCAGGAGTGTCAGGAAACTCTCCTGAGACTTGGGAGACTGTTAAGAGACTGCAGTCAGAAGTTGAGTTTGCTGATGTATATAGTGCTTGTTCTTTCCTATGTTTCTGCCTCCTCAGGCAACGTCTTCTCTTTGTTAGCAATACATCTCTTCAGCTTCGGCCCTTCTGTCTCTGTCGGTATCTGAACCCGATCCTGAACCTGAACCTGTTCGACCTTGGTGTATTCCGAGCCGACCCTGTCCTGCCTCGCTTCTCTCCGACCCCGAACCTGAACCCGACCCCGTCCCTTGTCCCTGTACTTTATGTCTGCGGTCAGGGCCATCCACTCGTGTCTCCGCCTCCACGTTCTGATCAGAGATTCCTTGTGGACTCTCTGCCCAACCCTGCTCCTACTATAAACCCTGAACCTACTCCGTCAGACCCCAGGGAAGGCACCGACTAGGATGAGGGGAGCATTGTTGGAAGCGAAGAAGGAAAAGAAGGAAACAGAGGGGGATAGCTCGTCGGAGGAGGAAGAGTTAAAAGCTTTGTCCCTGGCCTAAGCGGTATAGCCCAGGGACCTTCACGAAGTTTTTCTAAGGTTGCTATTTCTACGTTTTCAGTATCAGAAGGGGAGATGGATGGGAATCAATTGAATGTAGTTTGTTCCATTTCTCAAAATAAAAAATCCATTATACCCAATCATGCTTTGATTGATACTGGAGCGTTGTTACAGAGCAACATGGAGACAACGAACAGAGGAGTCGAGGTACACAACTGAGGCGAAGACAAAACGAGGACGAGAGGTGACGGCGACGTTATCTAACCAAGGAGCAGAACTGTGGGACAGAGAGTCCAGATGGCTTCCCTGATGAAGTTGTGGAGACGAAGATACCAGTAGGTAATACGCACTACGGTCATAGACTATGGACGAAGCGAGGCGAAGTGAAGACGAGGTGAAGATCAGAGTCATAGCGAGATACTATGATAGACCTAGAGGGTCATATTGAAGACTAGAAACAAGACAAAACTAAACCGTAGAGTTGATAACAGGAAGAACACGTAGGAAAAGAAAAAGAGAGAAAAGGAGAAAGGAAAGATCTGTAGCGACGTATATATATTCCTCCTAATCCCTGTACAGTCATGACTCATAACATCGTGTAACGGAAACCTATAGAAACTCCAAGAGCCCAAAGGAATCAACACCCCAATCGAAACCTGTTCTCTAATATCCTCCTCCTTCCGAAGTCCTTGGTATGCCGTAATAGATTAAGCCCTCCTTCAGGCCTA
Source organism: Morchella sp. 2016-72 (assembly GCA_024713865.1). Lineage (NCBI taxonomy): Eukaryota > Fungi > Ascomycota > Pezizomycetes > Pezizales > Morchellaceae > Morchella > Morchella sp. 2016-72. The sequence continues at coordinate 954,600 of JAMJEY010000019.1, forward strand.
ACTCCTAATAGGCCTAGATTCATGTGGATATCTGTCGTGAAAGTTCCTAAATGGATCGAGAGAGTGCTCCAAGTCTTCAGGGGGTTGCCATGATAGCTCGTTGTAGCGAAGATACCGAACTAAATATTCTAGTCTTCCATGATGCCTGCAGGAGTCTAAAACTTGTTCAACTTTCCACTTTTGTTCGCCTTCAATTTCTATTGTTGGTGGAGGAGACTGTAGCTGCCCGGGTACGGGATTGCTGGCCGCAAGGTACAGAAGCGAAACGTGAAAGACGGGGTGAATTTTCATGGAGGCCGGGAGATCGAGTTCATAAGCAGTTACGGAGTGAAGTGGAGACAATATTCAGAGAGCCAAGGTTCACAACCTAAGCAGAACGAGAGCGAGATGAACTATCAGAGGAGGAGAATCGTGAGACACAGAGTCCACAAGGATTCTCTGACAAAGTTGTGTAAGCGAAGATACCAGTAGACGATACGTACTACGGTCATGGACTACGGAAGAGACAAGGCGAGGCGAGGCGAGGAACCAGAGGCAAGACGAGACTAGGGACGAGGGACTAGACAAGACGAAAGGCGGGGTCGAAGGTCATGTGGATCTTGGCATGACAGGCCAAGCGAAGCTTGAGTATAATATGATTCCGTATTTAGATTCCCAGAGACAAACAAGACTAAGAACAGTAGAGACAAGAAACCCTATATATAAGGGTTGATAACAGGAAGACGAAGTGAAGAGAAAAGAGATAGAAAGGAAGAAGAGATCCGTAGCAACATATATATACCCCTCCTAATCCCTGTACAGTCATGACTCATAACCTCGTGTAATGAAAACCCATAGAAACTCCAAGAACCCGAAAAGAATAAACACCAGGACCGAAACCCGTTTCTCAAGATCCTCCTCCTACCATAGTCCGTGGTACGCCGTGATATAAGCGTAGGGGCTAACCATCTATTTGATGACATAGGGCCCGATGTGTTTCCAATCTAATTTCTTTGATAGTCGCTTCATCAGCAAACTCAACTTCTGACTGCAGTCTCCCAACAGTCTCCCAAGTCTCCTGAGAGTCTCCTGACACTCCTAGATACATTTTGGGTCTCCTGAGGCTCAGGAGACATCAGGAGACAAATCAAGTCTTGCTGATGTTGGTCTCAACATCAGCAAGCTTTACCATTTGTGACTGGAGTCTTCTAAGTCTCCTGACAGTCTCCTGAGTCTCCTGAGACCCCTGTAATCTCCTGAGACTTATAAAATCTTGCTGATGAATGTTCTTGGTAGAAAGAAAAACCTTGTCTCCAATAGAGTATCTGGGGGCTGGAGTTCGATTCTGATTTGCGGCATCCTCATGAATCTTCTGAGCTCGGACCATCTCGTCGGGAAGCATATTGTAGATCTGAGCCATCGTTCTTGCCATGCCATTGGCCTGATCCTCATTGGTGGTTCTGCCATACTGTAACGGGGCGAACGATATACGGGGGCTTCTTCCATAATTGGCCTGAAACGGGAACATCTTGATGATCTCGGAGACATGATTGTTGGTCGCAAACTCTGCCATGGGAAGATACTGAGCCCAATCATCCTGTTGATATGAGATGTAGGCGCGGAGATACTGTTCCATGATAACATTAATTCTTTCAGTCTGCCCATCCATTTGTGAGTGAAAAGCGGTGCTGTAGCGTGGGGTGATCTCAAGACGGGAGCACAATGTTTTTCAGAATTCGGTCGTAAACTGTGTACCGCGATCCGAGATGATAGTTTCTGGGAGTCCATGTAGTTTCCAGACCGAGTCGAGATACATGACGACGACGTCCCTAGCGTTTACCTCTTCGTTGCAAGGTATGAAGTGACGCATCTTCTTTAGACAGTCTACCACAACCAGAATTGCATTGAAGCCATTGCTTAGAGGAAGCCTTGTAACTAAGTCCATTGATACATCGGTTCATGGGGCCTTAGGTACTACGAGTGGTCGAAGAACACCCTGGAGCGCATTGCGAGAGGCTTTACTGCGGGAGCACGTATGGCAATTCATATCACGGCGTATCACGGACTACGGTAGGAGGAGGATAGTGCGGAACGGGTCTCGGTTGCGGTACTTCTTTCTTTTGGGTTCGTGGAGTTTCTAGGGATTTCCATTACATAATGTTATGAGTCATGACTGTACAGGAATCAGGAGGGGTATATATACATTGCTACGGACCTTTCCTTTGTTCCTTTCTGTCCTGGCGTCTTGGCATCAACCCCGGAAGTTCGGTAGCGTAGAATAGGGTTACGGTGGAAGGAGCAATATTAGGCGAGGAGGGGCGGAGATGGGGTGATGGTGACGTCATTGGGATTCTGGGGGATTCGATGGCGTGATGTATTTGTAATGTAAGCAGAAGAGATGGTGGGGAGGAAGACGAGGTGTGGGTTCTATGGGTTTCTACGGGTGAAGGTGTGAGGTATGGGGGATTAGCGGAGGAATGTATTAACTCGGGCGGGAGGATGTTTTCTTTAGTTCTTTCTTTCTTTTCTCTCTGTCTCGTCTTCCTGTCATCTCGATACATAGGAATATACTCCTATTCTCTCGTCATAGTTCCTGAGATCCCAGAACCCAGTTTCGGGATCTATCATAGTTATCATCATCGTTCTCATTGAGGTCCATCCGATCCTCACTTTCCCTGTCCTTGTCCTTGTCCCTACTCGGAGCTTTGCCTCTGCCTTTGCCTTCGCTGGTGCCTGTGCTTGCGCCCGCCCTGTGGCACCTCTGTCTTCGTCGGTGTCTTCATTGTCTGGCTGTGTTCCTCGAGTCCTTCTGCGTCATCATTGTCGTCTTCTCTGCGTCTGGGTTACTCCGTCACACTTTCTTTCTCTTTCTTTTCCTACGTGTTCTTCCTGTTATCAACGCTATTGTTTGGTTTCGTCTTGTCTTTAGTTCTGAATATAATACATCATAACCACATCTCGTGCCAAGACCTCTCTGGGGTCTCTCATAGTATCTTCCTGCTCTTACTCTTCACCTCGTCCCGCCTCGCTTCGTCTCGCCTCGTCTTTGCCGCCGGCCGTCCGCCGCCCGCGGCGCCGTCTGCGTCTTGCTTGCCGTCTCTCACTTTCGCCTCGTCCATCGTAGTCGTGACCGTGGTCGCATCATCTACTAGTACCTCTGTCTTCACAACTTCGTCAGAAAAGCCATCTGGACTCTCTGCCCTTCAACCCTGCTCCTCGATTAGATAATCTCATCGGTCTTCTTTGCCTTCGTCCTCGCCCTTACCTCGGTTGTGTACCTCGGCCCTCTTGTCTGTTGTCTCCGTGTTGCTCCGTAACAATTCAGCACACAGCGGTCGACATACTTCTTCATGTTTGGTCAATAGTAATTGCGACTGAGGAGCTCGAGGGTTTTAGCACGGCCTGCGTGCCCGGCGGAGAGTCTATCGTTGTGATCCTACAATAGATGAAGCTGAGGATTATGGAACTCGGGAACATAAATAGCCTGACGATATAGGAGAAATCTATCCTCCGTTTCGGTACACTCGGCAAGGGATATCTCCTTCGAATGCTTGATGCCATTACGGAGCATCGTCAGAACTTGATTGGGAAAACTTTTTTCTTGATAAGCTTGGATCAACAAGTCTTTTACGGTGAGCATTCCTTCACTGGGTTCATTTATCAAAGAACCCGCCAACAAACTTAGCTTAATCCTTGTTCCTAAATTCTCCTGCTTCAATACCACTTGCGACTGATATGTTAGCCGTTTGTCCCCTTCCTTAGGTAAATCCCTTGACCTTCGTGTAAGTGCATCTGGTTTCCCCCCTTGCTTTCCTGGTCGAAACTGAATGACGAAATTGAAGCGCGATAAGAATTCAGCCCATCGCGTTTGTCGGCGATTCAATAGTTTGGTCGACATGAAGTATTCCAGGTTTCTGTGGTCACTCAATACCTTAATCGGGAAGCGAGATCCCTCCAGATTTGTACGCCATTCCTCAAAACTCCTAACCACTGCCAATAGCTCCTTATCGTAGATCTCATAGTTGTATTCGGCTGGGGAGTGCTTCTTGGAAAAGAATGCTACTAGGTGAAGAATCCCTTGGTCGTCGTACTGGGACATAATACTGGCGGATACATAGTCAGAGGCATCACATTCCACAACCATCTCTTTCTCAAAATCGAAGTGGGCAAGGATCGGGGCTGAGGTAAAGGCATCCTTTAATTTCTGGAAGGCGCCCTCCGCGTTTGGAGACCATTCAAACTTTACGTTTTTCTTGGTCAAGGCCGTAAGCGGAGATGCCACTCGGGAGTACACTTAAATAAACCGTCGATAGAAGTTGGTGAACCCTAGAAACTCTTGGTCCTCCGGCAACTTAGTGGGCGTTTCCCAGTCCTTGACTGTAGATATTTTGCTGGAATCTATTTGAATGCCCTTGGGGGTAATTATCAGCCCGAGGTATTTGGTCTGCTGAATGTAGAATTCATATTTTTCCGGCTTGAAATGAACACCATGAATCTGGAAAACCTTAAGAATTTCCTGGACATGTTTCTTATGCTCCTCCAGGGTTTCAGAGTAAATTAATACATCATCGAGATAGGCTGTGGCAAAGTCATCAAGATACGGACGCAGGAGATCATTGATCCAATGCTGGAAAGCGACGGGGGCATTGGTAAGACCAAAGGGTATCAGGTTGTAATCAAAATGGCCATAGCGAGTCCTGAACGCGGTCTTCCACTCATCGCCTTCCTGTATCCTGATCTGATGATATTCCCATCGAAGGTCCAGCTTAGTGTAATACTTTGCCTTAGAGAGACGAGACAGGGTTTCGGAAATCAGAGGTAGAGGATGCCGGTCCTTAACCGTGATCTCACTTAACTTCCGATAGTCGACGCACACATCAGGAAACTCAACTCCTGACTGCAGTCCCCCAATAGTCTCCCAAGTCTCAGGAGAGTCCCTTGATACTCCTGGATACATTTTGGGTCTCCTGAGGCTCAGGAGACCTCAGGAGACAAATCACATCAGCAAACTCACCTTCTGACTGCAGTCTCCCAACAGCCTCCCAAGTCTCAGGAGAGTCTCCTGACACTCCTGGATACATTTTAGGTCTCCTGAGGCTCAGGAGGCCTCAGGAGATAAATCAAGTCTTGCTGATGCAAGTCTTGCTGATACAGACGCAGGGATCCATCGGCGTTTTTGATAAACAGTACAGATGCACCAGCAGGGGACTCCGAGTAACGAACAAACCTCTTCGATAGGTTTTCCGTAATGTAGTCCCTGAGAGCTTGTAGTTCCAACCGAGACATACCATAGAGGGGACCAAACGGGGGTACCTTACCATCCTGTAGGACTATTTTCAAGTCATGAAGATGATCTGGTGGCAGGGCGAGTGCGTCGGTTCGAGCGTCATAGTCGGAGTTCGCCCAGTACATGTATTAGAGTCGGCGTTTGCTTTCCAGCAAAGGCTTCGTCGATAGCGTGAATCGACGCACAGAAGAGTTTATTCTGCTGGCATCGAGCAAGTCCTACGAAGGGTACCGCCCTAATGGCTGCGATCTGAATTGCCGGGGCATCAGAGAACAAGACAGAGATTCCCTTGACAGTAACTGGGGCGTACGACCTGGAGCAATTCCGAACACAGAAGTCAGAGTCGAAGATGATCTTATTCATCTTTGGTCTGATAGCCAGGTCGTGATGCCACATCCAGGGGATACCTATTACTATTGGGTAATGTTACGGCAGTGATTAAAAAGCGGGCGGTCGCGGTGACCGTTGATGTCTGATACGAACAGCAAGGTGAGTCGTTTCGCAGTTTCGGCCTTCCAGTCGATTACTCGAGCAAGTGTGATTTCTTGGAGGGGCCGGGTGAGACCGTGGTTAGAACGAAGTCTGATCCCAATGAAGGCGTACCTGGGGCTCCTCTATCGAGCTGGGTTGAACTGGGGCGATGGAAAGGCTGAAGCGACAAGGAAGTAGGAGACAACAAGGATTCTTGAACATCACCGTCTTCAGAAATCGCCTTGATGGCGGAGAAGACAAAGGTGGAGTGGCGGGGACTAGCCCTTTGGTGTGTAATTTCTACCAAAGAAATTTGGCCTTTTAACGCCGGTTTGGAGGTTACCTGTTCAACTGGTGCTTTACGCCAATTGTCGGAGGTGTGTGAGGCCTGAGAGTGAGGGGCGAGGTAGCGAAGCTTTGAGGTTTGGACAGCAGGGCGAGCTTGGGTCTTAGTGACAGGGGCGGGGGCGAAACGGTGACGAAAATCAGCGATAGTGGAGTCGGTATCGGCGAGGGCTTCTTGGTGCAGAGCTAGGCAGTAGCGGATCTCCTCCTTCTCAGCTGTGATGCCGGCCACCTCTTTTTGGAGGTTCTCAATGATCTCGGTAGACTCCTCCTGAGCTTCGTACAGGCGTTGCCATAGGTCAGCAGCCTTTTCCTCGGCCGCGTCGAGTTCCAACTCGAGGTTCTCAATAGCCTCGTCATGGGTCATACCCATGGCAGATTTGTCTGAAGTGGGGGCGGAGACATCAGTGGGGGTGGTCAAGGTGGTCAAGGCCTCGGCGATAAGATTATGGGCATCAGTCAGTTCATATGAAAAGTCCTCTTCGATGGGGCCGAAGGTTTCCAAGAAACTCTGAAGCCTTTCTAATAGGTTGAGTGAGACGGGCCCGACGGAGTTCTCTACAGGACAGCCTATGGTATGATGGGCCATGGCAGGGTCTTTGAGGCCACGAATGACATCAGAAAACTCAACTTCTGACTGCAGTCTCCCAACAGTCTCCCAAGTCTCAGGAGAGTCTCCTGACACCACTGAATATATTTTGGGTCTCCTGAGGCTCAGGAGACCTCAGGAGACAAATCAAGTCTTGCTGATGGATAGCTTCAGAGTCGTGAGCGAGGTAGGGGCCGTCGGTAGTAGGGGCTTCAACGTGGAGCTTCCCGGAAGCAGGTTGGGTGAATATGGCCTTAGTCCAGTGGGCGTCAGCGCACTTAGGACCGTGGGCAAGAGTGTACGACCGACAAAGATGAACTTGAGGGTCCGAACCGAGGCGACAACCAAGATCGAATCAGTAGGAGCGGGGGACGAGAGATGGCAAGCACTTCTTTCGCTCGGAAGAGCATTCGAGGGCCCGGCGAGTAGATGGGGTTGAGGGATCCCCATGGATATCCCAACTGAGTCCACCATATGCGATCGGCGCGAAACGGCATTTGGTTGTTGCGAGGCCGGAGGAGACGTGTTCTTAGTATTACGGAGCAACACGGAGACAACGAACAGAGGAGCCGAGGTACACAACTAAGACGAAAACAAGACGAGGACGAGAGGGGACGGTGACGTTATCTAACCAAGGAGCAGAACTGTAGGGCAGAGAGTCCAGATGGCTTCCCTGATGAAATTGTGGAGATGAAGATACCAGTAGATGATACGCACTACGGTCATGGACTATGGACGAAGCGAGGCGAAGCGAAGAGAAGGTGAAGATCAGAGTCGTAGCGAGATCCTATGGGAGATCTAGAGGGTCTTAACGAGGACTATGATTATGACGTAATATATTCAAGACTAGAGACAAGACAAAACTAAACAGTAGAGTTGAAAACAGGAAGAACACGTAGGAAAAGAAAGAGAGAGAAAAGGACAAAGGAAAGATCCGTAGCGACGTATATATACTCCTCCTAATCCCTGTACAGTCATGACTTATAACATCGTGTAACGGAAACCTATAGAAACTCCAAGAACCCAAAGGAATCAACACCTCAACCGAAACCCGTTCCCTAATAACCTCCTCCTTCCGTCCGCGATGCCTCGATAAGTCCGATACGATTCATTGACGAAGACTTCGCACCGCCACGATTGAAGCATTTAAGAACCTAAGGATGGAAAGAGAGATTGATGTGATTGACGGGAGGCCTATTGAATCAGGGAAAGTGATTAGGAAGGTCACGTAGGAGCTAGAAATTAATGGACGTGTGGATGAATATCCTTTCTTTGTTACGAAACTAGGATACTACCCGATAGTGATGGGAATACCCTGGATGAGGAAACATGGGGTCATTATTGATAGTGGACGGAATGAGATTCAGTTCAAGTCCAACCTATACCTGAAACACTGCTCAACGAATGGCAAATCAATTGTAGCTCGGGGAATTTCCACTTTACCACCAGAAAAACCAGTTACTAATATCTTGGCCATCACCCCTCGTTCGTTCAAGAAATTTTCACAAGATCCTACGGTCAAAGTTTACTCCACTACTCTTTTCTGCTGTCAACAAAATTCTGGAAGCACCAGATAATCCTGATGAAACGATCTACATAGACTATCAACGCTTCCGACAATTGTTTGACAACAGGAATGCATCCAGGTTACCACCACATCGTCCTTATGACCATGAAAACAAGTTACAAGAAGGAATGGCACCGCCTTTTGGCCCCATGTATGATATGTCGAGGGAGGAATTGAAGACTCTAAGGGACTATCTGGCCGATAACTTGAAAAAGGGATTTCTACGCTCCAACAACTCTCCGACGGGCGCTCCAGTTTTATTTGTTAAAAAAGCGGATAGTTCTCTACGGTTGTGTATTGACTATCGAAAGCTGAACGCTATCACCGTCAAGGACAGATACCCTCTTCCCCTTACACTAGAGATCATGGCCAATCCGGCACGAGCCAACTATTTCAATAAGCTGGACTTACGTTGGGGTTATAACCATATCAGTAAGACTTGATTTGTCTCCTGAGGTCTCCTGAGCCTCAGGGAACTGAAAATGTATGCAGAAGTGTCAGGAGACTCTCCTGAGACTTGGGAGACTGTTAGGAGACTACAGTCAGAAGTTGAGCTTGCTGATGTTCAACACCAGGAAATACCCCTCTTTCGAGTTTTCCCCCAATCAGAAAACTCCATTCAGATATCTCTTTGGCTTCACCATGAGATCAGGTGAGAAGACAAACAACCACAAGGCGCACATGTCAACCAACTGGAGAGAAAACAAAGCCATGAGTATCCAAAACTGATAGCTAGTCAGTTGGACTTGAAAATTCAGCAAGTCAAGCAGATTACGAGGCTGAGACGGAATATCAGCAGTTTGACGAAGAAGAACAACATCAGCAAGATTTTACAAGTCTCAGGAGATTACAGGGGTCTCAGGAGACTCAGGAGACTGTCAGGAGACTCAGGAGACTGCAGTCACAAATGGTAAAGCTTGCTGATGAATGAACTGACGCGGCAAGTTTATGAACTTGTGAGAAGACTACAGCAATACCCCCCTCCGAGGGTATCTACAGAGGCGAGACCACAAGCCGAAGCAGAAAGGCCTTTACTAGATACAGACACAGAAATTGCAAGTGAGATGGAGACAGAAGAGGAAGGAGGAAGCGAAGAAGAATCCCAGGGATCTGATTGCATCAGCAAGACTTGATTTGTCTCCTGAGGTCTCCTGAGCCTCAGGAGACCCAAAATGTATCCAGGAGTGTCAGGAGACTCTCCTGAGACTTGGGGGACTGTTGGGAGATTGCAGTTAGAAGTTGAGTTTGCTGATGTGTACCATGGAGGAAGCCTAAGAGGAGACGTCACAGCCACCGCCACCATCGCCACCCCCTCACCCACAAGCACCAGAGCCTACCCCACCTACGCTACCGCCACAACCACCGATAAGACTACAAACAATTTCACCCCCCCCTGAGAGACGTAAGACATCGGTCTCCTCATCCGGCCACAGAGAGTTAAGAAAATCATAAAGAATACCAATGACAGCGTTAGACTGCAATATACGCAGTGAAGGAAAATTGAATGCGAACTCGGCAGAAAGAAGACACGGTTAAAGAATGGGCATGGTTCAAGTATCGCGAAACTACGGCTTTTTTCATCCTCCCGGTACCGGAAAGATTTGTAAAACAACTAGACTTGGGGGAAACAGACATGAAAGGTACACAGGCAGGCAAGTTTAGATTTGATAAGGCAGAATTCGACTTCAGGATCGTACAACACCAGCGGTATTGAATAGAAGAAACAATACTGTGTGGAAAAGGGGGAGTAGAAGCATCATTTGAAATTGAGATGAATGGATACTAAGTTTTCTTTTCTTTTCTTTTCTTTTTCTTTTGGGGGTTTGTCAGGTGAATGATGAAGCTCGAGACAGCGAGCGCGCCCGGTCGGCTAGCGTTGCGGAGGTTTTCTTTCTGTGTGACTTGATATTATGTTGTTTTTTTGAGGGGAGGAAAATTTTACCCTGCCTCCGGCAAGTGAGAGGAAAGGTTTTGCCATAGCCTACGGGCTGCATGCATCAATCAATCAATCAAACGCCGAGTCTCTCTATCATATGTAACAAACTGACGGAGATTTTATTTTTCTTGATTATTGAATACCGCATTAATTCGTCTCGACGGTTGATCACACAAGATGTCGAAGCTGCCTTTTCCAGCAGGTATGAGGGGAGATTAGAGGGCGTATTCAAGGCAAGTAGCCAAATAGGGGAATTCTAATGTCTTGTGTGACCGGCCGTCGAGACGAATTAATGCGGTACTAGTGGTCGCCCTAGAAATTTATTATTAGTAAAATTATTAATAGAGCTAGTTTTAGGATCTCAAACCTGATCTCTCTCCATTTGTGGGAGTACCAGTGCATTGAGCTCAAGAATAAATTCTCTGACAGGTACGAAAACCAACCCCTACTTTGTTTGCAATATTTTTCCAAAGCATCGGTGGGGTGGTGCTGTCATGGAGAGTAATTATCCTCAACCGCTCATCACGGGTTGTCTCCTTTCTTTTGATATTCTCTCCAAAATGATCTTTCCGGGTTCCTTTATTGTGCATTTTGATGGTGTTTGACTGCAAACGAAGCAAGAAGCTATATGACTGGGTGCCGAGTCAACGCCGAGCCAACACCGAGAACCACCGCCACGTTCTACTCATTTACCCTTCACATCATAGTACCTTATAAGCCTCTTGCGCTAAGGACCGGAATCTCCTTACAGTAGACGTTCGCTGAGAGGCGGCGCTCGCTGAAGGGCAAGCGGGTTTATATCGCAGAATTCGTTACTATGTAGGTTGTATGTAACACTTCTATATGAAGTTGTATAATCACATCAAATTCTAGATCTAGCGGAGGATGGTGTCTGGACGGGTTCGGATTCGGTCTTCACGGTTTCACTTCCGCCTCGCAATTCTAGTCGAATCCGTCAACCTAATATTCAGATGAATACCTCTTTGACATGATATGTAAAATTACTTTTCGATTACTACCCTGAGAATAAATGGAATATACTATTTGACAATCTAGGAAATTTTCATTAACTGCTTGCCTGATTTCCACCCATCATTCCTTTAACTATTCCATTTATGTGCGACCATACCCTCTAATGGATTATCAGCCTCATGAGGTTAGACTAAATGTATTTATGATCTTACCTGGTGGGCTTGTCTCAACAGGGGCCATCCCAACCTCTTTCCAGTTAGTACTCAGAGCGGTTCCGTTACTTTCGACATAACTCTTCATCATAGCCCTCTTAGTATCTTCATCTGCGTCTTTATAGAGCTTTTTAAAGAAATGGTTAACTGGATCACCACCCTCGGTCTCGCTATCGTATTCTGCGCCATCATCGGGATCAGTCACTTCACCTTCTACAACGTCTTTCCCATCCCTGGGGCGTGAGAGATCCTTTGCAACCTTATCCCAATCCTTCGGGCCTGACTTTGAGGATGTTGGATAAAGTGGTACCTTCGCATTTCCCCTAGTAGTTATGTCGGGTGTTGCCTGCACTGTGGTTGCCCCAATTACTTGGGCTGCCTCAGAAGCCTCTAGATCTCCCCACTTTTGTCCGGGAATTTTTTTCTCGAGTTTGATCTCAATCTTCGTTGACAAAATAGTATATGTTGATGTCTCGGCCTTAATAGAGTGCTGGAGAGGGTCGAGGTCGAAGGTGAACACGGGCCCGGATTGCAATGGGAAGGCGATTGAGACCTAAATTTATAGTGTAGCCTATTAGGACATATTCAAATCTAAGACCCTAAATTACGAGAACGAAAGCAATACCGATCTTTCATTGATCTCTACTGCTGCCTCATCCCTTGGTACACCTTTAACATAAATTGTGATGACAACATGGGTACCAGTTTGATACCATTCGTGACGAATCTTGCTAGGCGGTGTTACAACGCCTTTGGGGTGAGGCACTGGTTGAGGTACCACATGGTCACTCGCTTGCTCGGTCTGGCTGCTCTTTTTCTCGCTGATCACTTTAGGAATTTCCACGTCAGGAATCTCCTTTATGGTAACTTCTTTACTGATATCCTCCTCTTCCACCTTGGCAAGCTGCATTTCAAGTTTGCCCTTCCAGATTCCGATGAGGTTCTTGTCTTTATCGTTGCCAGCCTTTTTCTCGGCTTCATTGAAACAGAAACCGGCATCCCCTAGTTTCCCCTGTAAAAGTAAAGATATCCCTCGCCGGAGCTGTGCGGCACCAATGAGCTCACGTTTTCCTCGCTTGTTGGCAAGGACAACAGCCAACTCGGCATCACGTAGTGCGGATGCATAATTGGATGAACGCTGGTAAGCAGTGGAACGCTTCAAGTAATAATCCGGAGACTCGGGGGTTTGCTTTAGAGCTTGAGTATACAAATCAATCGCTTGAGCATAGTTTTGAGAATTCAGAGCTTTCAAGCCTTGGTCGGCGAGAGTTGCGGGAGAAGGCATTGCTATTCTTGATTATAGACATTTAGTAAAGGATCCTTAAGTCGGTGCACGGGTTCCAAACCTGGTCCGGGCTTCCAATACAGGCCTGTGAGCCAACCGTACGCTTTTGGTTGTGTGGATCAGATCTGAGTGAGTCCTTCGCTATATGAAGATACGATAAAGGCAGATGGTTGAATCGATGAGTGAGTGGTAATAGATGCGGGGGCTGATATAAGGATATAAGGCTACACGCACTTTGCAACTCTACCTATCTATGTTCGCTTCGAAATGGCTAGAACATTCTCTAAGGTCTAGTGCGACTACATGCATACCCGTTAATGTAGAGTATGTGGTTACAGTCTGGACCGAAAAAAAAATCTACATGGATTTATAACTACAGCCTCTGGTAGAATTATTGTAGAGACAGGGGTCTAAGAACAGGGTTTAGGTAGCTGGCCCAGCCAATAGGAGTCTTGTCACACTTCTACAATTAAGTGCAAGCGTATGAGAAGTAGTTATGGTGTTAAGTCACGCTAACCGATACCCTGACCGTTCCCCGTAAGCTGATAGGTACATACATGTATGTACTTCTCTACCTACGATGTTAGAGTTAAAAAAACTTAGGGCCCGTTCGGACCAGCACGGATTATATTGATGGATTATTCCAAAGTGTCGATTATCAATGAGTGGGTGAAATAATTCAAATAAGCAGAACTTGAGGATAATCTCACACTAGTACACTGCAATGTCGCGACTGCCACAGCTGAGAAACTTGGTGTCATTGGGGAGAAGAGAAAATAAACACCTTTCGAGCTAATTATTTTCTTGGCAGATTATTTGAATAAGCAGAAGTTAGAGAATATAGATTATTCACTCCCCCGAACACCTCTACTTATTACAATAATCCAAAACTCTATAATCTGTCGGATTATCGTGATTATCAGACTGTCCGAACGGGCCCTTAACCTTCTGCATGCCAGGTCGTAATTTACAGTGCTAGTTTAATTAAGGTCGAATTTAAAGTGCCAATCGGCGTTTAGATATTCTATGGCGCGAGAAGGCATAGGGGGTGGGTGTGTAAACCTCAGGAACTTTTTTTGTATGGGAATCAGACCGTTAGGCTAGGCACTAGTACAATTATAGGAGTAGATCTCCCAATTTCTATAGACTGATTGGCTGCAAACGCTGAAGTTTACACCTACCCTCCATAGCTTCTCGAGCCATACATCCCCAGTTTAATATCCTATATCAGACCCCACAGTAAAATGCTGACACACCCCGAAGAAACAAATTTTGTGTGCCTTTACTAACAGATCCCGCTATCAAATAACAGATCTCCCATACAAATTTAATTCCTCTATTATAGGGGGGTCAGCATTGACAGAGTAAGGGATACGGCACGCCATTTTATAGAATAGAGAATTTGTTAGGCTCAATTCATACAAGGAAAGGTGTTTGCGAGAGAAGGAAGAGGTGAGGACCGATATTCTACAATTTCCTGACCCGTTCGTCACTTTGGACTGTAGTTATCAACCTAGTTTCTAGGATCATGGGTCCAAAGACAGAAAAATCAACATTAACATAAGCCTCGAGTCCTCGAGAAAAAAATACAAACACGTTAAACCGGGTGTAAGAAAAGCAATGGAACGTAACAGGCCAGCAGCTCGATCAAAGAAAATATCTGGAGTAAATAGGGCAAATGATGTTATAGGCCGTTAGTTATACAGAGATACAGAGCAATAAAAGGGACACCGGATCCCTGGGGTAAACACGAACAAAATTACTGCACAGCTTAGCTCTCTCGGTGTAGTAAAACTCAAGTTCAAGGGCAAGACACCAATGCGGTGCGCCAAGCGCACACGAATTGTTAGAACTGCCTTTAAATCTAGGGGATATTTAAAAAACTGTCCCGTCTGACAATATCATAATTGGAGGTTCCTTAGTGTTTGGCCTAGAAACCTCGGCGAGTTCTCTTCCACCCTATAAAATCGACTTAGAGAGCTAGCTCATATTCCTTAAGTATATTCACTTACCTTCCAAGTTCCCGCCTCTAGCATTTGTGCCAAAGTCAACTGATCACCGTTCCTCAAATCCAGCAGGTTATTGACCTCACCCAGCAGCATATCCAAGAACCCTAATGTGCAAGCTCTCCACTCGATAATTACATCGTCTTCAGGCCCGAACAAAGGTACGACTTCCACATTTGGTTGACCCGCCTTTTTGGCGTTCGCATGGTATGCCTGGATACCCCTCTCCATCTGTGGTTGCTTCAAAGTCAAAAGGCCGGTATCTATCAGAAGACCCCCGTTACGGTACTCTGGTAGTCCAGTGAGCAGGTGTTCGCCTGCCCACATCACCCCCATTAATTTGGACATTGGAACCATAAGTGAATAAGTAAGCCATTGCGTGAGTTTGTGAAAGGGAACAATGCGCTCCCAACCAGGCGCAGGGGGCATGGAAGAGCAAGGCCAGGCATCGCCTAGAGAAACGCCATCGAATTGGGTACGTGACTGAGGCCAAATTGGTGCAAGGCCTTCCATTAAGACATTCCATAAAGTAGGAATTGGGATTACTGGTGTGACGCCAAATTTCTGTGTTGTTGGGTGTTGTAGTAGGTAGTCTAGCGGGTCAGACTGGCTAGAAATATGAAAACTGCCATGATGGCTTGAAACTTACCAAGCATATTTCCGGGACGCGAGTCTACTCCAAAGAAATCTTGATTGTCCAAAGCTTCTCCTAACTTTATCAAAAGCGATGACCGACCTTCGAGGCCATCCATGGGATTACTATCAGAGATCTGAAGCCCCTTCGCGAGAATCTCAACAGTCAATCCCTTCAATGCCATCCCTGCAAATAGATATTTAGGGTCAGTCAATGTAATGTCAAGTTAATTATTATCACAGGGCATGTAGGTGAACCTCTAGATAGCTAGAGGTTTGCGAAAGAACAAGAACTCACCATCAACTTGCTCTTTTTGCTCAGGATTGCTACTGAATAGACCCTCTCTGAACATATCTAAACTTGCTACAGCTAATCCCTCACTTCTCCGATATACTTTTCCATTATCTTTTGATATGTACTGCCATTTCGTGCCAGCGCCAGCATCCAACAACACAGACACCAGAAAAAGATCAATCAATCTTCTTGTTTGTTCCGCAGTGTCCACATTCGAGGGCCAAGACTTTATGAGTTGATCGATCCGAGGCCGACCGCCAACCTCAAAGTGCTGCCAGCGACCATGTGGAGGAATTGTGTGATAGTCAGGTGCGTAGTCCCTCTGTATTATTTCCCGGTGCAGAAAGGTCAATTATGTAGCCTTGAAGATGCCGGGCAAAATTTCAGGAGCCATTATGGAGCCCGTACCTTTATAATTGAAACAACGTATTCCGCAACATCCTTAAACTTTTCCATATCCACAGTAAAATTGGTTAACTGGTTTTTAAGAGCAGCTTGGATCACGAATTTCGATCGTTCCCTGACAGCATATATACTCCTTAGATAGCCCGAAGGGTCCATGCCTGGATCAGGCGCAGGAGGAAGCTCTATCGAAGGGATTGCTGGCAATGGGGGGGAAGCATTTCCGGATGATGAAGATCTCCCCGGGGGACCTGTTGTGGGGGACCTGATTGTGCTAGCCAGGGAGGTTTGGGAACCTTTCCTACCAGGTTTACTTCCAGTGCCTTCCGAGGTGACGGAGTTCGCTCTAGATCCGTTCTTCTTTGAGAAGAGACCCATCACCACTTATCTATATTGTTTTGTTCGTTTCGTTTCTAGCGACAATATTCCAGAAAAGGGGGGGAAGAAAGAAAAGAAAGGGGGTGGTGCTCAGACAGTAATTGTCTATATTCCGGTGGGGAGAGTAGGGGACGTAAAGTGGGAGTATTGATATCAGAGGGAAGATTTTGAGGGAACGGAACGGAAAGGAGGAGAGGGGGAGTGGAAAAATGGGAGAGGGCTCAAGAAAGGGAGCACAGCGACCAGAAGAAGGGAAGCACTGGCAGTGGGTCCAGGAGATGCGGCTGTGAATTAAGCGGATGCGCGGGGCTCCCCAGCAGCAAGCAGTAGGAGCAGAGTGCAGTGTAGGTTCATCAACCTGTTCAACAGTAACATTCAAGAAAGCAGGGCCCTGAGATTACCTTACAAAGTTAGGGTGCCATAAAGAAGCGAATTCATGTTCTTTGTCAAAATACAATTGTTGCAGCCAGAGGCACTGATTGTTGCACACTGCCAATGCGGTTGCAGCATCCACTTTTCATCTAGACCATGCAGGTATTTCGAATCTTGGGCGCGTTTGCGGAAACTAAAGTGAACTCAATTCGTTAGCATCAGGTGTGTATGGGCCAGTTGCCGAAATAGACGCGTCTGCAGGCCGAGTCCTAGCCTAAGTCTTAGCCTCAGCCTCAGGCAGTGAGGGCAGTCGGGGGCCACTTACTACTTTTGTCTATCCTATAACCAGGCGGGACTAGGCCGGGTGATCTAAACTACTACACGTAGGAGTAAGTCTGTTGACAGGTGGTGATGCTGGTGGCTGGTGGCAGTCCGCTACCAAGAATCAATTGTAAATAATACTTGCGGCGAGAATAAGTTTCCAACAGGTTTGCGCGAGAAGACGCTGTTGCGGCAAGTATATGTATGTAGATCAATATCGAGTCGCTCCCCCTTCAGCGTCAATGACCGCCTGCTAAGCATGCTTTTAAATAAGTCCTTCAAATAAGTTATAGGTATGTGATCCCATACAGTTTTTAAAGCAGCCTTCGTTAAATCTATATTCTTATCATGGTATGGAACATGCTTAGCAATGTTGCGGGAAAAAGGATTAGTCAGGGATTCTCTGATTCTAAAGGAGTGACCAGAACTACATAGAGGACAGATGAAGATGATGATGCAAACAAGATCGCGAGGTACAGTCAGGAATAAAGGAAGTGCAAAATAGCGGCCAAGGTCAAGACAAAGAGGCTGGGCAAGGAGAGTGAAGACAAGACAGGGAACTTAAACTATAATTGAAGGATACCTGGAGAGAAATCTTTCTAGGCAAGGATTAAGGAAAACTTATTCAGTTAACTATGGTTAAAGATGGGGTTGTATTCTTCCATACCAAAATAATAAGAAAATAAGACAAAGAAAGAAGAAGGAAAAGCACTAAGGAAAACATCTACGTCTGCTACTTAGTATACTCTACCTTTAGTCTAGTATAACCCTTGCATTATATTACAGAATTTTATAGAAACTTCAGTATATATATACTATTAACCGAGTCTACCATTTGCTAGCTTAATATATTATACAATTGAACGTCATATAATCCTTTAACATCATCACTGTTTATTTCTTCCACCTTTCTCGATGAAACATCCTGCAAAAATTATGGAACAACACAATATGAATATAGGTTAGAGTACCAGTTGATAGAGACTAGGGGCAGTTTTCAATATTTTGAGGACACTGCCTAAATTTTGAGAACACTACTAGTATGAAATAGATTAGAAGTGTCCACTCTTGTATGCATTCATATATAATGAGTTTGGCCAAAAACAGAATCGCTAACAGAACTATTTATGTGTTTTCAAAATTTATAACATCAAATGCAAGAGCGGCAGGTATGAATTTTCTCCAGCAGCATCAGCAAACACAACTTATAACTGGACTTTCCCAATAGTCTCTCAAGTTTTCTGAGAGTGTTCTGAAACCCCTGAATATTTTTTGCGTCCCCTGAGGCTCAGGAAAGATCAATAGACAAATGGAGTCTTGCTAATGAAAGCTATTGTTTTGTTAACCATTCAAATTACTATGAAATATGCTTTGATATTGCTCATAGAGTATTCGGAAGTGCTCACAGGGGTTTTTAGAGTACGCTAAGAATATTAGACACTTTACTGCCAGTTTTTGGCAATAGAGATAGAGGATAATCTATATTTCACATTTTTAGATAGTATCAGGACATGGGATATTAGAAACCCTGAGTTTATGGAGTAGATAATTGTCTCAGCGTCCTGGCATCGGGTTCGGGATTTCGGTAACAGAAACAGGGTTGCAACAGAAGGAGCGATATTAGATGAGGATGGGCAGAGATGAGGTGATAGTATCGTTATTAGATTCCAGGAGGTTCGATGGCGTGATGGATTGGAAATATCAGCAAACTCAACTTCTGACTGCAGTCTCCCAACAGTTTCCCAAGTCTCAGGAGAGTCTCCTGACACTCCTGGATACATTTTGAGTCTCCTGAGGTTCAGGAGACCTCAGGAGACAAATCAAGTCTTGCTGATGAATGTAAATAGGAAATAGTGGGGAGAAATAGGGAAGGTGATGGTCGATAGATTTCCATGAGGCTCTAAGAATTGGTGTGTGTGAGTCATGAGGTGGACTGGTAAGGAAATGTTAAATAGCACGGGAAGACTTTTCCTTTAGTTTTTTCTTTCTTTTCTCTCTTTCTCGTCTTCCTATTATCTCGGTACATAGGAATATACTCCTATTCTCTAGCCATAGTCTGGAAGATCCCAGAACCTGAATTCGGAATCTATCATAGTTATCATCATCATTCTCGTTGAGGTCCATCTGGTCCTTACTCTCCCTGCTTCCCCTTGCCCTTGCCCTTGTCTTTGCTTTAGCCGGTGCCTGTGCTTGTGTCCGCCTGGCGCCCCTCTTGTCTTCGTTGGTGTCCTCGTTGCTTGCTTGTGTTCCTCGATTCCCTCTGCGTCATCATTGTCATCTTCTACTTTGCTTTGCGGTACTCCGTTATAATAATATTTACAACAATCTATTACTGCATAACGCAAGACTTGGCGAAGGTGCGGGAAGAGGGATAGTCAGTAATTCTCTTATTTCTAGGAATTTCGGTTACAGGTGTTCAGCTCAGGGTTATGTTCCAGCGTCTTGACATCGATCCCAAGAGTTCAGTAGCAGAAACGGGATTGCGACGAAAGAGGTAATGTTAGGCGAGGATAGACAGGAATAAGATGATAGTGTCGTCATCGGATTCTTGGAGATTCGATGGCATAATGGATAGGTACTGTAAATAGGAATATGGTTTGAAGGAATAGGGAATGTGACGGTCGATAGGTTTTCTACAAAGCTCTATGAGCTGATATGTGAGTCATGGGTGGATTGGCGAGGGGGGTGTTAAATTGCACAGGAAGACTTTACCTTTTGTTCTTTTCTTCTTTTCTCTCTGTCTCGTCTTCTTGTTATCTCTGTACATAGGAATGTTTTGATGGAGTACTGTGAGGGAAAGTAGAAGAAGACAATGATGACGCAGAAGAACTCGAGGAACACAGCCAGGCAATGAGGACACCGACAAAGACAGAGATACCGCCGGGCAGGCATAAATATAGGCACCGGCGAAGGTAAAGGCAAAGGCAAAGGCAGGAACAAGGGTGAGGGCAAGATGCAGGGGAAGTGAGGATCGGATGGACCTCAACGGGAACGATGATGGACGCTATGGTGGATCTTGACATCAGCAAGACTTCATTTGTCTCCTAATGTCTTCTGAGCCTCAGGGGACTCAAAAATTATTCAGGAGGTTGAGGAGACTCTCAGGAGACTTGGGAGACTGTTGGGAGACTGCAGTCAGAAGTTGAGTTTGCTGATGGAAGTTAGGTTCTAGGATCTCATGGATTAGGACTAGAGAATAGGAGTATATTTCTATGTACCGAGATAAAATGAAGACGAGATGAGGAGAAAAGAAAGGAAGAACTAAAGAAAACGACTTTCCACTCTATTTATCGCACCCCTCCACTAGTCCGCTATGACTCACACTTCAATCCATAAAAACCCATAGAAATCCGTCGTAGCCATACCTTGTATTCCTTTCCAACATTTTTTCTATTTACATTACAAATGCATCACGCCATTCAATCTCCTAGAACCCAATAACGACACCCCCCTTCTCCGCACCCCCTTCCTCGCGTAACATTTCTTCCTGATTTACATCAACACTTCGACTAACAAACTCTCGGGACCGATGCCAAGACGTCAGGACACAAGCGAGGCTCAATGATCCAAGATTATAACTTTATTTTAACTAAGATTTACCTATAATGAGATTGTTAAAAGAGCTGTTATGAAGAGGACAATATGCTGACATATTGTCAAAAGAGATAAAGAATAGAGAAAACTTGGATCCCTTAATCCTTATATAGCTATCGCTCCTAGGAACGGTAGACCTGAGAAGTGGAACAATAGAGAAAAAAAAACTATCTTTTCTAGGCTAAGGGAAGTCAACAAATGCATTTAAGCATCTTTACCAAAAGCATCACCACAAAGGTACTCATAAAGATTATGGCGGGCGAAACAATATTAAGGTTGGTCTTGGCACATAAAAAATCTCCATGTGCTAGCATCTTGGCATCGGTCCCGAGAGTTTGGTAGCGGAAAAAGAGTTGCGACGGATGGAGCAATGTTAAGCGAGGATGTGCAGAGATGGGGTGATAGTGTCGTCATTGGGTTCTAGAGAGTTTGATGGCGTAATGGATTTGTAATATAAATAGAAAAGATGGTGGGGAGGAATACGAGGTGTGGTTACGCCGGGTTTCTATGGGTTTCTATCGATGGAGGTATGAGTCATAACGGACTAGCGGAGGAATGTGTTAAATAGAGTGGGAAGATCTTTTCTTTAGTTCTTTCTTCTTCTTTCCTCTCTGTCTTGCCTTCCTGGTATCTCGGTACATAGAAATATACTCCTATCCCATAGCCATAGTCCCTGAGATCCCAGAACCTGACTTCAGGACCTGTCATAGTTATCATTATTGTTCTCGTTGAGGTCCATCCGGTCCTCACTCTCCCTGCCTCCTGTCCCTCGTCCCTGCTCTCACCCTTGCCTTTGCCTTCGCCGGTGCTTGTGCTTGTGCCCGCCCGACACTACTTCTGTCTTCGTCGGTGCCCTCGTTGTCTGGCTGTTTTCCTCGAGTCCTTATCACGGTGTAAAGCGCACTCAGCAATGTTGCGGGAGGAGGGATTAGTCAGGGGTTCTCCTATATTCTGTGGTTTTTGGTAACAGGGGTTCGGTTTGGGGATAGGGATTCAAGTATAGGAGATAGGGACGGATTCGGAGTTACGGGTCTTAGGGGTTTTGTATGGGATTCTATACAGGGTTACTCGGATGAGTCATCGGGCTGGTATGTGGTGTATATATAGGAGTTCTGTTCTCGCTTGTAGATAGCTATTTTCGTTTCCTCTTCACGCAACCTTCCTATCCTTTCTGCCCTCGCTTCGCTCGGGCACTTCTTCTCTTTTCTGAATTCGCAATCATCTTACCTTACTCAAATCGTATTCTGAAAACCTGGACAAACAACAGGAAGCGCGTAAAACTCCTACGTTTTCGGCCGCTAAAGAAACCTTCATCGTCCGCACCCCATCACAGAAACTCGGGAAAAGGAAAACTCTACCGATCGCATCCCCTCCCCCCAGGAGGACAGGCACTCCAGTTATGGCCTCTCAAGCATCTCTCTCCTCGATGTGGGCTGTTCCCTCTACAAGCACCCCCGCACCCCCTCGCTTCGGCCTCACCCAAAGCATGGGAGAAAGCCAAAACAACAACAACAACCAGGATAGCCAACCCAAACCACAAGATAACGAAAGCCAGGGGGATGTTTACATCACTGATGAACCCGCCGCCCCACCTTTCTCAGAATTCGCAGACGAAAGGGACTATCATCAGCCCTATGCCCCCGCAAAAGACTACATCAACCCAAGCATCGTCCCAGAGGACACCCATAATAGAATGGACCTCAACTACATCTCATGGTTGGTTAAGGCAGCCTCGGATCAGATCGTTCGTCCTTTATCAGAACAACTAGATATCCTCACCGAGGAAATCACCAAGAGTAACACTCTAGTCCAGGACCTCCAAGCGGAGGTTGGCAACCTGGGAACAGAAATGGCAAACCTTATGGCGCAAAACGCTCGCCTACAAGTTCTGGTTACATCCGGACAACAACAACAACAACAACAACAACAACATCGCCCCCCCCCCACCACCTCCACCACAGCAACAACAACAACCGGCCCAGGCCTGGCAAAAGAGACCTCCACCACCTTCCCCCCCATCCAACCCTCCTAGAGGAAAGGGCAAGGAACCGGCCTCGTACGCCCAGGCCGCAGCAGCAAGTGGCAACAGAAATCAGGACTTCAGACCCGTCGTAAGCAGAAAACAAAAGAAGACGGTCGACCCACTCTTCAAGCCGGAATACACCAAAGTCAACAGGGAAATTGTCATTGAAACCAATGATGAAATAAAGGCATCCCCTTCCGAAATTAAAGCAGAAATCAACAAGAAGATCCCAGATGCAGCATGCCACTTCATCACTATCAAGAAGACGGCAAAGAATAACCTCGTCCTGGAAACCAAACTCATCACCCCGGCCTCCAAAGCTTTCGAATACCACCAAGAAATCGAGGAAGCCCTCAATCTCCACAACGTCCCCTTCGTAGACATCAAGACCAACTCCATCTGGCCTAGGTTCATCGTACACGGAATCCCCACCACCATCGGAGACGGAATCGAAGCTGGTCAGCTAGTCGCGTCCGAAATTAGAACCAACTACGGAGACCTCATCCAACTCGCCCAGATCCCCAGATGGCTGTCCAAACCAGAAACCAGAGCCACCAAGGCACACTCCTCAATGGTCATCGCCCTCCCAGGCTCCCTCACCTTTGAAAGCCTCGGCCTCCGCTACCTCTCTCTTTTCGACTCAGACTGCAAACTGAAAAGGTTTATCAACGTCAAACCAGGATCCCAATGCAGGAAGTGCATGGGTTTCGGACACCATCATCTGAAATGCAAGGCAGAAGTACCAATTTGTGGGCACTGCAGCAAGAACCATCTCACCAAAGATTATCCATGTAACACATGCCAAGGAGGCCTCAAATGTACGCACACCCCTATCAGGTGCGCGAACTGCAAAGCCCCCCACAAAGCCACAGACCCCGCCTGCCCAAAAGCAACTCTCGCCAGACTCAATAAGGAGTCAGCAAACAAAAAACCAGAAGAAGAAGCAGCAGCTCCTCCTCCCCCTCCACTCTCAGGCAGCATTCTAGTTCCTGCAACAGGACCACTCACGGGACAAGACGCCATCATGTCCCTATGAGTAAAAAATTTCAACAACTACACGCACAGGCTCATCAGCTAAACTGTGCAAGAAATGAACTAACCACAAAGTCACTCATTGAAGAAGCCGAACTCGATCAAGACATTCTCTTTTTATTTTTGCAAGAACCATGGAACGATGTCCACGGATACCCTCCAGAATCATCACTCTTTTATCTTTTCACTCCATGCAATGTAAAACCTAAATGCGCAACCTACGTCAGGAAACACGTAAATCTAAAACCAAAGCATCACTTCACCCACGATAATTTTCTGCTATCAATAACAGTGGAGATTCAAGAAACCAGGACCCAACTACTCAACATCTACTCACCAGGACGCTCATCTTACTTCTCGAACATTGCAAAATCAATAAACACTCTTCCGAATAGTTTAGTCATGGGAGATTTCAATAGCCACCACCAACTGTGGTACGGCGCCCACTCCCAAGACTACGCCAACTCCATCAGAGGAGACAAAAACAACGCAAAAAGAATCATCCAATGGATGAACAAACACAAACTAACCCTCCTAAACGAGACAGGAGAGTTTACCCACTTTCCTCGGAACCAATACAGACCCACAATTATCGACCTCACCTTCACCAAAGGACAAGTCTTCGACAAAAGCATCCACTGGCAACTGGACACCTCCGGAATTGGATCAGACCACGCCAGAATAAAAGTGACTTTCCCAATCCAGAAACAACCATACTCACCTCACCGTGATTGGCATAAGGGAAACTGGGAGGCAATCGCAGCAAGTTTCGCGAACATCACACTTCCACACGAAGCCTGAGAATCCCAGAATCACTCCTCACAATCAGTTGACTTCGTTCTTGATATCGTCGACAGTCTGATACAGCAATTTGTACCCATGACAAAGCCCTTCAGGAAATCAAAGCGATGGTGGACCCAGGACCTGAAAAACACCAAAGCCGCACTGTCCAGACTGGAAAGGAAGGCCAAAACCCACCCAAACCCCCAGAACAGGGAAGCCCTCAGGAAAGCAAACAGAGCCTGGATCGCGGCGGTCAGAAAAGCCAAGCTCGAGCAAACCCAAAAAGCAATAGAAGAAGCGAAAGGTGCAGACATCTACAAGATCATTAACAAAGGCCAGAGAAAGGAGCCGATAATCCCAGCCATACATGGGGAAGAATCCTTTGCGGGCAAGTGTCAGATCTTTAGAGATCAGTTCTTTCCCACCAATCAGACCTTTCCCCCCCCTCCCCTACCACCAATCAGAACCCCTACCTTCGATCTAAGCGACACTTTCGAGCCTGTCAGCACGGAAGAACTACTCAAAACCATTAATTCCTGTCCAACAAACTCGGCAACAGGCCCCGACGGAATTCCATACCAACTGATAAAAACGCTAGTCAAGGCAAATCAACAACTGATAATCGATATGTTTACGGCGATGCTGGAACATACGGTTCAACCCGATAGGTGGAAAATCGCCAAATGCATTTTGATTGCCAAGCCGGGGAAAAAAGACTACTCCCAAGCAAAAGTCTACCGACCAATCTCACTTCTCCAATGCTTTAGCAAGGTACTGGAGAAAATCGTGGCATCAAGACTATGCATAGCAGGAGAAATCCTAGGCACTCTGTCACCAAATCAGTTCGGAGGGAGACCCACCATCTCAGCAATCGACGCCCTCCTCCGAACCCTAACACCTATTCAACAGAACCTCCTTATCAAGAAAACTACAGGGGTCAATCCAGACAGGCCGTCCATTCTGACAAATGATATCCAGGGTGCTTTCAACTGCGTCAGTCACCACACCCTCAAAGAAATCATGGAGCAACAAAAGTTCCCGCGATACCTGATAGACTGGTGCAAAGAGTTCAACTCCAACAGGACTCTTCAGTTCCAATTCAACCACGAACTAGAAGACCCCAAACCCTTCCCCTCAGGCCTCCCACAAGGCTCTCCGCTCTCCCCAGTTCTGTTCATGATCTACGCCGGGGTTATAACGGATCACAAACCCTCCACCAAGGAAATGGACACCTCATACATCGACGATGACGCCCTAGTCCAGATCGGAAAATCCCCGAAGTTCATCAGCAAGAGACTCAATGAAAGAATGGCACAAAGGATAGGAAAAGCCGAACCTCTCAGCATCAAATACGAACCCGAAAAATCCGATCTGGTCTTTTTCAGACCCACCACCTCCGGTCTTTCTCAACCGAATAACACAGTGG
Source organism: Morchella sp. 2016-72 (assembly GCA_024713865.1). NCBI lineage: Eukaryota > Fungi > Ascomycota > Pezizomycetes > Pezizales > Morchellaceae > Morchella > Morchella sp. 2016-72. Next base: position 980,508 of record JAMJEY010000019.1, read on the forward strand.
AAATGGACGGAGTCATAGTTCATCCCAAGTCATGTCTGAAATACGTAGGCGTATGGATAGACTCTACCCTCTCCTTCAAATCCCACCTAGATGAAGCCCTATCGAGAGGCATTAAGGTTCTTGGCAGAATCAAAGCCCTCACTCAGCAGACAGGAATTAAGGTCAAAACCATTAATCACCTAGTCACCCAACTCTTTCTACCGACCATTCTATGAGGCTCAGAAGCCTGGTGGACAGGAGCAGATCACATTCTTCGCACCCTCAACCCCCTATACAACGAAGCAGCAAGAACCATCACGGGCCTACCCAGATGGACCAAAACGGGCAAACTCCTAAAAGAAGCAGGGATGGTTCCCCTCCCACTTCTCCTCGATCACAAATCTCGCAAATACGGCACAAGGGTTATCACCTCCCCCTTCTCACACCCAAATCACGAGACCCTAGTGTCTCTCATTCCCGCAGCTAGAAGAAACATCAAAGCCACAGGCTTAAATCGGATCGCCTCCCTAATGCTCCCGTTTCAAAAAGTGGGAAACATAAGGGACAGATGGACCCAATACAAACTATTGAAAGAACGCACTCTAGAAGAATGGAACAACGCGCCACTCAAAGATCACCATCACCAAGCAAAAAGCTCCCCCCCCCCGAAGCTGGCGAAGCTATCACTGTCGGAAGCCAAATGGATCTTTCGCTTTCGGTGTCAAGTCTCTAAATACGACAAAGACAGCCCGGACTTCCAGCCACATGAATGCGTCTGTGGAGCAGAATTCTCAACAAAACACATCTTCATGGACTGTCCAGCCCATGACCGCAACAGAAGAAAACTCATCGAAAGAATCCCTGGTCCGATGACCTGGGAAAACTGGCTTTTTCTAAATCTCCGCCCAGCCATAATTATGGACTTCGCGAAGGGAACGAAATTGATGGACTGGTACGAACAGAATGAATACGATAAGGAGGAAGAATAGTTTCTTTTCTTATTAGTTTTCGTCGTGAATGTTGAATTGTAGGTTTTCTTTGGTGTTTTTTGTTTTTGTTTTGATTTTGTTTTCTTTGTTTTTTGTTTTTGTTTTTGTTTTTTGTTTTTGTTTTTTGGTTTTTTCGGGGTGAGGAGGTGTGCGATAAGTCTTGTACTTCGAAGCAATATAAAGTTCATTCATTCATTCCTATCCTTTAGTCAATACAGTACTTTAGGATTCTTAGTCATCTGCCCAGTCGACCGCCCTGCCCTTTAGAAGATAGAAGGAATGCTCTTCGTCTCGCCTCGTCTCAAGTTTCATCAGCAAACTCAACTTCTGACTGCAGTCTCCCAACAGTCTCCCAAGGCTCAGGAGAGTCTCCTGACACTATTGGATACATTTTGGGTCTCCTGAGGCTCAGGAGGCCTCAGGAGACAAGTCAAGTCTTGCTGATATTCTCTCGTATTTTCCTCAATGCTCTAGCCTCGTTCTTCTCGTCTCACTTCGTTTCTCGCTTCGTACCTCGTCTCGTCTTGTCCTGCCTTGGTAGTGTACCTTGGCTTGTTTCGTCCTCGTCTTCACCTCGCTCCGTGATACTAAGGTTGCTTCCCCAACGCCAACCTATACTACAACACATCAGCACTCGTCATGTTACAAATGGAAGGCCAAATGGAAGTCCATGAAGTTCTCGAAGGAGAACTGAAGAATTTCATGCAAACTCACCCCCAAGTCGCCCCTGACGCCAGCGAACAAATTAAAGAAATCTATGGCTTAATCTCTCGAGCAACAACCACGGTCTCCCAGCTCCTAAACGAACTGGAAGAAGAAAAACAAGACGGCGATGGGGCTCGCAAAGAGTGGGTAAAAAAGCTTATAGAAGCAGGGACTCAGAACAACGACCTGAAAAGACAGGTACGTGCCCTACAAACCCAGTTCGTCAACCTCGAAACCCAGCTCGCCACAGCCAACAACGCCACTCGGAAAGCAGAAGCAGCCCTCGCCGTCCACGTCACACAGCCACTTCCACCTCCAGCAGCAGAACCCATCGCTCTATCTTCTCTCGCACCTCATCGTCGCAATCGCCTCCTCGAAGGCCTCATCACCACCTCAGAACCCAGGACCAAAAGGTCAGAGAAACTTCCGGACCCAGAGAAATACCATGGTAACCAGAAGGGACTCCCACAGTTTAAAAATATGTTGCAACTCAAGCTTCTGGGCAATGCCAATAGGTATCCCACTCTTCAAAATCAGCTCACCTACGACATCTCTCGCCTGGAAGGTCCCGCCGCAGATCAATTCATGCCTTACATCACCCCTATCGGTATAAACCTTCCCTCCATAGAAAGTTTCTTTGAGATTTTGAACACGGCATTCGGGGATCCAGACCAGGTAGTTACTGCCCGACGCGCCCTCAGAAGAATTAGACAAAACAATCGTCCCTTCTCGGAATACTTTGCCGAGTTGCAACATTACGCCGCCGAAACAGCAATGGGAGAGGCCGCAAATGTGGAGGCTCTTCTGGAAGGCACAAGCGAGGAACTCACCAAGCTCATGGTCCATGAAGAACATCAGCAAGCTTTACCATTTGTGACTGGAGTCTCCTGAGTCTCCTGACAGTCTCCTGAGTCTCCTGAGACCCCTGTAATCTCCTGAGACTTGTAAAATCTTGCTGATGAAACCTCCGCTACCATTCTCGAACTCGCCGTCATTCTTCAACACCTGGACAACAAGCAGCAGATGATAACTGCCCGCTATCGTCCTCGCTACCAGGCCCCTGTGTCAGTAGCTTGCCCCATATCTCGCTACGCCGCCCCTGTTCCGCCCGTACCTCGCTACCAGGCCCTAGTCGCCCCCGCACCTCGGTACTCAGCTTCACTTCCGCTCGCCCCTCGCTATCAAGCTCCCGCTCACCCCAACTCCCCTGCTGCGCATCTGTCGCATACGCCCGGAGCAGTGGCCCCTATGGATTTGTCATCTGGACGTGGCCGCCCGGACCCTCAGGAAAGAGAGGCCCGTCGCATAGAAAATAGGTGTTTTTACTGTAGCCAAGGAGGTCACCTAGTTAGGGAATGCCCGTAGGCACCGGCTTCCAGGAATTCAGCCCCCCGAATGAGAGGAGCTGCGGTGGAGGTAGTAGAAGAAGAAGAAAGAAAAGAAGAAGCCTTCGGCGATAAGGGGTTAAAAGATTTTTCCCTGAACTGAGTGGCTCACTCCAGGGACGGTTAGAAAATTGGTTTAAATTGTCACTTTCTGGGTTTTCAGTTTCAGAGAAGGATATGGATGGGAATCAATTAGTTGTAACATGCTCAATTTCTCAAAATAAAGATTCTCTTATTTCATCATATGCCCTCATTGATACTGGCGCTTCAGGATACACTTTCATAGATCAAGATTTCGTATACCACCATAATCTCACCACAATTCCCCTACAAGTTCCTCGCCACATAGATGTAATAGATGGAAGACCTATCGAATCAGGAAAAGTCACTTATAAAGTCATTCTCAGCCTTGACATCAATGGACATAAAGAAGCCGCCCCCTATTTCGTCACTCAGCTTGGGCACTATCCACATCAGCAAGACTTGATTTGTCTCCTGAGGTCTCCTGAACCTCAGGAGACTCAAAATGTATCCAGAAGTGTCAGGAGACTCTCCTGAGACTTGGGAGACTGTTGGGAGACTGCAGTCAGAAGTTGGGTTTGCTGATGCAATCGTCATGGGTTTCCCATGGATGAGAAGACACGCCACGACTACCCTATCAGCAAACAACGAAATACACTTTAGCTTCCCAAGCTACCTTAAACACTGCTTCCCCAACAAAACCAAGGTGATCGTTAAGGGTATTAACTTCAAATCTCAAACAAAATCTATTGTCAACATCTCCATCCTCAAGTCGTATGCATTCCATCAACTAATTAATAAGAAAAGAAAAAGAATGCAACTATACTCAACCACTCTCAAAGCTCTCGATTATCTACTGGTCAGAATACTAAAGGGCCCTCACGTTCTGGTACCAAAGGAATATCATGCTTTTCTTCATCTTCTCAACGAATCCGATGTCCCCGATTTACCCCCACACTGACCTGAATACGATCTGTCCATTGACATTCAATATGGTAAAACAGTACCCTTTGGGCACATGTATGGGATGACCCGCGTGGAACTACAAGCCTTAAGGGACTACCTCATGGAATATCTATCCAAAGGCCGTATACGTCACAGCACCTCCCCCGCCAGCTCTCCCGTATTATTTGTAAAGAAAACTGATTGTTTCCTATGACTATGTGTTGATTACAGAAAGCTGAATAGGGTAATGGTTAAGAATCGTCACCCCCTACCTCTAATACCAGAGACATTTATGGGTATTTCGGCAGCCAAGTACTTCACCAAACTCGATCTACGAAATGGATACCATCAGTTGAGAATCAGGGAAGGAGATGAGTGGAAGACGGAATTCAGAATATGCTATGGACATTTTGAATACATGGTTATGCCCTTCGGCCTCACTAATGCACCAGCGGCTTTTCAACACTAGGTCAATGATATGTTTCGCCCTCATCTCGATCATTTCGCCACGGCATATCTTGATGATATTCTCATATACTCGGCCACCCTCGAAGAACATAAGACCCACATCGATAAGGTCCTTCGAATACTTGATGAAAACAATGTTCAGCTGAAGCTGGAAAAATGCGAATGGCATATTAAAGAGACTATATACCTGCGATTTGTACTCACCCCGGAAGGAATCAAGATGGACGGATCCAAAGTCGCCACCATTAGGAACTGGGATACGCCAACCTGTGTGAAAGACATACAGGAGTTTCTGGGCTTTGCCAATTTCCATCGAAGTTTTATTTATGCCTACTCAAGAGTGGTGTCCTCATTAACCGCTTTAACAAAGACAGGGGTGGTATTCAAATGGACAGACATCATCAGCAAACTCAACTTTTGACTGCAGTCTCCCAACAGTCTCCCAAGTCTCAGGAGAGTCTCCTGAGACTTGAGAGACTGTTGGGCGACTGCGGTCAGAAGTTGAGTTTGCTGATGGAGAAGACAGAGAAAGCCTTCAATGATCTGAAAACTGCATTCACTACCGCCCCCATACTACGACACTTCGACCCCAATCGAAAAATAATAGTCGAAACGGACACCTCTGATTATGTTTCTGCCGCTACTATGTCCCAACGTGATGACGAAGGAATACTACATCCAGTCGCCTTTTTCTCCAAAAAACACACGCCGGCAGAATGCAACTACGAAATATACGACAAGGAACTCTCTGGAAATCATCCGGGGGTTTGAGGAGTGGCGTTACTTTCTGGAAACCGCCTCATACCCCATCAAGGTCCTGACTGATCATAGGAACCTTGAGTACTTTATGTCAACAAAGCTACTAAATCGACGACAGACCCGCTGGTCAGAATTGCTATCACGTTTCGACTTCGTAATACAATTCAGACCAGGAAAGCAAGGAGGAAAAACAGACGCATTGACTAGGCGATCAGGGGATCTACCTAAGGAGAGGGATGAATGCCTCGAATATCAGTATCAGACCGTGTTGAAAAGGAAAAATTTGGATAACAACATCAGCAAACTCAACTTCTGACTGCAGTCTCCCAACAGTCTTCCAAGTTTCAGGAGAGTCTCCTGACACTGCTGGATACATTTTGGGTCTCCTGAGGCTCAGGAAACCTCAGGAGACAAATCAAGTCTTGCTGATGAAGCTAAGTGTGTTAGCGGATTCTTTGGCAAATGAACTCGCTGAAGGAACGCCTACTGTCCAAGACTTATCTATCAAAGCTTACCAAGAAGATAGTTTCCCAAACAAGATACTCACGATGCTAAAAGACGGCACGAAACAATTGAAACAAATCTTCCTCGCTGAATGTACAGAAATCGAGGAGGGTCTTCTGCTATATCGACGCAAACTCTTTGTACCCGAACACGAAGAGCTACAACTCAGACTTCTTCAAGAATATCACGACAAACCGTCAGTAGGCTACCTGGGCAGAGCAAAGACCCTCGAACTCCTAAGTCGGGAGTATTATTGGCCAAATATGCGGAAGTACATCGATCGTTATGTCATGAATTGCCATACCTGTCGAAGAAGTAAAGCCAACCACAATACTCTGACGGGACGGGGTCGGGTTCAGAATAGAGGTCTTAGCAGAAACGAGGCAGAACAAGGTCGGCTCAGGATACACCGGAGTCGAGGCGGGATCAGGTTCGAGGTCGAGTTCAGGATCAGAGACAGGCAGAGACAGAAGGGCCGAAGCCGAAGTAATGTATTGCTAACAGAGAGAAGACGTTGCCTGAAGAGGCAGAAACATAGGAAAGAACGCACACTATATATACAACTATCCTGTCGCACCACTGGCTCATACCCATAGAACCCCGTAGAAACTCCTACACCTCCGTGCAACCCATACTATTCCCAATACCCTACTTCTATCCTGATACTTCCCTATCTCTCCTAGCGCTTACTTTCTATTACCCGAGCTCCTTCCTAATCCATCATCCTTCTTCCGACATCGACCAATACTATTTAACAACCCTGTTCCGAAGGTGCCTTGGCGAGAGGCGAGGTGCAGGAGGCGGAGCCGTGATAAACGCCCCCCAAGGAGTCCTTTGATCACTATCAGTACCCAAAGCACCATGGACAGATATCTCTATAGACTTCGTCACTGGACTACTCCTCAGCAACGGCTATAACGCAATTCTTGTCGTCGATGATCACCTCACAAAAATGAGACACTCTATTCCATGCACAGAAGAATCAGGAGCCAGAGACGTCACCCGAATGTACTTGGAAAATGTCTGGGAAATACATGGTCTACCAGAAAAGATAATCACGGATTGCGGTACTCAGGTCACCTCTGACTTTTGGAAAGCACTCTGCAAGCGTCTCGAAATATCTCTACGCTATTCTACCGCATTTTACCCACAGATATACGGTCAAACTGAAAGGATTAATGCCATTATGGAGCAATATCTCCGAAGTTACGTGGATTATCAACAGGATAACTGGGCCAACTATCTACCTACGGCTGAATTTGCGACCAATAATCACATATCCGAATCGACCAAACTCTCCCCCTTCGAATCAAATTATGGACGACATCCTCGCATGAACTTTGGTCCACTATGATACGGTGCCACTACGAATGAAGACCAAGCAAACACTATGGCAAGAGACATGTCAGAAGTATTTGACTTTCTTCGAGCGGAAATGTTCAGGGCCCAAAGGATTCAGGAAGAATCAGTCAATATAAATCGGTCTCCAGTGCCATGGTATGCTATTGGGGACAAAGTATGGTTATCAACTAAAAATCTACTCATCAAGAGATCCTCGAAGAAGCTGAATTGGAAACAAATTAGACCGTATTCGATCTCCCGCATTGTCAGTCCTTATGCCTATGAACTCATGTTGCCCTCATCAATGAAAGTTCACCTCGTCTTTCACGTTTCGTTGCTGTCATCCGCTGCCAACGACTCCGTTCCAGGACAAATACAGTCCCCTCCACCCCCAGTTGAGATCGAAGGAGAACAGGAGTGGGAAGTAGACGCTATTCTGGATTCTCGAAAACGACGCGGAAAGCTTGAGTATCTCGTTCGGTATACCAGTTATGACGAACCATTATGGCAACCCTATGGCGACCTGAACAACTCTCCCGAGTTAGTCAAGAACTTTCACGAACGATACCCACACAAGCCTAAGAGGACTTAGGCCTCAGAGGGGGACCTAATATCCATCACGGCGTAGAGCGCACTCAGCAACGTTGCGGGAAGAGAGATTAGTCAGGAGTTCTCCTATGTTCTGTGGCTTTCGGTAACAGGGGTTCGGTTCAGGGATAGGGATTCAAGTATAGGAGATAGGGAAGGATTCGGAGTTACGGGTCTTAGGGGTTTTCTATGGGATTCTATACAGGGTTACGCAGATGAGTCATCGGGCTGGTATGTGGTGTATATATAGGAGTTCTGTTCTCGCTTGTAGATAGCTTCTTTCGTTTTCTCTTCACGCAACCTTCCTATCCTTTAGTCAATACAGTACTTTAGGATTCTTAGTCATCTGCTCAGTCGACTGCTCTGCCCTCTAGAACATAGAAGGAATGCTCTTCGTCTCGCCTCATCTCTAGTTTCTCTCGTACTTTCCTCAATGCTCTAGCCTCGTTCTTCTCGTCTCGCTTCGTTTCTCGCTTCGTACCTCGTCTCGTAACGGAATAACCTGGACGCAGAGACGACAACAATGATGACCCAGAAAGACTCGAGGAACACAGCCAGACAACGAGGACACTGACGAAGGCAGAGATGCTGCTGGGCGGGCACAGACACAGGCACCAGCGAAGGCAAAGGCAGAGGCAAAACCCCGAACAGGGACAAGAACAAAGGGCAGGAAGAGTGAGGATCAGATGGACCTCAACGAGGACAATGATGATAACTATGATGGATCCCGAAACTAGATTCTGGGATCCCAGGGCTATGGCTTGAGAGTAGGAGTATATTCCTATGTACCAAGAGAACAGGAAGACGGGACAGAGAGAAAAGAAAGAAAGAACTAAGGAAAGAGTCTCCCCACGCTATTTAACATTCCCCTCCGCCAGTCCGCTATGACTCACACCTTCCTCCATAGAAACCCTTAGAAATCCATCGCAACTACACCTCGTATTGCTCCCCACCATCTTCTCTAATTATATTACAAATCCATCAAGCCATAGAATCCCATAGAACCTAATGAGGACACCTCCTTCCAACGCCCCCCCTTCCTTGCTTAGCATTACCCTAGCAACTACAACCGTATTTCGACTACCAAACCCTTGGGACCGATGCCAAGATGCCGAGACATCGTCTCGTCCTGCCTTGGTAGTGTACCTTAGCTTGTTTCGTCCTCGTCTTCGCTTCACTCCGTGATAGTCCTTCTGCGTCATCATTGTCGTCTTCTACTTTACCTCGTGGTACTCCGTCATACTAAGGCCAGACCACTCTTACTCGACTGACACAGCACGAGTTCCTCGCACCATAGCTCATCATGACCTCCCCTGCTACCAATGGACCTAACTATCAAAAGCTCCATGATAACCTCGCGGCTTTCTTTGTCGCTCACCCTGAAGTGGACCCCACAGCAAAGAAAGAGGTGACACAAGTGTATGGTTTCCTCCTCTGGGCCTACGAAGGGGTCCAGCAGTACTACATCGACCTCGAAACTCACCACACTGAAACTGAACAAGCCCGAGCTGAGGTCCATAAAGAAACCCAGGGACTACAAGCTAAGATCAAAAAGCTGCAAGAAGGAATCAAGCAAGACCTCGGGGAGCTCCATGATGACCTAGCCAAACCTCTCTGGTCCGAGAGGCTTCCTGACCTGGAGTAATACCGAAGAGATCGGAAGAGCCTGAGAGTGTTCCAGAGACAGTTACAGATCAAGCTCACGGCTAATCTCGATCGTTTTCCCACCTCTGCTCAACAAATAGCTTACTCTATGTCTCGACTGGAGGGACCTGCGGCGGATCAATTTCTTGTTTATATCTCGGATGAGGGAATTTCCTTGGATTCAATGACTGAGTTTTTGAAATTTTAGATAATGCTTTTGGAGATCCGGATCACGCTGCTACTGCTGCTCGCAATCTGAGAGAAATCCGCCAGCGTCAACGCCCCTTCTCTGAACACTTTGTGTAGTTCTAGCGGTATGCTGCTGACTCTGAGTTCAACGAGGCCGCCAAGATTGAATGTCTTTTGGAGGGACTTAATGGCGCTTATGATACAAAACGAGACCCCCGACATGATTAAGGAGTGCGGACTCCTTCTTCAGCGACTTGATAACAAGCAACAAGCCTTACAGGCCAGGATGGGGAGATTTCAATTTCAAAATCCAAGCAGCCCAGCACCCCACCCCTTCAACCCTCGACCACCTGTTGCATCAGCAACATCCCCAGTCGTACCGTAGTAGCCACCACCCTCGAAGAATGCGGCACTAGCAGCTCATCCATCCTACACTCCTGGGGGAGCGGTTCTTATGGATCTGTCTAATAGTCGTCGTTGTCCAGACCCTAAGGAAAGGGAAGCCCGACGTATCGAATATCGTTGTTATTATTGTAGAGAAGTTGGACATTTGGTAAGAGAGTGCCCTTATTTGGCTTCAGGAAGAGCTTCACCCCAAATGAGGGAAGCATTATTGGAAGCAAGCAAAGAAAGGAAGGAACAGGAGGCGGATATGGTACCAGAGGAGGAGGAGTTAAAAGATTCGTCCTTAGCCTAAGCGGTATAGCCCAGGGACCTTCATGGAGTCCTTTTAAGATTGCTATTTCCATGTTTTCAGTATCAGAAGGGGAGATGGATGGGAATCAATTGATTGTAGTCTGTTCTATTTCTCTCAAGGGGGGGGTAGAGTAGAGCTTCGTTCCGCAGGGTACGAGACAGATGACAGCGATATTTCTTTTTAGGGAAATATATATGTATAAGTAAAGAGGCAGCGATAGTCACTTTGAGTAGAGACTATGAGATATATTGAGTAGATACAGAAGACGTTGCGTGAAGAGAAAAGGAAAAGAAGAAAGAGACAGAGAGAAGCACCGTTGCCCTCCTTATATAGCCACCAATTCACTTGCCAAGCCTAACTCATACCCTCGCGTAACCCTGACTATGACTCAAGTCTTTGCGTAACAGAAACCCATAGAACTTATCCTGACTCATCCCCTCCTCCTAATGCGCAGTAATCCCAACCTTGCCAACCTGTGCCGTTCCATCCTAGCGAATCCATGAAAGTAGCCCTCCCCTTCAAGCACGAGCTCCTGCGAGCCTTGACTTCCCCTAGTCTTGGTTTATCTGGGTAGCGTGTATGAAAAGTATCGACGGCGGCGGTTTGTCTATAATAGTCGGCGGGTTCCCACGTGGGATCCGTATATCCTGTCCACTTAACATAGTATTGGAGTCCTTGCTTCCCATGATACCTCAAGTCCAAAATCTCCTCGACTTCGTATTCCTCCTCTTGATCCACAACAATAGGCGGTGGTGGTGCTAGTCTTTGCCCTGGTACAGGATCGGTGGCGGCGAGATCGAGTAGGGAAACGTGGAAGACGGAATGCATCTTCATTGAGCGGGGGAGATTTAAACGATAGGCGTAGGGGGAAATGATTTCTTGAATGGGGAACGGCCCTAGTCTTTTCCAATCGAGCTTCCTTGAGTTTCGGGTGGTGCAAATATTCTTGGCCGACAAGAATACCATATCTCCAATTTCATAACGAGGGGCGGGGGTTCGCTTCGCGTTGATGGACTTCTCCTGTTGATCTTGAGCCGCCCTCATTTGGGCCCGTAAGTGATCGTGTAATTCCTTCATCCTCCCTGCGAAGGCATGGGCATTGAGGCTCGATGGGTTTACTTCTGGTTTCTGTAGCTGTGTAGCAAATCGAGGGTGATAGCCGTAGTTGGCAAAGAAAGGAGTAGCTTTGGTAGAAGCTGAGACCTGATTAATCGCCGCGAATTCTGCCATCAGTAGCCACTTGACCCAATCGTCTTGTTGATACGACACATATCCCCGAAGGTATTGTTTCATCACAGCATTCAGTCTTTCCGTTTGTCCATCAGTTTCCGGGTGGAAAGCTGTCGACATTCTGGCCTCAATCCTTAGTTGTTTGCAGAGGGATTTCCAGAACTTAGCTGTGAACCCGCATGCCCCTATCAGTGGTGATATGTGTAGGCAACCCGTGCAACTTCCAGATATGCTGTAGATATAGGTTGGCCAAGTCCTCCGCATTGACGGTAGTATTGCAGGGCAAAAGGTGATGCATCTTCGTTAATCGGTCCACCACTACCAATATAGCATCGTGCCCCTCGCTCTCCGGCAACCCCGTGACAAAATCCATAGAGATCTCTCTCCACGCTTGTTCCGGAATAGGTAGTGGTCGTAGTACCCCTAACTTCCCATGAGTAACTGACTTGCTTCGCCGGCAGATGTGGCAGTTCCGAGTGTATTGGCCGATGTAGTCGCGCATATTTGGCCAGTAGTAATCCCTGCTGACTAACTCGAAGGTTTTCTCCCTGCTGGGGTGTCCTGCTGAAGGGGCATCGTGGTATTGCTTCAGGATTTCCAACTTTAGTGGGGCGTAATCGGGGACGTAGAAGCTTTCGCGATAGAGTAGGCGGCCATCCGCCTCAGTGCATTCGGCTAGTGAAATCTCCTTGCAGTGCTTCGTATCTATTTGCCGTAAATCCAGAATCATCAGCAAAACTTCATTTGTCTCCTGAGGTCTCCTGAGCTTCAGAAGACTCAAAAATTATACAGGAGGTTCAGGAGACTCTCAGGAGACTTGGGAGACTATTGGGAGACTGCAGTCAGAAGTTGAGTTTGCTGATGATCTTTTGTGGAAATGGGTCAGCTAGATATCCTTCCTTGAATAGTTTCTGTAGAGAGACGTTCTTCTCAGCGGGTTTATTTGATAAAGAGCCCGCCAACAAACTTAGCTTAGGATCCAAATTCTCCCGTTTCAGGACCGTCCGACTCTGATGCAACAACCTTTCATCCCCTTCCTCAGGGAGATCTCCTGATCTCCTGGTCAACGCATCCGGTTTTCCGCCTTGTCTCCCTGGTCTGTACTTAATAACGAAGTTAAATCGTGACAGATATTCGGCCCATCGCACTTGTCTCCTGTTGAGTTGCTTTGTTGACATGAAGTATTCGAGATTCTTATGATCTGAAATGACTTCGATCGGGTGTTTGGCCCCTTTCAACTCTGGTCTCCATTCCTCAAAGCATCTAATTATCGCCAGCAGCTCCTTATCATAGATTTCGTAGTTGCATTCCGCAGGAGTATGTTTCTTGGAGAAAAATGCCACGGGGTGTAGCTTTCCTTGTTCGTCGTATTGAGAGAGTATTCCCCCGGCAACATAGTCCGATGCATCCGTTTCAACCCTAATTGGCTTTTCTGGATCAAAATGAATCAGAATAGGGGTGGTGGTGGAGGCCTCTTTCAGAGATTGAAAAGCCGTTTCTGCTTCTGGGGTCCATAGAAAGGGGGCGCCCTTCTTGGTGAGTTTCGTAAGAGGGGCTGCTAATTTTGAGAAACTGAAAATAAAGCGACGATAGAAATTGGCAAAGCCTAGGAAGGCTTGCACGTCCTTAATCATCTTAGGAGTGGTCCATTCCTGTACTGCGGCAACTTTGTGAGGGTCCATGCTAATACCGTTTGGTTCGATAATTAGTCCCAGATAGGTTGTGCTTTGGGTATGGAATTCGCATTTTTCCGGTTTCAGCAAAATCCCATTCTTTTGCAATACCTCAAGTATTATTTCGACATGTTGCTCGTGTTCTTCGAGAGAGTCACTATATATGAGAATGTCGTCTGGGTAAGCAGTACAGAATTGATCCAGATGTTCTCGAAGACAGTCGTTGATAAAATGTTGAAAGGTAGCAGGGGCATTGGTGAGACCGAATGGCATGACGGTGTATTCGAAATGACCATATCTAGTTCTGAATGCTGTCTTCCACTCCTCGCCCTTGGCCATTCTAATCTGATTATAACCTTGTCGCAAGTCTAACTTGGTATACCATTTGGCTTTTGACAGTCGATCTAAGGTTTCCCGAATGAGAGGTAGTGGGTATCGGTTCTTGACCGTCAACTCGTTTAGTCCCCGGTAATCCACACACAGACGCAGAGATCCATCAGCTTTCTTGACAAATAATACGGGGGCTCCGGCCGGGGAGGAGCTAGCGCGAATAAATCCCTTAGAGAGGTTCTCGCGAACATAGTCCCGTAATGCAAGCAGCTCGTCTCGGGACATGCCGTAGAGAGGGCCGAATGGGGGTCCCTTTCCTTCTTTCAGGGGAATCTTATGATCGTAAGGGCGTCGAGGTGGTAGGTTTTGGGCGAAGGCTTCGTCAAACATGTTTAACCAAAGATAATAACGTTCGGGAATCTTGTGTTTCCATTCGTCCTTTGGGGTGTCTTGAAGAGTCCTTTCGATTTCATGAAGAGTTATGCTGCAAATCTGCAGTTGCTTACGGCGAGCGAGACGACTAAAGGGGACGGGGCCTATCATGTAGACTGGAGGCTTGATTCCTGGGGTGATGGTGATAGTAGATGCAGAGTTGCAGTTTTTTCTACAGAATTCTGAATCGAAGGCCACGGTGTTGTTCCTGAATCTGAGAGTAGCGTCGTGGTGTTGTAGCCAAGGAATGTCAAGAACCAGGGGGTACTGTCCCAGTTTGGTCACGAAGAGTGGAATTTGTTCTTGATGAGAACCGATCGATAGGGGAACCTGGCATATTGAGGTGATTTGTCCGGATGCAATAGGCCTTCCGTCGATGACTTCAAGTATGCGAGGAGTTTTGAGAGGAAGAATTGAGAGTTGATGATGGCGCGCGAAGGTTTCATCAATAAATGCGAATCCTGAGGCTCCAGTATCGATCATAGCATAGGTGGGAATAGAGTTCTCATTGTGAGCAATGTTACAGGCTACAACTAGATGATCTCCATTTAATTCCTCCTCTGATATATCCGAAACCGAAAACCAAGAAATAGAAAACGCAGATAAAGAAGAATCCTTTGAGGGTCCCTGGTGAGGGCCATGATACTGACCAGGGACTAGAGAAAACCCGAATTACCAGAATAAAGAACATTATCCATAGAAGAAGAAATAGGAACAGAAGAAAAGAAAAAGAAGTTTCCGTAGAGACGACAGGGGGAGTGGACAAGGCAGCGCTCATAATGGCGGGGCGCGAGGCGATTGCGCAGGGACAATTTGCGAACATGGTCGAGGCGCAATAAGCGCGTGGCCATTCTCCATTCTCCATTTTTTCTCGGCGGTGGTGGTCTGGCGACGGCCGTGGGAGAAGGTATACTTTCCCTCGAGTGGTGGGTGGACAGAGGAGCGGGTTTGTAACGCGGAGAGATCCATAGGTGCGAGGCCTCCGGGGGTGTGGGATGGGTGGGGGGCAGCTGCTTGGGCCACGAATTGTCCCATAGGGTCCCTATTGGTCTTATGGGCATCCTTCCTGGCCCTGATCCTATTATCCATTGTCATAAGCCTCCTCACATAGGCATCAAAGCCTTCCATAGTGATATCCTGGTAGATCATGGCGTCCTTAAGATCGTCGGACAGCCCAGTTTCCAAGGCGTCTTTCTTGGCCTCCTCATTGTAGTCAAGTTGTCCCATAATGCGCAGGAACTGAGTTAGGTAGGTGGCGAAGTCTGCCTTGCCTTGGTGAAGATTTTGTAATTCCCTCCTAGCGGTCCCTCGAGGGTCTGGGTCCCCAAAGGATGCCTCCAGGAAGGCGACGAAGGTGGCGATCGAGACGAAGGGGGCAACATCCTCTGTAGCCATGGGGATAACCTGGTCCAACGCCTTCCCTTCCAACCGACTAACTGCGTAGAAGACCTTAGCTTCTTCGTTTAGGAACCTATCGTGATTAACACGAAGTTTGGTGAGAAGAAGGTTAAGGAAGCCCGGGAGTTCCTTCCTAATTCCGTTGAACTTTGGAGGGTCCGGGAACTTCACAGAGCGAAAGACTGGGGGTGGAACATTGACGGGTGGGGGCGGGTTGATCGGCGGTGGTGGTGGTGGTGGTGGTGATGGTGGTGGTGGTGGTGGTGCTCGGGCCGCGGCAAGTTGGAACTCTAGAGCGGTGATGCGAACTTCCAGGGCATCGGCGTGGTTGTTGGAGGCAGTTAGTTGATCCCGTGCCATGGTCAATTCTTGTCGAGTTTGGACGTGTAGATTTCGGCTAGCGTCCCTCTCGGTCTTCCATCGATCCTCTTCCCGTATGAGGGTACGAAGATGTATGTAGTGGTAGTGTAAGTCCTCTACTGCTTCGAATTCCTCGAAGGTTTGAGGAATTTAGTAGTTGCCGTCGAGGGTAACCCCATCCATTATGCGGGCTGGGGGGAGTGCTGGAGGTGCGGGGGTAGATATCGATGGTTACGTACGGTGCGGATGACGACGCAACGTAATCTCAAGGGGGGGTAGAGTAGAGCTTTGTTCCGCAGGGTACGAGACAGATGACAATGATATTTCTTTTTAGGGAAATATATATGTATAAGTAAAGAGGCAGCGATAGTCACTTTGAGTAGAGACTATGAGATATATTGAGTAGATACAGAAGACGTTGCGTGAAGAGAAAAGGAAAAGAAGAAAGAGACAGAGAGAGGCACCATTGCCCTCCTTATATAGCCACCAATTCACTTGCCAAGCCTGACTCATACCCTCGCGTAACCCTGACTATGACCCAAGTCTTTGCGTAACAGAAACCCATAGAACTTATCCTGACTCATCCCATCCTCCTAACGCGCAATAATCCCAACCTTGCCAACCTGTGCCGTTCCATCCTAGCGAATCCATGAAAATTTCGCAAAATAAAAAATCTATTGTACCCACTTATGCCTTGATTGATACTGGAGCGTCGAAATATGCATTCATAGATGAGGACTTTGTGCGCCGCCATGAGTTAAAAATGAAGAAGTTAAGAACTGAGAAGGAGATTGATGTCATTGATGAGAGACCTATCAAATCGGGGAAGGTGACTAGAAAAGTGAGATTAGAGCTGGAAATCAATAGGCATGTGGAGGAATGCCTGTTCTTCATTATAAAGCTAGGGCATTATCCACTTGTTATGGGGATACCATGTATGAGGAAACATATGGTCATTATTGATAGTGGAAGAAATGAGATTCAGTTCAAGTCCAGCCTTTGTCTAGAACACTGCTCAACTAATGGCAAATCAATCATAGCTCGGGGAATCTCTACATCACCACCAAAAAGACCAGTCACCCATATTTCGGCCGTCACCCCTCGTTCATTCAAGAAACTTTTACAAGAATCTATGGTTCAAATTTAATTCACTACTCTGTATGCTGTCAACAAGATTTTGGAAGCATCCATCAACCCTGACAGAACAATCCCTATAGACTGTCAACGCTTCCGACAACTGTTTGACGAAAGGAATGCATCTACATTAGTAAACTCAACTCTTGACTGCAGTCTCCCAACAGTCTCCTGATACTTCTGGATACATTTTGGATCTCCTGAGACTCAGGAGACCTCAGGAGACTAATCAAATCTTGCTGATGTAGGTTACCACCACATCGTTCCTACGATCATGAGATCAAGTTGCAGGAAAGAACAGTACCACCCTTCGGCCCCATGTATAGTATGTCGAGGGAGGAGCTCAATATCACGACATGAAATAAGCTAGGCGAGGTGCGGGAAGAAGAGTTAGTCAGGTGGTCTCTTATGTTCTATGGGTTTCTAGTACAGGGGTTCGGTTTGGGGTTACGGTTCGGGAATAGGAGATAAGGAATCGGTTCGGTACTAAGGGTCTTGGGCTTCTATGTGTTTCTGTACAGTGTTTTATGGATGAGTCATGAGGAAGAATCTTGGATGTATATATATGGGCGGCGCTCTTGTTTGTAGATAGTTCTTTTCTTTCTTCTTTACGCAACCTTCCTATCCTTTAGCCCACACAACACTTTAGTATCTTAGTCACCTATCAAGCCGACCTCCCTGCCCTCTAGAGGATAGAAGGAACGTCTTTCGCCTCGTCTCGTTTCTGGTCTCTCACGCGTTCCTCGGTCCGTCTTAGTCTCCTCCATTTTGTCTCGTCTCACTCCTCGCTTCGTATCTTAGTCGCATCTCGTTTGGTCTCGGTAGTGTACCTTAGCCTCATACTTCGTCCTCGTCCCTGCTTCGCTCCGTGATACTGAAGGCCCTACGGAACTACCTAGCCGATAATCTGCAAAAGGGTTTCCTGCGCTCAAGCAGTTCACCAGCGTATGCTCCAGTTCTATTTGTTAAGAAGGTGGATGGCTTCTTACGTGTATGTGTTGACTATCGAAAATTGAACACCATCACAGTAAAAGACAGATACTCATTTCCGCTCACTTCGGAGACCATGGCCAACTTGGCTAGAGCTAATTATTTCACTAAGCTGGACTTGCATTGGGGGTATAACCAAATCAGGATTAAGGAGGGGGATGAATTGAAAACGGCCTTCAGGATGCACTATAGACACTGGGAATACTTGGTAATGCCCTTCGAACTAACCAATGCCCCCGCGACCTTTCAACGATAGATCAATGATATTCTACGCCCCTTTCTGGATCATTGTGTGACTACCTACCTTAATGACATTCTCATTTATTCCGAAACCCTGGAACAACATAAGCTGGATGTACAACAAGTTCTCGAAACTCTGGAAGCCAATGAAGTACACTTGAAGCCTGAGAAATGCGAGTTCAGTGTGCAGGAAACCAAATATCTAGAAATGATATTGACTCCCGGAGGGATGAAGATGGACCCGACTAAAGTGCAAACAATTGTGGACTGGGAGGCACCGAGAACTGTGAAATAGGTTCGGGAATTCCTCAGATTTGCCAATTTCTATCGACGCTTCATCTACGCTTACTCCCGAGTGGCTTGGCTCTTGACCATTTTGACCAAAAAACATGTATAATTTGAATGGATCCAAAAGGCTGATCAAGCCTTTCAGAACCTGAAGACTGCTTTTACCACCACACCCATACTAATGCACCCTGATCATGAAAGAGAATTTATTGTTGAGACAGATGCATCCAATTATGTGTCTGCTGGTATTCTATCACAATGGGACAATGAACAAGTTTTACACCTGGTCACTTTCTTCTCAAAAACTCACTCACCGGCGGAATGCAATTATGAAATTTATGATAAGGAGTTACTCGCCATTATTCGTTGCTTTGAGGAGTGAAGGCCCCACTTGGAGACAGCTCAGTTTCAAGTCAAAGTACTCACGGATCATCGCAACCTTGAATATTTCATGTCAACCAAATTGCTAAATCATCGTCAAACTCGTTAGGCGGAATTTCTATCTCGGTTCAATTTCATCATTCAATATAGGCCAGGAAAGCAAGGGAGAAAAGTGTATATTTTGACGAGGAGGCCTAAGGACCTACCAAGGGAAGGAGATGCAAGACTGGAACAGCAGAGGCGGGTGTTATTGAAGAAGGAAAATCTAGATTCAAAGATAAATTTGTTGGTGGGTTCTTTGGCAAATGAACTCGCTGAAGGATCATCTCTCGTACTTGATTTATTTAACAAAGCTTACCAGAAAGATAGTTTCCCAAACAAAATTCTGTCTATGCTTCGAGACGGCGTTCGACAGTCGAAGGAAATTTCGCTAGCCGAGTACAAGGAAAGCGAGGAGCGACGGTTGTTGTATCGAAATACACTTTAGGTCCCTGACTGTGACGAACTTAAACTCTATCTCCTACGCGAACATCATAATAAGCCTTCTGCGGTATCACGGCGTACCACGAGCTACAAGGGAAGGAAGGATATTCAGGAATGGATTGCAGTACGGGTTTGGGGTTTCAGGGTTCTTCAGGTTTCTAATGGTTTCCGTCACACGGAGAATGAGTCATAGCGGATAGGAGTATGAACTAGTATATATATAGGGTCATGGGTCTTTCTTCTTCTTTTTCTTTTCTCTTTTCTCTTCACTTCGTCTTCCTGTTATCAACCCTTGTATATAGGGTTTCTAGTCTCGATTGTCTTTAGTCCTCTTTGTTCTAGGAATCTGAATACGTACTCTTGTTATACTCAAGCCCCGCTTGGCCTGACCCGCCAAGGCCCACGTGACCTTCGACCCCGCCCTTCGTCTCGCTTAGTCTCTCATCTCTAGTTTCGTCTCGTCCCGTCTCACCTTATCTAGTCTCATCTCTTCTCACCCCTCGCACTGCCTCGGTTGTAAACCTTGGCTCTCTAAATACTGTCTCCATTTGGCTCCGTAACATGCGGGACACCTTGGGAGATCTAAAACATTGGAACTTCTTAGTCAGAACTATTACTGGCTGACCATGCGGAAATATACAGACCGTTATGTTCAAAACTGCCACCTCTGTCGGCAAAGTAAAGCGAATCATAATCCTCTACAGGGGGTCTTACGACTGATATCGATACCCAAGGGGCCCTGGACAGATATCACCATAGACTTCATCACTGGATTCTCAGAGAGTAATGGATTCAATGCCATCCTTGTAGTCGTGGATCGTCTGACAAAAATGAAATACCTCATCGGCACTACGGAAAATGTCAATAGCAGAGATCTATCTCATCTATACCTGGAACAGGTATGGAAGCTTCACGGGCTACCAGAAACTATTGTCTCAGACCGAGGGACCCAGTTTACTGCTGAGTTTTGGAAAGCTCTCTGTGAGCGACTAGAGATTGCATCCCGATATTCCAATGCTTTTCACACCCAGACCGATGGACAAACTGAAAGGACCAACGCGATTATGGAACAATATCTACGCAGCTATGTATCCTATCAACAGGATAATTGGGCTGACTTCCTCCCGATGGCTGAGTTCGCTACTAATAATCACATCTCCAAAACAACTAATATGTCCCTCTTTCAAGCAAATTACGGAAGACACCTCCGGATGACATTCACGCTCTTACAGCATGGAAGGACAACAAATGAGCATCAAGCAAACGGGATGGCCAGGGAGATATCCCAGGTCTTTGACTCTCTGAAGAGCGAGATGTTTAGGGCCCAGAAAATACAAGAAGAAATGGCGAATTTAGACTGGACCTCAGCACCTCGATACACGACCGGCGACTCTGTTTGGCTTTCGACTCGAAATATAGAAACTAAATGCCCCTCCAAGAAACTCGACTGGAAACTAGTAGGACCTTATTCAGTTAAACAGATTGTGAGTCCTTATGCCTACGAATTAGAACTTCCTACATCTATGAACATTCATTTGGTCTTTCATGTTTCTTTACTTTCACCAGTAGTCAACGATCCTATACCGGGACAGACCCCGGAACTACCCCCACCGGTTGAGATAGAAGAGGAGATCGAGTGGGAGGTAGAGGAGATCTTGAATTCGAGGAAGCGTGGCCATCGTAAAGAATACTTGGTCAAATATGTTGGCTATGAAGAACCTTCCTGGCAACCCTTGAATGATCTTGAACATAGCTCTGAGCTTCGACAACTACTTCATCGTCGATATCCTTTGAAACCTCGACCTATCAGGAGCTAGGCCCTAGGAGGGGACCTGATCTGTCCTGGCATCTTGGCATCGGTCCTGAGAGTGTGGTAGCGGAAACAGGATTGCGACGGACGGAACAATGTTAAGCGAGGATGGGCAGAGATGAGGTGATAGTGTCGTCATTGGGTTCTAGGGAGTTCGATGGCGTGATGGATTTGTAATGTAAATAGAAGAGATGGTGGAGAGGAATGCGAGGTGTGGTTATGACGGGTTTCTATGGGTTTCTATCGATGGAGGTATGAGTCATAACGGACTAGCAGGGGAATGTGTTAAATAGAGCAGGAGGATCTTTTCTTTAGTTCTTTCTTCTTCTTTCCTCTCTGTCTCGCCTTCCTGTTATCTCGGTACATGGGAATATACTCCTATCCCATAGCTATAGTCCCTGAGATCCCAGAACCTGACTTCGGGATCTATCATCATCATCATCGTTCTCATGGAGGTCCATCCGGTCCTCACTTTCTCTGCCTCTTGTCCCCCTTGAGCTGGCCCTCGCCTCTGTTCTTGCCCTTGCCTTTGCCCTCGCTGGTGCCTGTGCTTGTGCCCGCCTGGTAGAACCTCTGTCCCGGTCGGTATCCTCGTTGTCTGGCTGTGTTCATCGAGTTCTTTTGCGTCATTATTGTCGTCGTCTCCTCGTTCGGGTTACTCCGTTACACTAAGACGACACCACCCCTACTTGACCAACACACCACGAATTCCTCATACTATAGCTCATTATAACCTCCCCTGCATCAGCAAGATTTTATAAGTCTCAGGAGATTACAGGGGTCTCAGGAGACTCAGGAGACTGTCAGGAGACTTAGGAGACTCCAGTCACCAATGGTAAAGCTTGCTGATGTGCTACCAATGGATCTGACTATAAAAAGCTTCATGATGATCTTGTGGCTTTCTTTGTCGCTCATCCTGAAGTGGACCCCGCAGCAACGGAAGAGGCGATACAAGCGTACGGTCTCCTCCTCCGGGCCTATGAAGGGGTCCGGCAGTACTCCATCGACCTCAAAACCCACCACACCGAAACTGAACAAGCCCGAGCCAAGTTTTATAAAGAAACCTAGGGACTACAAGTTACATCAGCAAACTCAACTTCTGACTGCAGTCTCCCAACAGTCTTCTAGGTCTTAGGAGATTCTCCTGACACTCCTGGATATATTTTGGGTCTCCTGAGGCTCAGGAGACCTCAGGAGACAAATCAAGTCTTGCTGATGTAAGATCAAGAAGCTGCAAGAAGGAATCAAGCAAGACTTCGGGGAGCTCTATGATAACCTAGCCAAGTCGCCCAAGTCTGAGAAGCCTCCCGACCTGGAGAAATGTCATGGAGACGGAAAAAGCTTGAGGATGTTCTAGAAGCAGCTACAAATCAAGCTCACGGCTAACTTTGATCGATTTCCTACCTCTGCTCAACAAATCGCCTAGTCTACACCTCGGTTGGAGGGGCCTGTGGCGGATCAGTTTCTTGCTTATATTTCGGATGAAGGAATTGCTTTGGACTCAATGATAGAGTTTTTAGAAATTTTGAATAATGCTTTTGGAGACCCTGATCGTGCTGCCACTGCTGCCCGTAATTTGAGAGAAATCAGGCAGCGTCAACGCCCCTTCTCAGAATATTTCACACAGTTTCAGCACCATGCTGCAGACTCCGAATTCAATGAGGCTGCCAAGATTGAATGCCTTTTGGAGGGGCCTAGTCAAGATTTGATGGCACTGATAATACAGAATGAAACCACGGCTACCATCAAGGACTGCGGACTCCTTCTTCAACGGTTGGACAATAAACAAAGAGCACTACAGGCTAGGATGGGGAGGTTTAGATTTGAGGTTCCGAATGCCCCTGCTCCTCGCTTCTTCAGTCTCCGACCACCTGTTGCACCGGCAACATCCTCAGTCTTACGTGGCCCACCACCACCATTACCACCAAGGAATGCAGCACCAGCAGCCCATCCTTCCTACACTCCTGGGGGAGCCGTTCCTATAGATCTGTCTAATAGTCGTCGTCATCCGGATCCTAGGGAAAGAGAAGCCCCCCGGGTGGAAATATCGTTGTTATTATTGCGGGGGTGTTAGGCATTTGGTTAAAGATTGTATTTTGTCGCCCTCGGGGAGGGCACCACCTAGGATGAGGGGAGCATTGTTGGAAACGAAAAAGGAAAAGAAGGAAATGGAGGAGGGTAGTTCGTCGGATGAGGAGGAGTTAAAAGATTCATCCCTGCACTAAGCGGCATAATCCAGGGACCTTCCAAGGCTTTTTCTAGGGTGTCTATTTCAATGTTTTCAGTATCGGAGGGGGAAATAGATGGGAACCAATTAATTGTAGTTTGTTCTATTTTTCAAAATAAAAAATTTATTGTACCCACCTATGCCTTGATTGATCCTGGAGTGTTGGAATACGCATTCATTGGTAAGACTTTGTACGATATCATGAATTGAAAATGAAAAATTTACGGACTGAGAGGGAGATTGATGTGATTAATGGGCGGCCTATTAAAGCAGGGAAGGTGACTAAGAAGGTTATGTTGGAGTTGGAAATTAATGGACATATAGAGGAATGCCCCTTCTTTGTTACAAAGCTAGGATACTATCCAATAGTGATGGGAATACCCTGGATGAGAAAACATGGAGTTCTAATCGACAGCGGGAGGAATGAGATTCGCTTTCAGTCGTCCGTATGCTTCGAGCATTGCATAGCCAGCCGCAGACCTATCATTGCTTGCGCAATTTCAACTCCACCACCGGAAAGGCCAGTTACCCAAATTGCGGCAGCCTCGCCTCGATTGTTTAAAAAGTTATATCAAGATCCTACCGATCAAATATACTCGACCACCCTGTATGCCGTTAACAAAATACTGGAGTTGCCTCCCAACCACGATGGGAGGATTCCGATAGACTACATCAGCAAGACTTGATTTGTCTCCTGGGGTCTCCTGAATCTCAGGAGACTCAAAATGTATTCAGGAGTGTTAGGGTACTCTCTTGAGACTTGGGAGACTGTTGGAAGACTGCAGTCACAAGTTGAGTTTGCTGATGTACCAATACTTTCGACAATTGTTTGATGAGACTAATGCATCGAGACTACCACCACACCGTCTCTATGATCATGAGATAAAGCTACAGGAAGGAATGGTACTACCCTTTGGCCCTATGTATAGTATGTCAAGGGAAGAACTGAAGGCGTTAAGGGATTATCTGGCCGACAACTTGCAGAAAGGATTTCTTCGGTCCAGCAATTCTCCAGCTGGGGCTCCTGTCTTATTTGTTAAAAAAGCCGATGCGTCTTTGCGGTTATGTGTTGATTACCGGAAGTTAAATGCTATCACAGTCAAGGATTGATATTCTCTTCCCCTTACACCAGAAACCATGGCCAATCTAGCACAAGCCAAATACTTTACCAAACTGGATCTACGTTGGAGATATAGTCAGATACGGATCAAGGAAGGAGATGAATGAAAGACAGCTTTTCGGACGCATTATGGACATTGGGAATATTTGGTGATGCCTTTCTATCTGACAAATGCACCTGCTACCTTCCAATGGTGGATTAATGATATTTTACGACCCTTCCTGGATCGATGCACTACTGCTTGTTTGGATGATATACTGATCTACTTCGGAATGTTGCAACAATATCAGCAGAATGTGCGACAAGTACTGGAAGCCCTTAAAGCCAACGAAGTTCATATTAAACCCGAGAAGTGCGAATTTAGTGTACAGGAAACTAAATATCTGAATATGATCTTGACCCCTGGAGGGATGAAGATAGACACTGTCAAGGTACAGACAATCATGGATTGGGAGGCACTGAGGACAGTGAAGGAGGTTCAAGAATTTCTTGGGTTCGCTAATTTTTATCGACGCTTTATCTATGCCTACTCTCGAGTGGTTCGGCTATTGATTGCCCTGACAAAAAAACATGTACGGTTTGAATAAACCCAGAAGATGGAGCAAGCCTTTCAGAAACTAAAGACTGCTTTTACCATGGCTCCGATTTTAATGCATCCTGATCCAGAAAAGGAATTTATTGTGGAAACAGATGCTTCCGATTACATGTTAGCGGGGATTCTATCCCAACAGGATAATGAACAAATCGTACACCCAGTAGCCTTCTTTTCCAAAACACATTCGCCGGCGGAATGCAATTATGAGATCTACGACAAGGAGTTGCTGCTTATTATTCGATGTTTTGAAGAATGGAGACCTCATCTGGAAACGGCTCAGTTTCAAGTCAAAGTCTTGATAGATCATCACAACCTGAAGTACTTTATGTCGACAAAATTGCTAAATCAACGTCAAACCCGGTAGGCAGAATTTCTATCTCGATTTAATTTCGTTATTCAATATAGACCGGGAAAACAAGGAAGGAAGGTGGACATTTTGACTAGGAGGCCTAAGGATTTACCGAAGGAAGGGGATGAAAGACTGGAGCAACAAAGTAGGTTAGTGTTGAAGAAGAAAAATTTAAATGCAAACATTAGCAAACTCAACTTCTGACTGCAGTCTCTCAACAGTCTCTCAAGTCTCAGGAGAGTCTCCTGACACTCTTGGATATATTTTGGGTCTCCTGAGGCTCAGGAGAGCTCAGGAGACAAATCAAGTCTTGCTGATGGAGTCCTATGACCCTTGTCTATACCCAAAGGACCCTGGACAGATATCACGATGGACTTTGTAACTGAACTTCCGGAAAGCAATGGATTCAACGCAATCCTCGTAATCGTAGACCCATTGACAAAAATGAGACACTTCATCGCCACCACCGAAAATGTTAACGCCAGGAATTTGTCTCGTCTATACTTAGAACAGGTCTGGAAACTTCATGGGTTACCGGAAACCATCATCTCGGATAGGGGAACACAGTTTACAGCTGAGTTTTGGAAAGCTCTTTACGCTCGCCTGGAAATCGCAACTCGTTACTCTACTGCATTTCACCCTCAGACTGATGGCCAAACCGAGAAAATTAACGCCAACATGGAACAATACCTCCGAAGTTATGTATCCTATCAACAAGAGAACTGAGTCGACTTTTTACCTCTTGCCGAGTTCGCTACCAACAATCACATTTCGGAAACGGGCAATATCTCCCCCTGTCAAGCAAACTATGGACGACACTCTCGAATGACGTTTGGACCATTGCAATATGGAAAAACAGTAAACGAGGATCAGGCCAATGGGCTAGTCAGGGAAATGTCACAAGTCTTCGACTTCCTGAAGAGCGAAATGTTCAGAGCTCAGAAGATACAAGAGGAGATGGCTAATATTCATCGAACCCCAGCACCTCATTATGTTGTGGGCGACTCCGTCTAGCTCTCCACCCGGAATATAGAAACAAAGCGTCCATCCAAGAAACTCGATTGGAAACAAACTGGCCCGTACTCGATTAAACGCATCATGAGCCCTTATGCTTATGAGAAGGAGCTACCCGCGTCCATGAGAATACACCCAGTGTTCCACGTCTCTTTGCTTTCACCTGTGGTTAAGGATCCTGTCTCAGGGCAAGCGAGTGAGCCACCTCTACCGGGTGAGACAGAAAGAGAGATGATATGGGAGGTGGAGGAGATTTTAGACTCAAGAAGGCGGGGCCGCCGAGTGGAGTATCTGGTTAAATATGTTAGATATGAGGAACCTTCCTGGCAACCATCTGATGATCTTAAACATAGCACTGAACTTCGACAACTACATCAGCAAACTCAACTTCTGACTGCAGTCTCCCAACAGTCTCCCAAGTCTCCTGAAAGTCTCCTGAACCTCCTGGATAATTTTTGAGTCTCCTGAGGCTCAGGAAACCTCAGGAGACAAATGAAGTTTTGCTGATGTATTTCATCATCGATATCCTTCGAAACATCGGTGTATCAGGAGCTAGGCCCTAGGAGGGAACCTGATCTGTCCCGGCATCTTGGCATTGGTCCCGAGGGTTTGGTAAGAGAAACAGGGTTGCGACGGAAGGAGCGATGTTAAGCAAAAATAGGCGGAGATGAGGTGATAGTGTTGTCACTGGGTTCTCGGAGGTTCGATGGTGTGGTGGATTTGTAATGTAAATAGAAGAGATGGTGGGGAGGAATACGAGGTATGGTTACAGCAGATTTCTATGAGTTTCTCTAGATGGAGATATGAGTCATAGCGGACTAGTAGAGGAATGTGTTAAATAGAACGGGGGTACTTTTCCTTTAGTTCTTTCTTTCTTTCCTCTCTGTCTCGTCTTCCTGTTATCTTGGTACATAGGAATATACTCCTATTCTTCAATACTATAGTCTCTGATATCCATTAGCAAGACTTGATTTGTCTCCTGAGGTCTCCTGAGCCTCAGGAGACTCAAAATGTATCCAGGAGTGTCAGGAGACTCTCCAGAGACTGGGGAGACTGTTGAGAGACTGCAGTCAGAAGTTGAGTTTGCTGATAAGTTCCAGAACCTGACTTCAGGATCTATCATCATCATCATCGTTCTCGTCGAGGTCTATCCGATCCTCACTTTCCCTGCCTCTTATCTCCCCTGAGCTAGCTCTCGCTTCTGTTCTTGCCCTTGCCTTTGCCTTCGCTGATGCCTGTGCTTGTGCCCACCTGATAGAACCTCTATCCTCGTCGGTGTCCTCGTTGTCTGGCTGTGTTCCTCGAGTTCTTCTGCATCATCATTGTCGTCTTCTCCTCATTCGGGTTACTCCATCACACACATCAGCAAGCTTTACCATTTGGGACTGGAGTCTCCTGAGTCTCCTGACAGTCTCCTGAGTCTCCTGAGACCCCTGTAATCTCCTGAGACTTGTAAAATCTTGCTGATGCAAGGCAACGAGGACACTGACGAAGACAGAAACACCGCCGGGCGGGCACAAGCACAGGCACCGGTAAGAACAAAGGCGAGGGCAAGAACAAGAACAGAGGAAAGTGAGGACCAGATGGACCTCAATAGGATCGATAACAAGAGCTATAATGAATCCCGAAGTCAGGTTCTGGGATTTCAGGGACTGTGACTAGAGAATAGGAGTATATTCCTATATACCGAGATAACAGGAAGACGAGACAGAAAGAAAAGAAAGACAGAACTAAAGGAAAAGTCTTTCCGTGCTATTTAACATTTCCTTACCAGTCTGCTTCATAATACACACACATTGACTCCTAGAACCCCATAGAAATCCACCAACCATCACCTTCCCTAATCCTTCCCACCATCTTCCCATTTATTACCAATCTATCACGCCATAGAACCTCCTACAATCTAATGACGACATTATCACTTCACCTCCGCCCATACTCGCCTAACATTGGCCCTTCCGTCGCAACCCTGTTTCCGCTACCGAACTCTCGAAATCGATGCCAAGATGCCGAGACACTATGGGTAAAAATTACCCTGCCTCCCTACCAAAATCACCAAACTTCAAACTCTATCTCCTCAACCACAACACTAGAAAATTTAAATTAAAGGCCGTACAATGATTCTGCTCTTAATTCTCTGTCATTCTATGGCTTCTAATTAAAAATATATTGTGTTGTAGTTGCGGAGATAGATTTGGCATTCATGTACCTTTAACTGCCCCGATATCGTTTCATCCACCAACCAGAAATATACTAAGCAAAAAGGTCTACACAAAAAGCGAGGCAAACAAAAACCATTTCCTTCTAAAATCCACAACTTGAAACATATGCTATAGTGTAGAGAGCGGAGATATGGGACTATAGAAGATTTGATCGAAGTTATATGGGCTGATAAATTACGGTTTGAGGTTGGATATCATGGTGGCACCTATTGTATATATTGAACTCTAGGTAAAGAGGATAAAGTGTTTACTGCCTACTTTCAAAAGTGCTAGGACTTCGGCTATGATTTAGGGATATATTCAGCTAGGATATAAAGAACCAATTGTTATTTTTGTATAATGGAGCAATCCCAACTCAAATAGAAAATGACAATGATGATGCAGAAGGACTCGAAGAACACAGCCAGGAGCAACAGAGACCCCAAGCAGACACAAGTACAAGCATCGGCAAAGACAAATACAAGAGCGAATACAAAAGCAAGAACAAGAGGAATGCCAACAAAGAAAGTGAGGACTGAATAGACCTCAACAAGAACAAGGAGATGAATTATAAATGACCCCGAAGTCCAATTCTGAGGTTGCATAGACTATTACTAAAAGAATATGAGTATATTCCTATGTGCCAAGATTATAGGAAGATGTAACGAAAAGAAAGAAAGAAAGAACTATATCAGCAAACTCAACTTCTGATTGCAGTCTCCCAACAGTCTCCCAAGTCTCAGGAGAGCCTCCTGACACTGCTGGATACATTTTGGGTCTCCTGAGGCTCAGGAGACTTCAGGAGACAAATCAAGTCTTACTGATGTAAAGGAAAAGTCTATCCCCGCTATTTAACACCATCCTTCATCAGTCCGCCATGACTCATACATCAGACAATGGAAATTCATAGAACTCTGTTGCTACCACACCTTGCAATCTTCCCCAACATCTTCCGTAATTATATTACAATCATCGGCAAGACTTGATTTGTCTCCTGATGTCTCCTGAGCTCTAGGAAACCCAAAATGTATCCAGGAGTGTCAGGAGACTCTCCTAATACTTGGGAGACTGTTGGGAGACTGCAGTCAGAAGTTGAGCTTGCTGATGAATCCAATCGTGCAACTGAACCTCATGGAAACAGATGACGACAACATCATCTTACTCCATTTCACCTTTGTTTAACATAACTCCTTCAATCACAACCAACTGGCAACTACCAAACCATTGGGTCTCCTGGCAAGATGTTACGACATTTACCTACTGGTGTACTTAAGGGCAAGAACTACGTCAATTTGATCACAAAGCTAGCACTTCACCCCTTTTACAAAAGGAGTTGTAAGGTAACGCAGAGAGCAATAGTAATAGGAAGTAGCGCCTCTCCACATCGATCAAAACTCGCAAAAGCAGCAAGGAATACTAAACTTCATATTCAGAGAATGCCGTAGCCTGCACAGTCTCCTGACCTTAATCCAATTGAGGATAATGAAAGCTAAAATCAGTAAAACAGAACCAAGAGTTACTACGGATTCAGCATTAAGAACTGCTCTACAGGAAGAATGGGATCGCTTCACACCTGAAGACTTCAGACACCTGATCGAAAGTATGCCAAAAAGAATCAAAGAGTGTTTGAGAAACTGGGGTGGTTCCAATCACTATTAGCAAGTAGTAAGTAATTCAACCAATCATGTTTCACTATAGTTGGAAATATAGGCGCACTCGTTCTGATCATTTTTCATCCTTTTTCAAGACAATCCATCAACTATTCGTTATTCTATGGAGTTTTTAGTATCTGGCTTGAGTCCATTGAGGTCAATCTCAAACTGCTGGATCTGGGGCGCTATGATGTTACCAACACCTGTAAACTTCAGTACCAATTTTTTTCCCTTCTTAATTATATCTTATAGCACTCTGAAAACTGAAGAATCTGCCTGTATTTATTTTAGTTTATTTTGGGTAGCCTTTCTAAATTGTATCGTTGAGTTTTCATAATACTATTGCATTTGTTCGATAGCTGTGACCCCACGCCACTTATGCATGTCTCAGGTACCTTCCATCACTTATTACCTATCGCTGTACTTAAGTACTTACATAGGTACACGTAGCACTCCAGCTATGGTACAAAATAGAAGGAATTAAACGGTACATGTACTTAGATATTAAATTCCTAGACAGATTTGTAGAATTTATCTGTATAATGCGAGAGTTTATCGGGACTGCCATAAGTTTTTAATGATATGTATGCCTAGGTGGATGGAGGTGAATACAGTTACAGGTTTGAAATCCACTTGTGGCGTAACCTCTAGTCTATCTACTACTTTATAAACACCATAAATAAAAAGCTAATCGCTTGTGTGGACCTCTTTGCCCTCCCTAGAATTCCTCCCAAAGATAAACATCCCAACTACCCTAGCAAATCAGATAGTTTGTCTAAATAAGCTTCCGGTGCACCTTCCGGTCCTGCACTGAGAATATCCTCCTCTGTCGCAACTCCGGTCAAGACTGCCAGCGTGCCTCCCAAGCCACCAGCAATACCGAACTTTATATCTGTGTCAATTCTATCACCCACCATACATGTCCTGTTGCGATCAAACCGGAACTTCCCTTCAACAGCATCCATCATTGCCTGTGACGGTTTCCCGAGTGAAAGAGGGGTACGTTTGGACATATAGCTTAGTGGTGCAGAGATACTCCCGGCGCCAGGAAACAGCTTACCTTTGTTGGGGAAAGTGCTGTCGATATTAGTCGCGAGGAACAGGGTATTAGGGTCCTGGAGGTACTGGAATGCCTTTGCATATTTTCGGTAGTTTATGTGATTATCAAGACCGCATAAAACCACACCAACCTTCTCATCCCTACAATCAGCTTCTACAAAGATAGTCGTTCAAAGGGTCTCTTACCTCTGGGTCAGGAACAAAATTAGTATAATCCTCTTCCTGTATGGCCTTCCTCTCCTCCGGATCAGTCCCGCCAAAATACCTCACACCCTCATTCTCCAGTTCCTCTTCAATCCCACTCTCGCCGATCACGTAGACTTTTTTATCAGCAGGAAGCTTGACAACACGTTTAATGTAGACTGCCGATGAGTACGCAGAACCAAAAATCTCGTCGACTTCGGCGGGTATACCGAGACTATCCAGTTTTTTCTTATACGCGCGGCGCGATTTGGTAGAATTGTTCGTCACAAAAACAATTCGTTTACCTTGGGTTAGGTTAATTGCGATTCGAGGGCTACAACTGAATTCGTTTACCTTTACTCCTGAGCATGTCCAGTGTCTCCACAATTTTGTGAAGGAGGGTATTTCCATGCCATAGGACACCATCGCAGTCAAATAGAAAAACCTTCGGACAGAAATTCGTTAATGACTATGACGACGTTTATTATGACCATTGTTAGAAAAGGCGCCCAGCAACTCACGTCGAACCTATCAATGAAGGCAGCGATTTGCGCAGGCTTTCCGGTAAGCTTAACAGGAGACATGTGTGAATATGCGTAAGGTTTCCACATTTTCGTATGGAAAAAGAGGCGGCGTGTGTAGGTACGTACATGCAGCGGGGTCCAAACAGCAGCTGACATAAGCTTAACGATCCTACCCCGGTGTCGCGACTAGACGAGTTCACGGGGTGTGGTCAACCCCGGGGTATGGTCAACTTTGGATCGCAACCAACCACGGACATCAAATAAATTGCAATAATTATCTACAATCAGAACCTAAGAATATAGGGAGTATATAGACTACACTCTATGAAGGTATTGAGGTTGATTGTGTGGAGTTGACCACAACTTTGACCATACCCCGGGGTTGACCACACCCCCGTGAGATCGTCTATTTACCATCAAAGCTAGACCCGGTTAAATTTTCCCATTCTTGTTTCCAGTTACTATCCCCTGGACTGTTGAAACTTGCAGTATCCAGGACCTCCTATTTCAGTAATAATAGCCCCACCTTTTGCTAACAAACGCCAACAATCTCTGACAAACACCCACAGAATGTGATGGGCTCAGTGACTTTGCCACAGCCCGAACAGGAAGTCACGGATTCCGCGAGTCTCACCAGCCCAGGGGATAGCTCTATCTGATTCAATCAGACCTATACGGGGGCATGGTGGTAAATACATGTATGTAGCTGCGAAATTGAGCGGACCTCCGGGTACATACCTACTCGTAGTGTCCGGATGTTTTTGAACGCGACTGATATTGCATACCATACAAATACGCCAAGCTCCTGATTTTGGGTGTATGCAATAGCGGTCGAGTTCAAAAATGTCTGTATACATGTACCGGGTGTTCAACATAAGTCTGAAGAACTCGATCAGCCGATTTTGCTGTAATACAGGCATCTGTTTTATCAGATTTTTCAGACTTTAGAACCCCTGGTACTTTACATAGATATTTATAAATGCAGTTAGTCTGTTTTGAATGAATCAGCATCATGACAATTGACTCGCGTTGCTTCAATTCGAGTGCGAGGATATGAAGCGGAGGTGTTCCGGTCAGGACTATAAAGAGCCTCAACTTTTTCCCAACTAGTTTTCTCCTTTTCCACGATCAGAATTCCGGTTCGGCCAATTATGGCCTTTCCCAATCGAAATGCAAACATTCTCTCGGGCCATATTGGTACAACCCCCCTCCCCCTAAATCTTCTGACACTTGGAGCCTACAGCGACCACTGAACTACCTATCTAATCTTATTCCGCGGTTTTTAGGTGCTGTTCACTGCGTTACCTATAGCGCCGGTACTGGCCAATATGTACGTACACGCGTCTCATGATATGAAATTGTTCTCTAAACATATTCCAGGCTCTCACCGGCGGTGCTGATCGTAAAATCTATCTCTGGAACCCTACAACTGCCACCCGCATTCAGGAGTACAAGCTTCATGGCTATGAGGTGTTGGATATTACTGTAACCAACGACAATTCCACTTTTGCCTCTGTTGGCGGTGATAAACTGGCCTTCCTTTGGGACGTTTCGACTGCCAAAACTCTTCGCCGTTTCGAGGGTCATCTCAGCCGCATAAATAGCGCCGACTTCAACCAAGACGGATCTATCTTGGCTACTGGGTCATATGACACAAACGTGATGCTGTGGGACACAAGGAGTCAAAGCCGGAAACCAATACAGGTTCTTGAAGACGCAAAGGATAGCGTTAGTAGCGTGCACATATTAGCCCATGAGATTCTCACCGGGAGTGTTGACGGAAGGGTAAGAAACTATGATGTCCGGATGGGCCGCTGCTTCGTCGACGTAATAGGTTATCCAGTAACCTGCGTTACCCAATCCTCCGATGGAAATGCAGTTCTTGTATCTGCTTTAGATGGCGGGATCAGGTTGATGGATAAAATCAACGGTCAAATGTTACAGAGCTACAGAGGCCACCTCAATACGGACTACAGGATCAGGAGTTGCTTCGGAGATACAGATAAGTATGTCATTACAGGGAGTGAGAATGGCCAAATATGGGTATATGACCTTCTTGAAGGAGCTGTAGTGCATAAAATGGAAGGACACGCAGGAAAGGCAGTAACAAGTGTGGCATACAACCCGGGGAAGAAGCAGATGCTGAGTGGAGGAGTTGATGGTAAGTGGTTGAGATATGATTCGCAAGATCATTGTAAGTTATAACTAATACCTGAAATCATAGGGAAGGTTTTTGTTTGGGGCGAGTGATGTTTTTTGGAACATGAATATTTGAGAACATAGGAGAATGTAAATTTTCCCACCATAATGAAAGATATGGCGCCTAGCATCTAATCCCCACACCTCAAGTGAGATGGTCTTGGCGGCAATAAATCCATACTCTACATGTATGGAGCCTACTGCCTAACACTAACACATATTTTAGGGGAGCAAAATTATATTTACCTAGGATTGTCTTTAACCCCTTATGCTGTGGTGAAGAGCTTTAGGGATTTGAAACAAGGTGGAGGTTTTAAGCACTAGCCATATTTAGGCAATGTGTTTCTTGAACCCATATAGATACCGTAAACGTGAATCTGAAAATGGCTTCAATCTTTCAAGAACTAGGTTTTAAGAGTCGGATAGTGATTGAGTATTGCTGCTGCCTCGGAGACATTTGAAATTGATAGCACACGCATACAAAACTTAGGGCAACTAGACAAGACGGAGTTTTCAAGGACCAAGGAGTAGGGATTGCGTTTTGTCCTGTCATGGTCCTCTGAAATAGCACTTCTAACATGAAGCCGGGTAACCTGTTGGAAAGAAGTTAAGGCCAGCTCGTCAATGCACTTTCGTGTCCCCTAAAATAATACATCACCGATCACTCACGCGCGACCCCTTATATCAACAAAGTCGTTTTAGTTTGAAGGCGCAACCACAAAGAAAAAAATGCGCTCATCATTCATATCGCTGCTGTTCATAGCCTCGCAGGTTGTACCGAGCTTTGGCCTATACTTTTACATTGACGGTGTAACGCCGAAGTGTTTCTTTGAGGAGCTACCGAAGGATACGCTGGTTGTTGGTAGGGTCTCCACTATCTGGTTCTAGGGGAGAATGGGCCGATTTCAGCTCATCACTAAACAGTAGCTGACAGACCATAACCGTAACCATAGGCCAGTTTAGAGCCGAAGAGTACAACTCCAATACCCACACCTTCAACGATAACCCCCAACTCGCAATTCAAATTACCGTCGATGTACTCCGCCCGACCATTATGATCACTTCCTTCAAAATGTACTAACATGATTAGGAAATTTTCGATAATGATCACCGTGTTGTGAACCAAAAAGGCTCATCATCAGGCCGTTTCACTTTCACTGCCGGTGATAGTGGTGAACACCGTCTCTGCTTTTGGGCATCTCATGCAGGTTCTTCAGGTTCCTGGTTCAGTAACAACCCTGAAGGTGTAAAACTTCATCTTGACCTTGCAATTGGAGAAACTAGCGAGATAGAGAGCAAAGATAAGCATAAGCTAGCGGATATTGTACAAAGGGTCAAGGACCTCAACGCAAGGTTGCAGGATATAAGGAGAGAACAGGTATTCCAAAGAGTAAGTCAAGAGTCACTACAAGAGATATTGAGTATACATTTGTTCGTAGTTTTCAAAAAAGACTGACAGGGGCCTTGTGAGCAGGAGCGTGAAGCCGAATTCAGAGATCAATCAGAGTCCACAAATGCTCGTGTTGTCCGATGGACGTTGATCCAACTTTTGATTTTAGGCGTTACTTGCGCATGGCAGTTGTCACACTTGCGAGCTTTCTTCATCAAACAGAAGCTCACCTAACGAACTCTCTTTCCTTGGAAAGTAAAATCACAATCCAATCATGTATACCTCTTATATCCTTTAATGCCATACGAAGATTAGCGATGCTTTTTCGTCGCTCATAATGCTAGACGTGCTCTATATTTTACATCGAGTCCATGCATGTTGTTAAACATTGTAATGCCGACGGCTTATGTTTACTAAGATAGACATCACAAGGTGATAAAACGCATGGATGTGCGAGCAGCTAACTATGAGACCAAAAGGAAAAGTTTGGACTCAGGGAACTTTCCACTCTGGAATAAAACCACTAAGAAAGACTAAATAATAGAAACTACAAAGAAGTAGGGTGGTCAAACTGGGAAAAATGAATAGGCCAGAAAAACACAAAAGAAATCATCCCCCCCCTCCCCCCCCCACCAAAGGGGCCGTGCCATACAAGTTTAAGGAGAAAATTTGGGTGGGTTGGTTAAAAGTGAATGACCTTGTGAGAGAATAGAGAAGAAAAAAGCGGCCATTTCTCCCCGCCTCAAATTATCGGATCCATGAACCGTGTGCACTCTTATTTCTCGGCACATAGAGCTTACCTTCTACCTCTCCCATAAGCAGGGCGAACAATGTATTTAACGTCTACCATGGCTTCGAACAACATTTCCTTGCATGTTCTCTAGCTCCATTTCCAGTTGTTTGATCCTGCACCCGGGCATTAATTATTATCAATCAAAGGAGTGTCTGTGCCGTGAGGTAACTTACGCAGCATGAGTGCTCTCCAGGTCTTTGTTCAAGCGGTCGCGCTCCGAAATCAATTTTTGCTCCCATTGCCTAAACCTAGCCTCCTCTTTCTTAACCTGCTCGGTGAACCTCTTCCTCAGATTCTCCTCCTCTTCCTTGAACTTAGGGTTGTCTAGCTTCCTTGGGCGGGCCTCTCCCATTTTGCGGGTCTCCATCTGTTGCGCGCGATATGCTTCGTAATGCTGCTCCTCAGTAGTATGAATAAGATCAAGCATATGCGTGCGAATAAGAATACTACGGAGTTTCTTAAAATCGCAGTGTTCTTCGTTTTCGACCTCGGCAACGCCCCACGAATATTGACGGCCCTTAACAACGCGACCATCGGCAGTTTTCACATCCTTCTCACTGCCAATCACGGCGAACGGCATAGCAGCCTGGATCACAATATCAGCCACAATTCATTTTATTCCAGATAGGGTTTTATTCACCATCAAGCTACGAGCGTGCTGGGCAGCAGCCTCATCGTCTTCCTCGATAGGAGGTTGGTAAATCTTGATGCCTTGGGCTTCAATGACTGCACGAATCTAAATGAAACTTCAGTACTAAATTAATAGAAAAATACGGAGCGAAGCAACTACCCTCTGCTTGAATAGAGTCAAATCGGCCGGTGAAAGGGTGTCGGCCTTTGCAACAACAGGAATCAGGTTGACACG
The DNA here is from genome assembly GCA_024713865.1 of Morchella sp. 2016-72. Taxonomy (NCBI): domain Eukaryota; kingdom Fungi; phylum Ascomycota; class Pezizomycetes; order Pezizales; family Morchellaceae; genus Morchella; species Morchella sp. 2016-72. The sequence goes on from JAMJEY010000019.1 coordinate 1,017,642, forward strand.
AGACGATAGGCGCTTCATTACTTCGATATCAAGGGGTTTCAGAGTGTGCCCGGTAGGTCTAATGAAGTATAAACATGCATGCACACGGAGATCGATCTTGTCCGTACGGCGCGGTTGCTGCTCTTGTAGCATGTATGATTCGTGTTGATCATCAAGAAATTCGATAATGGGCATCCACGAGTCTCGGTTGTTTACGTAGTCTCCAAAGCCGGGGGTGTCAATAACAGTAAGACGAACTAGAGAAATGTCAATCGTATATCCCAATGCTTTCCCAGGTTCAGAAGGTACCTTTGAAAAATTTCTCCTCGAGCTCTGCTTTGGTAATTGCAATCTCAACCTGAAGGGAGGTTAGTTACTGCCACACCAGATCACCTTTGATTAAGCCACGTACTGTCTTGTCCATCTGTTTCTTGTGACGAAGACGGTGCTCCGAGTAGTTTTTAATTGTTGTGCTAAATAGGGTGTTTACAAAAGTAGTCTTTCCTAGGCCACTCTCCCCAACCACCATAATAGTGAAAGCAGCACCTCTATACGATAGTTTCAAGATGGGTTAGCTTGTATAAATCGAACTTAGGACATGTGAATAATCAATGCTAGCTAATGAAGCTTCATCTACCTTTTTGCTACAATCTTGTGCCTTTGATTTGGAAGGTTGGCGATACCAATCGCGTTATCGACGTGTCCTGACGGCATCGTGAATGCTTTTGTGTAATATTGTATACTTGAGATAAGCCTAAGAAGCTGAACACAAGGGTTTTTGTTCAAAGGATTAGATGCAGGTTGTCGGGGGAGAGATGTGTAGACGAGAAGAGATAGAGGGCTGGGGGGCGTAGTATGCTGGGATTGACGCAGTAAGAAGAAGAGTGGAAAAGGGAAAAGGAGAGGGCAGCAGAGCCTATGCAGCCTGACCCCTGAATTGAGTTGCGCCAAGAGCCTAAGCACAGGCGTTTGTGTCGCTTGTGTCGCTCGCTTCCGCTGCAGGATGAGTGGTATGCCGACCCAGTCCAGTTCGGAACTAAGAAGACTACAGTCGCTTACCTACTGATGGTGGATCCTGCCCGGTGGTTTTGTTTGCAGTAATCTGACATGACTCTGCAAATGCCCATCAGACGGGATCCTCGTGGGTGCCTATCTGATGGCTTGTCAGGCGGCATTGCAACGAGGCACTCAAACCCTTTCTGGTAACCGTGATATAAACAGCGCAATAAATTGAAATAATGATACCAACTGTCACGCGTGCCAAAAACTACCACCTGGACGTTCTGGGCGTTAGGTTGATAAAGGGTTTAAGTGCCTTGGATTGAGATCTGCCCTGACAAACTATCAGATACATGAATTATAATATCACTGTATACAATGCCATTATCCCTTAGACGGTCTGGAATATATGATGGAATCAACAAGGTTTGTGTAAGCTGTAATCTTTGGTATTATCGCCCGGCAGGCTGAGAACTGTTGCGACATCTCTGTAGCCAAGTGCGTAAACTGCCAAGGCCCCCACCACTCCTTCAATCCAGCCTGCCACACCAGACTCACCCTCCTCAAACAAGTCATCCCAACACCTCCCCCACCAGCAACCCACCCATCCAACCCAATGGACACCACCTAAAAGAAAAGTCCATCCCCCCCGACACGCACGGCCAAAATCCAAACCAGAGACCGATAGTGAACTGACGAGACTGCAGAAAACAGTAAATTCAGCCTCTCCTCACATCAGCAAACTCAACTTCTGACTGCAGTCTCCCAACAGTTTCCCAAGTCTCCTGAGAGTCTCCTGAACCATCAGCAAGACTTGATTTGTCTCCTGAGGTCTCCTGAGCCTCAGGAGACCCAAAATGTATCCAGTAGTGTCAGGAGACTCTCCTGAGACTTGGGAGACTGTTGGGAGACTGCAGTCAGAAGTTGAGTTTGCTGATGACCTCCTGAATATTTTTTGAGTCTCTTGAGGCTCAGGAGGCATCAGGAGACAAATCAGGTCTTGCTGATGTACCCCACTCAAGAACACAACACACCTCACACTTAACATTTAGGACAGCTCAGGGAAGAGATTTGTTTTTCTTTGGTATGATTTTCTTTTGTATGTTTTTCTTTAAGGGGATAGTGATTTTTGGAATTTGCGGAGGCACAGAGGTCTTTTTACGCCATAGGTTTATCTTTATACAATGATTATGTACCTGTTAAAAAAAATTCAAATGAGTCAAAAAAAAATCGTGACAGGAGATTTGCTTTCAGAATCTGCAGTGCATTGCAGACTCGGACGGTATCAAAGCGAAGTTCTTTGGAGCTTGAATCATCTGAACTGCAATGGCTAAAGATAATCAGTGACAATGTCGAGAGCACCCTTAGTTCCTATCAATGAAACTTGATTACTTCATATCTATTTGTGACAGAGTAGCTTGAGTGCATATCACAGCGTGGAGCAAGCTAGGCGAAGTGTGGGAAGAGGAGTTAGTCAGGTGGTCTCTTATGTTCTATGGGTTTCGATTGCAGGGGTTCGGTTCGGGGTTACTGTTCGGGAATAGGGAATAAGGAATAGGTTCGGTATTAAGGGTTTTGGGTTTCTATGAGTTTCTGTACAGGGTTTCGTGGATGAGTCATTAGGTAGAAACTTGGGGGGTATATATATGGGCTGTGCTCTCACTTGTAGATAGCTTCTTTCCTTTCCTCTTCACGCAACTTTCCTATCCTTTAGTTAATACGACACTTTAGGACCTCTCGCTATAGGCCAAGCCGTCCCCTATCCTCCCAAGAATACAGGGCCGCTCTTTGTCTTACCTCATCCATAGTCTTCTCGTCTTGTCTTGTTGTGTCTCTGCTCTGCTCTCGCGTCGTCTCACCTTGCGCTGCCTCGTTTGTGTACCTTGGTCCTTTCGTCCTCGACCTCGCTTCGTCCCGTGATAGCGCAGAGAGAACGACAATGATAATGCAGAAGGACTCGAGGAACACGGCCAGAACAACGAGGACACCAACGAAGACAAAAAGGGCGTCAGGCAAGCACAAGCATAGGTATTGGCTAAAGCAAATGCAAGAGCAAGAGCAAGAGGGCACAGGGGTAGGAAGAGTGAGGACCAAATGGACCTCAACGAGAACGATGATAAAAACTATAGTTGATCCCAAAGTCAGGTTCTGGGATCTCGTGGACTCTTACTAGAGTGGGAGTAGATTTATATGTACTGAGGTAACAGGAAGACGTGATAGAGAGAAAAGAAAAAAAGAACCAAAGGAAAAGTCTTCCCGCGCTATTTAACAACCTCCTTCATAAGTCTACCATGACTTATACCTTAGCCTATGGAAACCCATAGAAAACGTATCGTGATCACACTCCGTAATCTTCCCCACCCTCTTTCCTATTTACATTATAAATCCATCACACCATCGAATCTCCTAGAGCCTAATGACGACACCATTGCCTCACCCCCATCTATCCTCGCTTAACCTTCCTTCTTCCGTCGCATCCTTGCTTTGACTACCAATTCCTCGGGGCCGATGCCAAAACGCCGGGATATTATTCTTCTGTGATATTCCAATCTTTAATTTATATGATTCCAGCATATGAAGGTGAAACCACCCTGCTTTCTGACCTTGAATCAACTGCGAATACGCTAGATATCTTCAAATTATTCTGGAGTGATAAACAGTTACTTTATATTTCGGAATCAACAAACTAGTATGCTGCCTTTTTCTATCAGAAAGGAAAGAGTGCAGGGAGAGGTACACTTTTGAATGTTAGTTACAGGTCTCCATTTGAGATATATAGGTGCCGGCCATGGAAGAGGATAACCTTAAAAGAAATAGAGATTTTTTTAACAATCTTATCACAGCGTGGAGTAGGCTTAGCAAAGTGCGGGAAGAGGGGTTAGTCAGGGTTTCTGTTATGTTTTACAGATTTCAGTTACAGGAGTTCAGTTCAGGTTTATGGCTTAGGAATAGACAATAAAGGTATGGATTCGGTATTAAGGGTCTTGGATTCCTATTGGGTTCTGCATCAGCAAACTCAACTTCTAACTGCAGTCTCCCAACAGTCTCCCAAGTCTCAGGAGAGTCTCCTGACACTCCTGGATACATTTTGGGTCTCCTGAGGCTCAGGAGACTTCAGGAGACAAATCAAGTCTTCCTGATGGTTTCTGTAATTGCAATAAAATATTTTATTTTAGTCAAGCAGTACGCCATTATTAGTATTGCATTAGAGTCATTATTCCTTGGTAGCCCTGTCACAAAATCTATGGTAATATGAGTTTAAACTCCTTTAGGGATTGAGAGCGATCGTAAAACTCCTTGTAGGGGGTTGAGGCTCGGTTTGCTCCAGCAGCAACGATGACAGTTTTGAACATAGCGATCTACGTATTTCCACATAGTAGGCTAGTAATACTCTCGGTTTAAGATTTCTAATATTTTTGATTTCCTGAGCCATCCAGCAGAAGGTGTGTCGTAATATTTTCGTAGTAGATAGAGTTTAAGTTCATCATGATTAGAGATACAAAGTGAGTGTCGGTAGAGCAGTAGCCCCTCCCCACTTTCCTTGCACTCAGCCAGCGCTATCGCTTTAGATTGTCGAACGCTGTCATAAAATATGGATAAAATTTTATTTGGGAAATTGTCGCACTGGTAAGCTTTGTTAAATAGATCGAGTATGAGAGACGATACTTCAGCGGGTTCATTTGCCAAAGAGTCCGCTAACAAATCTATTCTTGAATCTAAGTTTTCTTTCTTCAACACAACTCTGCTCTATTCTTCCAGCCTTTTCTCTCCCTCTTTTGGTGAATCCCTATGTCTTCTCATCAAAACATCCATCTTTCTTCCTTGTTTTCCTGGTCGATATTTGATAATGAATTATTACGGCGTACTATGGACTACGGGGGGAGGAGGATATTGGAGAATGGGTCTTCGGTTGCAGTATTTTGGTTTTGGGTTCTTGGAGTTTCTATGGGTTTCCATTACACGATGTTATGAGTCATGACTATACAGGGATTAGGAGGGGTATATATACGTTGCTACGGACCTTTCCTTTGTCCTTTTCTTTCTCTTTTCTTTCCTACATGTTCTTCCTGTTATCAACCCTACTGTTTAGTTTCGTCTCGTCTTTAGTTCTAAAATATAATACGTCATTATCACATCTCGCGCCAAGACCCCCTCTTGGGTCTTTCATAGTATCTTGCCTTCTTATTGTTCTTTGTCTTGCCTCGCCTCGCCTCGTCTCGTCTCGCTTTGCCTCGCTTCGTCCATAGTCCATAACCGTAGTGCACATCATCTACTGGTACCTCCGTCTCCACAACTTCGTCAGAGAAGCCATCTGGACTTTCTGCCCCTCGACTCTGCTCCTCGGTTAGATATTCTCGCCGACCTTCCTCGTCTTCGTCTTCGTCTTCGCCTCGGTTGTGTACCTCGGCTCTCTTGTCTGTTGTCTCCGTTTTGCTCCGTAACATGAAAGTAAATTGATATAGAAATTCCACCCAACGTGTCTGTTGTCAGTTTAACAACTTGGTTGATATAAAGTACTCCAAGTTCCGATGGTCTGTAAGTACTTTGACTAGGCATTACGTTGTTTCTAAGTGTGGTCTCCATTTCTCAAAACAGCGAATGATTGCTAGTAGTTCTTTATTATAGATTTTATAATTACATTCTGCTGAGGAATGTGTTTTTGAGAAGAAGGCAACTAGATGTAGAATTTGTTCATCATCTTGCTGCGATAATATTCCTGCTGATACATAATCTGAAACATCCGTTTCCACAATCAATTCTCTCTCATATCAGGGTATTGCAGTATTGGTGCTGTAGTAAACGTTATTTTGAGTGTTTGGAAAGCTTTTTCTGTTTTCTGATTCCATTTCTACCTTAAATAATTCTTGTTGAGAGTAGTCAAAGATTTCGAGATCCTCAAGGAAACATAGATAAACCATCGATAAAAATTTGTGAACCCCAAAGTCTTTTGTACCTACTTAGCAATATTTGGTGTTTCCCAGTCAACAATGGTCAATACTTTGGAAGAATTCATTTTCATTACCGCAGTAGTATAAATATCACGGAGCGAGACAAAGGTGACGACGAAAGGGCCAAGGTAAATAAACAGGGCGAGGCGAGATGAGCTGAGGTGCGGGGAGGGGAAGGGATAGAGCATAACGAGGCAGAGGTACTATGAGTGAGGTGAGACGAGAGTGGCCATATATCCTCCAGAGGATAGGAGGGATAGCTTGCAGATTACTTTGGAAGTCCTAAAGTATTGTATTGACTAAATGATAGGAATGAATGACCTTTATATTGCTTCGAAGTACAAAGACTTATCGCACGCCTCCGCTGACCGCCGGGCAAAAAGAAAAACAAACTCAAACGACTCAATAGCCGCGACACAATTTAGAGGGGGGTAGATAACTAAGCGACACCAAAGAAAAATCCCTCAACGAAAATTAAAAGATACAACAAAGCTACCACTAACTTCTCCGTCACAAACATTGACCGGCTAATTCCTTAAAATAAACGCTACTATACTAACTGTAATCTCAGCTTTGATGCCTGGAATCCCAAGACCTACCGCACGAAGGCAAAGGAAAGTAGAGTCGCCGCCTGATCTGGTGTGAAAGCTGCGTGGTGTGAGGGGTCCCGGTTAAGTTCGGTTGTCAGGCCGGCCGGGGTTGAAAGAGGGGTAGGTCTCGAATAGGTAATCGGACCCGTCAGGTATGGGGGGAGGGGGTGCACCCAATTTACTGATTTGTACAGTTTCGTGAGGCTCACTATCTGCAACCAATTTACTGATTTTCACAGTCTCGTGGAGGCTCACAATCAAAATAAAAGATGTTTTGACCATTCGCAGCTACTCAGAGGAAGCAGAGTAGTGATGATCGGTTGAAAAAATTGTGAGGTCTGGGGGCCTCGGTAAGAGGGGTGGTCTCGGAAGCGATCGGGTGAAACCGAGGGGCTTTGACAACGGGCCTGCGCTGACCTCCAGGCTGATGGCAGTGTGCCCCAAAGGGGGGGAAAAGAGGGGTAGCTTCTCGTCTATCGTGAAAGGCCGTTGAGGAGGGAGGGAGAAAGAAGGACGCATCCCGTGAGGGCTTCTAACTCGCTTCGAGAGGAGGGACTCATGAATGCTCAGCACAGCAATTCGAGAAGGCAGTATTGCATCGTAGAGGCTTCCCACCACCCGACAATCGGCGCTGGAGCGTAGCGAAGGCGGAAAGGATAGGAATGAATGAATGAACTTTATATTGCTTCGAAGTACAAGACTTATCACACGCCCCCTCGCCCCGAACAAAAGAAAAAGAAAAAGAAAAGAAAGAAAAGAAAGAAAAAAGAAAAAGAAAAAGAAAAAGAAAAGACGAGACTACAAACTGACTGACTAACTAACTCTAAGAATCACGAAGAAAAGAAGCTTAATCTTCCTCTACGCCGTCCTCGCTCTGTTCATACCAGTCCATCAATTTTGTTTCCTTCGCGAAGTCCATGATTAGGGCCGGGCGTAGGTTTAGAAATAACCAGTTTTCCCAGGTTATAGGGCCGGGGATTTTTTCGATGAGTTTCCTTCTGTTGCGATCATGGGCTGGACAGTCCATGAAGATGTGTTTTGCTGAGAATTCTGCTCCGCAGACGCACTCATGTGATTGCGAGTCTGGGCTGTCTTTATCGTGTTTGGTGACTTGGCACCGGAAGCGAAAAATCCACTTGGCTCTCGATAGTGGTAGTTTCAGCAGCTTCGAGGGAGGGGTTTTTTTTGCTTGGTGATGATAGTTTCTGAGTGGCGCGTTATTCCATTCCTCCATGGTGCGTTCTTCCAGTAGTTTGTATTGGGTCCATCTGTCCCTTAAATTTCCGACGGTTTGGAAAGGGAGCATTAGGGAGGCGATTCGATCTAAGCCTGTGGCTTTGATATTTCTTTTGGCTGAGGGGATGATGGATACTAGGCTTTCGTGATTTGGATGTGGCTGGGAGGTGATCGCGTGTGCCGTATTTTCGTGATTTGTGATCGAGAAGAAGTGAAAGAGGAATCAGTCCTGCTTCTTTAAGCAGCTTGCCTGTTTTTGTCCATCTGGGTAAGCCGGTGATGGTCCTAGCTGCTTCGTTATAAAGAGGATTGAGGGTTCTGAGGATGTGGTCCGCTCCTGTCCACCAGGCTTCTGAGCCCCACAGGATGGTTGGCAGAAAGAGTTGGGTGACTAGGTGGTGGATGGTATTGATTTTGATTCCTTTCTGTTGGGTGAGGGATTTTATTCTACCGAGAACTTTTATGCCTCTCGACAGAGCTTCATCTAGGTGAGGCTTGAAGGAGAGAGTGGTGTCTATCCATACGCCTACGTATTTTAGGGATGGTTTGGGTAGTACTGTGACTCCGTCTATTTCTACCGTGTTTTTGGGCTGTGGGAGGGAGGAGGTGGTGGGCCTGAAGAAGACCAAATCGGATTTTTCGGGCTCGTATTTGACGTTAAGAGGATTGGCTTTTTCTATCCTTTGTTCCATTCTTTCGTTGAGTCTTCTGGTGATAAAGTTTGGGGTTTTCCCGATCTGAACAAGAGCGTCATCATCGATGTAGGAGGTGTCCATTTCCTTATTGGAGACCTGGTAGTCCGTGATGACCCCGGCGTAGATCATGAACAGGATTGGGGAGAGCGGGGAGCCTTGCGGAAGACCTGATGAGTATGGTTTGGGGCTTTCTAGCTCGTGGTTGAACTGAAACTGAAGTGTTCTTTTTGTGTTGAACTCCTTGCACCAGTTAGTCAGGTATCGGGGGAATTTTTGTTGTTCCATGATTTTTCCCAGGGTGTGGTGGCTAACGCAGTTGAAGGCCCCTTGAATATCATTTGTAAGAATGGACGGCCTGTCTGGGTTAACCCCTGTGGTTTTTTTTATGAGGAGGTTCCTCTGAATGGGTGTGAGGGTTCGAAGGAGGGCGTCGATTGCTGAAATGGTGGGTCTTCCTCCGAATTGGTTTGGTGATAGCGTCCCTAGAATTTCCCCAGCTGTGGAGAGTCTTGATGCCACGATTTTCTCCAGCACCTTACTGAAGCATTGAAGTAGTGAGATGGGTCGATAGGATTTTGCTTGGGAGTAGTCTTTCTTAGGGTTTAGCGATCAGGATGCGTTTGGCGACTTTCCACCTATTGGGTTGGATCGTATGTTCTAAGCGTTGCGTGAACATGTCGATTATCGGTATTGATTTGCGCCCTTGACTATTGTTTTTATGAGTTGATATGGGATTCCATCAGGGCCCGTTGCCGAGTTTGATGGACATGAGTTGATGGCTTTGAGTAGTTCTTCCGCGCTGATGGGGTCGAAGGTATCGGTCAGGTCGAAGGTGGGGTCTCTTATTGGGGGTAGGGGAAGGAGAGGAGAGGCCTGATTAGTGGGGAAGAGCTGGTCTCTGAAGATTTGACATTTGCCCGTGAAAGTTTCTTCCCCTTGTATGGTTGGGATTATAGGTTCTCTCCTTTGTCCTTTATTGATGATCTTGTAGATGTCTGCACCCTTAGCTTCCTCCAGGGCCTTCTGGGCTTGATCGAGTTTGGCCTTTCTGACCGCTGCCGTCCATGCTCTGTTTGCTTTTCTGAGGGCTTCCTTGTTGTGGGAGTCTGGATATCTTTTGGCTTTTCTTTCCAGTCTGGACAGTGTGACTTTGGTGTTTTTCAGGTCTTGGGTCCACCACCGTTTCGATTTCCTGAAGGGCTTTGTCATTGGGACATATTTTTGTACTAGGCTGTCAACGATGTCGAGGACAAAGTTAACTGATTGTGAGGCGTGGTTCTGGGATTCCCATGCTTCGCTTGGTAGTGAGATATTTGCGAAGCTTGTTGCGATAGCCTCCCAGTCACACTTATGCCAGTCGCGATGAGGTGTGTATGGTTGTTTATGGATCGGGAAGGACACCTTTATTCTGGCGTGGTCCGATCCAATCCCGAAGGTGTCCAGCTGCCAGTGGATGCTCTTGTCAAAGACGAGTCCTTTGGTGAAGGTGAGATCTATGATTGTGGGTCTGTATTGATTGCGAGGAAAGTGGGTGAATTCTCCTGTTTCGTTTAGGAGAGATAGTTTATGCTTGTTCATCCACTGGATGATTCTTCTTGCGTTGCTTTTGTCCCCTCTAATGGAGTTGGCGTAATCTTGGGAGCGGGGGCCATACCACAGTTGGTGATGGCTGTTGAAATCTCCCATGACCAGGCTGTTCGTAAGGGTGCTTGTGAATTTCGCAATGTTCGAGAAATGAGATGAACGTCCCGGGGAGTATATGTTGAGTATTTGGGTCTTAGTTTCTTGAATTTCTACTGTTATTGATAGTAGAAAGTTGTCGTGAGTGAAATGATGTTTTGGTTTCAGGTTGACATGTTTCCTGACGTATGTCGCACATTTTGGCTTCGAGTTACATGGAGTAAAGAGATAAAAGAGTGATGATTCTGGTGGTCGTCCGTGGGTGTCGTTCCATGGGTCTTGTAAGAGTAAAAAAAGAATGTCATGATCGAGTTCGAACTTCTTGATGAGTGACTTGGTGGTTAGTTCGTTTTTTGCACAGTTTAGCTGATGAGCTTGTGCGTGAAATTGTTGAAAGTTTTTACTCATAGGGACATGATGGCGTCTTGTCCTGTGAGTGGTCCTGTCGCGGGAACTAGAATGCTGACTGGGGGTGGGGGGGGCGGAGCTGGTCCGTTTTCGGGCCCTTTGTTATTTTCGGGTCTTCTATTGTTGAGTCTGGCTAGGGTCGCTTTGGGGCATGCGGGGTCTGTGGCTTTGTGGGGGGCTTTGCAGTTCGCGCACCTGATGGGGGTGTGGGTGCATTTGAGGCCCCCTTGACAGGTTTCGCATGGGTGATCTTTGGTGAGATGATTCTTGCTGCAGTGCCCGCAGGTTGATGCTTCTGCCTTGCATTTCAGGTGATGGTGGCCGAAATCCATGCATTTTTTGCATTGAGATCCGGGCTTGACGCTGATGAACCTTTCTAATTTGCAATCTGAGTCAAAGAGGGAGAGGAATGGGCGCCAGACTTTCTAGGGTGAGGAGCCTGGGAGGGCAAGACCATGGATGAGTGCCTTGGTTCTGGTTTCTGTTTTGGACACCATCTGACGAGTTGTAAGAGGCTCCATAGCTAGTTCTGATTTCTGACGCGACAAGTTACCAGCTGGATTCCGTCTCCGATGGTGGTGGGGATTCCGACGATTTAACCCGGACCAGATGGAGTTGGTCTTGATGTTCACGAGGGGACGCATGATGTTGAGGGCTTCCCGATTTCTTGTCGGTATTCAAAAGCTTTGACGCCGGATGATTAGCTTGCCGCGACGGCGTTGTTCTTACCGTCTTCGATGTTGATGGCGACAGGCGCGTCCCATTTTTTTGTTGATTTCGCTTTAATTTCGGAGGAAGCAGTGATTTCGTTAGTTTCGATGACGATTTCGCTGATTTTGGTGTATTCAGGTTTGAAAAGTGCCAACCGCCTTCTTTTGTTTCTGCTCACGACCTGAAGCCTTGCTGTCGTTGTTGCTGCACCGCCAGATGCATGAGGCTGGTCCTTGCCTTTCCCTTTGCGTGGAGGTGGGGGGTCTTTTCTGACGGGTTAGGCCATTTGTCTGTTGTGGTTGTTGTTGTTGTTGTTGTTGTTGCTGGTGCGGAGGCTGACCGACGTTGTTGTTGTTGCGGAGGCCATGGTTTGAAGCCGAATTCGCGCCCTTAGGCCGCCATTTCCGCTCCCAGCGCTCACTCCGCTTGGAGGTTCTGAACGGCGAGTTGCTTTTGCGATTTCTCCATGGCGATATCTATTGTTCCGATAAGGGTCGGACGATTTGATCCGGCGCTGCCTCGACTAGCCAGAGACGTAGTTGAGGTCCATTCTGCATGGGTGTCTTCCGGACGATACATCTTAATATAGTCTTTGCGCAGAGGTTGATGATAATCCCTTTCGTCCTGCAAATTCTGAGATGGAGCAACGGCTCGTCCGCGATGAAGACGCCTCCCTGGCTTTCATCGCTCGTGGTTTGGCTTGACTGTTCTGCTTATTTTGACTTTCTTCCGAAGGTGAGACCGCGAGGTGGCGGGGTGCTCGTGGAGTGACCGCCACACGAGGAGAGGTTTCGAGAGCCATTACAAAGGCCTGTCCTCCCGAGGAGGAGACGCGATCGGTAGAGTTTTCCTTTTCCCGAGCTTTTGTGATGGAGTGCGAGCGATGAAGGTTTCTTTAGCGGCCGAAAACGTAGGAGTTTTACGCGCTTCCTGTTGTTTGTCCAGGTTTTCAGAATACGATTTGAGTGTGATAAAGTAGTTGAGAATTCAGAAAAGAGAAGAAGTGCCCGAGCGAAGCCAGGGCAGAAAGGATAGGAAGGTTGCGTGAAGAGAAAAGGAAAGAAGCTATCTACAAACGAGAGCACAGTCCATATATATATACCCCAAAATTCTACCCAATGACTCATCCGCGACACCTTGTACAGAAACCCATAGAAACTCAAGACTCTTAATACCGAACCTATTCCTTATTCCCTATTCCTGAACAGTAACCCCGAACCGAACCCTTGTATTCGAAACCCATAGAATATAAGAAACTACCTGACTAACTCCTCTTCCCGCACTTCACCTAGCCTGCTCCACGCCGTGATAAAAAATCAAGTTCAAGTACTTAGTTTCCTGTATACTGAATTAGTATTTTTCTGGTTTTAGGTGGACTTCATTAGCCTCGAGTAAATCCAGGACTTGTTGTATATCCTGTTTATATTGCTTCAAGGTTTCAGATTAGCTAAAAATATCATCAAGATAAGCCATAACGTAACGATTCAAGAAGGGTTGTAAGATATCATTAATCTATCATTTAAATTTGATAGGAGCATTTGCCAATCCGAATATCAGGGCGTAGAGCGCATTCGTCGACGTTGCGGGAAGAGGGATTAGTCAGGGGTTCTTCTATGTTCTTAGGGTTTCGGTAACAGGGGTTTGGTTCGGTGATAGGAGCTCGGGTATAGGACATAGGGATAGATGCGGAGTTATGGGTCTTGGGGGTTTCTATGGGATTCTGTACAGGGTTACTCGGATGGGTCATCGGGCTAGTATGAGGTGTATATATATGGGATCTGTTCTCGCTTGTAGATAGCTTCTTTCCTTTCCTCTTCACGCAACCTTCCTATCTTTTAGTCAATACAATACTTTAGGATTCTTAGTCATCGACCAAGCCGACCTCCCTGCCCTCTAGAGGACAGAAGGAACGTCCTTCGCCTCGCCTCGTTCCTAGTTTCCCACGCATTCCTCTGTTTGTCTTAGTCTCGTTTACTTCGCCTCGTCTCGCTCCTCACTCCGTATCTTAGTTGCATCTCGTGTGGTCTCGGTAGTGTACCTTGGCTTCATACTTCGTCCTCGTCCTCGATTCACTCTGTGATACCGAATGGCATCATCAAGTATTCCCAATGTCCGTATCATATCCTAAAGGTAGTTTTGCATTTGTTCCTTGATCCTGATTTGATTATATCCCCAACTCAAATCAAGTTTGGTGAAATAGTTGGCCTTGGTCAAGTTCGTCATAGTCTCTAGAGTAAGAGAAAGTGGGTATCTATCCTTGACTATGATGGCATTCAACTTCTGGTAGTCGATACAGAAAACATCAACAAGATTTTGCAAGTTTCAGGAGATTACAGGGGTCTTAGGAGACTCAGGAGATTATCAGGAGACTCAGAAGACTCCAGTCACAAATGGTAAAGCTTGTTGATGAAGTAAAAATCCATCTGTTTTCTTCACAAACAACACAGGTGCGTCTGTTGGGAAATTGCTGATGCAATGAAATCTTTTTTGTGGGTTATCCGTATGATAGTTCCGTGAAGCCTTTAATTTGTCCCAAGACATACTATAAATGAGGCCAAACAAAGGTGTAGTCCCCTCTTGTAGTTTAATTTCGTGATCGTAGGGGCAATATAGAGATAATTTTGAAGAATTGATTTCGTCAAATAATTGTTGAAATTTGTGATAGTCGATTGGAATCATCCCATTAGGGTTGGCGGGAGTTTTGAATATCCTGTTGATGGTATGAAGTGTAATAGAATGCAACTGTATAGTGGGACCCTGAGTCAACCGCTTGAAATAATAAGGGGTCACCGTCAATATGTGGGTAATTGGTTACTCTGGAGGCTGAACAGTTACCAACTTTACTCAAATGGGTTGCGGTTGGCTATGCAATGTTTAAGGCATACTGATGACTGAAAACAAATCTCATTCCTCCCGCTATCAATCAAAGCTCCAAATTTTCTCATCTATGGAATTTATTACGCAGTGGAGTGAGGATGAGAGTAGATGAAGCCAAGGTACACAACTAAGTCAGAGTAAAGGAAGGCAAAACGAGGTTGGATTTAGCGACGAGGGGCAAAATGAGGTGAGACCAGGCTCGACACAGGAACTAGAGATGAGGCAGAGACTCTAGTTGTTTTGAAATTCCACTTAGAATATCCGGAACGTCTTGGCAATAACTGAGAGTCCTGAAGTATGTATTGTCTATCAGACATGAAGGTTGCGTGAAGAAAAAGAAAAGAAGCTATCTATAAGTACGGGCAAAGCTACTATATATATCACATATTTCTATCCGATGACTTATCCATGAAACCCTGTACAGAACTACATAGAATCCCTAAAACCCTTAATATCGAGACCGTACCTGATTCTCTATTCTGAAAACATAATCCTGAACTAAAGCCTGTAACTGAAACCCAAAGAATATAAATAAATACCTGCATGATCCCTCTTCTACTGTGCCGTATATCACGACGCGGCGCGAGGATATGGCGACGACGACATATAGCGTATAAAGATGTAGACAGGCCGAGGTGGAAAGGGGGGAGGCGAGAAATGCGAGGCAAAGGCAGGATAGGACAAGCTACCAAGACTATGGACGAGGCAGGGTGAAGAGCTATCCTTCTATCCCCTAGAGGATAGGGGTAGAAACAGCTTCGGTTGTGACTAAGAGTCCTAAAGTATCGTATTGACTAACATCAGCAAACTCAACTTCTGACTGCAGTCTCTCAACAGTCTCCTGACACCCCTGGATATATTTTGAGTCTCCTGAGGCTCAGGAGACCTCAGGAGACAAATCAAGTCTTGCTGATGAAAGGATAGGAAGGTTGCATGGAGAAGAAAGGAAAGAAGTTATCTACAAGCGAAAACGAAGCCTATATATATATATCCCATGATTCTGCTCAATGACTTATCCACGAAACCTTGTACACATCAGCAAGACTTGATTTGTCTCCTGAGGTCTCCTGAGCCTCAGGAGACCCAAAATGTATCCAGGAGTGTCAGGAGACTCTCCTGAGACTTGGGAGACTGTTGGGAGACTGCAGTCAGAAGTTGAGTTTGCTGATGGAATTCTTATAGAGGCAGGGAGTTTTAGTTCGTAGGCATAAGAACTCACGATTCATTTAATAATGTAGGGACCGACATTAGCAAGACTTGATTTGTCTCCTGAGGTCTCCTGAGCCTCAGGAGACCCAAAATGTATCCAGGAGTGTCAGGAGACTCTCCTGAGACTTGGGAGACTGTTGGGAGACTGCAGTCAAAAGTTGAGTTTGCTGATGAGACTGTTGGGAGACTGCAGTCTGAAGTTGAGTTTGCTGATGATGGAACAATATCTACGCAGTCATGTGTCCTATCAATAGAATAAGTGAGCTGACTTCCTTCCGATTGTTGAATTTGCTACCAACAATCACATTCCCGAAGCAACTACTATATCTCCCTTTCAAATCAACCATGAAAGACATTTTCGAATGTTCATTAGACCTCTTCGAAGTGGTAAAACAATAAATGATGACAGTTGGCAAGAGAAATGAAACAAGTGTTCGATTTCTTGAAAAATAAAATATTCAGAACTCAGAAGACACAAAATGAAATGGCTGATTTACATCACACTCCGGCACCTCACTATACGGTTAGGGATAAAGTTTAGCTGTTAACTCGGAATTTGTCCCGGCGTCTTGGCATTGGTCCCGACAGTTTGGTAAAAGGAGGCAGGTTGTGACGGAAGGGGGATTGCTAGGCGAGGATGGACGGAGGTGAGGAGATGGTGACGTCATACGATTCCAGAAGGTTCCATAGCGTGATGGATTTGTAATGTAACTAGAAGAGATGGTGGGGAGGAATACGAGGTGTAGTTACAGCAGGATTCCATGGGTTTCTCTGAGTGAAGGTATGAGTCATAGCGGGCTAGTGGAGGAAGGTGTTAAATAGAGCGGGGGAAGTCTTTTTCTTAGTTCTTTCTTTCTTTTCTCTCTGTCTCGTCTTCCTGTTACCTCGATACATAGGAATATACTCCTATCATCTCGTCATAAGCCTCTGCGATCCCAGAACCTAGTTTCAGGATCTATCATAGTCATCATCATTGTTCTCGTTAAGGTTCATCCGATCCTCACTTTCTCTGCCTTGTTCTTGTCCCTGTCCGGCTTTGCTTTGCGCTTGGCGCCATGCTTGTGCCGCGCGCCTCTGTCTTCGTAGGTGTCCTCGTAG
Source organism: Morchella sp. 2016-72 (assembly GCA_024713865.1). Lineage (NCBI taxonomy): Eukaryota > Fungi > Ascomycota > Pezizomycetes > Pezizales > Morchellaceae > Morchella > Morchella sp. 2016-72. Next base: position 1,034,073 of record JAMJEY010000019.1, read on the forward strand.
TCTGGCTGTGTTCCTCAAGCCCTCCTGCGTCATCATTGTCGTCTTCTCTGCGTCCGGGTTACTCCGTCACACTAAGACGAGACCACCCCTACTCGACCAACACAGCACGAGTTTCTCGCACCATAGTTTGTCATGATCTCCCCTGGCACTAATGGAGGTGACTATCAAAAGCTCCATGATGACCTCGCGGCTTTCTTTGTCGCTCACCCTGAAGTGGACCCCGAAGCAACGGAAGAGGCGACACAGGCATATGCGCTCCTCCTCCGCCACGAGGGGTCCGGCAAGACATTATCGACCTTCAAAGACACCACACCGAACCGAACAAGCCCGAGCCGAGTTCCATAAAGAAACCCAGGGACTACGAGCTAAGATCAAAAAGCTGCAAGAAGGAATCAAGCAAGACTTCGGGGAGCTCCATAATGACCTAGTCAAGGCACCCAAGTCTGAAAAACTCCCCGACCCAGAGAAGTATCATGGAGACCGGAAAAGCTTGAGGATGTTTCAGAGACAGTTACAAATCAAGCTCACGGCTAACCTTGATCGATTCCCCACCTTGGCTCAACAAATCGCCTACGCTATGTCTCGGCTGGAGGGAGCAGCAGCAGATCAGTTTCTTGCTTACATTTCGGACGAAGGAATTGCTTTGGACTCAATGTCGGAGTTTTTTGAAATCTTCAATAATGCTTTTGGAGATCCTGATCAGGCCGCTACGGCTGCTCGTAACTTGAGGGAAATTAGACAGCGTCAACGTCTCTTTTCGGAATATTTCGCAGAGTTCCAGCGCTATGCTGCTGACTCTGAATTCAACGAGGCTGCCAAGATTGAATGTTTTTTGGAGGGCCTTAATCAAGATCTGATGGCGCTAATGATACAGAACGAGACTCCCGATACCATCAAAGAATGTGGCCTACTGCTACAGCGGTTGGACAACAAACAAAGGGCACTACAGGCTAAGATGGGGAGGTTTCGGTTTCAGATACCAAGTGCTCCTGCTCCTCGCTCTTTCGGCCCCCGACCACCCGTCGCATCAGCAACATCCCCAGTCGTACGGGGACCACCACCCTTGTCATCATTGCTACCACCAAGGAATGCAGCACCAGCAGCCCATCCCTCTTACACTCCTGGGGGAGCTGTTCCTATGGATCTATCAAATAGTCGTCGTCGTCCGGACCCTAAGGAAAGAGAAGCCTGGCGCATTGAAAATCGTTGTTACTATTGCGGAGGAGTTGGACATTTGGTCAGGGAGTGCCCCCATTCGCCTTCAGGAAGGGCTCCACCCAGAATGAGGGGAGCATTGTTGGAAACACGGAATGAGGAGAAGGAACAAGAAGAGGATCTGGTATCGGAAGAAGGAGGGTTAAAAGGTTCGTCCCTGGCCTAAGCGGCATAGCCCAAGGACCTTCACGGAGTTTTTCTAAGGTTGCTGTTTCTTCGTTCTCAGTATCAGAAGGGGAGATGGATGGGAATCAATTGATTGTAGTTTGTTCTATTTCTCAAAATAAAAAATCTATTGTACCCACCTATGCTTTGATTGATACTGGAGCGTCAGGATACGCATTCATAGATGAAGACTTTGTGCGCCGCCATGAGCTAAAAATGAAGAAACTAAGGACTGAGAGGGAGATTGATGTAATTGATGGAAGGCCCATTGAATCAGGAAAAGTAACCAGGAAGGTAACAGTGGAGTTGGAAATTAACGGGCATGTGGAGGAATGCCCATTCTTTGTTACAAAATTAGGACATTATCCCTTAGTTATGGGAATACCGTGGATGAGGAAACATGGGATCGTTATCGATAGCGGGAAGAAAGAAATTCAGTTCAGGTCTGGTCCCTGTCGGAAACATTGTTCAACGAATGGCAAGGTGATCGTTGCGCGAGGAATTTCTACGTCGCCCCCTGAAAGACCGGTTACTCACATCTCAGCAATCACTCCAAGATCGTTCAAGGAGCTTTCGCAAGATCCTACGGTTCAAATTTATTCCACCACTCTGTATGCCGTTAATAAAATCTTAGAGGCACCAGTCAATCCTGATGGAACAGTACCCATAGATTATCAACGATTCCAACAACTGTTTGATGAGCGAAATGCCGCCAGGTTACCCCCTCATCGCTCCTACGATCATGAGATTAAATTACAGGAAGGAGCGGTAACGCCTTTCGGTCCCATGTACAGTATGTCGAGGGAGGAGTTGAAAGCTCTAAGGGATTACCTGGTCGATAACTTGAAAAAGGGATTTCTACGCTCCAGTAACTCTCCGGCGGGCGCTCCGGTTTTGTTCGTCAAAAAGGCGGATGGCTCTCTACGTCTCTGTGTTGATTATCGGAAACTCAACGCCATCACAGTCAAGGACAGATATCCTCTTCCCCTCACACCTGAAACCATGGCCAATCTGGCGAGGGCCAACTACTTCACTAAATTGGATTTGCGCTGGGGGTATAATCAAATCAGGATCAAAGAGGGGGATAAATGGAAGACCGCCTTCAGGACCCGCTATGGTCATTGGGAATATTTGGTAATGCCATTCGGACTAACCAACGCCCCTGGTACTTTTCAACGATGGATCAATGATATTCTACGTCCCTTCTTAGATCGCTGTGCTACGGCCTATCTTGATGATATTCTCATTTACTCAGAAACATTGAAGCAACATCAACAGGATGTACGGCAAGTGTTGGAAGCCTTGGAAGCCAATGAGGTTCATCTCAAGCCCGAGAAGTATGAATTCAGCGTACAGGAAACAAAATATTTGGGCATGATCTTGACGCCAGGAGGAATGAAAATGGATCCCGCCAAAGTACAGACAATCCTGGACTGGGAAGCACCGAGGACAGTGAAAGAGGTTCAAGAATTTCTGGGGTTTGCTAATTTCTATCGGCGCTTCATCTATGCCTACTCCCGAGTAGCTCAGCCTTTGACTGCCCTGACAAAGAAACATGTACGGTTTGAATGGACCCAAAAGGTGCATCAAGCCTTTCAGAAACTCAAGACAGCTTTCGTTACGGCTCCGATTCTGATGCACCCCGATCCAGAAAAGGAATTTCTGGTGGAAACAGATGCTTCCGATTATGTGTCAGCAGGGATTTTATCTCAATGAGATAATGAACAAATTTTACATCCAGTAGCTTTCTTTTCCAAAACACACTCGCCGGCGGAATGTAATTATGAAATCTACGACAAGGAATTGTTGGCTATTATTCGATGCTTTGAGGAATGGAGGCCTCATCTGGAGACGGCTCAATTCCAGGTCAAAGTCTTAACAGATCATCGTAACTTGGAGTATTTTATGTCAACCAAATTATTAAATCGACGTCAAACTCAATGGGCAGAGTTTCTTTCTCGATTTAATTTCATTATTCAATATAGACCAGGGAAACAAGGGAGGAAGGTGGATATTTTGACGAGGAGGTCCAAGGACCTACCAAAGGAAGGAGATGAAAGATTGAAGCAACAAAGTCGGGTTGTCTTGAAGAAGGAAAATCTAGATACCAAGATAAGTTTGTTGGCGGGCTCTTTGGCAAATGAACTCGCTGAAGGATCGTCTTTCGTACTTGATTTTTTTAACAACGCTTACCAGAAGGATAGTTTTCTGAACAAGATTCTGTCTATGCTCCGAGACGGTGTTCGACAATCGAAGGAAATATCGCTAGCCGAGTGTAAGGAGAGTGAAGAGAGATTGTTATTGTATCAGAACACTCTCTATGTCCCTGACTGCAATGAACTTAAACTCTACCTTCTTCAAGAGTACCATGATAAACCGTCCGCGGGGCACCCTGGAAGATCTAAAACATTGGAACTTCTTGGTTGAAATTATTACTGGCCGACCATGCGGAAATATACCGACCGCTATGTTCAGAACTGTCACCTCTGTCGGTGGAGCAAAGCGAATCACAATCCTCTGCAAGGTATTCTACGACCGTTATCGATACCCAAAGGACCTTGGACGGATATCACTATGGACTTTGTCACTGGACTTCCGGAGAGCAAGGGATTCAATGCTATCCTGGTAGTGGTGGATCGATTGACAAAGATGAAACATTTCATCAGCACTACGGAGGACGTCAACGCCAGGGATCTGTCTCATCTATATCTGGAACAGATCTGGAAGCTTCATGGGCTACCGGAAACTATTGTCTCAGATCGAGGAACCCAGTTTACTGCCGAATTCTGGAAGGCACTCTGTGAGCGGCTAGAGATTACACCTCGATACTCCACGGCCTTTCATCTCCAGACTGATGGACAAACCGAGAGAATTAACGCAATTATGGAGCAGTACCTACGCAGCTATGTGTCTTATCAACAGGATAACTAAGCCGATTATCTCCCAATGGCTGAGTTCACTACCAACAATCATATCTCCGAAACAACTAATATGTCTCCTTTTCAGGCGAACTATGGAAGACATCCTCGGATGACATTTGGGCCCTTACAGCATGGAAAGACAACAAACGAGGACCAAGCAAACGGGTTGGCCAAGGAAATGTCCCAAGTCTTTGACTTCTTGAAGAGCGAAATGTTTAGAGCTCAAAAGATACAGGAAGAAATGGCTAATCTACATCGGAGCCCGGCACCACGATATGCGGTTGGGGATCCTGTCTGGCTTTCCACTCGGAACATAGCAACAAAATGTCCCTCTAAGAAACTAGATTGGAAACAAATTGGTCCCTATACAGTGAAGCGGATTGTGAGCCCCTACGCCTACGAGCTGGAACTACCATCATCCATGAAAATCCACCCGGTATTTCATGTTTCACTCCTCGCGCCGGCAATCAACGACCCTGTTCCAGGGCAAATTGTGGAACCACCTCCACCTGTGGAAGTTGAGGGAGAAATTGAATGGGAGTTTGCAGAAATTTTGGACTCAAGGAAGAGAGGGCGACAGGTAGAATATTTAGTGAAATACGTGGGTTATGAAGAGCCCTCTTGGCAACCCTCAGATGACTTAGAACGTAGTCCTGAACTTCGGAAAGCATTTCACGATCAATATCATTCGAAACCTCGGCCTATCAGGAGCTAGACCCTAGGAGGGGACCTGATCTGTCCCGGCGTCTTGGCATTGGTCCCGACAGTTTGGTAAGAGGAGGCAGGTTGTGACGGAAGGGGGATCGCTAGGCGAGGATGGACGGAGGTGAGGAGATGGTGACGTCATACGATTCCAGAAGGTTCCATAGCGTGATGGATTTGTAATGTAACTAGAAGAGATGGTGGGGAGGAATACGAGGTGTAGTTACAGCAGGATTCCATGGGTTTCTCTGAGTGAAGGTATGAGTCATAGCGGGCTAGTGGAGGAAGGTGTTAAATAGAGCGGGGGAAGTCTTTTTCTTAGTTCTTTCTTTCTTTTCTCTCTGTCTCATCTTCCTGTTACCTCGATACATAGGAATATACTCCTATCATCTCGTCATAAGCCTCTGCGATCCCAGAACCTAGTTTCAGGATCTATCATAGTCATCATCATTGTTCTCGTTAAGGTTCATCCGATCCTCACTTTCTCTGCCTTGTTCTTGTCCCTGTCCGAAGCTTTGCCTCTGCCTTTGCCTTGGTGCTCATGCTTGTGCTCCGCCCGTGCCTCTCTGTCGCTGCCTCAGTCCTACCTGCCTCTGTTCTCCCAAGGCCATCATCACATCTTCTCTGCATCCGCATTCACACAGAATTTAGAAACAACATCAACAAGACTTGATTTGTCTCCTGAGGTCTCCTGAGCCTCAGGAGACCCAAAATGTATCCAGGAGTGTCAGAAGACTCTCCTGAGACTTGAGAGACTGTTGGGAGACTGCAGTCAGAAGTTGAGCTTGCTGATGAAAATAGCCCTCAAAAAAACTGGACTGAAAACAAATTGACCCTTATCTGATAAAACAGATCGTGAGCCCCTATACCTATGAGTTAGACTTACCATCCTACATGAAGATACATCTTGTCTCCCATGTTTCTTTATTATCACCGTCAGCTAATGATCCTGTTCCTGTACAAATTATCGAACCGCATTCACCTGTGGAGATGGAAGAAGAAGTTGAGTGGAGAGTGGAGAGAGGAGAGAATATTGGATTTAAGAAAACGAGTACGATGAGTGGAGTATTTAGTTAAATATCTGGGCTATGAGGAGCTGTCCTACTAACCATCATTGGATCTACAATATAGCTCTGAACTTCAACAATCCTTTCATTACTGGTATCCTTCGAAGCCTCCACCTATCAGGAGATAGGCTATAAGAGGGGATCTGATCTGTCCTGGTATTTTAGTATTGTTCTCAACGATTAGGTAATCGCAACGCTATTACTATAGACGAAGTTATACTAAGAGAGGATGAAATGACATGAGGTGAGGCTGTTGTCATTTGTTTCTATAACTTCAGTTGTAGGAAGGATTGGTAATGGGATTTATGAAAATAGTGATGAAGAATACGAGGTGTAGTTGTATTGGGTTTCTATGTGTTTCCATGGTTTGATGTATGAGTCATATCGGACTGTTGGGGGAGAATGTTAAATAGCGGATAGGGATGTTTCCCTTAGTTCCTTTTTTCTTCTCTTTTTGTCTCGTCTTCCTATTATCTCAGAATATAGAAATATACTCCTATATATAGTCATAGTCTCCGTTGCCTCACTGTGATGGAGTAACTGAGACGCAATGTAACTGATGACAATGATGACACAGGAGGATTCAGGGAACACAACTAGGAGCAGCAGAGATACTGAGTAGTTGCAAGTACAGGCACTAACGAAGACAAAGGCAAAGACAAAGGTAAAGAGACACTGAACAGAGATAGTGAGGACCTGATGGATTTCAACAGGAACGATGAGGAATACTATAAATAACTTTAAAGTCAAATTTTAAAGTCGAATATACTATCGCTGTAAATAGAAGTATATTCCTATGTACCGGGATAATGGGAAGACGAGACAGAGAGAAAAGAAAGAAGAAACTAAAGGAAAAGTCTTTTCATGCTATTTAATATTCTCCCCCACCAGTCTGCTTTGACTCATTCCTTCCCTCATAAAATTCTATAAAAATCCATTGCAACTACACTGTGTAATCTGCTCTACCATCTCTCCTAATTATATTACAAATCCATCATATTATAGAACCTCATAGAATCTACTGACGTCACCGTCATGTCAGCCTTATTCATCCTCGTTTAATATCCCTTTTTCCGTCGCAACCTTGTTTCTGTTACCGAACTCTTAGAACCGATGCCAAGACGCCGAAACAATGACTCATACAACAGCCCATGAGATCCCATAGAAAACCTATTGACCATCACCTTCCCTATTTCTTCCCACATCAGCAAACTCAACTTCTGACTGCAGTCTTCCAACAGTTCCTCAACATCAGCAAGCTTTAGCCTTTGTGACTAGAATCTCTTGAATCTCCTAACAGTCCCCTGAGTCTCCTGACAGTCTCCTGGGTCTCCTGAGACCCCTATAATCTCCTGACACTCCTGAATGCATTTTGGGTCTCCTGAGGCTTAGGAAACCTCAGGAGACAAATCAAGTTTTGCTGATGCACCACCTCCACCAGCAAGACCCGATCCACCTCCTGAGGTCTCCTGAGCCTTAGGAGACCCAAAATGTATTCAGCAGTGTCAGGAGACTCTCCTGAGACTTGGGAGACTGTTGGGAGACTGCAGTCAGAAGTTGAGTTTGCTGATGTTCCTATCTATATTCACAAATCCCTTATGCTATCAAACCTCTTAGAACCTGATGACAACACCATCACCTCATTCCCGTCCATCCTCGTTTAACGTTCTATTTTCCGTTGCAACTTTGTTTCTGCTACCGAATCTTCGGAAACTGTTACGGAACGAAGCGGAGACAATATTCAGAGGACCAAGGTTAACAACCGAAATAATACTAGAGACGCATTTGGCGCGGTATTTGCAGAGAGGACGGAGACTGTGGCGCCAAGGCCACGCTGGCTATAAGCAGCTGTTAAGTATAACAAGATTACGTATTTAGATTTCTAGAGATAAACAAAACTAAAAACGATAGAAACAAGAAACCCTATATGTAAGGGTTGATAACAGGAAGACGAAGTGAAGAGAAAAGAGAAAAGAAGAAGAAGAAGAACCCATGACCACATATATATACTAGTTCCTACCCCTGTCCGTTGTGACTCATCCTCCGTATGATGGAAACCATTAGAACTCTGAAGAATCCTAAAAGTCAAACTCGTACTGTAACCCATTCCTGAATATCCTTCCTTCCCTTGTAGCTTATGGTACGCCGTGATAGAAACGATACGAAAATACCAGGACATCTATACTGTATTGATAGAATAGATTCAATGGGTATTTTACCGACCAGTTAAATTCTTTATTCACCAAAAATTAGTATATAAAATATGTTCTTTCTCTAATATTTCATCTTAGCTGTAGTATTTTATTTGAATACTATCAGATACAACTCTCGATTTCCAAAAGTATTTTAAATTCAAAATAATTTAAAATATTAATATAGGTTAGAGTATTCATTGACAAAGACTATACATCTGTTGTATACTTTCGCTTGCGTTACCTATTTTTGTTTTGTTTAGTTGCGTAATAATACCACAGTAAATATATAGGGAACAACTATAGAGGATGAACAAAATTACATATAGGTTGATAGTAGTTGCAGCAATGGCTCTGTGGGAAAATACATGAATATACAAGTATATAAATGTGTTGACATGTTACTACTTGTAGAGCCTATGGATGGGACGATTTAAGTATTTGTATTTAAACACTTTATAGCGGGATTTATAATTTGAATCTAAATAGGGGGAGAAGAAGAGTTAGTTCAGATTTTCAAACTGCAGATATCTGAAAACTGGTAATATAGTTTATTGTTTATTAGCCTGCATCAAAATAAATTTTTTACTGAAAGAAGATAAATTATAGCAATCACTCATTACTCTACATCAAACTCTATAAACTAGGCTTAGCGCACATAATGCTCTTAGGAGCAGTAAAGTTTATACTTAGGATAGGTAAGAAGAACTTGAACATGCGAGTCTGATACAAATCTCAAATTAGGTCTAATATGCAGCCATCTATTGGTGGAAAGTCAGGGAACCAATAAGAGTTATATTAACAAACAATCAAACATACTGTCCTGGCTTCTTGGCATCAGTTCTGAGAATTAAGTGGCAGAAACAAGGTTGCAATGGAGAAGAGAATGTTAAGCGAGAATGAGCCGAGGTTGGGTGATGATGACGTCAGTAAATTCTATGAGATTCTATGAGGTGATGGATTTGTAATATAATTAAGAAAGATGGTGGAGGGGATTACGTAGTGTGGTTGCAGCAGATTTCTATGGGATTCCTTGAATGAAGAAATAAGTCAGAGCGGACTGGCGGGAGAGGATGTTGAATAGTACAGGAAGACTTTTTCTTTAGTTCTTTCTTTCTTTCCTCTCTGTCTCGTCTTCCTGTTATCTTAGTACATATGAACATCAGCAAGATTTGATTTGTCTCCTGAGGTCTCCTGAGCCTCAGGAGACTCAAAATATATTCAGGAGTGTCAGGAGACTCTCCTGAGACTTGGGAGACTGTTGGGAGACTGCAGTCAAAAGTTAAGTTTGCTGATGAATATACTCCTATTTTCAAGCCATAGTTCCTGAGATCTCAGAACCAGACTTCGGGATCCATCATAGCTATCATCATCGTTCTCGTTGAGGTCCATCCGGTCCTCATTTCCCCTGCCTTTTGTTCCCCTCACCCTTGTCCTTACTTTTGCTTTTGCCTTTGCCGGTGCCTGTCCTTGTGCCCGCCCAGTAGTACCTCTGTCTTCATCGGTATCCTCATTGCCTGACTGTATTCCTCGAGTACTTCTGGGTCATCATTATCATCTTCTATTGGCCTCGCGGTACTCCGTCATATATATATATTCTAAAATCCCATTTTTTGTTATATTATCCCACTCCTACTTTATTGCTACTGCTATTTCTGCTATACCATGTAGCCTTGGATCTCTTTGGTTGTCTGTTTTTCAATAAATTCTAGATATTTTCGAGAAAATTGAGATCATACATCAGCAAGATTTTACAAGTCTCAGAAGATTACAGGGGTCTCAGAAGACTCAGGAGACTGTCAGGAGACTCAGGAGAGTCCTTTTACAAATGGTAATACTTGTTGATACATCAGCAAGAATTCATTTGTCTTCTGATGTCTGTTGAGCCTCAGGAAACTCAAAAAATATCCATGAGGTTCAGAAGATTCCTAGGAGACTTAGGAAACTGTTGGGAAGCTACAGTTAAAAGTTGTATTTGATGATACAGGAGAGGCAGCAGGCCAATCAAGGGAGGGGATATTGAAGTAGGTCCGTTGAGCTTGCGTGATTTTTGCCAGGTGAGGTAAACCATTATCTTCCATAACCCATATTAGATATGAAGTATTGCAGTTTTCCTAGTGCCAAAATAGCCAAAGAACTGTATGAAGGATTTGATTGATGTATATGAGAGTGGTAATTGTTCCACAATTTTCTTTATACCAAAGAACTATCAGTATTTTTTTCCTTCTCATGATTCCTCCCCATATTGTTCGGGAAAATTGTTTGCTAAGCTTAAGTGAAATACACGCTTTCAGATAATTTTCAATCATTTATTGTCCAATGAATGTAATTCATAACCAATTTAATACATTTTGACTTCAGCAACAAGACGCCTCCGACGCCCAAGAGACTCAAAAACGCAAGAGGCCAAGAGAAAGATCGAGACATGAGAGGCTAATGAAAGACTCCAGTCACAAGTTGAGTTTGCTGAAGTTGTGTTGCGCTTTGAGAAAAACTTTTTTATGTATAATTCTCCGATGGTATTCTTCTATTTCAAAGAGTTTCTATAGAGTTTTTTCGAATGGCATAATTTTGAATATTTTTGCAATTTCAACATATGATTTCTGGCGATGCTTGGCATGTTAGATAGCAGTGGAGACTAGCTGGCATCTAATAGGGGTATCAAGAACAAAACGGCGACCTTTCATTTTCCGAGATGTAGCAGGACCTTGGCAGATATTCCCAACTGTACCAAGACTAAGGTTTTGGTTTTCTGCTATTTTTCTGTAGACATCAGCAAACTCAACTTCTGACTGCAGTCTCCCAACAGTCTCCCAAGTTTCCTGAGAGTCTCCTGAACCTCCTGGATAATTTTTGAGTCTCCTGAGGCTCAGGAGACCTCAGGAGACAAATGAAGTCTTGCTGATGGAACTACATCAGCAAACTCAATTTCTGACTGCAGTCTCCCAACAGTCTCCCAAGTCTCAGGAGAGTCTCCTGACACTCCTGGATACATTTTGAGTCTCCTGAGGTTCAGGAGAGCCCAAGAGACAAATCAAGTCTTGCTGATGTACTGAAATGACAGGAAGACGAGACAGAGAGAAAAGAAAGAAAGAACTAAAGGAAAAGTCTTCCCGTGCTATTTAACATCCTCCCCCGCCAGTCCGCTCTGACTCATTCCTTCACCCAGAAAATTTTGTAGAAGTCCACCGTAACCATACCGCGTAATTCCCTCCACCATCTCTCTTAATTATATTACAAATCCATCACGCCATAGAACTTCCTGGAATCTAATGACGTCACTATCTCCCTACCTCCATCCATTGTCGCTTAACAATCCCTCTTCCGTCGCAACCTTCTTTCTACTACCGAACTGTCGGAACCGATGCCAAGATGCCGCGACACCACCCCTACTCGACCGACACAGTACGAGTTCCTTGCACAATAGTTTATCATGACTTCTCCTGCCACCTGTGACGGAGTACCGAAGTAGAAGACGACAATGATGACGCAGGTGAACTCAAAGAAAACATCCAGGCAGCGAGGATACCGATGAAGACAGGGATACTGCCGGGCAGGCACAAGCACAGGCATCCACAAAGGGAAAGGTAGAGGCAAAGATCCGAACAAGAACGAAAACAAGAGACAGAGAGAGTAAGGACCGGATAGACCTCAACGAGAATGATGATGATAGTTATAGTAGATCTCGAAGTCAGGTTCTGAGATCTCGGAGACTATAACTTAGAGAATAGGAGTATATTCCAATGTACCGAGATAACAGGAAGATGAGACGAAGAGAAAAGAATGAAAGAAAGAACTAAAAAAAACATCCTCCCACTCTATTTATCACCTCCTCCGCTAGTCCACTATAACTCACTCCTCAGTCCATAGAAACCCATAGAAATCCATTGTAGCCACACCTCGTATTCCTCCCCACCATCTCTTCTATTTACATTACAAATCCATCACGCTATCGAACCTCCTAGAACCCAATGACGATACCCTCCTTCCCGACGCCTCCTTCCTCGCTTAACATTTCCTCCTGAGTTACATCAACGCTTCGACTACCGAACCCTCAGGACCGATACCAAGACGCTGGGACAGTTACTACCACATCGTCCTTACGACCTTGAGATCAAATTACAGGAGGGGATGGTACCGCCTTTTGGTCCCATGTATAGCATGTCGAGGGAGGAGCTGAAGGCATTACGGGACTATTTAGCTGATAATCTATAAAGGAGATTTCTTCGTTCAAGTAGTTCGTCAGCGGGTGCTCCTATTTTGTTCGTTAAAAAGGCAGATGATTCCCTACGCCTATGTGTTTACTACTGGAAGCCATCAGCAAGACTTGATTTGTCTCCTGAGGTCTCCTGAGCCTCATGAAATCCAAAATATATCCAGGAGCGTCAGGAGACTCTCCTGAGACTTGGGAGACTGTTGGGAGACTCCAGTAAGAAGTTGAGTTTGCTGATGGCTAAACGCCATTAAGGTAAAGGACAGATATCCACTTCTTCTTACCCTGAAGGCTATGGCCAACTTGGCTAGAGCTACTTACTTCATTAAGCTGGACTTGCGTTGGGGGTATAACCAAATTCCAATCAAGGAGAGGAATGAATGGAAAACGTCATTTAGGACGCGCTATGGACATTGGGAATATCTGGTAATGCCGTTTTGGCTCACCAATGTCATCAGCAAGATGTGATTTGTCTCCTGAGGTCTCCTGAGCCTCAGGAGACTCAAGATATATCCAGGAGGGTTAGGAGACTCTCCAGAGACTTGGGAGACTGTTGGGAGACTGCAGTCAGAAGTTGAGTTTGCTGATGGTCCCTACCATCTTTCAACACTAGATTAATAATATCCTAGGCCTATTTCTGGATCATTATGCAACTGCCTACCTTGATGACATTTTTATCTATTCCAAAACCTTAGAACAGTATAAACGGGATGTACAACAAGTGCTGACATGTCCCGGCGTCTTGGCATCGGTCCTGAGGATCCGGTAGTAGAGGCAGGATTGTGGCAGAAGGAGTAATGATAGACGAGGATGGGCGGAGATGGGGTGATGGTGATGTCATTGGATTCTGGGAGGTTCGATGGCATGATGGATTTGTAATATAACCAGAGAAGAGGGTGGGGAGGAATACGAGGTGTGGTTGCGATAGATTTCTAATGGTTTCTATGGGTAACGGCGTGAGTCATAGCGGACTAGCAGAGGGGGATATTAAATAGCGCGGGAAGGCTTTTTCTTTAGTTCTTTCTTTCTTTCCTCTCTGTCTCGTCTTCCTGTCATCTCGGTACATAGAAATATACTTCTATTCTCTAGCCATAGTTCCCGAGATCCCAGAACCTAGCTTCAGGATCTATCATCGTCATTCTCATCGTTCTCGTTGAGGTCCATCCGGTCCTCACTTTCCCTGCCTCTTGTCCTTGTTCCTGCCCGGAGCTTTGTCTCTGCTTTTGCCTTGGCTGGTGCCTGTGCTTGTGTCCGCCTAGCATCATCTCTGTCTTCGTCGGTGTCCTCATTGTCTGGCTGTGTTCCTCCAGTCCTTCTGCGTCATCATTATCGTCTTCTCTGCGTTCGGGTTACTCCATCACATGACAACCCTCGAAGCTAATGAGATTCATCTGAAACCGGAAAAGTGTGAGTTTAGTGTACAGCAAACTAAATATCTCGGTATGATTTTGACTCCCGGAGCAATGAAGATGGACCTGACAAAGATACAAACTATCGTTGATTGGGAAACAATGAAGACTATACAGGAGGTACAAGAGTTCCTTGGGTTTGCAAATTTTATCGACGATTCATCTATGCGTATTCAAGGATAGCTAAGCCTTTCACTACTTTAACTAAAAACATGTTCAGTGGGAATGGACTCAAAAAACGGAGGGAGCCTTTCAGACCTTGAAAACAGCGTTTATCACTACTTCCATACTCATGCATCCCGACCTAAGTAAGGAGTTCATTATGGAAACAGATGCCTCAGACTACGTATGGACAGGAATATTATTACAATATGACAGCGAACGGATACTACACCCAGTTGCTTTCTTCTCAAAAACTCTCTCACCGGCGGAATGCAATTATGAAATCTATGAGAAGGAGTTACTGGCCATCATTCGTTGCTTTGAGGAGTAGAGACCTCACCTGGAAACAGCTCAATTTCAAGTCAAGGTACTCATGGATCATCGCAATTTTGATTATTTTATATCAAGCAAATTATTAAATCATCGTCAAACTCGTTGGGTGGAATTTCTATCTCGATTTAATTTTGTTATTCAATACCGGCCAGGAAAACAAGGAATAAAAGTGGATATTCTAACAAGGAGGCCGGAAGATCTGCCAAAGGAAGGGGGCGAGAGACTGAAGCAACAAAGCAGAGTGATATGGAAGAAGGAGAATCTTGACCCAAAGATAAGTTTGTTGGCGGGTTCTTTGGCAAATGAACCCGCTGAAGGAGCGTCTCCCATGCTTGAATTAATTAATAAAGCTTACCAATGTGACAGTTTTTCAAATAAAATTTTAAGCCTACTCTGAGACGGTGTTCGACAATCAAAGGAAATCTCGTTGGCCGAATGTCAGGCAAATGAGGATGGGCTACTACTCTACAAGAACACGCTTTACGTCCACAACTACGACGAACTCAAGCTCTACCTGCTGTGGGAATACCACGATAAACCTTCTGCTGAACATCCTGGGCGATCAAAGATGCTGGAGCTTCTAAGTCAGGAGTATTACTGGCCAACTATTCGAAAATACGTTGATCGTTATATTCAAAACTGCCACATCTGCCGGCGAAGTAAAGTCAATCACAACCCTCTATAAGGAGTTTTACGTCTATTATTGGTACCTAAAGGACCTTGGATAGATGTTACCATGGATTTTGTAATGGGTTACCGGAAAGCAATGGTTTCAATGCTATCCTAGTGGTGGTGAATCGGTTAACAAAAATGAAGCATCTTATCGGCATTACAGAGAATGTTAACGCCAGGGATCTGTCTCGTCTATACCTGAAACACGTCTGGAAACTCCATGGATTACCAGAAACCATTATCTTGGATAGGAGAACACAATTTACCGCTGAATTTTGGAAAGCTCTTGGCGCTCACCTGGAGATAGCACCTCGCTATTCTACTGCCTTTCACCCACAGACTGATGGTCAAACTGAGAGGGTTAATGTCATCATGGAACAGTATCATGGCTCCACCTCCTGCACCTCGCCTCCCACCAAGGCGTCTTCGGAACAACGTTGTTAGATAACATCGACGACGGAAAGAGCATGATGGACAGAGAGTTCGAATTAATATACGCGCTTAGGAAGCGACGGTTAGTAGAATGGATAGAATTGCGCATTGGGAATAGTATGGGTAGTACGGAAGTGAAAGGAGTTTCCGCTTTCACGGTATGAGTCCATCGGTGGATGGAAATAGTTGTATATATACGCTCGTTTTCCTATATTTCTGCCTCTACGCAACGCCTTCTCTCATAAGAATACATAACTTTGGCTTCGCCCTCCTGTCTCGCTCGACCCTGAACTCCGAACCTGAACTCCGCTCGACCGCAGATCCCGAATGACCCTGTCCCATCTGCTCCCATCGCAGCCCGATCCTGAACCCGACCCTGTCCCGTCAGACTACGTTGCCTCCGCCTTTGGCTCCCGATACATATTATGACCTCCAATCCCGATCTCACATAGACCCTCCCCCTGACGGAAGCTCAATTCACCGATCAATACAATGAAGACTCTACCCTTCTGTTTCAACGTCTCTCACACCTAGTGGCTAATCAGCGTGCCCAGCAAGATCAAGCTTATGCACAAGTAGCTAATCTAACGGTGGAGAGGGATACTGCCATCGCCGCCCAACGAGCTGCTGAAAACCAAGCCTCCGCCATTCCCGAACTCGAGCAATACATAGCCGGTTTAGAACGACAACTAACGGAGCTACTTCAACTGAATGTCCTGCTCGTCGCCCAGCCTACTCCTCCTGCTGCTCCTGCTGCTCCTCTCCGACAAGTTCGCTTTGAAGCTCCCCCACCTCCGGTCACTCCTCCTGCTCCTCCTGTGGGCCCCCCAGCCGCACCTACGGCTGCGTCTGTCCCTCGCTCTGAAAAAGTTCCCGATCCATCTAAGTTCGACGGAAAAAGGGAGGAGCTTCGTCCCTTTGTCACGAAACTTCGTCTTAAAATGCTCGCTAATCATAATCGCTTCTACCGCTGCCCCGCTTTGCCATGCCATTAATCTTCTCCAGTCGCGTTCAGCCTGCGCGATCTCGCTGGGGGACGATCGACTAAGATATCGGCCTCATCAGCATCCTGGAAACCGCTTTCAGAGATCCTGACCGCGTCGCCACAGCCTAGCGAGAACTCGAACGTCTAACTCAGGGTGGTCGGTACTTCTCCACCTACTTTGCGGAGTTTCAACGTCTGGCTGCTGAGGTTAGGTGGAACGACGAAGCCAAGAAACATGCACTTACTCAAGGTCTCTCTCGCACGCTTCGCTCCGCCATGATTTATCACGATGTCCCAGCCTCCACTTCTGAATATGTCCTCTTGCTCTAGAAGTTGGATAATAGGCTTCGAGATGTACGTGCCAGAGATCGCTCCTCTCCCTTTATCGCTCGTCAACCATTTGCTTCCTCTACTTCTACTCGTACTTCGACCTCTCCCGCTGCTGCTCCCGCTCCTCACCCCTCCTACTCTCCAGGTGGTGCGGTGTCAATGGATCTCTCTGGTGCCCGCCGTCCCCAACGCTATGGCCCTATAACCCCCGCTGAGCGCACCCGCCGTGCGGCCCAAGGACTCTGCATGTATTGCGGGGGACCTGGGCATTTTGCTGCTGAATGTCCTGCTCGCCCTATTGCTCGTCCTGCTCTTATTGCTGCTACTTCTGAGGTCGGTGCACCCTCGGTTATATCTGGGGCCAGCGCGCCCCCTGTTGTTAACAATGCCTCTCATCCTTCTTCGGGTTATGCTTTTGGATTTCCTTTTGGTTCTTCTTCTTCTTCTTCTGGTTCTGGGTCTTTGGGTTTGGGTTCTCCGGGTTCGATTTCCGCTGTTGCCCCAGATCAGTCGGGTTTTCACGAGGACCTGTCTTAGGTGGCTTAGGCCAGGTCCCTCCCCTTTCTTTGTCTGCTTCTGCTACTTCTAGTGTCTCTGGTGAGAAGGTTTCGGATAACGATCATCTTGTTGTTTCATGTATCGTATCTGATGAGAATAAAACTGTTAAAACCTACTCACTTGTTGACACTGGGGCTTCTGGATTCACATTCATTGATGAATCATTTGTACGCCACAAGGAAATTTCTACCACGCTTCTCCTCAATCCTCGCGTTCTTCATGTTATCGATGGAAGAGAAGTCTCCTCCGGTAGCATTACTCACATTACTCATTTCTCTCTTCGCATTCAAGGACATATCGAAAAAATCTCCACCTATGTTACTCGTCTGGGACATTATCCGTTAGTGCTAGGCATCCCTTGGCTTCGACAACATAATGTCACTATTAACTTCGCCGATAATTCGTTGACCTTTAGGTCCCCTCGCTGTCTTCAACGTTGCAATGATGGTCAGATTCCCACGTACGTCCAGGGTATTTCATCTGCACTTCCCGACAATCACGATTTTGAGATTGTCAGTGCCACTACCTTCGTCAAAACCACCCAGGGACTTATTATCTATGACCTGTTCCTCAGTGGGTCTACAGAATCTATCCCCCTGGAAATTGCCGCCCTAGCCCCTCCTGAACAACATCACTTTTGGCAACGGTTCGGAATGGAGGGCCCTCAGAAGCTACCACCTCACCGCCCCTACGATATCCACACTAATCTTCATGAGGGAAAGGAACCCCCTTTCGGCCCTCTGTACAGCATGTCCCGAGATGTACTAGCTGCATTGATTGAATATATTGACGATATGCTAAAGAAGAGTTTTATTGAGTCAAGCTCCTCTCCCGCCGGATCTTCCGTTCTGTTTGTGAAAAAGCCTAACGGGAGACTTCGCTTTTGTGTGGATTACTAGGGTTTGAATGCAATTACCGTCAAAAACCATTATCCGCTGCCGCTGACCAACGAAACATTCAATCAACTCTGCAAGGCCAAATGGTATACCAAGCTGGATTTAAAGAATGCCTATAACCTGGTCCGAGTTGCAGCCGGATATGAATGGAAAACTATATTCCGTACCAGAGTCGGTCACTTTCAGTATAAAGTAATGCTGTTTGGACTGACTAATGCCCCTGCCATGTTTCAGCATTTCATTAACGACACTCTCCGTCCCTTTCTGGATCGTTTCTGCACGGCTTATCTCAATGAAATCCTTATCTATAGTGAGGATTTGGAATCACATCGCGATCACGTTAATCAAGTTCTCCAAGCACTCACGAAAGCCGATCTTTACTGCTCTCCCAAGAAATGCGGATTTCAGGTTAAAGAAGTTGAATACTTGGGTATGATTGTCACCACCGAAGGCCTTAAGCTCGATCCTAAAAAGATTGAGACGATCGTCAAATGGGCTCATCCCCTAAATGTCAGGGATATACAGGTATTCAATGGCTGGGTGAATTTCTATCGACGCTTTATCAAAAACTATTCAGGGATCGTCCACCCCCTTACCATACTTACGAAAGTAAATGTACCGTTCAGATGGTCTTCGGCTTGTGAAACAGCCTTCGAGGGCTTGTGAAACAGCCTTCGAGGGCTTGTGAAACAGCCTTCGAGGGCTTGAAAACAGCCTTCACTACTGCCCCGATTCTTCGTCACTTCGATTTTAATCGCAAGGCCATTGTGGAAACAGACGCTTCGGACTACGTCTCAGGTGGTACACTCTCTCAGTATAGCGATAAGAATATTCTTCATCCCGTCGCTTTCTTTTCCGGAACCCACTCTCCTGCCGAATGCAACTATGAAATCTATGATAAGGAGCTGCTAGCAATCATTAAGTGCTTTGAAGAATGGAGAGCTGAGTTGATGGGTGTCGCCGAACCTATTGAAGTCCTAAACGATCATCGAAACCTGGAGTACTTTATGACCAAAAGGGATTTGAACCGCCAACAGGTACGCTGGTCGGAGTTTCTTTCTCGGTTTAATTATGTGATTAAGTATCGACCAGGAAAGCAAGGGGGGAAACCAGATGCATTGACTAGGAGATCAGGAGATCTGCCTAAAGAGGGGGATGAACGCCTGACGCAACAGAGTCAGACAGTGTTGAAGTCCCAGAATCTGGGTTTGTTGGTAGCCATCCCGGCTGTCCGAGGATAGTCACCCCTAGAAAAACTTTTTGAACAGGCTTATGTCACTGACTCATTCCTGAATAAGATCTTAGGACTCCTCCGAGATGGCGTGAAGCACTCTCGAGAGATTACTTTAGCAGAATGCTCAACCAGAAAGGGGCTCTTAACCTACCGGGGAAAACTCATCGTTCCAGAGAATACGACTTTGCAGCTGCATCTACTTCAACAACATCATGATGCACCTTCTGCAAGCCATTCCGGGAAAGCCAAGACCTTTCAACTTCTTGCCCGCTCATACTACTGGCCCAGAATGCGCAGCACAGTAGATCGCTACATGAGGAATTGTCATACCTGTAGCCGAAGCAAGACCTCTCGCCATGCTCCTTATAGGGTACTTCACCTTCTACCTATCC
Organism: Morchella sp. 2016-72; assembly: GCA_024713865.1. Lineage (NCBI taxonomy): Eukaryota > Fungi > Ascomycota > Pezizomycetes > Pezizales > Morchellaceae > Morchella > Morchella sp. 2016-72. The sequence continues at coordinate 1,053,951 of JAMJEY010000019.1, forward strand.
TCCAGAGACCGTGGACACATATTTCTATGGACTTCGTCATGGGACTACCGGAGAGCAAGGGTAGAGACGCGATTCTCGTAGTAGTCGACCGGTTGTCAAAAATGAGACACTATATCGCCTGCAACATCACCACCGGAGCTGAAGATCTTGCTCGTCTATTTATTGATCATGTTTGGAAACTTCATCAGCAAACTCAACTTCTGACTGCAGTCTCCCAACAGTCTCCCAAGTCTCCTGAGAGTCTCCTGAACCTCCTGAATATTTTGTGAGTCTCCTGAGGCTCAGGAGATATCAGGAGACAAATCAAGTCTTGCTGATGTTCATGGCCTCCCAGTCAGTATTGTCTCCGATCGTGGCACTCAGTTTACGTCCCGGTTCTGGAATTCTCTCTGCAGATTATTGAAGATTAATGCCGCTATGTCCTCCGCCTTTCACTCCGAAACAGACGGCCAGACTGAACGAATTAATGCGGTGATGGAGCAGTACCTTAGAAGCTACGTATCCTATCAGCAGGACGACTGGGTGGACTAGTTACCGCTTGCCGAGTTTGCCTCTAATAATCATCCCTCAGAAACGACTCAGATTTCTCTCTTCATGGCAAACTACGGCTTCGATCCACCCTTTACGGAAACCCTAGCATTGCCCCCGCTTACTGATCGTCCTCAAGATACCAATGCCCTTGTTCAAAAGATGGCTGAGATTCATAATCAGTTACAAGCCGAAATTCACTATGCTCAAGATCGACAAGAGACTAATGCCAATACCCACCGAGTTCCCGCTCCAGTATACCAGGTAGGAGATGAGGTATGGTTGAACATAAGGAATATTCAGACCACTAGACCATCCCAGAAGCTCGACTGGAAACGCCTCGGCCGATTTAAGATTAAGTTGGTTCTCAGTCCCTATGCCTACAAACTCGATCTCCCCTCCACAATGAAGATACATCCCGTCTTCCATGTCTCAAAGCTGGAACCTTGCGCCAGTAACCCCCGCTGCGACATCGCTCTCCTCCTACACCTCCGCGATTGTGAACGACAAGAATGAAGTTGACGAACTTTGCTTCGCTCCGCTACTCGCCTACAATACCTTGCTGTTGGCCATGACGCACCAACTTGGGAGTACGCTGAGAATCTCACTAACGTTCCCCATCTTCTATCCTGCTTTCATACAATGTATCCTACCAAGCCGAGACCTGACGGAGTTCTCGCAGAGCTCGAACCCAAAGAGAGGGCAACTATCACGGCCCCACCTCCTGCACCTCGCCTTCCACCAAGGCGTCTTCGGAACAGGGTTGTTAGATAACATCGGGTGATGATGGAGTAGCATGATGGATTAGGAAGGAGCTTGGGCAATGGAATGTACGCGCTAGGAAGGATTGGTTAGTAGCGGATAGAATTGGAGTTATTGGGAATAGTATGGGTAGTACGGAAGTGAAAAGAATTTCTATGGGTTTCTACAGTATGAGTCATCGGTGGGATGGAACAGTTGTATATATAAGGCTCGTTCTCTCCTATATTTCTGCCTCTCTATGCAACGTCTTCTCTCTGTTAGCAATACATAACTTTGGCTTCGGCCCTCCTGTCTCTGCCTGACCCTGAACCCGAACCTAAACTCGCCTCGACTCCGGTGTATCCCGAGCCGACCCTGTCCCATCTCGTTCCCACTGCTAGGCCCCGATCCTGAACCCGACCCCGTCCTGTCAGAAACAGTACCTTCGTAGTTATGTATCCTATCAGCAAGACAACTGGGCCGACTTCTTACCCTTAGCCGAATTCGCTACCAATAATCATATCTCAGAAACTACCACTATGTCTCCCTTCCAGGCAAACTATGGACGACATCCGCGAATGACATTTGGTGTCCTACAACATGGAAAAAGAGTGAACGAGGATCAAGCGAATGGACTAGCCAGGGAGATGTCGCAGGTCTTTGAGTTTTTAAGGAGCAAGATGTTCAGAGCTCAGAAAATATAGGAGGAAATGTCTAATCTACATCAAACTCTAGCACCTCATTATGTTGTGGGTGACTCAGTAGGGCTCTCTACCCGAAATATAGAAACAAAACATCCCTTCAAGAAACTCGATTGGAAGCAACTCCATCAGCAAACTCAACTTCTGACTGCAGTCTCCCAACAGTCTCCCAAGTCTCCTGAGAGTCTCCTGAACCTCCTGGATACTTTTTGAGTCTCCTGAGGCTCAGGAGACCTCAGGAGACAAATCAAGTCTTGCTAATGTCGGTCCCTACATTATTAAATGAATCGTGAGTTCTTATGCCTACGAACTAAAACTCCCTGCCTCTATAAGAATTCCATCAGCAAACTCAACTTCTGACTGCAGTCTCCCAACAGTCTCCCAAGTCTCCTGAGAGTCTCCTGAACCTCCTGGATACTTTTTGAGTCTCCTAAGGCTCAGGAGACCTTAGGAGACAAATCAAGTCTTGCTAATGTCGGTCCCTACATTATTAAATGAATCGTGAGTTCTTATGCCTACGAACTAAAACTCCCTGCCTCTATAAGAATTCCATCAGCAAACTCAACTTCTGACTGCAGTCTCCCAACAGTCTCCCAAGTCTCAGGAGAGTCTCCTGACACTCCTGGATACATTTTGGGTCTCCTGAGGCTCAGGAGACCTCAGGAGACAAATCAAGTCTTGCTGATGTCACTCAGTATTCTATGTCTCCCTTCTATCCCCTATGGTTGACAATCTCACCCCAGGACAAACTATCGAGCCCCCTCCAACTGTGGAGGTAGAGAGAGAAATTCAATGGGAGATTGAGGGGATTTTAGACTCAAGGAGACGAGGACAGAGGGTAGAATACCTGGTCAAATACACGGGGTATGAGGAGCCTTCATGGCAACCATAAGCAGATCTGGAGCACAGCCCTGAACTTCGACAATCATTTCATCATCAGTATCCCTCGAAACCTTGGCCTACATCAGCAAGACTTGATTTGTCTCCTGAGGTCTCCTGAGCATCAGGAGACCCAAAATGTATCCAGTAATATCAGGATACTCTCCTGAGACTTGGGAGACTGTTGGGAGAGTGTAGTCAGAAGTTGAGTTTGCTGATGTATCAGGAGTTAGGCCCTTGGAGGGAACCTGATCTGTCCCAGCATCTTGGCATCGGTTGCGAGAATTCGGTAGTACATCAGCAAACTCAACTTCTGATTGCAGTCTCCCAACAGTCTCCCAAGTCTCAGGAGAGTATCCTGACACTCCTGAATACATTTTGGGTCTCCTGAGGCTCAGGAGACCTCAGGAGACAAATCAAGTCTTGCTGATGTAGGATCAAAGTTGCGACGGAGGAGGGAATGTTAATCGAGGATGAACTGGGATGGGGTGATGGTGTCGTCATTAAATTCTGGTATATCAGCAAGATTTTACAAGTCTCAGGAGATTACAAGGGTCTCAGGAGACTCAGGAGACTGTCAGGTGACTCAGGAGACTGCAGTTACAAATAGTAAAGCTTGCTGATGTAGGTTCGATGGCATGATTGATTTGTAATGCAAATAGGAAAGATAGAGGGGAGGATTACGGGCGACGACACAATGCGCTTTTCTATGAAGTTTTTATGGATCAAGATGTTTCACGCGACCTAGGCTTGTTAAATAGCGTGGGAAGACTTTTCATTTAGTTCTTTCTTTCTTTTCTCTCTGTCTCGTCTTCCTGTTATCTTAGTACATAGGAATATACTCCTACTCTAGCCATAGTCCACGAGATCCCAGAACCTGACTTCGGGATCAACTATAGTTTTTATCATCGTTCTCGTTGAGGTCTATCCGATCCTCACTCTCCCTGCCCCCCTGCACCCTCTTATCCTTGCTCTTGCCTTTGCTTTGGCTGGTGGCTGTGCTTGGGCCTGCCCGACATCCTTCCTGTCTTCGTCGGTGTCCTCGTTGTTCTGGCTGTATTCCTCGAGTCCTTCTGCATCATCATTGTCGTCTTCTCTGCACCTAGGCTACTCCATCACACAAAGCATCAACATCATGGTCACGTGAAATCAAATTTACTCTTCTGCCAATGTTGTCTCACATGTTAGACCTAATCTGAGACTTGTATCAGACTCGCATGTTCAGGTTCTTCTTATCCGCCCTGAGTAAATAGGATCTCCACATCTCTAATGGCTAGTAGTGGACTGACCAACAGTAGTCTGTCGGCTTTTTCTTTTCTTTTTTTTTTTTTTCTTTTTTTTTGAAACCTCAGAATAACCCCCAGAAGATATTGTGTATTATTATGATCATTCGGGGCTCTACAAATGCCTATAAATCTTGAAAAATACCTCCGCACCCAACCCTCCTACCAGAGGTTTAGTAGGGATGGGCATGAGACTCTGTTCTACTATTAGATGGACCAACAAATTTCCAACGAACCAACCAACTAGTGCCGGGATTCGTCGGACTCATAACCCATCACTCGGCCGTGTAAGACGCGCCATTAGAATTTGTTTTTCTGATTGATCAACTCCGCGCTGTCCGCGTGTGGGATACGGCTAGATTAAATAAAAGAACGATTGAAAGTATACGAAATAGGTTTTATGGCAAGCCTACAGAACAGCTCTTTACAGGGGGAAATGTGGTCTAGAACCAACAGATCTCCTCTTATAAAAGCCAATTTCTTATAACCCCGTGTTCTTCTGCCACAACACAATTACTACGGAAGTATGGAATAGCCCCCAATGAACACCTTAATTTTCCAATATTTATCTACATGAACGCCAAGTATGCTGTACTCAGGGTTGTCAATCCCAGCACGACGTATCCAGTCCTGTAAACTCCCTTGATATCCAGTGCTTTACCGGCATCCCAAATCAGATGCCTCATTCCGTTCCATGAATGGAAGGTAAATGGCAGAGCCACCGCTGCCTTAATCCCAATTCTCGCCGCTATAGGGAGGGAACCAAATGCAGCAGCGATTGTAGCTGACTCGAAGTGTAGGCCAAAGGCGGGAGCTGTAAGATATGCAAGGGCAAAGGCGTAGATACCCCCAGAGAGAGCAAGACCAGTGATACGGTTAAAACTGGACAGATACCAGGTCAACTGGGGTTGATAAATGCTGAGATGAGGAGAGACAGGACGCAGTTTGCGCTGGGCAACGAGAATCGAGTGCGCCTGGTCTTGGGCGAGATTCTCTGATGTAGTGCCCGCAAATCTGTGAGCAGTAGTTCATTGTCAGAAAAGCGTTGCACATCTAGCTCGAAGTACCCTCTACCTAGTTTGGGTAGCAGAGCTCAAAGATGTCACCCTGATGGAGGTCGATTTGAGAAGAGGATTAGTTTGTCTTGAAGCCACTATCGCATAGCACAATGATGTTAGCTTTAGCTCAAGCAGAGGGGGTTTTAAAATTGATGGTACCTACGCCTTGAAGCTGTTCTAAATGCAGTGCTTGAAAACATAGTGATGAATACCGGTTGGTAAGGGTCTCAAGGCTGAGCAAGTGAAGTTGCGATTTTGTGATTTTGTTCCGAAGTCCTAAGGCTTGCCTATTTGTTGATAGCCGAGGTCATGGACGCTGCCGGGAGTCTCACATGCTTACATAATAAAACCCTGATCGATGAGCCTATAAATTGAACTTCGCTCCGCGCTTATTTTTTTTCCTTTCTTCCCCTTCACAGAACTTTGGCTTAACACTGTCCAGTCTTCACTTCTCGACGGACTGGTTGGTGTTGACCTTGTCATTCGCTCAGCGTTCTGCTGGGTATCGACACAGGGTTGTATGTTCTCAGAAGGATCGTTGAAAGCCCATATAATCGCGCAGATACTGTTAAATTGTACACTGCGTTTCATGAATAGGGCTACAGTTCTTCAGTATTTCACGCTCTGGAGATAATCGGCCATTGAAGGCTACTTTTCCAGGCATGATGCCGGTCGCAGTCAGCCTACCTGACAAAATCTCCAGACTGCTGAGGTCCTCCTCCGTCCAACCACCCCCGTACCCACAAAACTCTTTATATAATCGTTAAGACCATATATCTAATACAGCAGTTAAATTTGTTTGTGTTAGTTTCAGATCTTTGGGTGTTCGTTTCACAACTCAGTGTGTATTACTCTCTAGGTTTTTCTGGACGCCGAGACTTTGATACATACAGTTGAGGATTTTAGCCTGTTTTACCATACAAACAATTTGCTGTGCCGGACGAAAATTCGTTATAGCGGCGGGCGACTCTAATACATAGTGCCTGGACAAAAAACGTGAAACTACTTTTATATTGGTACTCGGGTACCGCGATAATACTAGGAAATGCGAATTGTGTATTGAGTGGCGCCGCTTTCCAACAAATGGAGTATTTGCATTTTTGGAACTGCCCGGGTTCAAAGGACAAATATGGACCGTCTGGTTGGTTGCTTTAGGTCTTGCCTCCACCTATTGTTTTGTATCAAACTAATTACTAGATGGTATTATGGAAAGCTATGCCAAGACCTCAAATTTGTATGGCGTCTTGGCAAATTCCGTGAATCTCAAAGCTGTGCAGTTCTTGCAATATTTTGATAAATAGAGGTATATTGTATACGTCCGATAGCTTCATGGCTTGCTAACAAAGTTCAGGGTTGGAAGGCTGTCAGTTTTTGGTGGGCCATGTTACGATAATAACTTTGAGGGAATCCCAGATCTAGGTAGTTTAGACAAAAAGCTGTTTTTTTTGATGTGCCAAAGGGCAACAACGCTAGCGAATTAATCAAACATCTACGGTACCCCCAAAGCGATACAACAGCGAGAAAGAACCACAACTTTGCAGCTATTGGCCACCACGCCCAAAGTATAGATCGAATTACATCAGGTAGAGCTATGTAATAAAGAGTACATGAAAGAAAAAGGAAAAGGTTGACTGGGTCTAGCTCTGATGGTGGTCGCGGCACCAGAGTACCGCAAAAACTCGAAAAATTGGCTATCTCCGGCCAGGGATTACCTCCTTCGTTGAAGGGCGTAGATCAGGTCTGCTTATAGCAATTTTGATCTCATAAGCTAGTTTTTCGAGTGATGGCGGTACTGAGCTCGTTGCATCACTTTAAGGACTCCCGGGGTACATGTATTTATTCCCGTGGGTGGTGGCGGGTGGTGGGGGTGGAGAACTACTACCTAGAATTTGGTCGAAACTTGAAACGAAACACGAGGTGAGGGTATGAACAGAGTATAGACAAGTTCGTATTGCACCTAATGCTTTTTTTTTTCTTTTTCTTTTTTACATAATCTTCGGTGGTACCCCTTCATAATTCGTGCGAAATCATGGTGGCGATTAATCAGACATACAAGAGAAGGGTCCCGTTCCTATGCCGTCCCTAGTCACTCTGACGCATTTGTTCCATTCGTAAGCCCTGATGTCGGGGCATTGGAAGTTTCAGACAGGCCATTAGAGGCGTCTTTAACCGAAACATCGCCATCATCGTCTTCCTCGTCAAGGTCCTCGGGATGGCTTGTTATCTATTAGCATTTATTGGAAATTAACAAACAATCTAAGACTTACCCTAAAAGATTTACTACCTCCTTCATTTCATAATGCCTTTTTCTCATCTCAGCGAATTTCCTGTGCTTTTCCTCTTCCTCTGGGGTCTCTGGATCATCGCCGGGCTCGCCGTGGTGTTCGCTCATGGAGTCATCTTGAACTACAACTTGTTTTGGCGAATGACTTTCCTTAAACTTCATTGGCACGGCCTCTTCAGGCTCTCCGAGCTCTAACCCAGGGATATCCTCCTCGCGCATAGCATAATCTTTTCTGGTACTTTTTGCTCCATCTGTGCTTGACTCCCCAGCCCCTGCCCTCACGGCATCTAGCTCATCTACAACCAAGTCCTCTGCATCCAGTGTCCGGAACTCAGCTTCATCCTCTAGGGGATCATAGCGCTTTGCGTACGGCGTCTTGGGCTCCGTGATTTTCATGGTGCTAGTCTTTTGTTGTTCAGTCAAATACAGATTGGCCTCATCCCATTTGAGACGCGGGGAGGGTTCCTGATCTTCAGCATCCCCATCTTTGCTATTTGTATATGATTGACGACGAGAGCCAACACGGACCGGGGTTTGACCAGCCGACGAACGGCGCCTTCCAGCATTTTGAAGTGTGTTTTGGAGAGTGATATCTTTCTCTGAGTGCGAAAGCTCCATAGGAGAGGATACTGGGATATCCTCTGATGTAACATCTTCAGGATCAAGAAAGACATTGTTCACAGGTTTTGAGGTCGGGGAGCGGTGATAGGAGTTTGAGTTCTTAAGAATTCCTAAAGGTAAGTGTCAGTGGCCAGGGATTGTTGGGGGTGGGAAGGGGGTTGGGCGAGTAAGATCGATAGAGCATACCCCTAGGACGTTTGCTGCCAGGTCCATCGAGATCAGGGGGTGAATGAGACATATTTGACGTTGGCGGAGGATGTGTAGAGAACAAGGTGGGAAGGGAGGCGGGGAGATTTATCTTGCAACTAGTAAAAGGTAGCGGCTAAAGCGCATCAAGAAAAATATACCAGGTACTAAGCGGGGGGGAGGGGGGGGGGCAGGCGGATAGAAGGACAACAGCTGGGTTGAGTAAGGATTGTTCTTCTAGGTCTTTGAGACGGAGGGTACGTAAATTGAGGCGAAAAGAAAGATACTTAGGTATGGCAGAGATGTGTGTAGGTACATGTATTCTTTCTTTGCCAAACACGGGTTTATAAAACTTTAGTAGCTTTACATTTCAAGCTACTGTGGTGCTGCGGGGTGCTCCGCACGCCCGTTTGGCTAAACTTGGCGACACCTTATTTTAATCAAGACATCTACTCTACCTAGGCCGTGGCTACAACTAACCAAGCTACTAACTGTTAGGCCAAATGTCTCTTTCATGAATGTATTGTAAGGTGACAAAAGTTCTCGTGATTTCTGCATAGCAACCAGCAGAAACTTCCTAAAAGTCTAACCCGAAAAGCTAGCAATAGGGACTTTAGCCCAGATACTATGTTCTATTGACCTTGAACTCTCTAATAATACTAATATCTCCGTTATATCTCCTGTGGCTGCCAAGTTATAGTTGGTTCATGAACCACCCTTTTACAGAATCACGGAAACTTTTGTCACCCTACAATACCATCCATTGCTAGAAAAAACCGGCGGTTTGTATAAGGTACTCGGCACGTAGATGGGGGAGTAGGAATGCGACGGAATCTTCTGGTTTCTGGATCAATAGATAAATGTGTTTCAGCATCAAGGTCAACGCTTTTGACTGCTGCAAGATAGGTAGGTAGAAGTTCAAACTGCTGAGTGTGATTGTGTGCTGTCTTGGCCCTTTTCGCAGCTTGATAGCTGTTTTTGGCCATTTGGGCTATACCGCTTTCTGTATCTGAGGGTGTGGTATTCCTACCGACATCGGTGGTTTCAGATAATACTCGTTGGATCCAGCTCTGGCTGTTCTCAATTGCGTTAGCTGTAGCGCCGTGATCAGAGCGAAGTACAGTAATGACCACACACTCCTTCTGAGAGGTTGTATGTAGGATGATTAATGATGAAAAGGAACGTGTAGTTGATGACACATAGTCGGGGGCATACATGAACGACCACCCGAACCCGGAGGGTATTTCAGCACTTTGCTCTCTCTTTAGTTTACAAACATCTGCAGTGACGCCGTAGTACTACATGTATATACAGAGTGGGGGCAGGGGCCAGTGGGGAGTATCGCTGATTTTAGTTGAATACGCAGATTTTAGTTGGCTAGTACCAAAGTCCTCATTCCCCACGGCGGGGTTGTCTTCGCCGAGAAAAGAATCACACTCTGTGGTACAGTCGTTCACGGGGTGAAGACGGACACTGGGTGTTGACGAACAGGGGGATTTCAACGAATAAGAAATATTAAAAAGAAGCTTGGGCGTTACTCACTCATAGTCATAATGCCTGTCCGTCAACACCCAGTATCCATCCTCACCCCATGAGCGACTGTACCTAAAGCTAAAAAGGGTCTCACAGGTGTCAAAGGCGCGGTTGTGGGGGAGCTGCGGGCAAGTAAAGGAAACGTTAGACTGTACGACCTGATATCAATGTTCCTACCGTTTATATTTAGGGAAATCCATCAACCTACATACATCAAAGAGAGAGCGGAGTTGATTCTACTATCCAGAAACGATAACTAGGGGACGGAGATTTGAGGTTCAGGGTCGCGTTCTCCCTTTGTTTGGTAGCTTGGTGTTTGTTGTAAGATAATGGAGTACACAATACCGAAAACACAAATTATCACTCGTGTCGATCAGAACAAACTTTACAAGTCGATGCCAAACGAACTACTGGCTGTTAGAACGAGCCTGGGGCAATTAACGTATTTCCAGGATTTTGTCTCAGTTTTATCCTGAAACTTTGATCATGACAATAAAGAGCTGTCAAATCAACTCCAATAGAAGGAGTAGTTATCCTGAGTCGTTCCAATCAAAATAGAAAATTTGAGGTTTCCGTCCGTTTGGAAAAAAAAAAAAAAAGAAATACCCGGAATGGCGTATAAAACTTTATAAGGAAAAATCACCAGTCCCCGCAATAACGAGAAAGGCAAGTTAGAATACAGAAACATTGGTGCTCAAGGAAGAGGGTACGGAAACTGGAAATAAACCCATAAAAAGTGATTTTCTTTCACAAAAAGAAGGGAATAGAGGAAGAGGGGAGAATGGCTGTCTATTTGATTCGAATCTCTGGTCCACCAGCTCTGCCCCAATTTCCGCGACTGTTCTTATCAGGGTGATCTAAACCGAGAACGTCATCAATATCTGAGGCAATGTCCGAAAGAATATCATCTGTTCCAAATTAGTTACGAGGGGATGACAGAATGTACACAAGAGGTATATATAACTTGCCATTTTCGAGGAATATAGGTTTTGAGAACTGCGTTTTCTTGACCACCGCAAACCTAATTTTCTCAAAGGGTTTCCCCTTGATTCCCGTTCGAGCCTGCAAACGCTCCTTTGTCTTTTCAAAAATCTCGCCCTATTGTACCCATTAGTAGTAATTACTTGGCATCAGATGCTTGACTAGATTGAATACATACGTTTTTAATCACAAATTTGAACGGGATCCCCGAATTATGACACTTGCTTGGCTCTTTATGAAAATGAAATGTGTAGATGAATCGATCGTCATCAGACATCTCATTCTCTTCTTCCGGTATTCGCTCGGCAAACAATGTTATGTACTCTTGAATTCCAGCCACATTGAAGTTTAGTGACAACTCTTTTTGGAACTTTCCAAGATGTGACTCGTAGAACCGTATCCCCTGCACTTTCTCTTCGTCGAGGCCCAATTTTTGCTGTAATAGTGGAATAATATCTTGGACTTGCCCACTCTTGGGGACTAAGACCTCAAGTTGCTCTTCTTTAGAGATACCTTCTGGTAACCAAATCAACTTGACAACCTTTTTCGTTTCAAGCTCTGTCAATGACAATTCCAAGACCTCGTAAAACAGGCTGTTGGGGGATAAAGTTGTGCTGGCATAATACTGGTTGATTAACATCTGGTGAAGATTGGTATTGGGGTTCCTTTTGATAACTGTCCGGGGGGTTCCGGAGCTAGCGTTCATGGTAGTAAAGCGGAGGTGGGTCGGTGGGGCGTCCAAGAAATCGCCTACTTTATCGGCAAGCTATGGGGGTGGGGGTGAATTAATTAATAATCAGAGTAATGTCGGCCCAAGAACAACGATATCATACCTGATCATAACTCATCTTCTTGTTCAGAGTGAGCTCGAAGATGCGATTTTCTTCTTGATTTGAATACCTAGGTATAAATTTAATTTTCATCTTATTTACCAAGTAATCGTAGAAATCCTTTGCATCGGGCATAGCACTCTTCTGTAAAAGTGAAAGTTGTCTAGATAAATAATCAATACTGGCGCATTTTACTAACTCATAGGGCCCAAGAGGGTAACATACTCCTTCTCGTTATACACCTTCTGAAAGCAGATAATATCGCCGTCTTGAATTTCGGCTTGCTGGAACGTTTGTTTGGGTTTCATCGGCTCAATCATTGAGGGTTTAATTTCCTAAGAAAGGTTAGTACCCATAATACTTTAGTGCAACGAATATATACAAACCTCATAAAGTTTTATTTGTTGACTTGGTGGCCATCCCATCAATACTTGAATCACGGGTGGCAGTTCCGCAACTTTATCATTCTTACGCATGTATACATGATCTACGCCCAAAAGTTTCTGCTCTTCGGCATCGAAATGCTTTAGAAAAATAACGATCCAGGCGCCATTCGAATCGCGAGCTTGGCTCCATGATTCCGGGAGCTTGTTATCGGTATTGTTGGCAACCTCTGCCCAGAGTCGGAAATCGGATGACTTATTATTGTGCTTCATGGAAACCTCTTCGATAGCTGGATTTTGGGTTAGTTATAGCCATTATAATTCTTTAGTGGTAAAAACTAGGATCTGCATACTCATTTCAACAGTAGTAATGGGTTGGTCGGGTCGAACCGTCTTGTTTTGCCTGTTGACCATTACCCACAGTCTTACCTTGCTTGGATCAACACCAAGGTCCCCAGCCACCCTCTCTACAAGCTCCTGCACCGGAGAGGCCTTTGGTATTCGATAAACCTTGGGCTGGGCATCGTCCGGTTGCTCTTTCTCATCCCAATGCGCAAGGTCAAATCCTTGATGAGCTTTGAATTGATTCTGGGTGATGACCTTAACGTTTTGGTACAGATGTTGCTCCTCCTTCTCTTTTCTCCTTTGCTCGCGAATAACCCTCTCTTCTTCAAGTCTTTTTTCTACACCAAGTCAGGTTTTATAACCACCCACAGATTACAATGAAACTTACGAAGATGTGCAGGCGTGTCTTTCTCAGTCAATGGGGGTAAGATTTCATCGATTTTGTTCTTTCGTAGGTACACCAACATATAGGCATTCATCGATTTTTTGAGAGATGCCACTCTGGTATACTGGTTTCGCACAGGCCCATTGGCAGTTGGACCATAATGACCTCCAAAATTTTCTTGCATGGTCTCTCTCAAAGTGGCCCTAGTTACGCGATCGTCATCGAATCTGAAAAAGGGGCCACCCTCCTCAGGCCTTAAAAAGGCATAATAATGCCCGGCATTGAGATCACCACTATGTACCAGAACACTTTTGGATTTTAGTATGATTCGTGAGATTCAGGGAATCGGTACCAACCCATGAAGAACATATACGTAAGGTTCTGATCGGTCCGCATCTTCTGAAAGATAAGGCGAAGCATCAAACTCCTCAGGAAATTCGTAGTGATCATTAACCTGTACTTTGTCAATTTAAGCTGTATTTTAATTTGCGCCAGTAGCGCTGTCCAGGTATATACCTTTTGCATTTGCATAGTGTTGAAGTCATATTCAAACCGCTTCAAGTGCAAATGCAGAACTTCTGGAAAGCTTTCGAAAATAACGCCTTTCTTTGCTTCCTGAAGATCATAACCCTCCGCAAAGTATTTATTTTCACCATCCATTGTCTCTTCAGCGATATAATCCCTGAAAGACTCGTCCAAGTTATTAAATCCACGAACGTTAAGTTGGATATCCCAGAAATCTTCGACTCGTTCCGATGAATAATCTACGTGTATACACTTGATGTAAGTTTTTGTCTTCCCAACAAATAGCTTCGTAAGCGAGTTCTCGGCCTCTGTTCCCTTCATTTTTTGCTCAAGGCTTTCCATCAGTATTCTATTCAATTCCTGGACGTCCTGTTGAGCAAAAATATCTTGGGTTTCCCAGCCAAAAGACTGTGTGAGCTCACGGGTTCCCACGGCCTCATTGGAAGTTTGAAGAAGATAGAACAGTCTTTGCAGTGTAAGTGCACTGTTGGAGAGTGGTTCTCCTTCAGTTGGGATTTGATGTACGGCCTGGAAGGAATTCCAATTAATTCGTGGTCTCATGATTAATAAGAAATGATATACCTTTCTAAAGCTGTTGGTGAAGTACAGGGACTGAAGAAGGGAGTTTAGGTAACAAGTGGCGCCCTGATTCTTCAACCCTACAAAACCTGTTTCTTTCTTTGAATCATAACTAGAAAGGTCAGCTAGCATCTTTCTACCTGAACATCTCGTTGTGGGCACTTACTTGACGAAATTATGCCATAGAACCCCTGTCGGATCTTTGACAACTCGAACATATGCGGTCAAATTCGCACGATCATCCTCAACCAATGGGCGGTGGTTATCCTTCGTTTTAGACAACAACGTCCGCAGTTCAACGAATCTAGTGAAACCCCAATCTCCTTCCTCTGCAGTAAAGCGATGATGGGCATCTGGTGAAATGCAACAAAGGAAACGTTTACATTCGTTAGATGACGTATGTTAAAAAAGGGAGCGATAGAAAGAAAAAAAAAAGGGAGGGGGGGGGGTTCGCTCACGATGTACTGTATTAACCGAAGGATCATTAGGGTTCCACAGAACTAATCCGAACTGCACACATTTATACCAGTTCTCTGGGGGTTTTTCCGTGTATCCTTGCTCAAGATAGAATGAAGCGTATTCACAATTGTTCCCATGCGGGAAAAATAAAATACGCCTACTTAGTTAGCACAATAGGAGCTAGCACTTCAAAAATCAAGTTATGAATCTTACCAAGGGTCACCGCCGCAATGGAAAATTGGACTATGTGACCTTCTTTCCATCTTACGCCAATTTTCGATTTTCCATGTAAAAGTCGTCTCGTCCTCTATATCGAATGCTGGATCATCCGGAAGTAGCTGTTTTCTCATTGCGTCAACTATAGTGCAAGCATCATATTAATACATGTAACTTTGATACGCAAGTAGACCCAATTGGAGAGGAGCTAACAGTTATCGGCCATCATTATCGCACCCCCCTCCTCAACAGACTCTGAATCTAGAGATTGTTGAGGGCTGATGATAGTCACATCTTGCTGCTTCTCAGGGTCAGGCTCAACATTGTCGATGAGCATAGACTGGTCATCTCCAGTCTGAGTTCGGTAAATGACCCGCAAACGAAATGTCAGTTGATGAAATCATTGCGAAAGAAAAGGCGGAAACTGGAAACTCTTTGGTATTGACATACCATATCCATAGCTTTCACTTTCCAAGGTTAAGTAACTGAGTTGGTAAATTCCAAGCTCTTCAACCTAAGTAATGACACAAAATCTGGTGTAGGTAAGCGATGAAGGGTACAAGATGTTAGGTATAATCTTGAGTCGCAAGTATTCCGTATCGATCAACCCCAAAAGCTGGGAAGATTAAATGAAGTAGAGAGCGGCGGCCGTGGCGGGGTGATGTTGAAGTGACAAATGGTATTGTGGTAGTAAACCACCGAACGTGCCAGTTGGCTGGTGCAGAGCAGTGCCAGACAGGAAACTGCTTCACAGACTGGTTTTTGTTCCTGTAGGCGTTGGATGGAGGTCAGGCGTTCGAGTTGTTTCTGGCAGTTATGGATGGTGTTAGTGTTAGTGGCGGGGGTTTGTGGGAAATGAAAGGGAATGGGCAGCCTGGAGACAAGAAACGTTGAAAAACGAAGCTAAGAGTAATACCTGTAGTGGCTAGAAGACAGTAGTACAAGCAATGTAGGTACAGTACTTGTAACAGTGACCTTTGGGGTGTTGATACAGGTTTGTCTAAGAGCTAACTTATTGCTAAGGTAGGAGGATCTCTTTTATATTGAATTATGTGGTGAACAAGTGATATAGATGTCTATTCACACAATTTGATCATGAGCCTGCACAGGTTACCTTACATGCGGTTTGAGCTGCTGCTCTAGTCGCTCTTGGACAATGCCAATGTGAGTGGGAGTGTGGCTTGGTGCGGGGCTCTCCCGCACCGCCACATATAAGGCATAGGAAAGGTTCATGTACTCCTGTTTTGTACAGACGTTAAGTACATGTATTCCAGGTGTGTACGTCGGTGTCTCGTGCCAGTAACTACAGTATTGTACATGTACTTCATGTATTGCTGTGGGCTTTTCCACGGATTGACTGGTTTACTGACTCAACCTCACCCAGCAGCTTCTTCCTGGCTACCTTATAGCGGCATCCCCCATCCCCCTCTCCCGTTCAATCAATCAATGGCACTCTCTCTTCCATGGCCTCCATGTTCTTTTTCTCGCAGAGACTGCGATGCCACAATCCCTCGCTAGTTCTTCCTCTTAATAAAACATTCACATGCTTTTCGACTCCAGTAGTGGCCCCCTCCAGAACTATCCCCCCTCCTTCTGCTGTCCGAAGTAGATCATTCAAAGCTTCTGCGGTGTATAAGTGGCGCTCATCGGTTGTTCTCGACTCATATGTCGAAAAGCCGGCTCGTCCAATTTCTCTACGACAGTTGATATTTTTCGGAGGGCGCAATCTTGATGAGCGCCGTATCATCGATTTCGCCAACTATGTTCGATCAGAGTTGCCTGTGCGCATCGCGCATAGGATAAGAGATATGCAAAAGCTACCATATGTCGTGGTCACGAACCGCCATCTATCAGAGGTCTACGAGCTCTATTATAGTGCGTTCGACGCATTTCGAAAAATCCCCGAAATTAAGACCGTGGAGGATAACGACAACTTCTGTCAGGTAGTCAAGAGAACGCTCAAAGAACATCTGACGGTGATACCAAGTTTGGCTATGGGCGTCCTGGAATGCAGAGATTTGGTTCCTTCGGAGGAATTGGATAGGTTTATGAATCGAATCCTACGTAGTGTATGATGCCCTTACGAGCAAACTAGTTCATGTGCTAAACCAAATTCGCTACGTAGCGTATCTCTCGCCGAGTAATTGCAGAACAACACCTTGCTCTTACGGACACCTTTAACTCACCTTTCCACTTCCCCGACTCTTCTCCCCACCACCATACTGGTACAGATTTTGTGGGCGAGGTGTTTCCCCGTTGTAATGCCCGCGAGGTTGTTGAGACCGTAGGGAAGCATGCTCAGGATTTAGCCCGTGAGGCCAACGGTCCCGACTCCCGTGTCCCTGAAATACAAATTGAAGGTCACCTCGATACTACATTCCCATACATTCTTTCTCATATAGAGTACATCATTGGCGAACTTCTCCGAAACTCTATCCAGGCCACCGTCGACCGTCATTCATCTGCGACCGAGCTTCCACCTATCAAAATTCTAATCTGCCATGCGCCACAACATGTAATATTTCGTGTCTCGGACAGAGGCGGCGGTGTACCTGCTGATGAACTGGCTGACCTGTGGTCATTTGCCAAAGGTCCACGACCCCAGACTAGGCTACAGAATTTTTCTCAGGTCCCAAAAATGGCGGCTACTCTGCAAGAGTTGCAAAAGACATCCCATACACACTGTCGTAGAGAGGGTCAAGATAGCTCCTTATCTACGCTGACGTCTAGACCTCCTCATCTACGGTTAGGAATGGGTTTACCCATGAGTAGGGTGTACGCGGAATACTGGGCCGGGAGTTTAGAACTCCATAGTCTAGAGGGCTATGGGACAGATGTCTTTTTGCAAATATCAAAGCTTGGAAATAAGAGTGAGCAGCTGAATTTGGATGGCGTGTAATACATGTAGTTTTAATAGGATATTCCTGGATTTCATTTTTTCTATTTTCAGTGCGATTTATCATCGGAGCGTTGCTTTTCTGGAGCCACCCAACCCGCTTCAAATCATGAGAGATCACTCGAGAGTTGTGATATGGTTATCAAATAATCGATTTAAACCGTATATTTGCGTTGGGTCTATCTTGATATAACATATGATAGACCTCAACGATATAGGAGTTACTAACTTATTATTCATCCGCTGGGAGTTTCCTTTCGGGTTGAATGACGCCTATGGACAGAGATCAATCCCCCGCTCGCCCCCTCGAGCATTTACTAAATCTCTGTAAGAAAATTTCTAATAAACCCACATAGTCATGAAATGGCAACTTGAGGGTTAGGGAAAGATGTAGATAATGATAGGACGCTAAAATTCGTACCGTTGCTAGTAGTGAGTAGTAAGGTAACAAAAAAAATGGAGGAGTTATATAAAGCCTCCAAAACTCATAATGAAAGCAACACATTGGCATAAAACATCATCGAGATATTTGAGTATCACAACTCTGTTATAGACTGTAAAAGCATCTGCTGTAGTACAAACAAGAATATCCATAATATGATTAAGAATAGATAAGTCCCTTTTAAACATACCCTGCTATATGCTTTAGCGGAATGAGAATGACGAAAGGGACCAGCAAGCGGAAAGCAAGTGGAACAAGACTGGATACGGTTTTGCTTACCTTTCCGTGCACCCTGAAAGAAAAATCGCACAATAAAAACTTGCAAGCATGACATAGTAATCATCATAAGGGATTCAATAACTGAAAAACTAAAGATTCGAGACTCTGTTGAACGAACTGTGCTGAAGTTACGGTTCTCACGGGTACGAAAGTATTTTTGGTTCCGGGAAATCGTGGAGAGTTGACCGGAAAGCTTAAAAAGCGATTCTTCTAGGGAAGAAAGGTGTTCAGGCGATGTTCCCTGTTTCGACGGAAGTTCGGCACGCGCTTCGTTCTCAACCTGTATTTGGCTGTTAGTCGGTGGGTCGATTCAAGGTTCTTGCTTTAGACCATACAGCAATCTCGAAGTCAACCATCTTCTCAGCAAAAGTAGACATGTCGTTGGAGAAACAGAAGCTGTAGTCTCCAACTTCGTTTACTGTAAAAACGAAATCCCCTTGTCTTTCTTTTGCTCCCTCGAGAATAACCTTTTCGTTAGGTCCGGTGACCTTGTAATCAACGTCGAATGAACCACCAGATTGGACCTGAATTACCAGGTTAGATAATATATACAAAATTGCCGACGAGGAAATTTCAGACTTACTGCGAAATAAAAGGCAACCTTCGAATACTTTTTGTCGGCGAACGTGTAGAAGCATTGCCTTTCGTTAGGCGCGAGCTTGTAAGTTAGAGCAGTAGCCGCAACCTGGGAGACAAGTAGGGCCGTGGAGGCCAAAATGGAGCCCCCCGGGAACGGTAACAATCGCATTTTTGGTGGTATTTTGTGGGGTTCGAATGAGTGATGAAGCTATTTGGTGTAGGAAACTGCAAAGAGTACAAAGGAGTCTACTGTTTCGGTGTCCCGTCTGTGTTGTACGCAGTAGCATAGTAAAGTGTAGGCCTGCAGTAAGCTGCATAGCCTTATTGGCGGGTAAAATTCCCAACTATTTGGGACGGTGTTCTGTTTCGGGTTAGTAAGGCTGCCAAGAGTTAAACCTCTGGAGAAGCATGCGGATAAAGGAAATTGCGTAAATAAGGATATTTTGCCCTCTAAATAGGTGGTTTTCTTATTCGCATTCAACAGCTAGTGCAGTTGGTGATCCTAGAGATACATGTAGTCAAGTAGGCTATTCGCGACTCGTCACACAAAAAACCCCGTCGAGCACTCCAACTCAGTCCCCTTCATTCAGTCCTACCGTGCGCCTTTTTCCCAACTGCGTGGTTATGGTCCCTGTTTCGTGACGGTAACTGCGCCTTTCAAATAAAACACCTACTACCAGAATGCCTTCTGGGTTTGGGGGTCATAGACTCAATGAACTTGAGTACAAAGACGACATCGAAGACGCTGTGGATCTGGTATACGCGCTCCCCCACATTCAATCTACTTCCCCACTTCAAACCTTATTTCCCTCTTGAAGTGTTCTCAAGCTGATCTCTCTAAGGTTAAGACTGAGGACACTAAGATACGCTACCGCCGAAGTAATGCTTTGCCCACACAGGAGGAGACACAGAATTTACCATATCACCCATCTGCTACTATGTTTGTCTTTCTTCTCACAGATCTCACAGTTTGAATTACTAACAGGAATTGAGCATGTGATATAGGCCATCCAAAGGTGCAACTAAGATTGTTACGCCGATGGCTAGTAGTCAAGTTGGAAGGCGGGCTTCGGTACGCTCTATTCGCAGTCTCCAAGAATTTGTACCAAACCTAATATGAATATAGGTCGCGGGATGGCCAATTAACACTCTTCACGACAATCCCAAAAGCATTGTATCACGCAAGAGGCCGAACCCCAAACCACCCGCCGAGCCCCCCAATGATCAGTACCGCCCTAGAAAGCAGCAAAAGGTGAAATCAGCTGTGGATAAACCATCCGTAGACACTGACGATGAAATCATGGAGGTACCCCCGCCCAACGAGAAGAAAAAGGGCATACAACAGCAGGAATTACAAAGCTTTCCAAGGTCAAAATATTTTACAGATGATTATGATCTAGAAGACAAAATGGAGCTAGATTCTAAGAAACAAGAGCCCAGCAAAAAGGGATTGGTAGAGCCAGCGCGCTTACCCAGCAAAAAAGAACTCAAAGGGGAGGAAGGGCTCATAGCCAGCATTGACGAGATACTTAAAAGGGTGCCAACCTCGGTACGTTAGAACGAGAAACAGACGGCATTAAAAAAAATTACGCTAATCCAATTTAGTCATCTAGGGGTCGGTGGAGTTCACAAGGTGGAGAGAGCTCACAAGGTGGAGATTACGGAAGATGGTCTGCGCCAACTCCAAAAAGAGCCGTCAAACCTCCTCGAGAACAATACGCGAAACAGTGCAAAGTCTTCCGCCTTCTTTGTCTCCAAACCGGGTTGGAATCTTTCTCTGAAGAGAATTCCCCTGATCTGTCCATCCAGATCCGGATATCGCCTCACCCCGAGATAGAATGTCTACAAGGAAAGTCAAAGGTGCGAACGATCGACCTAACTACTCGCAATGTAATAAAAAAGTTACATGTATGTCTATTACCGATAATTTTTACTCTAAACCTCCTGTTGATAGTCGATAACAGGTCAATACACCAATTCGAAAATTTGCAATCCAAATTGCTCCGAGAATAAAGACTGAGGCAGATCGGACAGTAATTTTTGTCTTGAAAAATAACGGGGACATCGAAGATTGCAAATCCGCCTTCAAGAACGTTGGGGTCACAGCTGTGGAGGCAGAAGAGTATGTGTGGTTTGGAACCCTTTAACATGTCAATAACTGACAATGATAGAAAAATATTCGATAATATGTCCAATAAGCTCAAAGACTGGGCGGACCGTAGCCAGGCGATCGCTTCTGAACCACAAAATACTGAAGCCACTCGTAGACACAGAGCCCTTGAAACCAAAAGGCCATCCGGGAGTTTTCGTGTCGAGATCCCGGTTCAAAGGCGAAGCGCAAGAACATGCAGGGTACAAAATGAAAGTCCTAAGCGACCTAAAGCACCGCCCACGGACGATTTCGAATATTCATCTCCAATAGAAACGCAGTCACCCAAGCCAAAGTTGGAGCTACCCAAACCACCATGGGAAACCCCGCTTGTTTACCCCCCTACTGGTCCTAGAAAGGAAATAATCGATTACGATGATTTAAAGCGACTCAACAGTAATTCTTATTTGAATGATAATATTATCAATTTCTATTTAAAGTGTGACTAACTCCTCCTCAACTATATTGTTACTGAGACTTACTGGCTTGTAGGTATATTGAGGTTCAACTTAGTTGTAAGAACCCCGAAGTAGCGAAGGAAACCTATTTCCTAAACACCTTTTTTTACGAGCGGTTGACAAAAAGAGATGACAAGAGGTAGATTGACTCACAACCCACATTGATAAATTCTTCTTACACTTTATTAGGAAACGAGACATTGATTCGGTTCTTAAATGGACCGCAAAAGTAGACATATTCAAAACTAGTTACATTATCATCCCAATAAACGAATCGTAGGAGTTGTTCTGCATCTATGGAGCCTAATATTAATGACTAACTTACTGTAGGACACATTGGTATCTGGCTATTATTTGCAATCTTTGCAATATTGGGCGAAAAATAAACGATAAAGCTTTAGAATCACCTGGGGGAGGTTACTCAATCGACTTGGGGCCAAGTGAAAAATCAATCGAACCTAAGAGTGATGAGCTAGATGTATTTGCAACAAACACTTTGGATTCTCATGTTGCAGAACCATTCGTTCTGGTGGCACCGGAAGAAGTAGAAGATTTAGAGGTTGTGGAGGCACCTGATAACCCGGAACATATGGCCATCGATGGGGAGTCATCGGTGGAGTATGAAGGAAAGGCCGATACTCATGACACAGAAATCATCGACGTAGACTCTCCCATACAGAAACCCAAATCCAAAAACAGGAGCAAGCTAAAGGCAAAGAATAAGTCACCCCTAAAGAAAATAAAAAACGCTATGCCCCCTGATACGTGAGTTTTCCGGAGCAGGGGGGGAACAAAGTTTCAAAGCTTACGGTATATAGACCATCTATAATCATCCTTGATTCTATGGGATTTGGCCCAAGGGCTCATAACGGGACGATCAAAAATCTCCGAGAGTGGTTAGTGGCTGAAGCACAGAAGAAACGAAATTTGAGAATTGATACTGGTGACATTCATGCTGCCTTTGGCAAGGTAACAGAACAGCGCTACCTACGCGATTACAGTATATTAATTGCCATTGGTTAGGTGCCCAATCAGACCAACTGGTACGACTGTGGGTTGTTTCTACTACATTACGTCGAATTATTTTTCGAGCAACCAATTGAATTCACCACCCTATTTCTTGCAAAAGCGGACCGCGTGTCTGATACGGCATTTTGGCGCAAGGAAGAAATTAAGGGGATGCGTGAGAAGCTTTTCCATCTTTTCGTCCAGTTACATAATGAACAAGTGGCAGGGTTGTCAGAACAGAGTAGGAATGAAAATGGGGGTTCAAAACAAAAGGTGGAGGAAGGGAGTAAAACTTTTCCGGATGTGATGAGGGACGTCGGGGGACCAGCGCAAGGCAAAGGCATGCAAGACACGGAAACAGCCCCTAAGCCCATACCCACAAACCCGGAGTTGGGATTCGAAAGGTTTCAAGGTGAGCTAGGGGAATTTCTCGTGTCCGATAGGGGTGTGGGCAAGGGCAATATGGAGGAGCTGGTTGCAGATGAGGCATCTCAACCAACAAATTCGGAGGAGACACCGAACAACTCCCCACAATCCAACAGGAGAATAATCCTACCGTTTCGTGACAGTCACGACGGTGAAGGTGTAGTCACATAGGCGCCATTTGCGATGTGGTAACTACGATTTCTACTTCTCTTTTTCCTCCCATGGAGATTATCAGAATGGAGTTTTATTGTTTCCCCTTGCTATATCTGGCGTCTTTTACGATCGGTCGTGGTATTATGGGGCAGGTTTGTGCTAGTCAGCGAGTTTGTACTTAATATGACAATATGGGTCATATTTCCCCTCTTTACCCAACATCAAAATTTCATCTATTATTTAATAATCTCCCTGAATGTACTTGTTTGGGGACCATTCCACTACTACCTACCTGCTGACTCCACAGCAGGTCGATCTTTCTACTCTCGAGCGAACTTAATGATTAAACTTGGTAAAGATTGTTCTATTCAAAAACCTCCTCGCTTTTGGATCTATGTATGAGAGGGGATTCGTACAAACGTGACACCCTCAAACCACGCAGTCAAAAGGGTGGGGGGAGTGGGGGGATAACCATCCTAACCTAACCCAAAATAAAATGATAGAGAAAACAACATCAAGACCACAATCCCGACCTAACAAAATGCGGACCTCAGAACATGAACGGAAAACAATATATACTTTATTACAGAACAGATACAGATGAAGAGCAAAAAACGCTTTTTAGGCGACTGAAGTTTGGCCTTGGCTGTGGCTGTGCGTCAGGCTCTCGCGAGATATGGCCGCCTTTTGTTCATCAGATCCAGCGCGAATGGAATGTGTGGCGTTGTCCATCTGTCTACGAGTGTGTTCGAAAAGTATCCTGTTATATGATTAACTTAGTTCACAATCCAAGTTGGAGTTTTGACGGATTGTTAGGGGACTGAGTGCCGTACCTAGCATACTTGCTCATGGGGTCGTCTTGGTTCTGATTCTCATATGAGGCATCGTAGCTCTGCTCAGAATGACGCCCTCCATTATTCATGTATGAGCTAGCGGGTTGCATATTTGAAGAAGAGGCCATTCTTGTCGAAACAGTCATTTTATTTATTTGTGTTCGGTACTAAAATATGGAAGGAAAGGCAACGATAATAATAGCTGAGAGGGGCTTTTCTGACCGTAAAGGTAGGAAGCCGTCAGTCCAATTGCTTGAATGTTTGAGGGATATAAAGGCACTGACTGCAGGTAGCGGTGGTGGTGGCGGGTGATAGTTGATGAAGCGTAGGATTAATGAGAGGGAACCACACACCGGGGACAAGCTTTTATATACATGAATGCTTAGCCCGTAACTACTACCACCCACCACCACCGCCAACGGCAGGTACTCTACGTAGATACAGTTTGTGATTGAGTAAACGTCAATCAACCCTATGGAAGTTGGTGATGTTCATCCAATCAACGATCTTGCCACATTCTCGGCTAAGCGTCTCCCACTGAACCCCTATGATACCTGCATCTACATAGCTGCCCCTTCCCAAGATGTTGAGTTCAATAGTTCTGAGTAAACCAAAAGGATAGGTGGGTTCCCTGCAAATCGTCATAACCATGGATGAATAGGGATTTGGGGTGGGGGGAGGTTGGATGTGGAGGGGCGCTTCGCTGACCTAACCCGGCGCGCATGAGGTGAAGCGAACAACATCCTACCCGCCGAAGAAAGCGAATTTCAAAATTCGATGGGGCATCTCCTATTTTCTTTTTTTACCCTTTGAAAACGCTCAATGGAGGTTGGGTAGTTGCGGTTCTCGCGTACATCTGATGTCATGATCGGCGTTGGACCCTTATTTTGTGGGGGGTGGGAGTCTACTACTAATTCCATGACGTTTCCGAACACGACTGCTATTGCATACACACAAAAAAGTGCCAAGTCCTCCTGTTTGTATGGTATGCAATATTGGTTGTGTTCGGAAACGTCATGGAAGGACGAGTACATGGATTTCATGGGGGAGGGTCGCAGTCATCCAAGTCTTGAGAGGGAAAAAACGCCCAAGTCTTGGCTTCCATACCACATCGTCCGGTTTCAAATCATGACGCTGATCCGGGATGAGAAGCTGTTTGGTTCTGTCAAAAACCGGCACCATGCCTTTGTAGAAAGTTGACGCTGCGATAGCAACTATGATGTGAACTAGTAGTGTCGTCCAAGTAAATACGCACTGTATTTCCTACGTCGTCATTACAGCAGCGCTTGCACTACCTGCATGTATGTACTCTCCTACTTGTACCTATTATCCCAAGACCTGCCAAGCAATCATTTCTTACGGGGCAGGCGTAGAGTAAGTACGGTACGGTACATACATGTATCTATGCAGGTTTGTAGCTGGTACTGTATTTCTCTACCCTACAAGAAAAACAAAATTCTCCTAGCAGTAGTCCTAGCCTGGAGTAGAACATGTAGTACGCAGACGGAATTTGCAGATCTAAAAGGTTAAACATCATCTGTTTGTGGCCAAGCGTCAACCCAGGAATTCCTTAAAGAGGATTCAAAGGGCTTCACAGACTACCGTTGATAATTGCAATTGCGGTTAGGTATATCAAGACCAGACGGCTCTCTACTAGCTTTCCCTCTTCCCCCCACCTACCGCTCTCTTCATCTATGGTATCTTTTTTGGTATGCCCTTGACGCTTGTGGTGAGACAACATCAACTCTGTGCCTTGAAGAAGTCAAGATTCTCCGGTGGTGGCCAATTAAAGCTGGGCGATTCATAGTGTCCTGGTATTGACATTCGCAATCGGATCGTCATCGTGAGTGCATTTGGGGGAATCCTAATATTGTGGGGAAAGGTTTCATGATGGCTAAAAAGAAGTTACCCTTTCCCTGGAAGAAATAGATAAAAGGCGACCTACAGTCGAGAAAACCAGAAGCCCTTATTGCCATGGTATCGACAGAAATTATGCACGATGCCATAAACATAAGCTACCCGCAGCCTTTGATCCTTGGTAAGAAGGATATGTCGCCCTGAGCGTATTATCCTGAAAGACAGACAACGCCCTGTATCTATCAAGGATTCACTTACTGGTAAATACATGAAAAATGAATTCTCACCCCCCTATCCTTCCCTAAATAAACCCAAGCAGCGCGCGGCACAGTGATTCCCACCCACCCACCATTTCCCCCCAGCCCCTCCTCGTATCGGATTTCTAAAGCAATCATCAAAAAAAAAAAATGGATACAAAGTTTGACGACAAAAAAAGAAAGCAAACAGATGACAACGCAAAAGAAGAGTAAAGGATCAACCGTTTCTCAGGGGGTGTGTGGAGGATGGTTCCCTGCCATACGTCCCCGCCCCGGTTGCTGGCGAAGTTGCCCTTGATTGAATTGGGCTGCCCCGAATCGAGCTCGACGCCCGCATCCCTACCGAGCCCCGGGTCCTTGTATTTACTTGTCTTTCATGCTCCAGCCGCCCTATACGCTCATCCCGCTCCCTAAGCTGCAGCGACAGGTTCTCAATCTGCCTGTCTCGGGCTTGGAGCTCGCTGTCATTTTGCATCCGTCGTAGCTGCACGACAACATCAGCGTTTTTCCTCTCCAGCAACGAGTTCGCTTCTTTCAGCCTTGTGTTATCCTCCTGCAACTCCTTTGCGCCGGTGGAGGCCTCATGGTACTGGTCTTTCACAAAGTCAAACTCCCTGTCCCTCACTTGCAACTTATTCTCCGCTGTGCGGAGTTTTTCATTCAGGTTTTCTTTCTCGGCACGCGACCGTTCGAGTTCAACCATGCCCGGCGGGCCAGCCAGGAGACTTTCACGAGCATCTTTTAGTTCTGCGTCAAGCTTAGCTCTCTCATTCCTTGCCTTCGCAAGCTCTCTGGACATGTGTTCTTTTCGATTTTCAGCGTCCTTCTGGGTCTTGTGTGACTTCTTCAATTCCTTTCTAGCCGAGATGAGCTCCTTTTTCAGTTCCCCATATCGGTTTTGCAGCCTTCCAGTAGACGCGATCCATTGCCGCATTTCCTCTACTTGTCTCTTGAGTACAGCAACTAGTTCTTCGCGGGACTACACAAGTTAGGCCCCCGCTTCAAAGGAATAAGAAGGAACTGACCAATGACTCTATGTCCAAACCGTTTGTTCTCAAGACCTCGGGGAACGTCATCAAATGATCCTCATGTATATCTTCCGCCTTCTCCTCGTCTTGGGTCTCGGCCGCTGCACTCTGGTCCGTGCTTCCCCCCACCTCCATCGCCGTTACGCTCTGGCCCGTACTGCCCTCTAGCTCCATTGCCGCCACACTGTGGGCCGTGCCACCATCTACTTCCATTGCCGCCGGGACACGCTTTCTTACGCTATCTTCCGTTTCGTCAGTGCTCGTATCCATCGCTGAGGAGCCCAATGTTTCGTTTCCCGCATCTGTCCGTATCTGTTCCTGTGTAGGCAGATCTGTTGGCATTGAATTTGCTGGGACAAAATCACTATGCGTGATATCCCCAACTACATGCAATAATAAGGCCGTCTCGGATTCAGGAGCACGGCCCGTTGGCTCAGGATCATTGACCCTCATTCGTTTATTTTCTGTAGGCAGTGATGCTACAGATTGTGTGTCCTACGTAGTTCCATGAGCTACATCAGAATAGAAACAATCAATTGGGCCTTACCTGTCGCTTCCTCTTATCGCCTCCTTCACTCCCAGATGGATATGAACTAGCAATAGCAGTAGTGTTAGCGTTAGTATTTACAATAGGCTTCGCGTGAACCGTAATTTCAAACAACGGGAGGTCCGGAATCTCCGGTATATCCAATCTCCCTTCCGCGTTTGCCCGCAGCCATTTAGAGATCTTTGTTGGCGCACGCGAGATTGCAGAGCCGTAATCCTGCGTTGCGATGCCTACTTGCTGGCGCAGATTTTTCAGAGTCTCGATGTAAACATGCAGAGGGATGTCCTGGCCGGGCGGGCTACAGAGGCGCAGATGCTCAATTGTGTTTATGGCAACCAGTCGGATGACGGGTGCGAGTTTATTAACCTCAACTATGCTACTACGGAACCGTCGAACCTCGTCAAGCCCTGCATCAAAACTCGAGTCCATTGCGATGATGCAGTCGGCCGTATTCTAGAAGTGTAAGCCTTGAGTTGGTGCGCTACGATCAGGGGTTTACGCACCGTGACGGCACCGCTTTTAGTGCTAGGGAGGAGAAATACTTTGACGAGGCCGTCGTTGTCGTCGTCGGGTATTTTTTGTAGCTTGCTGAGCTGGTCTAGCCGGGTATAGGCAACCTTGTTTCCACGCAGAAATATCTCCAACATATCCTGTCATAATCCCCTCCCCCGCCCATTAGAATTAGAGACCCAATTCATGTAGACGGAACCTCACCAAATGAAGGAGGCAATAAGATAGTCAGGAGGAGAAGAGAGAGAGGAGGAATGGCATTATATTTAACTCACAATCAACATCCCCACCTGTGCGACAATCACAATCTTGAACGCCTGCTGCCTCACGGCGCCCAAGAATGCCCGCAAAAACACAAACTTGCTGCTCATGGCCGCGTGGTAATCCGATTCCTTGACCGCCGCCGCCTCCTCCGAGACCTCAATCCGCTGCCGCAGCAGGTCAGGGTGCGTGGCGATCTTGCCGCTGGTCTCGAGGATGGCACGCATGCTATTTACTAGCTTGGCGTCGGCCGAGTAGGGGCTCGCCAGGTACCGCTGGATCTCACCGTGCTTCTCGATGATAGAAGTCAGGTAAGCTGTCTTCTGGTCGATTGCCTTGGGCGTCACAGTCTTGGTGCGCAGTGGCAGGCCGATTGCGTATTCGGCGGGGCCGAGGTAGGGCGCGCGGAATGGCGATTGCCCTTGGGATTGCGGGGGTGGGGATGGAGAGGGGGCAGAGGCGGGGGCAGGAGTGGGAGTGGGAGCGGAAACAGGAGCAGGAGCAGGAGGGGTAGTGGGGGCGGGAGGGAGAACAGGAGCGGGAGCGGGGGCGGGAGGGAGGACGGGAGCGGGAGCGGGAGGGAGAACAGGAGCGGGAGCGGGAGGGAGAACAGGAGCAGGAGCAGGAGCAGGAGTAGGAGCAGGAGCAGGAGTGGGCTGTAGCTCTGTGCTCACCGGCTCTACATTCCGGACCATCGCCGGGGCATTCGCGTCTGCTATGGCCGCAAGGTCTAGCTGCATTTCGTCGCTGAACATTTCCCCTTCCTCCTTGATGGCCACGCTATCCACCGGTGTGTTCACGCTCGGGCTCCCCGGGGTCAGATCCCCTCCTACCTCGGCGGTAGCAGGCGTTGGTGGGTTTGGATTTGGCAAGGGCGTAGCCACCGCGGGGACGGGTGAGAACGTGGCACGGGCATTCCGGGAGTTGAGGATCTTTGCGCTGAGCTCCTCCCGCCGCTTCGCGAGGCGCTCTCGCAGAAGGGGGGATTGGGCACTGCTGGTGCTACTGGACATTGATTCAGAGTCCGACGATTGGGACTGTGCCGGTGACTCTGGACCGTTTAATTCTAGCTCTGATTTTGGAGCTGGAGGCCGTGACCGTCGTGTGTTTGACTGTTTTGGTACCCCCTTGGGCGCGGGTTTCTTCAAGGTCGCTTTTGGCGCAGATCGAGGCTGCCGATTGACGAACCAGCTCGAGAAGTCAGATATCGATGGTGCAACAGCTGCTACTACTGAACCTGTAACTGTATCTGGACGTAACTCGACCACAGCGACGACAGAGGCGGTGTTTGTGGTGGGTTTTGGGGTGATTGTGATATGGCGGGAGGGAGCTGCTGTTGGTGGTTGTGGTGGTGGTTGTGGTGTTTCCGTTTGATGGTCTAGTGCTACTGCTGCTGCTGCTGTTGCTGCTGCTGCTGCTGCTGCTGGTGTTGCGGCTGCCAAGACCTGAAGTAATGCAGGTGGAAGAGGATCCCGGTCGATAGCAACGCTCGTACTAACGGGATTGGTAGCTTTGGTTGCTGTGACAGCGCCGCCGGTAGTGACAATTGTTGATGTTTCTTTTCTCACGGAAGCCTCGTTTTGTATGGGAACCTCGTTTTGTATCTGTATTACTGCTACTGCTGCTGTGTTGGGCTGCGCGTGTCTAGGCTGCTGGGGTACGAGTGCTTTTATGGGCCCCCGAGATGCAGAGCCCGAGGCCACCAGCAGCAACCGCGGATTGGCTGGTGGTGGTGGTGGTGGTGGTGCTCGGTAGTTATTATTACTATGCTGTCGCCCAGCTGCAGGCGGGTTTGATATTTTTGGCTGCTGCTGCAAAGGCGGAGGTTGTTGCGGCACCCGTGGCGTCTCGGGGACAATCTCATGCGTAGAGCTGCTGCCCGTAGAGGTTACCGCGGCGTTGAGTCGAGAGGCGCTGAGTTGGGAGGCGGGGACAAGGACGGTCCCGCCGTAGACGACAAGAAGGCTCTGGGACGAGCCTTGAGAGAGTTTCTTGAAGCTCTCTAATATGATTTGCTGTGTGTCTTCTGCCTTTTCTGCCCCTTCAATCTCTTCATCTTCCACCACTTCCACCACCACCTCCTCCTCCTCCTCTAGAGGTAGGTTATAGCTATAGGGCTCTGGCGAGAGCGAGAGCTCACTCTCAGAGTCTACCAAGCTCTGATACTGCGCCCTGTCAAAGCCCGGTATAGGCTCTATCACCACCCCAAACTCCTTCTCCCTCCTCTCCTCCAGCGGACACCGCTGTTTCGGCTTCAGTTTTTTGGGCGACGGACTCAGCGGCATGTCCAAGTACGCGAACGAGTCCGGAATCTCTATCGTAGCCTGCGTAGCCCCCGTCTCCCCCGTCTCCCCCGTCTCCTCCGTCTCCTCCTCCTCCTCCATCTCCTCCTCCTCGGTCGCGGGTCCGGGCGTAGTTCCCGGTGCCGGTGCCACTGGTTTCGGGGGTGAAGGCCGCCGGCGGTGGTGATTGTTATGGTGGGGTCTGGTGCGGCGTTGGCGTTTTGCAACGGGCTGGAAGCTAGAGTCTGACTCGGCGGCGGCGGCGGCGGTGGTACTGCGTTTAGTTCCTTTTTGGGTTTGTTGCTTCTTCTTCTTCTTCTTCAGGATCCACTCCTGCACCGCGTCGTTGGTCACTTCAGACTTTTTTTTCTGTACAAGTAGGACGATCAGCTCTCCCAATCCGTGTATATTTTTCTGTATGCACCATATAACGTATATATATACATGTATATATATATTATATATATATAGCAAGCAGAATATATAGGCCACACAACCGAAAGAAAAAGGCTTATTAACTAACCCACTCCTGCTCCCACGGCAAGCCGGTGTTCGGGTCCACGCCAGCCCAGATGACCTTGTAGTGACCACGGCGCTCGTCAGTGATCTCGAGGATCTCGCACCACTGCGAGCTTTGGACGCTGCTGCTGCTGCTGCTGCTGCTGCTGCAGGTACGAGACATGGCGTGGCGCGTGTCGTGTTGCGTGGGGCTATATGTTATATATAGTGGTGATGGTGGTGGTGGTGGGTGAATTTCGGGGTGAATGAGACGGGAACGGGACGGGTTTCACAGGCTTGGGGGACTCTCACTAGCCGAGATGTATAGCGGCATCGGCGTCGTCATCATCACCATTATCACTATCATCATCGGCGGCGGCGGCGGCGGCGGCGGGGTTGTTGTTTCGGGTACAGGTACTACTAGAGAGGGGAGGAGGGCATCAGGAGGGAGTGAGGATGAGGATGGAATCTCGGTTTCTTTCACTTACTGGGCCTACATACTTCTTCTTCTCCTTCTTCTTCTTCTACGGTTTTGGGGGGGGGGGGGTGTCCAAGCTCACAGAAAATCACTCGAGTGACTGAGTGCTAGCGCATGAAGTAAATGAAACAACAGGGCGGGGAGAGTGAGTTGTGGGGTTTATAACATGCACATAGAGCAAGTACATGAAGATGCACTTACAACCCCCTACATACAATACAGTCGATCGAGGGGAATTGACAACAACAACAGTGGTAATAATAATAAGAATAGATAATAATAAGAATAACAATAACAGGAATAATAATAGTAATCACAGCTTCCATGTGCTACTGCGTGGGGAGGTAATACCTACATGTATTGTAGATGCTCCTCCAGTGCTACCGTCGCTCGCTGGGTGTTGACCAATACATCTAATGATAACAGCTTCTCTTTGGTGGGATCAGTCAACACCAAGCAGATAGATGTATATAAGTATGTAGATATTACATGTACCCATCATCAGCATCAGCATCACCCCGTGAACGACAGTACCTGAGGTGTGTGCATTGTTATTATATTCAACGTTATATTGTAGAGTTGATTGATTTGTATGTATGGCGCCGCCCCTATTTAAGACCCCGGAGTTTCCCGCCCTTCGCACCTCAGCCGCATCCAACAGTCAGTAAATCAATACCTCAACACCTCAAATACAGTACAATACAATACAATACGGTACATCATACAATATATCACACATGTAAGTAAGTTGTAGCTACATACATAAGCAAGTACATGATTACTTGCATGTAGCTACAGTACAATACGATAGCATACTGCCCTACAATATACAATCATACACAGCGAGATACAGACACAGCGAGTGAAGTGAGAGGAGGAGAAGAGGTTTATTCATCGCGTCTTCCTTACGTATACGTATATCAATACCTCAGCCATCATCATCATCACCACCACCATCATCATCACCATCATCACCATCACCATCACCATCATCATCAATCAACAACACAAACACTCAGCATCAACACCCAACATCACCAATCTTCTTTCACCTCCATCATACACCTCCACCTCCACCAACAAAGACAATCACACCCAATGGCTGACTCCCCCCCTCCTCCACCTTCCCTCTCTGACTGGCCTGCTCCTCAAATTCCCCTCCCTCTCGCCGATCTCAGCCCCACCACCACCACCACCACAGATAACAGCTCTACCTACATAACTGCCGTCGTCACACTCATATGGCCCTTCTCCTCCTCCAGCCGTACCCTCTCCATCATCGCTTCAGAGCCCAACCCCCTCCTTAGACTTACTAAAGGCCAGCTTCGTATCAACTTTCACGGCCCAGCTGCCACTGCCGTAGACAAACACGGCCTCCAGAGCGGCGACCACATCCGCGTCTCACTCTCTTCTGCGCGCTGGGATGAATTACCTTCTACGGGCCCGCGCGACGTCCCCTGGGCAGTGAGCTTTGAGAGGAAGCTCGCAATGAAGGTATATATATATACCCATAGCTACAGCTACCACACGGACATAGGGGGGAAAAAAAACAGCTGGGAGCTAATTCGAGAGAGCACTATAGGTCAAGGCGGGCAATGAATGGGGCAGCATCGATGTCGACGCGGACATGGACACGGACCTAGCGCCGGAGCAATCGCCGGCAGCTGTGGAGGAACCTTCGGCGCCGCTCCCCGCACAGCTCAATGGCGGCGAGTGGGTGGCTCCGAGCATCTTCAAGCGCCGTATCAGCTCGTCTCCCGACAGTGGGCCGTCAAACGTGTTTTCCATTGGTGAGAAAGGGCTGTTTGACGACGACGAGTACGATCTCGGTCACCACAGGAAGCGTGCTCGCTTTGGCAGCAGCTCCTTCCGCTTCGAGGAGGACATGGCGACGGCGACAACGGCGACTATGGGCGAGAGCGACAGCAGCGCGCTGGAGGAGGCGCTCATGAATGGGCTGGCATCATCCGCGGAGGAGACGGAGGTGGAGGCGGCGACGACGACGGGGGAGGAGGACATGGCCATTGAGCGCCCCCCCATCGCCGTCGGGAATCCAAACCATGTAGATATGCCCCCTCCACCGCCGCCGCCGCCCCAATTGGCTCTTAATACCAATTTTGATGTCGGGGATGCGCCAGACTCACCGGATCTGAAACCTGTGCCGAGTGAACAACTGCCGATCATTTCCCCATTCCTCGGGAAAGGCTTGGCAGGGTTGGACTATATGGACTACAGCGTGCGCGCGCAGGACGCCGAGGCCGCCGGCGAAGTTGCAGGGGCAGAGGATATCTCCCAAGGGTCCACGGGTAGCTCGACGTTGCAAAACGAGTCCCTCGACGAATTCCGCTCCACGCCTGAAGTCGTCATCATCCCCGCCCATGATGAAGAGCGCGACGAGTCCACCACAAGTCGTCCAGAAAGCCCCACCAAGCTTAGCGCAAAGCCGCCAACCACCACTACTACCCCCGGCCCCTCAGACGCACAGAAGCGTGCCGACCAGCGCCGTGGCAGCTTCAGCGAGGACGACCGCTTTCCCAGCGACTACGAGTCCGAGAAAGATAGTCTCTTTGATGAATTCAGTGACAACGAGCTCCGGCGACGACGAACCACAAAGTCACGCACCCTCGGCCGCTCCCCACTCAAGAGCGTCGAATCGCTCAAACCACGACCACGCACAACCCCACTGCGCTCAAAACTCACGCTGGAGACCACCGCTGTTACTCCCGAGACTCCTATCAAGGAGGAAGGGGGGGAGCACCCGAAGACGCCGTTCCTCTACCTGCCGACCCCTAGCCCAAAGACAGAGAAGCGTGGCATCCAATTCCCGCCCACTTCCGCGCCGCCAAAGTTTATGAGTCGCGAGTATGAGAGTGTTCTGGGCGGTGACATCACGAGCCCCATACGGCGGCGGAGCAGCTTCTGGGGGATGAGGGAAGAGCCAGTGCCGGATGAGATTGATGCGTTTTTTGGAGGAGGGAAGGAGGTTGAGGCAGAAAGGGAGGCGGAGAGCGTGAGTGGGACGGAGGAGGGGTTCTCGGGATTCTCGACACCGATGGAGGGGGATGAGGAGGAGGATGAGAATGATGAGCAGGATGAGGACGAAGAGGATGAGGAGGATGAGGACTCGTTTGGGCTCGAGCTGGGCTTTAGGAGCGGCATCACAACGAATGTAAGACACCCAAACCCATCCTAGACAAAAAAGAAACAAATCTAACGACCAAAAGCTATCCGACTTCCCCGCCCTCCGCTCCCTCACCTGGGGTGCCGTCGTCGACCTCATTGCCGTTGTGACCCGCTCCTGGCCCCCCGCGCGCGCAAAACGTGGGCAGAAGGATTACTACATGAGTATGCGGGTCGTGGACTCCTCCTTCCCCGCGGGTATGACCGCCACCGTGCTACGCCCTCACCAAGAGGCCCTCCCCGTCGTGCGGGTCGGCGACGTGGTGCTACTGCGCTCATTCAAGGTATGCCTCCCCCCCCCCCCCTCTCCTCTTATCCCTCTTCCGTTCCCCAACACTACTTCATAGCTAACATCACCACCGCGCACAAGATCACAACCCACAAACACGACTTTGTCGCCACCTCGACGCCCAACAGTGCATGGGCGGTCTGGCGAGAGCACGGCAAGGGCAGACCGGTCATCACCGGTCCACCAGTCGAGTATGGTGAGGGCGAGGAGGCGTATGTGGCGGCGATCGCAGAGTGGTTTGAGAGGCTGGAGCCGGAAGTGAGGGAGGGGATGGTAAAGGGTAGTGCTGGCGGTGATGAAGAGCAGGACTTTGACTTATAGCATGTAATGTAGTGCTACGAAGATATGATATGGGTTATGTTTTTATGTATGATAATGATCTCTCTTTGTCTGTGTGTGTATGCGTGTGCGATACCAGGTCTGTATCGACGGTCTGGCGTTTTTGCTGTTTTTATTTTATTTTATATTATTCCCTATTTTTATTTTTATTTTATTATGTATTTAGTGTGAAAGACAGGGCCCCAGGATGGGTATGAGTGGGAAGTGGGAGAGAGAAAGGGGGGGGGGGGTTAGAATGTGTGTTGCTGCATGGATTATCACTCGGAGGTAGTTAATGCCCAAATGGCCATCTCTTCTCCCTCGCTATTACACACATCTCACACATTGAACTCCACTCATCTGAAACTCCATCAATTCGGTTCCATGAATCCCCAATAAGTGCAGTCAGTACATATAAAGGAGGAAAGGAAAAGAAGGAAAAACATCTACACTCTAACTACCATCTCCCCCGCCCCTACACTCCCCTTCACCACCCCGGCTCTCCTCAATACGTCCACAGTCCTCTCCACAACCTCCTGCTGCACCTCCGTCACATCCTCCGCAAACTCGACCGTGTCCAGCCACGCCCTCGCGTCCTCGGCCGAGTAGTCGAGCTGCGTCGAGATGTATTCGACGGCCTCGTCGTGGTGCTCATTAAAGTACTTGATGCCCTCGTTGACGGCCGCAAGGAACTCCTTCACGGCCGCCGGGTTCGTCGTCAGCAGGCTCGTGTGCGCGACAATGTGCCATGACGGCCACGGCGTGTAGAGCTCGCCGACCTGCCGGATCTCACCAGAGTCGTAGTACTTCCTAGTTGGCCAGTCAATCAGTGTGCCACTTCTCGCCCCGCTGCAAGAGGGAGGGGAGAGGGGGCGGGGGTGGGGAGGGCTACTTCGTGGTAAACACCTCCCACATGAACGCATCCGCCACGCCGCCATTGACACCGTCCCTCAGGCCCTTAAACGTATCAAGGACCTTCCACTCCCACGGCTCCTCCTCCGCGCCCTCCTTCAGCCACCCCTTCTCGTCCGCCAGCACAAAGCCCATCACGTAGCTCCCGCTGCCGATGCGGGACACGCCCAGGCGGCCGTGCTTGAGGTCGTCGACGGTGGTGATGTCGGTGCGCTGGGTCCCCGTGGAGATGGCCCAGCACAGAGGGCTCCGCACGTAGTTGCCCACGAGGCTGTAGTCTGCGCAGCCGTTGGCGAGCGCGGCGATCCACCCCTCGGTCAGCCCGATGGCGAGGTCGAGCTCGTGCGCGGTGAGCGACTTGATCATGTGCCCTGTGCCGGAGGGGAAGGGGATCAGCTTGACGGAGAGGTTGTGGCGGGCGAAGAAGGAGTGGGTTTGTGCTAAGTGGAGGGGGGTGGAAAAGTGTTCTGTCCGGGAGTGACTAGTTAGTTAGCAGGTAGGCAATTGGGAATTGGGGGGGGGGGGGGGGGGGAAGGCGTACCAGGCACGAAGCCGACACGGAGAGAGGTGACCATGATGCAATTGGGTAAGTGGAGCTGATTAAAGTAGAGTAAATAGTAGGTGCTATAGGTATTTCAGGTTGGTTATAGTGATAGATTTGTGCTGTAGATCGATTTTGATAACCAAGAGCTTTGAGCGCTGCGGGGCTGCCAACCAGACAACCCTGTCATTGACCCTCCTCGGATGACAAACACAACAATCATCACCAAAACTCACTCGGGTCGTCATTACGGATTTCGTCACAGATAAGATAAGATCCTCCCTATCGACTTTCATCAACCCCTATGACGATTATCACCACACTCAATCCTGGAAGAAGAAAAAAAACGATCAAGGGCCGCCGCATGTCAACCTCGGCAGCTATTCTATTCCTTCTTAGAAATTCCTGTAGTACCGGAGGAAGAACTTAGAAGAAGGAGTAGACGGGATGGGGCCCTGCAATCGATCACCGTTTTGGTGTTACGTCGTGTGCGAAACACCCCTTGCCTGATGATGTATATCAAAAAATTAAACCAGGAACCTCTATACCGGTAGCGGGTAGAGCATGGGCGGTCACTCACCCTCACTCTCACTGAGCAAAACCAACATTCCTATCCCGAAATACTTGATTTCTTGTATGCTCGGTAGATGGCATTGTGGACCCCCCCTACCTACTCTACTCTATATGTAGCTAGGGTTTTGTGAGGGCCTGGAAGTACCTACTTCTCCACAGGCGGGAAATGACATTGCTCTTGGCAGCGTAATAGGTAATCTCATGCAAAGAAAATCATTGGCCTGCCGCTTCGAGAAGTTGGATAACGCCCTTGCTGTGTATGTAGGTAGGTACCTACATGTACTAGGGCTATAGTAAAATAATAATGGTGGTAATTTAAAAAAAAAAAAATCATGTTTTATTGCCTACATATATTGCATTAGATGGCGGGATACGTGCACAGACCACGGTTATAGATTTACATATATCCCTCGATTGATTGACAATGCCGATACGCACACGACAGTCCTTCCGAAGATCATTGTCACAAAGAAAAAAAGGAAAGAATGAAAAAAAAGCAATCTAGATACCTACATTACTCACCTCACGTCCAAAATCATGTTTGTCTCCTGCAAATTCCGGGTCACCCAGAACGTCTGACAACGCTTCATTGCCTGGTACCCATCGCCAGGCGCCATCAGTTTTTGCCCCCATCTCAAGCAGTAGCCTGATGATATCAATCCTGCCTTTCTGGCCGTCAGGTTTTCTCCTCATTGTCCAAGTTCCCTTTGCTGCCCGGGATAGCGCCGTGTAGTCCTCAAAATCGACAGCGTCAATCCAGGCACCATAACTCACCAGGAGTTGTGCCATTTCAAAGTATCCGTTCGCGGCCGCGTTGTGGAGGGGTCGCCGTCCATAATCGTTGTCGTGGTTTGGGCAGGCACCTCTTTCGAGTAGGAACCGGACGGATGCGGTGAGACCCGCCTCTGCGGCTTTCTGGATGGCAATGACTTCGGCCTCGGGATCTACCGTCACCCCACCACCCTCTTCAAGCCTCTCTTTGGAAAGCTGCCGAATGATGTTCCCCTTCTCGATGCGCCTCTTTCTGCCCTCATCGCGTGTGACCGCATGAAGGGCAGTATCCCCCTCATCGTTCTGTATATTGATAAACCTGTATTCCTTATCCTCTGCGCTCATATCCCACGCATTCAGGATTACTCTCAACATCTCTCCAGAGTCTGCCCCCGCTGTCAAGTGCAGTGCCGTCTCACCATAATCATTCCTGCATCCCACCTTTGCCCCCATCCCCAGTAGGATTCTCACCATGTTCATCATTCCGTGGGCTGCGGCGGTCATCAGTGGTGTCTCATTCAGCCTTCCACGTACCTCAATGCCGGCGCCTCTCTCCAACAGTATCTCAAACATGCGCATGTCTCCTTTATTTATGGCCATCTTCAATGCCGTTTCCCCGTCTTGTTTCCGTGGGGTATCGATCTCTGCACCGCGGTCCAGGAGTAGTTCAACCACACTCTCACGCCCCATATTTTCTACGCTCACCGCCCAATGAAGCGGTGTTGCCCCGCATGCCTCCCGAGCATTCACGTCCGCGCCGCCATCCAACAGCAGCGCTACCATATCCACGCTACCATCACGGGCCGCAATGTGCAACGCCGTACCGTCATCGCCGAAACGGCCAGAGTGTACGTCGGTACGAGCACCGCTATCCAGGAGCGCGCGTGCAATATCAAGGTAGTTATATGAGACGGCATTCATGAGGGGCGTCCTGTTGGCGTGGTCTATTTCGTCGACGCAGCATCCAGCGGCAATGAGGGGCGCAATATTATTCGTGAAGCCGTTCGCAACAGACCAGTGGAGCGGACTTGGACTGTGCCCGGAGGCACGCTTATGCAAAAGTGGAATGAGGAGGTCGTGGAAGCCGCGGCATGTAATGAGGAGAGCGTGGAGTGCGCTGATGGGGAAGGACGGTGTTTCAACGATTAGAAGAACGAGCTCGGGGGGAAGGTGATAGATTGTTGCCATTAGTTTTCCGGTTTTATACGGCGATGTGATATTGTTAGAAAGCTAGTTACTTAAGGTTGTTAGATGTGATGGTAATGACTGTTGCTACAGTTATTAGTTATTAGCACATTAGTTAACAATACCTAACCCTTGTAGAAATAAACTCACCTGGCCCTGGTTCTGGAGGGATTCTCAAAATTGTAATCTAGGATGGTGAATTGGGGCTTAATCTGTAGAGAAATAAATTAGCTTTAGAACAAAAACAAGCTATTATATCCTTAATCACTAAAGTGATTCCGTGAAATCTCAGATTTCAGGCACCCCTGATACCAGAATAACTAGACTTCGGATTGGTCAAATGCCTGTTGAGCCTCAATCCGACAAAGCCAAAGCGTAACGTTTAGTAGTCTTGACCAATAGGTAGCGGTATTCCAGCC
Source organism: Morchella sp. 2016-72 (assembly GCA_024713865.1). NCBI lineage: Eukaryota > Fungi > Ascomycota > Pezizomycetes > Pezizales > Morchellaceae > Morchella > Morchella sp. 2016-72. Next base: position 1,093,597 of record JAMJEY010000019.1, read on the forward strand.
CAGTCAAATTCGTTATTCCTGAGATTCTGCGGTATTCGCGTTACGTTGTACCACTCGTTATCTTAGTTGGTATTAGCCCCCAGTGGTAGGTACATGTACCTATGAACATTAGAGAGATATAGATTTCCGATTCTCACGGATGAACTCCGTCCATAGCTGCGCAGCGAAAGACCTAGTTCCCGTAAAATCTGTTGGTATAGACCTACGTATATGACTTAAACGTTTAACCTTGTATGGTCTACTCGCGATCGTCAAAGGCATCAAAAATTGTTTCCCTCAGAGTAAAGTTAGGTTACTGACACAAGTCATACTCGGACAGGGTGACTTGTGGCGGACTGCAAGATAGATCATGCTTACATGAAGTACATGTAGTTAATGGATAGGGTGTTTTCGAATGTGGACGGATCTGCGCAACAGAGGAAATCGTAGCTGCCTGGCTTTTCAATAGCAGAAGTTAGCACGATCACACGCGTTCTAGATATGAGTGTTTTTTATATATAGATACCCCATAGATGAATACATCTATTCCAACTTTCCATATCATTAGACTGTGAGTCTTCCTTGAAGACAATTAGTACTTCGTTCTCAATTATGATGATTGCCCTCATGGAAGTATATATATGTTGAGTGAGTCCACGTCTCAATGGCATCTGTTCCCGTAAGGTCTTGAAAGTGTATGTAGTCAATAGCTCTGAGAGGATGTGGGGGGTTTTCTAAACGGAACTACAACTATAAGTACATGTACCTACATGTATATATGGGGTGAGTAGAGTGTGGAATATACATGTAGCTACCCCCTTAGTAACGGCGGGGATGCTTTACTTTTGGAGACTTCTTGAGCAGTGATGCTGTGTACCCAGAGTGTCGGAAAGTGATACACATTCAGTGATTTCATAGCCCCACGGAAGTTAAATAAAGTATTTGGGCGCTGTCTAGTCAAAATGTGCAGACACCCTGGGTACATGTAGGTACATACATGTATATCTAGCATTGAATATACATGTACATGTAGTAATATTGCGGCTGGGATGGTACATGTATGTACCTCGGCCTCGATCCACGACTACCATACATGTACCTTGACAATATCAGTTATGTCAGTATATACATGTATCTTATAAAATTGTGTTTAGCTATAAGGCTACATATAATTAATGAATTAAACAAAAAAAAAAGTGTAGGCCAACTTCGTTCACAATATATCACTCGACCAGCCGATTGATTAACTGATTAATTATTTTATTAAGTATTAGCCCCTGCAAATGCCGTCTCCAAAGCCGCACGACCGTTCCGGGGGGTTGTGAGCCTTATCATGAATTCACGTATTTAGGGGATTGTGACGTATAGTGTGCTCAGCTACATATTTTGTGGCGGCACGGGGGCAAGTTCAACCTTTCCTTCTCTGTACTGCCTATATTTCGGGACCATTATCTTCACAGAGTCAAATTAAAACCACTCTACGTACTCACAGAAAATCTTTGGGGCTAAATTCTTACTCCTCGACTATTCTCACATTATATTACAGAGGAAACGTACGCCAAACTCCAGCCTTTAATGCTAAAACAAAGACAATAAAAGTTAATTAGAACAGATGTAAAACGCCTCTCCTATGTTATGTGCAAGAGCTAAAAAAAAAAAAAATGCGTAAAGGTATCTCATCTTCTTTCTTCCCTCATACTTGGCGGCCTCCAGCCAAATAGGTCGAATGCCTCAGAACTCCATGGGCCAATATCGTGCTCCTTCTGGTATTCGATTGTGTCCGCTTTCTCCTCTATTCTATACTGCATATGATCTTCAACACCCTTGCCTTTATCGTCACCCTTACTTTCGTGAACCTTTTTCGGGGGCTGGAGCTTGAAAGCGCCCAGCCCTTTCTTCACCGTCGGGGGCGGTAGTCTCGGGGCATCACCGGGAGTATCAACTGTAGCAATGCTATCCCCCGCAGCTCTTTCCATAAAAATAGGGAGAGAAGGCAGCTTTGAGGGCGGTTCTTTTCTAGGTCTCTTACTTATGCCCTCCCGTTCCCTGATACCTGCAGATGGTTCCTTTGGTGACGCCGAAGAAGGCCTTTGACACAAAAGCTTACCTCTTTTCCGCTTTGCGGCACCGCCCAGCAGAATCGTGCCAGCGCTTACTAGGGGCTCGAATGATCCCTTCTCCTTTTCACCACTACCACCCGAACTTGTGGTTGGGATACTATCCACCGCTACCACAAGAGAGGGTTTCGAGGAAGCGATAGTAGATTTATAATTGGGCAAAGACTGAAATGTGCGGGGGTTACTGCCTTCACCGGTACCCACGCTTGATAAAGCCGCCCTACTTGTACTTGAAGTCTTATTAGGAAAGGTCAAAGCACTCCGCGTAGATGGGGGTTTGAATGCACGGGAATTTTTATCTGGATTTTTGGGAGCATCCAAAGATTGTTTAGAGGCACAGACAGTCTCCAGGTCTGCTTTTTGAGCGAGTGGGGGGGATGCGTGAATATTGAAGTCAGGCAGAGACCCAAATAGTTCGTCACTATCTGTGTCTATGGCCACATCTGGTGTGCTATTATTTGCTGGTGCAGGGTTCGAAAAGATGTTGATTGGTATTCTTTGTGGTAGGGAAGGCTTTGGGGGTCTGGCTACATCAGAAAAGCCGTTCAGGTCAAGAGGCCCTCGGCCTATATGTGATGGAGCTGAATATAAGGGTTCATTCCTGCGCCCGGTGGGAAGTCGGTAATTTTGAGCCGGCCCTGGGGGAGCGGCTTGCTTGGGAGGTTGGTTTATTCGCCCATTGGGACTTGGTGGACTATCTAGAGTATTAAGTGGAGGTCGACGGGAAGTAGAAACTTTCGATGTATCAGGTCTCTGTGGACCTGATCGCCATAACTGCTGTATCCGGGGGGTTTGATTCTGTATAACGTTTGGTTTCGGCAGTGGCAGCGGCCCTATTTTCGTGGGATGATTTTGAGCTTGAGCTTGTGGCCTGTCCTGGTATGGATGAGGATGTTGAATGTTATTATTCCTCCGTATAGACTGCTGTAAGCTTATATTCGTGTTTGTCAGTCTTCGCTGCATTGGTGTCTGAGGAAACCTCACTGCAGTAGTCATAGGGCCTTCATGCAGGGTTGGCGTAGTATTCTGGCTGTTGGGCCCCCAAGGCCCATGGCGGTTCGCCTGGTTCGGTGTTTCCGGGTTGATGAGATTGTTCCCTACTTGTATTTGCTGCCTTCATCAACAGCGGCAATATAGTGTTGAGGGCGCTTTATAGACATACCTGTTTCCGCTTTACGCCAGAAGTGAATAATGGTGTTAAGTCCTGAACTACAGTGCCTTTGAAATCTTCGACTGTCACAAGGTGATTTTCAAACTCTAGGTCATCGCCTTCATCGATTGTGTCGCGCCCGCGCAGATACATGTCTGCCTACGCGACGGAATCAGTATGATATATGACTTATATGGAGAAACAACCCACCACAAGATGTCGGGCGTCATCATAAACCAATAAGCGCTTGTTGAACTTGTGAAATCGAAGAAATCCTATTGATTGTTATTAATACACCGTCCTAGAAGAGTCCCTTTTAAGGATCGAACAAACCATCGTGCCACTTTTTGAGCTTTTGCTTTTTTTGCTATGATCGAAGTCGACGTCAGTAATTGATAACGCGATGGTAAAGAAGAATCGGGGAAGACACGCACAGCTGTCCATAAAACCCGGTACTCATCTATCGAGGCTGCTTGCGACGATTGCGGATTCTCACTCATGACTACATGTGCATGTAGTGGGGCAGGGAGGGGTGGAGCTGTCGTTGCGCGCGCCGAAATCATGGGGAAACGCGTTCTGGTGGCGCTAAAGTGAGTTTCCAAATGCTGATATCTACTACTATGCCCATGTACTTTACATCTTAAGCTTCCACAATATTTAGTTCTTGGCGGTAAATTTGAGCTTAAAACTCGGACTGGCTAAATCTCTCTAATACCATCTTATTCCGAGAAGCCTTACAATCCTCATGCATATTCTAGCTGTAACCTTTTTGACCAAGTACTGCGAAAAGGTTCGGCAATAACCACTACCAAATTTGAATAGTAACGACCCGAGAACGTTAACTATTAAAAGGACCTATTATTAGAATATTTAACCGCCATAGTCCTAACCCTAGAAGATACCTGCGGCAAAATAGTGGCCCGCAAGGGCCAGTGAGGGCCATAGCTGGTTTTCCTACCAGAGGTGATTCTACGGTTGATATAGTGTTACTGCGATTTTCGGCGTTAGCCGTCATACGAGTGATAGTTTGTGAATCACTACACCAGGCAACTCATCTATTGAATTTAACTAAAGCTAACCCTTTTTTGAGACAGAACTTATCCCACCTAACCAAAGCATTGTCAACGTTTACCCCCATGTATAAACTATGTCGCGGGTTTTGTGGGTGCATCATCTGCTCTGTGTAGGCACTCTACCAAGGGAGGCAAAAAATCAATAAAAAAAAAAGGTGGGGGGGATAAGGTCCTCCCGGGTGTGGGCGATCCAAAGAACTAAATATTAAATGAATGAGCCTGCTCACTTCAAATCCAACACAAAGAAGTCAAGACAATCAAGCGCAAGTACCACTCAAAAATCTATCACTTCGCATATGGTACCACCTAGGGTCATCAGCTATATCAGTGTCCTATTCCCCAACAGTAAAATATTTTCACCGTTTTATCGGAAAACACACTTAGGGTAGGCGCACGAACCTAGAATCCTCGATGTACCTGCATAGGCCAATTTCCCAGGCCCGGGCATCCATGGTGCTCGCCGGTAGAGGCTCTGGGAACCATGTTCAAGTTCATGGTTGATTAAGAAGATAGGACATGCCTATAAGCATCACCATCAGCTCAAACACTAAAACCAACCGATAAGCCATTAAGGCTCGTCCTACAAACATTTTCGGGGTTGCTCCGAATCTGCATAGTCCACCTAGGTATTCCTGCAGCCTGGCAAGCATTTACCATGGTTTCATCCTGAGCTTGTCCAAACTTATACCACAACAAGGAGTCCTGCTCCATCTCACATGAGCACGTCTGATCGTGGTCTCGGCTCATCGCGGACCGGAACGTAAAATCGGTTAATGCGGGGAACGCCCCCGTTACAATCTTGTTTGCCAGCCACTCTTTGTTCGTCCTTGCTGGAAGGGAAATAGTCATTTTGCGAAGATGTTGCGCAGTAAATATAGTATCCCATATAGTGTGCTTTTCGTTTGCTTCTTCCACAGAGCTACCCAAAGTTCTTTCATGTAGTGTAACTAGGATTAACTTGAGCTCTTGGAGGAGGGGAACCAGAGTAAATATGGAAAATGCCAGGTGGTTAAATGTACCCATCCCAAGTGGCCGGCCTTTAGTCCACCACTGGAAATTTATGTTCAAGTGTGTGAGAGTAGGTATAGTGGAGGGTCTAAGCTTAAGTGACAGTCGTCGGGCATTGCGCAGGTAGTTGATGAGTGGTCCAAAGGGTTCCGAAGTCATCTCTACCGTATTACGGGGGGTCCTTTCAAAGCAATCGTAGGTTATTGACTCAATACCTCGGAGTGGTAGATGCTCAAATATGTCGTTATAGTTTGTGTGGCAATTCGTATGAATAGCCACAGATCGAAGATTTGGAAGAAGATGCAGACCCTTTTGCATCCACGCCGGGTTCGCAATCTCGACATGTTCAAGATTCGTCCATCCAAGAAATGTTCGCCGCATTCTTTCAGGACTCCAATCGCATATGCCATCCATGTTCCGTCTAAATATCTCCAAATCTGTTCCCGGGAGCAGAGCAGTATACCAATTGGTGAAGTCCCATCGTGTCCAGTTTTGGTTTTCCTCCAGAGCTGTCCATAGCTCATTCGGCAACTCTGGTCTCCGGTCTAGACGATATTGAATTTCTGCTCTCCGAAAACAACGATACTGGAGCTCTGGCCATAAGTTTCCCAAACCAGATACCGATTCTAACGTACTTGAGCAAATACTGAATATCCGGAACCATCGCTCTAGTAAAGAACAATAGATCTCTTTCAACCGCCTATTCAGCTTGTCGTAAGGCAAGTATCTGATATCTGACGGAAGGTACTGATTTGGTAGTTTTAAGTGCCGGATTCGTGCGGTGAGATCTGGGCGGGATTTAAGAGTGAGGATAAGTTTATCTAACTTCCTCCTCAGGGTATTCGATATAGGAGACTCGTGAGCTTTAATGTGGGACGGACAAGAACAGGTTGGTGCTTCGAGATCTACATGGCTGAAAGGCTTGAGGGGCATTGAATCCCGCTGTCCATTGAATTGCAAATCAAGAGTCCCATAGAGTACTGTGGTCGCATATTCGTTGAAAAACCGGCACGTGAGAGAAAGCGAATAAAGGTTTTTGTGTTGACGATAGATACAATCGTCTTCGTCCAAGTAACTCAAAACTAGCATCCATATCGCTTTTGGAAGTATTGCAGTGACTGGGCCATATGGTTTTGGGCTTTTCAGTTTCCGCCGTAGTGAGATTAACTGAACTCGAGTATGTTTCGCTAAAGCTGTTTCTCGCATGGCGGGGATACCCTTTCAAATGGGCGACAAGACAATTTGAATCTTCCTCAACGGCCGGATAAATTTAATTGCACGCGAACAATGGTATCAGAGAGAGACCTGGCGAAGCATAATCAATGCATTGCGAGCGCCCGAGAGCAGGTAGATATGCCCCTTGTTTTATATTCGCCATCCAAAAGGTAACGACGTATCTGATAGGTATGTGCAATAACTCAGCCGCGATGCTTGCTTTTGACGCCAGTTATCGCACCCTGGGGCGCTGCCACCTGCAGGATCAAGGCATGCAGGCGGGCCAATAACTCTCGAATTGTTGAATTTAGGCAGGCTAGTGACAGGAGTGTGACGACGAGATTTGGGGACTTTCTAGTTGCCTAGATGTGATGGTGCCTTACCAAGGCGACTGGTGGCCAGCACAGCCCGCAACCATCCAATGGGAGCGTGAGCCACCCTCATCGCGAATAAGGCGATGAGGAAGTCACAAGTCATCGGGACCCGAAACGGGGATGAAACTTATGTTGGACAGCGACAAAAGCATGCTCAGGGAACTTCCTCGGGGATTTCTGTCGTGGTTTTGAGTGTGTTGTTTTTCCCGGCCGACTTGGACAATCGAGTGATCTCTCGTGATCCTAACGGCAAACAGCTGAGGAGTCTCTGAAGACCATTTCCACTCTCAACTTAAACTACATGTAGTCTGACAATTTTTGTAGTCTTAATTAGTAGCCACGATTACTATTCTATTTTACATGAGCCGTGATTAAGATTTTCAAAAGGCCGATCACGAAATGTATCATTTTATAGTGTGAAATGTAAAGTAACTTCTGGCCTCCCGAAAGCAAGTTATCCTCGGATCTAACCACCTTTTGAGATTGATTGCCTTTATCTTTCCCGCTAAACCCCAAATCCCTCAAAGAAAAATGAAAGGAGATCAAAAAATTTACAGCCCTTGAACATGATACAGGTGGAGAAAATAGATAGTTGCAATGTAGAGAAGATGAAGAGGGTCGTCTATTGTCGAGGCTTTTCTTGGGTTCCCTCTGTGAGGATCGATTGTGCGCCGGGAGTCAAGGACTATTTCAGTAAGTAGTGTTACTATTAGTGGCGGTCACTTTCTGAGATGGAGCTTACCTCAGTGGCGAATTGTTGCATCTACCGAGAAAATAAATTAGTTTTCCGTCCTCACGTTAATCTATTTACTTGAAGGGTACAAACGTTATATTCCTTCTCCATCTCGGCCAATTGCTGGTCTGCTTGGAGGGCAACCGCATATGGAACTCCCAAAATTATGACCGAGGTAGTCAGGACCCACAGTGTAGATCCACCGAAAGTAAGTCCCTTAGAGATCCACCTGTAAGTGCGCGAGGCTCCGTTGGAGAGATATGTGCGCTGTTTCAATGGGATGATATCCTTCAAAGCGACAAGGCGGTCGTAAAGAGTTTCCTCCAGCTCATCATCATCTTCGTCCTCGTCAGAGATTTCGCTGTCAGTATCGGTGAAATCGTCATCCTCAGCGTCGTCGGCGAATGCAGGCTTCTCATCGGTGAAGTGTTCATCCTCAACTTCTTGGATTTTGACCATTGTTGCGGATTTTTGATTGGAAGTGGGTGTTAATTCAAGGTTGTGTGTACTGGATGGCTTGTGCGCTTGGTAATTTTTTTTTTCCTTCTGTTATCAATGACGTTAAATGAGGCGCCGACTGTTAGAGCACGTGACTGTATGCTGAGTCACTTCCGTTAAACAACTTCCTGCAGTACGGCAGAACTCGACGAAAACAACCACAACCTCTTAAACAAAAATTTAGCTTATGAATCATGGCTGGAACTTACGGTACAGAAGTTGACTCAAATATTCATTTAAAGATAGCTTCCCCAAAACCAACTGTGTAGTTAGAAAGGAGCGACAAGCCCCAAGATGGGGATATTGTCATCTCGATCAAACCGCCAACAATGAAAGGGATCGTATCTTGCCTGAGGGCTCACGAATTTCGGAGATACTCAATTCCAGAATCTGTGAAGTGGGTGTGGTTCTACGTCATGGCACCTGTGCAGGAGCTTCAGTACATCGCAACCATCGGCCGCGAGAGGCGGCCGGGACAAATTGATGGAGCAGATAAGGGTATTGGAAACTCGGAATTCAACGGGGGAGATTGGGTGCAAAATATGCCTACAAGACCCTACTTTATGAACTAGAGGATCCATTCACATTCTATGAACTCAAGGAATATGAATTTTTGAGGGCGCCACCACCTACAGCAAGGTTTCAATGGGCCAAGGAATGCTGAAACACATAAAATGGGACGGACAGAAACGAATATTTTAGCAAGTAGAGCTCTCCATGCATGGTGTACTATTAGCTAAGGAACTTATGGGCAAACACATAGTTAATGAATTACACCCCTCTGGGCATCAACGGTCTCCACCGTTGGATTTGCTCCCTGTTTCTTTGGGACTTGCGCATCCATAAGGCGATTGGATTGGACCTCTGGGGAATTCAGGGGTCAAAGGGCGTCGTGAAATAGTTCTTAAAATGATAAACAATAATAAAACCATTAAACAGCACCGCTACTAGTAGGCAACAGGCTCTTCGGATGATCTCGGCTGTGGCTCAGTCTGTGGCAAAACAGTAGGTGCGGGGCGAGTGCAACGACATGATCAACTCCACCACCTAGAATAACCCTAACCTCCGATCGAACCCGTTTCGTTTCCTTGTGACCCCAACTCTTTCTCACAACTCAACATCATCACTCCGACGCCCGGCTCTCATCTAATCCATTACGGTACCCTTCTCTCCGCTCTCACCAATGCTTTCCGCCCGCTCCGCCTCCCTTGCTAGGGCAATTGTCCCCCGCGCCGGCGTCAGGACCTACGCCGCTGCCGCTTCATCGGCTAAGCCGCCCGTTGCCCTCTTTGGTGTTGATGGTACTTACGCTTCTGCTTTGGTGGGTTCTCCCGATTGATACCTGGAAAGGCTTCCTTACTCTACAATGGTGGTTGGGGGGGGGGGTTGTGATGGAAGAGGAGCGGGTTCTTTAAAGATTTTTCGTTTGTGTAGACGAGACATCAATCATCGAAATGTCCACTCGGCTAACACCCAACCGAATAGTACACCGCATCAGCCAAAACATCATCACTTGAGACCACCGACAAATCTTTGCAGACCCTTAAGGCAAGCCTCGACCGTGATGCTAAGCTCGTCTCTATCATCTCCTCGCCTACCTTGAGCGCCGATGACAAGTCCGCAATCATTAGCCAGATTACCAAGCCTATCAGTAGTGACAAGACAGTCAAGAACCTGCTCGAGGCTCTCGCAGAGAACAACAGGCTTGGTCTCATTGGAAGCGTTATCGACAAGTTCACCATCCTTATGGGGGCACACAGAGGAGAGGTTGAGGCAGTTATTACTAGTGCTACTGTAGGATATCCCCAAATGTTCCTCTATGGCCGAATTCTTCACTTGTGAAGGGGGGGGGAGGAGGTTATGATTGTGTGGACATAATAGGGGTATTGGAGGATACGTCTGATTGGGGAGGGCTAAAATGATGAGCTGGACTAACTTCATACCCATAGAACCTCGACTCCAAGCTCCTTGGACGTCTCGAAGCCGCCATCGCCAAGTCCCAATACGTTGGACAGGGTAAGAAGTTGAAGATTGTTAACAAGGTATCTATGCAATAAGTATTCATCTCTACGACTATTTTCTAACCCTAGTAGGTCAACCCCGACATCGTTGGAGGGCTTGTCGTCGAAATCGGCGATAGGACTATCGACCTCTCCATTTCTTCCAAGATGGCCAAGCTGAACAAGCTCTTGACTGATTCTTTGTAAAAAAAAAAAAAAAAAAAAAAAGAGGTGAATAAAAGACCTTTCGATATAATGACAAAAAGAGATGTGTGATATAGATGCATAGTCGAGGTGGGTTGTAGGGGCATGAGGAAGGTATAGTCAATGTTATTATAGATTGCCAGCTGCCAGTTCCACCTTTCAATTATTCAGACAGATATTGTAGCAACAGTATTAGTGGGTTTTACTTTAGAAGGGTACTCCTTTTAAAACATTTTTTTGAGAAAATCTGACTTGAAGTAATAGGGAGAATGTGGTTCTGGGTAGGCATTCCCATGCTTAAAAGATTGAAGGATTTCCAGCTATCAATAGCTTTCTTCCCGAATCCGAAACAAACTACCAATACTGCTTATTTTAGAACAGGGCTGGCGTGAAATTTGTCCGCATCTATCTCAGTTCTCAGATGCACAATACTACTTATATGGGTTTGATAAAGCTTCTACGCACCCTGTGCCATTCATTTGGTATTTATTTTTAGAAAACACCGCCCCAAGTAAATACTCCCAACCAGCCCAAACCCTCTAGTCTTCCATCTTTACATCTTTTTCGGCTGCGTTCTTGTCGCCGGATATCCATAGAACGTTATTACACCTAAACACCGTTAGTATGATATATATAACCCTGTAAGTCAACATTAACTTAAGGTGGTACCTGATAAGAACTTGCCCCAAGCTCCCTGTGCTCTTTCCATCGACAAATTCTTCTGTCCCGGAAAGTTGGATGTTCATGTAGGAGTCAACACTAACAAGAGTTCCCTTATATTCCGTCTGTCCCCACTTTAGGCGCACAACTACAGACTTATTGACACTGAGCCCAATAAGGTACCTGAATTAGCATCGATTTCCTTCTTTCCATCCCTGTATTTGTTGACTAGAATGTTAGGAGGGTTAACTTACAGTGATTGTAGCATCGGTCGAGGGTTGATGGGAACGAACTAAGCAAATCATATTGGTCAATGGAAGCTCCAAGAGAGCACAAAAAATATAGATAGTGGGTCTTACACTCATGTCGGGCAACGATAAAGGGGATAGTTTCTTTTTGGTTGTATTGTAGGGTGTACGGGGCGCGTTGTCTGAATGTTTCGGGGTTGACCAAAGGTGTACTGGGCTCGACATCCACCTTGTTATTGTACGGCCGGGTAACGACGCCAATAGGTAATTTGGCTGTAGCGTAGGGTAGCTTGTAATTCCTGTCACTTTCTTTTTTAAATAGCCCAAGATATTGACTGATCCCATCGCCTTCTAATTATAATATCTCGTTCGCAAAGATGTCGCCAGCTGCAGTCCCTCCTCCCACAGAGGCCTTTGCCCCGATGGAGCAAATAAATCGCCCCCCAGAGGGTGTTGTCCTTCCTCCAAAAGACCTCCGAGGTAGGTGCTCTTCTTCCACGCGTGTTGTTGCGTCAAACACTAATTTTCATGCTATTCACTAGCCATCGTTGAAAAGACTGCTGGCTACGTTGCTCGTAACGGGCAAGTCTTTGAACGTGAGTATTCTCTATATTCCTTCCTCTAGTTTCCTCCGAGGCTGATTCGTGGTAAGGGGATCACACGAAGTCAGTCGAGCGTATTCAAGAGGAAAGGGACTATTCGCTGACCCGCACTAGAACGTATCCGCGAAAAGGAGAAACATAACCCCAAGTTTTCATTTCTCAATACATCAGATTCATACTACCAATTCTATATATGGCGCCTCGAAGAGATCCGCGCTGGTCGCGGGACCGCCCTCGCAGCCGGGCGTGTAGGTGGCGCAGAAAGTAAAGCAGAGCCAGTAGAACCCGAGAAACCTCAGGGCCCTGCAGAGCCACCAGAGTTCAAATTCAGCGCCCGGATGCCAAACATCTCCGCACAAGATCTCGATATTCTCAGGTTAACCGCACTGTTTGTCGCACGGCACGGTCGTTCGTTTCTAACAACCCTGTCACAACGTGAAGCTCGCAACTTCCAATTCGATTTCCTTCGCCCTAACCATTCATTTTACCAATATTTCTCACGCCTTGTAGACCAATATACAGAACTTTTAACGCCCTCTGGGGGTGTTTCTATTGAGGAGCTTGAGAGGAATGTTCAAGATAAATTCCACCTCCTTGATCGAGCCCGGGGTCGCGCGGAATGGACAAAATTCCAGGAAAAAGAGCGGGAGAAGAAGGAAGAGGAGGAGGATCAGGAGCGACTCGCATATGCGCAAATCGACTGGCATGATTTTGTGGTTGTTGAAACTGTTGTCTTTACTGATGCCGACGACCAGACCGACCTTCCGCCTCCAACTTCTTTGTCGGATCTGCAGCACGCATCTCTAGAGCAGAAGGCACTTATGTCACTGCACCCATCGGCCCTACGAATAGAAGAAGCTATGCCGACTTCTGACCCAGAGCCTATCGAGACTCCATACCAACAACATCAAAGGCAGCAACGACAGGTTGCGGAGGAGGAGGACGGCATGGAGATGGAGATGGAAGGCAGTGATGATGAGGATCGCGAGAGACAGCGCGAGCAAGATAGGAAACGACAGGCACAGGAGGCGGCTAAACAAGGACTTGGCCAAGGACAGATGAAGATCAGGAGTGACTATGTACCTCGTGCGCTCGCAAAGCGGCAGCTAGGCCAACTTGGTATCTGCCCGAACTGTGGACAGAATATTCCATTAGATGAGATGGAAGAACATATGCGGAGTACGTCCTCTTTGCTCTCTGGATTTTATTTACTTTACTAACGCATGCTTTCATAGTTGAATTACTTGATCCCCGCTGGAAAGAACAACGTGCTCGGGCCGACGCCAAACAATTAACAACTAATATCTCCACCAACGATACAGTCCTGAATCTGAAACGTCTTGCTTCCCAGCGTGACGACCTCTTTGACTCTACAGGTGGCCACAACATCTCCGCCGAAGAGCTGGAGCGCAGAAAACGTGTTGCAACTGGTGGCTCTTGGGACGGGTCTGCAGAGACAAAAGATGCAGTTCGCCATCAGCAACTCCAGAATATAAACGTTCAGGAACAGATTGAGGCAATTAGGAGGAAGGCGGGGAATGTTTCTAATCCTAGTGTGGGGCCCCAGAGGCAGTAGTTTGTGGCTAATCGCCAGCAAATAACATTGAATTCATAGGGCCAATAGAGGGAAACTATGAATTGCATAGGCTTATGGGCAGGCAGAGCTTATGGGCCTTTTTTGTACTGTATCACGTTATAAGCAATACTTTATATCTAATCATCATGAATAAAAATAGCCACAATCTACAATCATTGTAGAGTTCATACGTGCACTCGGCACGCCCCCTAGCAATAGAAATAGCTATTGTACAAAACAGAAACCCGAAGCTCTGCAATCCTTTCCTCCATATATACCTACCATTTGAGGTTCTCTGTGGGTCTATGGTAAATGTAGGGAAGTGTGGCGCAGCTCAATGAAAAAAAAATACAGAATCTAACTAACGCCATAGGATGAGAAAAAGAAATATCAATCTTCTACTATAGCTCTTTAGCAGTGGTCCTACTTTAGTCAACACCACCCCGCTATTCCTCATCGTCTTCAGAATCATCCTCTTCAGAACTCTCTTCTTCCGCATTAGCTAACCACTCGACAAAGGCCTTAGTGACCTTCCTAACACCTGCCATCCCATTGGCCTCGGTGCTACTCTTCTCGTCCGCCCACCAGGCATTGACGGAAACCTCCTCCACTAACTCAGTCTCAAACATTGTCTGGCAAATGGCAAAGAGAATTGTGGGACCTTGTTTCTTGTCGACACACTCTTTCTGTGCTATGAGCAAAAAGTCCACTTGATCCTGTCGCTCAAAAATAGTCCTTTTGATGAGCGGTTCCCAACGTTTGAATACTGTTTCAGTAGCTGCCGCAATGGTTTTGGAGGCCTTGGAAACGAGCTGCTCAATGCGAGCAACGAGTGCTGTGACGACAGCCCGACGAACCTGATGCCACGAGGCATTGGCAGACATTCGCAGGCCGTTAAGCTCGAGTGAGGCGACTTCAACGGGATGGTCACCCTCCACAGCAGAAAGGAGTGACTGGGAAGCCTCTTTATGCCATAACTCTGCTTCGTCATTTTCTTCGGACCCGGCAGTAGTTACAGAGTCCGAGCGAGATGGTCTTGCTTTTGCGCCAGGCATATCGTCCTCTGAATCGTCTTCGTCACCCGATATGGTGGATATGGAAGAATCGGAAATGTTGGAATGGTTCATGTTAAAAACTGGGGCGGTCAGTTCTTAGCCTAGTCAAAGCTCGGCAGAAGCTAACTCACCTAATCCGTCACGCAGGGAACCCTCTAGTTCATTACCGTCTTCATCGTCCGAGCCCTCGTACTCAAATCCAATACCACCAACCCCAACCAGCTCTTCATCGGTTCGTTTCTCATCGTCCGAGTCATCATCGTCTCTCTTATTATTGGAACTGCATATCCTGCTACCAGTCCTCACAGTTGTTCCATCTGCAATTTTGACTCCATACGATATGATAGAGCCTGGTTGAATGATACATCTATTTCCCAATGTGACGTTATTTGCAATAATAGCGTTGTTGATCTTACAGCCATCACCAATGGTTACCCCATCCCAGATGTGTGCGCATTTTATCTCCGTTTCTTCACCAATATCACAGCCTCTGCCAATAACGCTCTGGCTCACGATAGTTTTCTCCCCAACGCTAGTTCCAGAACCAATGACAGTCATATGGTTGATGATTGTGGATTTGGCCAATGAGACATCGTCCTCGATGTAGATATTTCCTCTCTTCAGACTGTAAGTCTGCCCTGGCACGAGATTGCTGTCTGGACACAAAGGATACGCCCAGCGACTGGTGACATCTCTGCTGATGGCGTCATATGTCTGGAAGCTCCTGACTCTGGCTCCATATTGATCAGATAGAATATGAGCGTAGATGGACATCTCATAAAGATCAACCTCTCTAAGAAGACCGTTTAAGAAGTCACGGCGGTGGTGCTGATAATCAAAGTTCTCAGTATATAGTGCTGGAACATTGGGTGAGCAAATGTCAAGGGAGCAATCAAGAAGGTCAGAACGTATTAGAAGTTCCGAATGGGTCTTGATCAAAGATGTAGGCAAGAATGAGGATTTTCCATCCTTAGCGCGAGCCTCTTCATAGTGAACACATTTGTTTGTCCCCTTCTCAATCACAAATATTCCGGTTTCGCTTCTGGTTCTGCACCGGCGAATACTAGTTAGCCGTTTCTCTCAAGGTACGATGAAGACAAGATAACTTACTTAGTCCTATGCGCGTTACCCGCCTCTCTCAGAACCATGGTCATGATGGCTTTGCTGTTAATTGCGCGGCGCTTATTGTGCTCTTCCAAGACACTCCCCAGCGATAGGTTGCCAACGAAATCTCCATGTACAAGCAAGAAATCGTGTGTAATAATTTGCTTCTGGTCAAGATCGCGCATAGCATCGCCCACTGAGGTACTTGTAGTCGATACCATGATGTGACAAGCTTTTATGGGAGATGATGGCTGATTCCATCTTGAACCTCTAGAACGCAATAAATTAGAAGTGCCGCTATATTTGAAAGAAATTCTTCAAACCGGATATATTCCTCGATCTGCTCGGCATGGCTGGACGCATATACAAAGACTTCCTTCACGCCAGCAGAGGCGAGAAATTCGAGCGTGTAGTCGATGAGGGGGCTATTTGCTAGAGGGAGTAAACACTGCAATATAGCTTAGCTTCACCTTAACAGAATCAAGGGATGTTCTAGATATCTCACTCTAGGAGTTTCAAGGGTGAGGGGTCTAAATCTGTTCTCGAACCCATCTGTGAGAACCTATACATTGTCAGAGAAAGCTATCACGGTACTATATTTAGGATTGCTCCACTCACAACTGCCTGAAGTGGATGAACTTCCCTGGCATCTCCTTCTCGTTTCTTTCCTCCAGAACTGGCGGCAGAGGCCTTCTTTTCTTTTCGACTACTCATTGGCTATTTGTTGGGGTTTTGGGGGTTGCTTAAGTTTGTTGCAGTTGCGGTTGGTGGGGTTTTTTTTTGGTATGGTGGGGCACGGAGCAGGGTAGGTTAATGTCTTCTTTGATGGCGCTAAATTTTATCGTAAAAATACTATTGACAGCTCGATTTTGGCCTATTGTAACCATTCTCCGGGCATTTAGAGTAAAATTCTAAATCCCCCCTTCTCGGATAGCCAGAGATTTAAGAACAACCTCAATTAAAATACAACTGCAGGTAATAACTAAATTAAATTGTGAATTGATTTTCTTGCTGTAGGTACATTTTTATCTACATGCATACATGTGCTTGTGCCTTGACGCCTCAATGACGGCAATCATGCGCCACTAAAAATAATATGTACTCAGCCACTCTGAACGAAGAGGTGGCCTCTACCCCCTACGGTGGCACAAACCCTGACATATCAATTAAGATCCCAAATCGTGTCCTCATAAGCGTTTATCTCATCTCACTTTCTGCAAAATCTTCGTCGCTTTCCTTTCCACTCGCCCGTCGGCTTCAGTAAACACTCCCTAATAACTTGTTGTATTTTCAACAATGTCAGCCCCCGGACAACCAGTAGCTCAAGCTCCTCCTGTTGCTTCACCTGAGGCGCTGGCCGTCGCTCAGTTCCTTCGCAACCAAGACCTCAAGAGCAGGACATGTATTCTTCAGGGCCAGCGCAAAGACCTCTTCAAAGGTACGTTGATTCATATTGTAGATTTTGATAATATATCTCCCAAGACTGACTTTCACCCTGCATAATAGTTAAACGTGCTGTTAGAGCCCTCCAGAGTGAGAACTATACAAAGGCTTGCAGCAAGAACCCTCTCCTTCCAAAAGTTACCAACCCCAACGAGGCGCTCCAGGCTTTCTCACTTCTCCCTCGCAACCTCCTCGCTCTACGCGTTTCTAAAATCGAACCAGGCTCTGATGGACACCCAGCTGGCAAGCCCGGTAAGCGGGTCAAGGGCCTATGGACCGTCAAGATTGAACAGCAACAAGAAATGAGGGATGAGCTTTATTATACTTGGTTTTACGAGCCCCGCAGCTGGACACAGACCCTCATGGCCATTGGAGTTATTCTCCTCCTATTGTTGGTCGTTATGTTTCCCCTCTGGCCACCAATGTTGAGATTGGGTGTGTGGTATCTTTCAATGGGCATGCTAGGCCTCATTGGATTATTCATCGCAATGAGCATATTCAGATTAATTCTGTTCGTCATTACGATGTTTATAGTTCCACCGGGTCTCTGGTTGTATCCCAACCTATTTGAGGATGTTGGTTTCTTCGACAGTTTCAGACCCCTCTGGGCTTGGCACAAGGTATACAGATGGTTCAACATGGGGTTTAAAGCATTGACTAATAATCCGGTATATAGGTTGGAAAAGAAAAGAAGCCCAAGAAGACCGTTACTAGAGAAGCGCAGCCTACTGCTGTTAGCGAAAAGTCAAACACTACCGCCCCGGCTCCTGGGTCTCCTCCCAAGACTGCTGCACCACCCAAGCCTACCGTAGAGGAGGGCTAAACTTAAAGTAAGGCACGGCTAAAGTTGTGGCGTTGCTCCTCGATGGGACCTTGTGGCGGAAATTCTATACCACTTAGAACTTATCGTATTCATTTTTAGTAGTGGTGTTCTTTATTCCAGTATTTAGTGCTATTGTTTAGAGACAACGGTTAATACCTCTTGCATGACAAAAAAACGTATCTTTCATTGGAAAACGTAATTATAGTTTGCAACATTTGCCATTGCGATAAATGTAAGCTCGGGCATGCACAATAGACCAGACCCTTGTTATCAAATGAGCCTCATGCTCGCTTGCTCATGTATGTAACCAACCACCTGCATCTTGGTCCCGCGCCCAGAATATCACCCCGCAGCTGTAACCATGCCGAAAGAGTCTAAAGCGATTGAACCCACTATTCTCCACTCTAAAGATGTCTCAAACGAGAATGGGTTCGAAGAGGTCTCTCAACACGATTGTGATACTATTATCGAGGCATCAAAAGCCAACAGAAAGAAAAGGCAAAGGTCTAAAAAGAAGCGAGCTGTCGCCAATGAACAGAATGGCGGTGACAACCACCAGATAACCAGTACTATCTCGTCCTCCTCTGCTGCCGTCCCTACTGAGGATAATATAGCAGTAAACCGGATCTTACAGAAGAACCCAAGCTTGGGAAGATCTCAAGTTGAAGAGATGCTGCAACTAATGAAACTGGAGGAGAGATTGACTGGTGGAAAGAGGGACATGGCGAGATATAAATTCTGGAACACCCAGCCAATTGCAAGGTTTGGTGGGTTCCTCAAGCTTCTTTTCTGGAGGAGTGGACTAATAGGTTGGAGGGAAAGACGAAGAGGAAGTCCTAAAGCCAGATGGTCCAGTACGTGACACAAATCCGGAAGTGGTACCCTCTCATGGGGTTGGACTTCTGGATGGGTTTGAATGGGTCACTATGGATCCCGATGATCCTATGCATGTAAGAAGCTCCCCCCAAATTTCCTAGTGCTTTCCTGACACCGTTCCAAGCTGGATGAGATCTATGAGCTTCTCAGAGCTCATTATGTAGAAGACAGTGAGGAAATGTTCCGTTTCGACTACTCCATACCCTTCTTAAATTGGGCTCTCAAACCTCCTGGCTGGATTCCCGGGTGGTACGCCGGTGTACGAGTTACTGCATCTCAGAAACTTGTCGCCTTCATCTCAGGCGTGCCGGTGAGCCTGAGAGTGCGTAAAAATACTATTTGGTGCTCTGAAGTCAACTTTTTGTGCATACACAAGAAGCTGCGGTCGAAACGGCTAGCACCTGTCCTTATTGGGGAGATTATAAGGCGTTGTGATATAGAAAAATGCTGGAATGCAGTATATACGGCAGGGGTAGTTCTGCCGAGCCCGATTAGCACTTGTAGGTATTTCCATAGGTATCTGAATTGGCTAAAGTTGTATGAGGTTGGGTTTAGCTCTCTACCACATGGAAGTACAAGCGCAAGGCAGACCGCAAAATTTAGATTACCATCACGGACAAGCATCAAGGGACTAAGAGAGATGGAACCAAAGGACTTGGACGCCACCCACAACCTACTCAAGAGGTACCTTGAAAGGTTTGATATGGCACCTGACTTTGACAAAGATGGGTCTGCACATTGGCTTCTCCATAGGGGCGCTGGTGGTTCTGCAGAGAGGGTCGTTTATACCTATGTTGTGGAGGTTGATTGGTCTTCCAGGTGCAGTACAACCTCTGCGGGTGGGTGCTAATTGAATAGTAGGATGAAGGACGTATAACGGATTTCTTTTCGTTCTATGCACTCGAGACTTCAGTGATATCGAGTAGTAGCAAGCATAAGAAGATTTTCGCGGCTTATCTCTCCTATTATGCCACCGAAGTAGCTCTCAAAGAGCCTAAGAACGAACTGAAGATACGATTGAACGCGCTGGTAAACGATGCGCTTATAATCGCCAACAGGGTTTGCATCGATTCCACTCGTTAGGCTCTGGCATTTCTAACAACCTGTATCAGCTTAAATTTGACGTCTTTAACGCTCTCACACTGCTTGATAATAATTTGTTCTTGAATGATCAAAGGTTTACTGCAGGTGATGGGCAACTTCATTATTATCTATTTAATTGGCGAACCGCCTACATCAGAGGTGGCATTGATGAGAATAATAGCATTGATAAAGAGAATGGGAGCGGGATTGGCCTTATAATGCTGTGATTCTCTTGGGGTGTGACAATTCTCACGGCACTATTTCCGTGGCACTGATTTTCTCTTTATATTAATTTCTGTAAATTACGGCCAAGACGTAGGAGTGCTTGGTGGGTCATTCTCATTGTCGTTTCATTCAAAAACCGTTGTCGCCGTCTGGTTATATACATGGGCTGAAGTTTAGTTTTATACATACATGTATTCAGTAGCATCCATTGATGCTGTTAAATAAGTACTATACTTCTCTTCCATGACAGAGTGGGTAATGTCTATAGGTTTGCATCTAAGGCAATTTGACGTGAGATAAATACTATGGAAAGTTATATGGATTCGTTAAAATTAAAAGTACATTAGTGAACAAGGGAACGAATAGATACTAAATACATGTAGCAAGAGCAATCGCACTCCGTCAAACAATACAAGCTTGACAGGGCCTATACAGGAAACTACATGTAATCTTCGACATGTTCTATGACAAGGGCGGCCAGAAAAGGATGTTAAATGCACCATATACATGTTAAGTCAAATCAACCACCCCACTCACAACCAAAACCGCAGTGGTTTAGCTCACAGGGCTTAAACCTGGTCTGTCTGTCTTTGGTATTACGTACATGTATTTACACTGCTTGAGACAGGTTTGGTCAATCTCACGCAGTAGCACCAAAGAAAACCATAATAAGTCCAAGACTCTACAGGGACCGGTAACTTGACATCTTTCCCGGTATCGGTACTGTGTGTGCACCTGCTAGTTCCTGTAATGATATCCTATATCATTCCCTACATTAATTCCACCCTTAAGGGTAGATAGTTTGAGCATCGAGTGATCGCTTATGTACTTGTATGTACTTACAACTGAGTACATACGTTCTCCTATCTACTTGTCCGTTGCAGATGGGGTAATCCCCGCTCAAGTCCAATTCGGATTTTGCACCAGGATTATAAACGAGCACGTTCGAGGCATTAAATCCCGGAATCAAACGCGTAACTGCTAAACTACTAAGGAATACAGCCACTCACAGGTTGCCTTGGCAGATTGAACCGAGGAGACATCGGACGATCGGATAAGATAACCCTGACCTATTGCCCCCAAAGGGCCCTTATCAGATTTCTTCCCCCCCTCTTCCGGAAGTCTGTGGCGGAGTCCTTACCGCTTAAGGTCTAGCTCGTGTGAAGAGTTTTTATCAGACCATCTAATCCAATCCATCCGGATCTGATTATTACAAAAGTGTCGCGGCACAAGCAGCGCAACCCCACGACGGTATCCGACAGATAGCCCTCTCAGAATAGTCAGGCTGTCTCTCTCTCTCAAAAACCCCCCCGGCGCGCACTTCTGGTCTGATGATTCCTCCCCAACCTGACTTTGCCACTTCCTCGCTATCCGTGTCGCTGCTGCTGGTGTTGATTCGCCGTTGTCGCCATGTCCGGTGATTCTCAGTCCCCAGTCGGTGAGTCCCGATCTAGCACTCGGTATCCCGAGACATACTTGGTCTAATTGTCCATACATATGCAGCGATCTCTTCGCCAATGTCCGCCTGTAGTCCGGGTCCGCCAACTCTTGCTCCCAGAGCTGTAAGTGTGATGAGCCATGATACTCCCAGCCCAGCTGGTGTTGTTACACACAAGGAGTGGGTTGTGCCACCACGTCCAAAGGTTGGTGGTGGTAGTTGCCCTTTGATATATCCCCAGGGTCTCAGATATTGACATATGCCCTCTAAAGCCCGGGCGGAAACCCGCTACAGATACCCCGCCAACAGTAAGCTTTTGAACATGCCTTAATGTCTTTTAGCCGGGGCTCATACTCTTTTTGGATAGAAAAGAAAGGCGCAAAATCGAGCAGCCCAGCGAGCATTCCGCGAGCGCCGCGCGGCGCGTGTAAACGAACTTGAGGATAAACTCAAAGAGGTTGAGCTAGAAACCTCAACACAGATCACCGAATACCAAGAGCAGGTCAATCAACTCGCCAAAAACAACGCCGAGCTTGCAAAAGAGAACAGTCTCTATAAAACAAAAGTTGAATGTCTTCAGAAGGAGTTGGAACTACTAAGGCAAGCCAAGGTAGATCAACAGTCGCAGCAGCAGCAGCAGCAGCAGCAGCAGCAATCACTAGTTTCTGCGGCAAGCTTCAGTTTGACGCAGGTTGCATCTCCTGCACCATCTTCACATGAGACGCCGTGCAGCTCGAATTGCGTATGCGCGGACGATTTGGATAGGATTCTTTGTGATAAAAAGACTCCCACATCAGACGTTCCTAGGGCTACGCCCGCACCGTCTATACCCATACGCCGAAGGAGTAATAGGAATAAAGCCGCACCCGAACTTCCCCAGAACCCCGATCCCCTAGGCTGCGGGCGCTGTGTCAAAGATGGTAACTGCGCATGTATCTCCGAGGCTGTAGAGGCTGTCTACCCTGTAAAGCGCCCTACGTCCCCGAGTGAGAACACACCTAAACGCACACGGATATCCAGCAATGTTGGACTAACCCCGCCAGACGAGCTAGAAACTGACTTCACTTATATGATCAAACCACCTCCGGCCCCTCCTTCTTTCTCTGATTCTCCCGTAATTTCACACATGCCAGCAGATCCATGTGGGTTCTGTTCAGATGGCACCCATTGTGTTTGCGCTGAGGCTGCAGCGAATGCTATTATGAACATGGACGATGACGACGATGACTCCGAGGAACACCACAGCACCAAACTCCCGCCATTACTGTCAAACCATTCATCTTCAAGGGGAGATCAAAATCTTGGAGGGCAGGACATAGAAAAGCCAATGCCTCTGCACCCTCCAATGACTAAAAGTACGGGAAGCGGATGTCCACCTGGTGGGTGTGCTCAATGCAAGAATGACCCGATGTCAACCCTTTTCTGCCAATCCGTTGCTACAAAAGTCAAATCACGCCCTGTTGGTGTTCCTGCTGGATGCTGTGGTGGCGGGTGCTGTGGTGACAAACAACCATCTAAAGACACTGACGAAAAGGGAACCTTTATACCAGCTAGTGCCGCTTACCAGGCGCTCTCCAGGCATAGAGGTTTTGAGGAGGCAACTGCGGACCTGGGAAGTTTATTGAGGCCGCTGGCGGTGCGGAGTGCTGATGGGAGGTGTCCCCAAATTGAGGTCAGCAGTGTTCGGGATGTGTTGAAGCAATTGGATAGGAGGTTTGGAAGCGATGCTGCTTAAAATCATTTCCCTTTCCTTCCCTTTCATTTTGTCTCTTGTTTTCGGTTTGTCGTCCTGGGTGGGGTGATTATAAGGACGTAAAAGGAAAGGCGTATTGGGTTTTTAATTCTGTTTTTTTCTGTTTTTTCTGTTGATTTTTGCCAGTTATCTGAGCCTTTGGGGGGTCCTTTCTTGTGTACTAACTCGTGTAATGGGGGGTTTTATGACGGGCGGGAATTCTAGGACTACGAATGAAATATCTGCCCTTAGACATTCTTCCTATTGGCTGATATCGACTTGAATACGCAGCGAGCGAGTGACCCAGTGTGATGAAAGTTGACCAGTTTTCTTTTTCTTTTTCTCTTTCTTTTTTTACCTATTTAATTCACTACTACGTTCATAAATCGACGTGGACAATCCTTGACTGATTGGTTTACTTAAATTTGGCGGTAAAACCCTTGGTACCTATCTACTCTCAACTTAAGAATACATTTCCCCGAGGAAGGGATTTGGCATGTACTTACCGTGCAACCCCGATAGTGGCATAGGAATCTCCATTCCGGACCATATGCTAGTATCGGGGTTGCACTGTACTGGTGACCGTCACGGTTGATTTATTCCTACTGCCCATGATGATAAAGTACTAACTACCCATATCGAGACTGGAAATACCTTGCCTTATCAGCTGTAAATTAGATAATTGTATTAATTCCAATTTTGCCAGCTTATCTCCAGAACTGGATGAATGGTCGTTTTAGTAGTGGTGCTCAAGGTCATGGTTATGGCAGGGATGGTGATCTTCATTGGGGTGTTAATACATGAGAGGATATTAAAAAGTGGTGATTTTCGGGCTTCTGGTAGAGATAGTCTGTGTTATTAGGTTGTGTACACCTAGCCAGAGTTAGGGGTTATTTGAGAAAAGGGTTCTAAAGATAAAGATATTATCGTTCCAGGTACCAGGCGGACTCTAGACCTCTAAGGAAATACCCCAGAGAGAATAGATGGCCCACACTCAACAGAAGTTCAAGGTTTGCGTTCGGGATCGCACACGAGTGACCCGCCATGATTGCAATTTTTCACAGGTAGAAGACCTTCAGAATTCCATAAATCCCCGCCCGTATATTAACTATATTTTTCAAAAAGACCCCCCAGTGAAAAGAAGGGCCTCTAACCCAGCCTTTCCGCAAACCCACCTCCCAACTCATTGTCAGCTTCTTGAGCCCCGCTCTCTATAGCCTCATCTAGTTCACCCTTCATATCACCCGCAGGCACACCCGCAGCACCGAGCTTTGTGAAGCTTTTTGGGTTCTTCTTTCCCGTCCCACCTTGGCTCTTGAACTGGTACCCTCTTAATCTACACCTTTTTTTAGCCTATCCGCATTACTATAATCAGATGTGAGAACAAACCTAGGGCCCTGGCCCTTCCTCTCTGGCATCTCACTCTCATAGGATCTTCCAAATACCACAACATCCTCCTCAAAACTCCCGCGCTCGATACTCCCCCGGATCCCCGTAAAGAATCGGTCAATAACCCGGGTATTGTGTATCTGCAACAGTACCCAAGCTGTCATCTCCTTCGCAACTAGAAGGTGCTGCACATATGCCCTATGATGCCGCCTACATGCATAACAGCTACAGCTTTGCCCTAGCGGGCCAAGGTCTGCTGCATACTCCTTGCCCCACAAGTCCACACCCAATGGTTTTACCCCTTCACCCGCCGCTGTGGGCCGCGGAAACTCGAAATCTAGCGCAATCCCGGCATCGGTAGCGGCCGTGGCAAACCCCAGATTGAAGAGGTCGACACCCCAACTTACCTGCTGCAATACTTTATGGGGGTTCGCAGCGTCGTCCACGCTCATCCGTGGGAGTTTTTCTAATTCCTCTGGGAGCTCCACCGCAAGGGCGCTATCGTACAGAGCGAGGCCAGAAAGCCTATCGATTTTGTCCACAAGGGTATCGATATAATATGACTGCTGCTCAAAGTCCAGCGGCAACAGAGGTGCAAAGATACGGGGTGTATAGTCTTCTGTAGCTAGTGTCTTGTTTAGAAGCTGTTGGAGCCATAGGTCCGTCCGGAATACCATTTTGGGCCCACGGTGTTTGCCGGGGATGCTGGATGGAATGTCGGAGAGACCAAGGACAATGTCAGGGCGAAGGCGGGAGACTGCTGTTACATAGTCGTCGATCTGGAGCATGCGGAAACCAACGCTGGTTAGGATTGCCAGGGAGTGATCTGTGTTTGAGGCGGCAGTGGTGACTGGGGGCACACGTCGGCCAGAGAGGATAATCAGCGAACTTGAGGGTGTAGATGTGAAGTTTCGGAGCGTTCCGGCGGCTTGGTTGTAAACTGGGACATTGGGTGGGTACTTTTCAACAACTATTCAGACAGGGTTCAGTGAGGAGCCATAGGAGAGGACGTAGTAGGCACGTACAGTCCTCGAGGGCAACATATATCCCTTTGATGTTGGTATGATCCCTAAGATTGTCGTGAGAGAGGTGTGGTACTGCACCGCGAGAGGCAGGAGCTATGAACGAGGGCGTATCGATGGTGACTTTATTGAGCGCGAGACGGCCCAGTCGAGGGCCGGAGGAGGGCGAGAGGAGGCGGAAATACATATCTGGGTCTTTGGGTACCTCTGTGCCGATACTGTCTGGGTCCATTATCACTATTTTAGAGTTGTAAGATAGGCGGTTTATACTAAAGCAGTAGATTTTATTAACCACAAGCAGGTAGCTGATGTTTAAAGGAGAGTTTGATAACGATATTGTCCGGAGTATTCAAATAACTCTAGGTATCAGGGAAACGATGCGTTCTCTAATATTGAAATCGAATTAATAGCAATGCTTAGTATTTAAATATGGGAAGTACTCCTCACCAGAGCTATCCAACTGCCCAACCCCCACCCTCCCCATGCAAGCTCAACCCCACCTCCAACACTAGCGCCTCCACAGAGCCGCATCGTCATCCCAAACAATCTTGAGGTTAACGTTATCTAGAACCAAACTCTAGAAATGGTTTAGATATACTTGGGAGCTGTAAGGCCATAAGCAGCGAGTATTCTGATGAATGTGTAAGATATAATGGAATTAATGTTCATCTGAGGTAATGTGGAAGAGACGGAGAAGAAATCCAAATCCCCGTGAAACAGCTCCTT
The DNA here is from genome assembly GCA_024713865.1 of Morchella sp. 2016-72. Lineage (NCBI taxonomy): Eukaryota > Fungi > Ascomycota > Pezizomycetes > Pezizales > Morchellaceae > Morchella > Morchella sp. 2016-72. The sequence continues at coordinate 1,119,950 of JAMJEY010000019.1, forward strand.
GAGTATAATAATTTAGCGTGTCCAGTACTACATACATGTAGTCGATACCGTCTCCTTAACTTGACTGGCTAAAATCCTCCACGACCACGCTACTAGCCATCAGACTGCATCAAAGACTCTTTAACTCGATCTTAGTGTCTGGGGCCTGCTCCAAACCGATATTATTCCACACAAATTAGATGTCGAGCAGGTGTGTAGTTACATGTAGTGGTTTAGAGGACCTAAAGCCTCACTCCAAAATAGAATTACCCCAAACCCAACCCCACGACTCATCACTCGGCATACCACGTGATACGACCATCACCACAACCGCACCTCACCCAACCTCGAATCGAACCCCCCCCCCCCCACCAATTACCCCCCAATCATCACTAATTAACCCACCACATTCATAACATATACACAATGTCAAAAGTCCTCGGATGGGCAGCATTCGGTACCATTCCCATCCTTGCTCAATCTCATCGCCTACCTGTCTAACAGACATTGACTAACCGGGAGGCAGGCGTGGCCGTCCGCTGGTGGCAGCTTGGAATCGAGATGCGCCCCTACTTCGCTAAAGAGACCCTATGGCACTACCCAGTCTACGCGGGTATCACCGGTTCTTTCGGCTACTGGCTCATGAACGTCGAGGAGCGCCAGATCAAGTACCTCAACGAGCGCAAGGAGGCCTTGTTGGAGAAGCGAAGGAGGTTTGCTGGTGCGACGGGCCAGACGCCTCAGGTTGTGGTGGCTTAAGACCATGAAACATAGAAGGAGTGTGGAGATTTGTATAGTGGAGTGGGACGGACTGCATCGGGGTGGGAGGGCCCATAAATATCGAATATAGGTGTTTACAGCCTTCCCTTGTGTTTTGCGGAGTATGTCATAGAATATGCGCAGGTTACGGTGATTCAATTGTGTGATTTAGATAGCTGTAACCGTGGTGGGTGTGTATTTGACACACCAACCCGTGATGCTCAGAACTCAATTGCAAGAAATCATAATTCTGTCCTACTACAATAAAAAACGCTCAGGTATAGTTATAACCACAGGATAACACCCCACAAAATTGAGTCTACGCAAAATTGATTGTCCAATCTTTCACGATTGCGACCTTTGGGTTCCTCACGATCACATGACTCGCCCTACCCTCCTTGCCCTCCACAAATTTAACCTCGGCGTCCCACGTCTTGCTGCCCTGCTTCACCTCTACAGTTTTCTTGTCCTTCCACTCATCTGTTACCCCGACTAAGACAACCCTCTCTACACGCACATCCCTCATTTCCTTGACATATTTGGCAGCCTTCGCCGGTTCAGGGTGCAAGTTTCCTGAGCGAAGTGTCTTGTCGCCCGGATTGTATATGAATGAGCGGTGGATGAAAGCGCCGTCTTTGTTGTCGTACGTCTCACCATCATCTACATATAGGACACCACCAGCACCTCCTGGAGCAAGTGCCACAACGAGGGTGTATGGGTCATAGCGCATTAAACCAGAAGATCTACGTGGGCGATCTTTGCGTGGAATAATGTGCCCACTACGCATAAGCATTGGAATGGATCCCAGAGGCGCAGGAACAGTGTGCAAGCCCTTGCCGTTATACATGGTGTAGTCAAAGTAGTCATAGTACACAATATTTTCCTCGGGGATATATACTGGAGTCTCTGTGACGCCCTCAGAAACAACAGGTTTAACAAGGATACCGGTATCACCGAGGTAGAACTGGTCGTCAATTGCAAATCCCGCCTCATCATCAGGGAACATGACAAAGTGGGGGCGTAGAATCGGCATTCCTTCCCATGAGGCGCGGTGGAAGGCAGTATACCATGCGGGAAGGAGAGAGTAACGGAGACGGATTGCATCACGGATTATTGAGGTGTAGGGCTCTCCTGCGAGGTACGGCTCTCGGCGTTTGGCGTCAATGTGAGCATGGGCACGGAAGAATGGGTAGAAGGCACCGGCTTGGTACCAACGGGTTAGGAGCTCTTTGCTTGGGTTCCCGAAGAAGCCACCGACGTCAGCTCCAGCGAAGGGCATACCGGCAATGCCTTGGGCAAGCAACATAGGGAATGCCTGAGCAAGATGATCCCAGTCTGCTTGGTTATCACCAGTCCACATTGCTGCAGATCTCTGAGAGCCAGCGAAATAGGACCTAGTCAACACGAATGGCCGTCGCTCCTTTCCAGGGCCAAGACGGGTCTTGAGCGCTTCATATGTTGCGTTGTGGAACGTCATACCGTTTAAGTTGTGCACGTCTCTGTGTTCCCAGTTGTCATAGTGGAGGTTGTCTTTTGGCATTGTGGTTTCCGGACCGTTGAAAACAGAGGGTTCATTCATATCGTTCCAAATCCAAGTATTTGGCATAGAGCCAACGAATTTCTTGAAGTCAAAGAGGGTCTTCCACCAAGCCCTTGCAGCAGGGTTGAAGCAATCAATCCAGTGGGAGGAACCAGGCCAGCACCATCCTTCATAGATTTTTTTTCCGGTTTTATCCATGACACCAAGGCCCTTGTCAACAAGTTCATTGCCAACGGCATAGTTCTTGTCGTTTTTGATATGTGGATCAATAATTGCCACAAGCTATATCAATTAGTAACTATCTTAAGTATGTTAATTAAAGAGTCTCACCTTTCTCTCGCGCTTATCTAGAGTCTTGAGCATATTCTCGGGGTCTTTGAAGGTCAAGGGGTCCCAGGTAAAGTACTTCTTGCTGTCGGTGTACTCGATATCTAGCCAAATGACATCATATGGAATATCAAATTTATCAAACTTGCGGTCAACATCTTTAACATCGTCTTGAGAAACATAATTCCACCTGCATTGATGGTAGGCAATCGAGAAAGCTGCTGGCAAAGCGGTAAAACCTGTGAGATCACCATATTGCTTGTACAACCAGGCTGAATTAGGGCCTGGAAGCACAAATATATCCATAACTCCGCTCTCTGACATCCAATGTGTCTGTGTAGTTGCTCTTTCGGGTGAGAGTGCATTCACGTTGGTCTTTTGCTTGACGATATCGACCCAAGTTTCAGCAGCAGAAAGCCAGAAGACACCAACCGTAGACCCCTTCTTCTGGGCCTGCATAAACGGGATGGAACCATAAAGGGTCATAGGCGAATCAATCTCGTACTCGAATACGTCTGCGTTATAGAGGCGGTATGGCTCGTTATAATTGCCTTCGCCACCACGGGTCTCCTTCAGCGATAAACTACTAGCATGCTCGGGAATACCGTAGACGTGGTCATAACCAGGGAACGAAATGTCCATAGCAACAGATTCGGGACCTTTTCAGTGTTTAGTAGTCGGTTGCTGACTTTTTGGCATAGGGGGTTGGTACCTCGGGGTTTGCTGTCGGTATTTCCGCCAAAAGCCTCCTCCCACCATGTGTCATCGCCTTGATCGCCATTACTATCCTCCGGCTTTGGCCTCCAATGCTCTATATTCATAAAACTCCTCTCATTCAATACCACTTGGGCTTCTCCATCTTTCAGAAACTTCACGCTAAATGGTTTATGTGTGATCTTCACCTGGTAACCTGCAGGGCCATACGCAACGCTTGTAACCCCGTCTTCCGTCTTGATGATAGCATCTTTATGGAAATTCTCCCCTCCTACCAATGCCCACTTGGCCGCCTCATTATAGCGCTCCTTTCTTGCTGTACTCCCATGTCTGAGCTCAATCTGGCCTGTCATGCGTTTCGCCTCATCAATCGTAACTCTGGCAACACCATTATCCAAGAAAGAGAAGACAAGAGGAAGCTCCACGTTCTCCTCGCCGATGTTCTTTAGAATGGTACCTGTAAGAACACCATCCTTAAGAACCACAGTGTCTGCATCTAGCTCATATGGTGACGTCCGGGAGGCCCCAGCAGCGGTGGCTTGGTCGGCGAGAGCTCGATTACGCTTACAAAAGCCAGACTGTGCGCAGGTCTTGAAATTCTCGTGCTTAACGGCTTTGGCGATCTGGACGAGGGAAAGAAATGAAACAAAGAGTGCCCCAGCCGAGGACGAGCCGAGAGGGTTTAATTGACGCATGGTCGTGGGCGTAGGGGTAGTTAAATAAACAAATGAACTGCTTTAAAACTAGGAATTACAGGGGCGCAACTGGTGCTGCTGCCTGGTGGTTGAGGCGTGAAGCTACTCCAGTTTTGTCGGGGAAGCTTGAGATAATTAGAGAGAGGAGGAAAATTGAATAGGGTGGGAGGACGAGATGGGAACTCTAGGTAGTATGTACTACTAATACACGGATTGACCAAAATCAGCCAGGTGTCTTGAAGCCAGAGAAACCCTAACCCTTTTGGTGCGGCACTTTAATAGACTTGGCGCGCGGATAAACTAGCGGCGAATAGAAGTTAGAGTTAAGTGAAGATCTACGTTCAAACCCGGCAATATTTGAGGTAAACATCACCGACCCTATGCGTTATGCCTCAAATACTCTGCGCCTAAGCAAAACTTCAACCTCTTTAAAGTTTTCCAGGCGGCTCCAGACTGCAGTTTATACCTCCGGGAGGTGCCGTTTTCTCCTCCTGCCCCTGAGCCCTGGCACGTGTGTCCCTGCTATCGATAAGACCCCACAAAACCCTAACCCCGGAAAAATTAAGTGCCCCACCACTCATCCAGAAAGAGTTGTCGACCACCGAAAGTCACTCCTTCAACCACACCAAGTCATGGCCTCCCAGACACTCCCAGAATATGTACTTCCCCTTTGTGAGATCAACAACAAGCCCGTTTCTACCCATGGAACTATGCAAGGTGGTCAAATTCCTACCGGAAAGCTTATCCCTCTCCGAACCCTAGAAGAACTGAAAGCTGCTGTCCAAACTAGTACCTACCCTTTCTTAATAGCTCTTCATCCAAGACCTACGTAGTAACATCATTATTCTTCTTAAAGCCGACATCTACACACTACCCATACCTGCAAAATCAGTCAACTCAGTCCTTAGCTCCCTCCGTGAAATTCTCCCCGCCTCAAGCCCACTACAGCACCTCCGACGCCTCGTAAAGCCCTCCTTTCTCCCTGCACCAGTGGTTGAAAAAATACTACCTACTACTATAGCAAAATCTGCTGTCATGTACATGCTTGTGTGCCCTACCGAGACCATAGCCCTCTCTGATCTTGAGTCCTTCCTTTCCGCACTTCCTGTATTCACAGAAGAGGGCGCAGATGGCCCGGAAATCAGTGTTCTTCCTGTCCCATCGTGCCAGCCTATATCGGCTGCACAAGCGCAGGAGTGGTCGGAGAAATACTGGCCTACAGTGTACAAGCGCGGGAATCCTTATGGGCCGCATCCCGCAATTGTAGAAAACGTGACAAAGAAGCTAGGGAGAGCGGGAGAATATATACAGCTTGCCCGAAATATTGGAGCTGCAGCTGCAGATCTAGGTATTGGGGAGCCCTTTGGGTGCGTAATTGTTAACCCTGAGACGGGCGAAGTCGTGGCTGCTGCGGGAGACGGAAGGTGTAAGGGTGATAAAGCTTGGGGAAACCCACTAAATCATGCGGTAATGAGAGCTGTTGGTATGGTTGCTCAGAAGATGCTGGAGAATGGCGAAGAGGTTATGCCGAACAATCCATGTAAGCCGTTGACGGAACTGGAGAGGGTATACTTTGAGGCAAAGACTACAACCACTACTATAGCTCCGGCTGAGTTGGAGGAAACGGAGGAGATAGGAGAGGCTGGAGAGGGGTATCTGTGTCATAACATGCATGTATACCTCTCCCACGAGCCATGTGTTATGTGTGCCATGGCTCTCCTTCATAGTAGAGTGGGGGTTGTTGTATTTGGACAGAAGGTCCCAAAGACAGGGGCGCTCATGGCTGAAGGAGAAGGCGGAGAAGGGACTGGGTATGGCTTGTTCTGGAGAGGGGAGCTTAACTGGAAATTCCTATGCTGGCAGTGGGTAGATGAACTGGGTGAGAAGATAAAAGAAGGTATTTGTGTATAATAGATATTTCCATCATTAGCTTTATTCTCGGTGTTTATTAGACATACTTGGGGTGGAATTAAGTATTGCGCTGGCAACCATGCTATCATGCACTCTAGATATAGATGTATGAGCGCTATAATTAACTACTGTAGTGATCTGTTTATTGGCGTTGATCTGTGGGAGTTCAATAAAATCTAATACACAGCCATGTGCATGCCTCCTATCAATACTGAATCAACACATGCCACTCGACCAGCAAGGTAACCGCGGCCGGAGCGATTAAGATGTTGAATAAAAAAAGGAAATATAAAAAAAGAAATCTCAAAATCATCTCAATCGCACTCCCAGAGATGCCCCACATAATCCTGTCATGTCTCAGATAAATGGCTGCATTGCGGGGTGCGTGGAGATCATGCACGTGACACAAAGCAATTGTCCTGCAAGGTAATGGAAACCGTTTCTTCCCACCACACCCTACTTCACACCCTCATCATGCACCGGTCATCTACATAAAAAAAAAAAAAAAAGATACAGACCTATGAAATTGATCCTCGTTCCTCCGATGTTCGTTTGTGGAGCAGCAATATGCACGAACACGTTGGCAACTAAAGTACCTACATGTAGTGACTTCCTATCCAACAGGACCCTAACTTCACACAAGAGAGCTCCAAACAGCTCTAAGCAGGCCAGGAAAAAAAAAAAAAAAGGAAAGAACGCAGCCCGACACATGCCACACGCGATACTATCTTAGAGAAAATCTGCCCTGTCAATCTCCATGAGAAACCTCCTCTATCGAACGAACCTCTATCTGTCCCTCGATCTCCATCGTGGTGTGTCTCTGGCTGCTGTCTCCAGTTAGGTACAGTGTGTAGGTACATACATACACACATCACACGCACTACCACCACCAACACGCCTATCTACAACCACACACATCTGCCAGTACCTGCCTACTCACCTACATACCAGCTCTGCGCACCCCCCCCCCCCTCCCCGCCGTCACTCCTGATTCGGCATGCCAGACTCCTCCAACAGCTCTGGAACCTCTCCCGAAACTGCCCAGGCCTCGCTTCTCCGCCTTACCCGCCGTCACTCGCTCCCTGCGTCCACCACATTCAGTACCTTTCTTAGTCTGTGGAGCGCCGAAAATGCGAACCGGGAGAATCGAGAGCGCCCAAATCCATCTACAGCGGACAACGTACATCCGGAAATTACCAATAACACCAGCAGCAACAATCGTCATCACCGGAGCGCGTCGATATCTGGCGACACTCTACTAAATGGAAACAACAACGGGAATGGGGTTGGGGCATTGGGAGGCAATAGACACAGGTATGGACATCGCCATACTAGGAGCGCTGTGGTGGATACGCCCGTTATTGTCAAGAGCTATAACCCGGGACCAGCTGTTTCTAGAAATGCCTCCCCTTTACACGAGGTGTGTGTGTTTGTCATCCCTCCCCCATCTCATCCCGCCTCTCCCCCTCCACACACCCCTCCCCCTCCGCCAACAGGGGGCCACATAACCTCATCTCTTCGCCCACACTATTGACGTGCTTGTACACCCACTACACATGAGCCACATCACTAACACAGACCTCAACAACATACAGAATGACGATACCGAGGATATTGCCCTCCCATCCATTGACTCCTTCTCATTCGATGGGATCTTGGGGGCCATCGACCCCGCTGGTAACTACACCTCTCTCACCTTTGGTGGTGATATCCAATCGATTGAGCTGACCCGATCACGGATGCAGTCACGACTGCACTCGATTCTGTGGGCAAGCTATGTGAGGAATATCAGACAAGTCTGCGAACTGAGGTCGATGCTCTCACTGACGCGCAGGCCGAGATTGACGCGATGATGAAGGAGGCGGAAAAGCTGACTAGCCAGGCTCTCAAGACGACCAAGATGCGGACCGAGAGATTAGATGCTGAGGCTGTTGGGTTGAAAGGAGGTGTGTATAGATATGGTATGACAGGCGCCTGTGGGGTGTTAATGATATTCCGGTACAGGCTCTACAGTCGATGCGCTTGCCGCGGCCGCAGAAGCCACTCACACATCGCTCACATCTATAATCACGACTCTTCTCGCGATCGATGAGATGCTGCCTGTACAAGAACGCTTGTCGCCGCTCTCATCTGCACACAAGAAGCACTACCCAAGATTGCACACCCTCCTTGCCGACAAAGCTCACGAAATCGAGGTTCGCTTTCGGAACGTCCGCTCCCCTGAGCTGCGACCCGTCGCGCGGCCGCTATCAGTCCAGACATTGATGTCCCGTCTAGACCTTGGCCTTGGCGAGTCCTCTTCCTCCCAGGCCACCATGGATCCATCATCATGGTCTCCCCGGCGGCGTCTATCAACCTCTTCAACACTGCTACTCAACTCCCCAACTGTCTCCAGAGCAAGTACATCATACAACCAGAGTCGTGGTGTCTCAAGCCCGCATCTGCAGCTTCGCACTATCCTTCCAAGTCCAAGCAGCGAGCAGATCAGCGCTAGTGGTAGCTACTTTCCCATCGCGCCTAAAACGGCGACGGGGGTGAGTTTGACCAGCCCTATGTACACCGCGCAGCAGCATCTTGAAGGTACCATTTCACCTCGTCCTATGTCACCGCTGATGTCCCCGCGGCGGTCAAGTGGAATGTGGTCAAGACGGGCATCGTCAGGGACTCTAGTAGCATTCATGGCCCGCGAGACGGACAATTCGGGACTATATCCCTCACCTCCTAGTGGGAGTGATAAAGACGCTGAGGGTGCAAGTTCGGTAGGCTCCAATCAGGGAAACTCAAAACCGCCGAGTACGTGGCGCCACAGCGCCGGCAGTTGGGCAGGGTTTTTTGGCGGTAGAAGTAGCAAAGGAAGTAGTGAGGCGTCGAAAGGCGTGAGTGCTGAGGAGCGATTGAAGATGCTCCTTCAGGCAGCTGATGATGGAAATAGTAGCTCTTCTTCTAGAAAAAAAGGGAAGGGTAAAGGCGTACAGAGGTGACCCTTTCTCTATTATTATTTTGTTATGCGGATATGATACCATGATTTATGTGGGGTTCGGTTTGTCTTCGTTTTTTTTCCCCCATCGGAGCCCCCCATTACACTTACTATATAATTTTATTTAACTTATGCTGAAGAGCGATTAACTACCTTATTAAGTTTCTCTCATTCTTTCACTTTCTTTTCTTGTTGTATTACTGGCAGGGTGTTGGCTTCATCTCGGTATAAAAGCGTTCCTTTTAACTCTCCATTTCTCACTCTAATTCATCCTCTTTTAACTTTCTTTGGAGTGGAAAAACATACCATATCTCTAGACTTGGTGGGAGACTTTCTCTTCCTCGAGGGCCTGAATTGCTACTCTCGTTTCGCTACTTTCATCCCGTAGTATACAAAAAGCCTGTCTTTCACAGTCTGATAGCCAGTCCTACGTGATTACCAGCGCAGTAGCTATCTCGAGTCAAACAACCATCGCCTACCAAACACTCATCACTAGTCTCAGGAGTATAGAGAAGTACCATTAACCGCTGTACTCTTGATGCATGCAGTTACATCTAGAAAGCCCAACCCCTCGTTCGCCAGATCCACCCTTGTCTCCGAGTCGATTATTCTTGAGCTGGTCGGTCGATTGAGCCCAGTATCTGCTTTTTATAGACACATGCAGCGAGCTGGACCTTCTTCGCCCGCTCCATGCAGACTAGAGAAAATAGCCCAGCCCCCGCGGGGTGGACCGGTCTCAAGACTTGTGCCCGCGCTTAACAGTGTAGTGCGCCCGTGCTCTATGGGTTGCGCAAGTAGGGCACACATTGAGCGCGGCGGGAATACGATAGGCTGTGCATTTGGGCCGTACCTTGTGAGCAGATGGCGCAGTGGAGGGTTGGCTGACATATAGCCTTTCAAGTCGTCATGCCTTTCTCAAGACCCCCCACCTCTAGCGTACCTAAACTCCAACTCCCCCGACTCCATCTCCTCCCAACAAACCAATCGTCTCTCCACGCTGGCCAACCCACAAATCCAGCCAGACCAGCGCTACAAAACTAATAAGGCGAACCAGCAGGGGTCGGCCTACCAACCTGAAAGGCCTCCTCACCCAGAGTCAAGAAGAGGCCCGGCGCTATATCACCGTGCTCCACTTGAGACTGCTGGCTCAGCCATCAGTTCACAACCGCGGCCCATGTATGTATGTATGTATTTATGCTGGCTGTATGTACAATATGGCGGGCTTTCTTCCGGTACGGGGGAGATGGAAGCAGGAGGACTCAATCCCTCAAGGGCTCGGCCTCATGCACACGCAGCCAGCCTTAAGCACCTGTTCGATCCCTCCCTACACTACACATTACCAAGCTCAGCGAATGCAGCCGTGTCTCCTAACTGGCAGGTTTATCTTACTCAAACGCCTCGTGCATAAAGAAGAAAGGCTAGTACGAATTTAGCAACTAACGGACGTTGAGAGCGAGAAAAAAAAGGTTCCCAAGAGGATCTTGGTATGTACGTCTTCCCCCTAATGCTGCGAGAGAAGGTAGGGAGCTGAACGCCTGCAGGTATGGTAGGTGACAAAAGGAAAGTACCCCCTAGTGATGCTCTGCCCCGTCAAACCTTCGGTTGTGTCCCCCATTGGGAGAGTGTCGAGTGATAATTCATGATGGCACTTTTAGCTTATCCTGGGCTTACAAACCGGGAGTTGTTGGAACACCGCCATAGTGGCTTTGCCTTTTCCACGCAGAAAACAAACGACTACTATGAATAGGGCTTAGTTGGGAAGGATGGTGGAGATGATTGAAATTCACCTAAACATAGTGCCAAGGCTGTTACGCACCCACAGCTTTCTTACCATAAAAAACTATCCTATATCTCGTTTGCTTACCAAGAAACCAGAAATACATCTTAGAAGATGAAAGACCTGAGTCAGGGGGTAGTGAATGTCAATCATGAAATATCACTCGTACTAATAACCATTATAATCACCCGAGCGGGTGGGGTTTGAGGTCAATTTAAAACAGAACAGAACAAAAAAGACACAGGGAGGACCACACTAAACCTTCGACTCCTTCTTTGAGGGCCCGTTCCCCACCTTGATACTCTCCCTCAGTAGCGGCGCCACCTGCTTCCTACTCGCCTTTATATCCTTCTGACACCAGGCCCTCCTCTTTCCACCATCCCCATCCAGGGCTCCCCCGCCCCACACACTCAGTCCCAGCCCCTTCTCCTCCGCCATCCCTACAAACACATCCAAACACTCCGCTGCCCCTTCATTCAACACCCACACCAGCAGCTCCCTCCTGAAATCTCCTCCGCGGCCCGTCGTCGTCATCACGCTCACCACATCCAACTCTCTTTCCCCCGCCCAGCTCTTGACACCCTCCACGAACCCCTCCCCCTCCTCTCGATCCCGCAACCACGACAGCTCCCGTAGCACCGACGCAATCCCCACCTTCCGAGTCTTCCCATCAGTGCCTGTAACGGCCTCTGTCCACTCCTTCCAGTCCTTGCGTAGCAGGTCCCGTAGCGGCATGTCGTCGACGTTGTTCTTTGCGTCCCAGACGCTCTTGTAGAATTTCTCGCGGTCCCAGGGGTCGCTACTGCCGCCCTCCGTCGCTCCCTTGGCGAGCTCGCCCTCCAGGAAGGAGAGCACGGCCTCGTCATGCGATGTCACCTTGTTGGTCATGTTTGTGGTGTCAATTAGGACCGCCGCGAGGGCGAGTCTTGCGAGCTCGCCACGGACTGCGCCCGTGGATGGGAATGCGGACTGGAAGTGCTGTGTGACGAGGGAGGAGCATGATCCACTCGGCGCGATGATTCGGGGGTTGGCAGTGGGGTAGAGGTGCTCGTCGTCGTGGTGGTCGATGACGGCGGTGACAACGGATGGGTCCGGGAAGTGGGAAGAGAGGTTGGGTTCGAGGTGGTTGTGGTCTACGAGGGCGATAGTGGTAGAGTTGGCGGGCAGGGAGGTGATGGGCGGGTCATCGGTGAAGTTGAGGTCAGAGGGGGAGATGGAGAAGAGGGTGCAGAGGTGGAGGATCTCGGGGCGGAGTGAGAGGTCGGAGCGTGGGATTGAGAGGAAGGGGATCGTGGGGGGTGTACTGGGAGTGTAGTAGGCGTAGAGGATGGAGGAGGCGAAGGAGTCGATATCTGGTTTGTCAGTCTTTCTGGTTTGGGATTGATGATTGATTTAGGGGGCTAGAACGACGGCCACGAATTGACATACCGGCAGACTGATTCCCAATCACGATATTGACCGGTTTCTTTGAGCTCAACGAGGCCAGCAATGACTGACGGCTCGTGTACATGAACTGCCTCAGAGATGTGCGCACAATGGATGACATTGTGATGTATATTCTGAGAGAGTCTGGATTTGTGGGTTCTTGTGAGAGAATATCGGTTTGGGTCATCGCGACTATGTTCTTAGACAGAAGACTGAATGAAGTCTAAGAAGCAGATCTTGGCAATGACAGTCAGTGACATTTCCTACGTCATGGATGGATAGAAGAGCCAAACCCTTGTTTAATTTCCCTGATTAAAACCAATTCGAGTAGACCCCACCGACTATGAGTATGAGTGAGTGTAGGGTGTATATAGATACACATAGTAAGAGACCAGGCCTTGATCCTTCCCCCGCAGTGCTCTGTTGTATCACCCCGATTGGATAAACGAGGGGAAATGATCAAACCAACACCCAATCTGAGGCTGAGGCTCCAGGGCCAGGGTTCATGCGGCTTAAAAAAAAAAACCCCCTCAGCTCATGCCCGGCCCCACCCCCCCCCCCCCCATACCGAAACTCTATATATCTACGGATCCCCAGCTCAAACAAATACCCTCAACCCAATGAAGAAAGCCGAAGTGGAGCGCCTGGCACAGCCCGAGTACTGGGACGAGAAGTACACGGCCGAGGGCGCCGACAAGTCGTTCGACTGGTTCCGCGACTTCCAATCGCTGAAGCCGTTCTTTGCACGACACATGCCCGACCGGGGGGCCCGCATTCTGCATCTGGGGTGCGGGAACAGTGTATGTAGAAATCTCTACAAATAAACACACATTGGGCGCGGGTTTAATTCTGAGTAGACACTGTCGGCGGACCTGGCGGGCGAGGGATACACGGACCAGGTCATGGTCGACTTCTCCGAGGTCATTATCGCACAGATGAGGGAGCGCCATCCAGACATGGCGTGGGAGGTTATGGATGTGCGGAAGATGGGGTTCGGGGATGCGGAGTTTGATTTGGCGATTGATAAGGTGTGTTGGGGCTCCCTTCCCCTCCCTCCCTCCATCCGGCGGAGGTATAGCTTAGAGAATGGTGGTTATTGATGGGACAATATATATTTTATATAGGGCACACTCGACGCGATGCTCTCGGGCTCGCTGTGGGATCTGGAAGACGTCGTGAGGGAGAACACAACGCAGTATATCGACGAGGTAGCTATCACTACATACACCCGGTAACGGTAAACCTAGAACAGAGCTGATGTGCAGCAAGCAGGTCGCGAGGGTCCTGAAGCCCGGCGGGACGTTCCTGTATATCACGTACCGCCAACCGCACTTCATCAAGCCGATCATCAAGCGGGAGGGCGTCTGGCCGGACTTTAAGATTGAGAGTCTGCAGGCGGAGGGCGGCATGTTTGAGTATTTCGGGTTCGTAATGACAAAGCTGAGTGAGGCCGGGGGGGTTTAGATCTTTTTCTTTTTCTTTTTTAACTTTCTCCTTTTGTAATATAGTATTGTTGTAGAGAGGAATATACAATGGGTCTTTTGAGTAAATTGGAGCTTCTGAATTAATACTTGTGGGATTTCACTTGATGGCCATGGGTGGTGGGTTGTGTTTGCGGAGACATGGGTTAAGAACATCATCACTCACTCGAAGCAAACACAAGCTATCTACCTATCTAAATATCTAAATATCTAGCAACTACTTTATAGATTTACAAACCACCATGCTCCCCCGCCTCCTCCTCCGTCACTCCCGCGCCCGCGCCCGCATCCCCATGGCCCCCCGCCGCCTCTTTTCCGCCCCAGCTCCAGCTCCAGCTCCGCCTCCACCCCCGACCCAAACCTCATCCGCCGAGCAAATCGCCTCCAAGCTCCCCAAGCGCCTGCGCCCATACGCCTCCCGCTTCATCAACCGCCCCCTCTCGCACATCACCTCCTTCCTCATCCTCCACGAGCTCACAGCAATCGTGCCGCTTGGCGGCCTCGTGTGGCTCTTCCATGCGACGCATTGGACGCCCCCGGGCGTTCCTGGGGAGTGGATCGCTGCCGGGACGGAGAAGTTTGGGAACTACGTGAGTAGCTCGACCCGGGAAAGCACCTGGGAGTAAACCAAGTAACGTGGGCCGCAGGTTAGGAAGAAGGGGTGGGAGAGCTTCAAGGGTGACAAGGGGGGACGGCTGCTTTTCGAGTGAGTAGTAGCTAAACACATGGATTCCCCACTGTTTCACGCGATGAGAGGGACATGGAGGGAGGGAGAGGAAGTAGTAGAATAGATACTAATAACGGTACGGTGCAAAAAAAGGGTCGCGACGGCGTGGGCGGTCGTGAAGGCTCTGCTGCCGCTGAGGATTGGGCTGAGTCTTTGGGCGACGCCGTGGTTTGCGAGGGTGCTGGTGGTTCCGGTGATGGGACTGTTTAGACGGAGGGGGGTGAAGCTCTCGCCATAGGTGCCCAAGGTAGTGAAGAGAGAGAGAGAGATGCATGTAGACCAGTAGGACTCTTTCCCCCCTAGAATTAATTGCAATTGAGCAGTGAGGGAAACATTCGGGCTATGTATTTAGAGAGTACATGCGCAGCTACTGTGGGTACAAGTCCAATTGCGATACCGCTATCAATTCCCGCCCTATCATTCATTGACCGCGCACCGCATGAACGGGCCCGCCGCTCGCACCGCTTGTGACCCGCAGGTCAAGGCGGCGACCGCAATACCCGAGACCAGGTCCAGGCCCGGCAATACGATACGAGACGAGACGAGACATACTGTGGTTTACCTACTTCCTACTCTACTCCATTATAATTAGCAGAACCGAGCACCCGGTAATTCATTGATGCGCGATTGGAGGAAGCTGTGCCATGAGTGCCAAGCGCCCATGCGCTTCTGAGACAGACAGACAGACAGCTGGCTGACTGGCTGACTGGCAACGACCGCCGAGCCGCCGTATGGGTTGAATATCCCCTTTTTAATCAGAAGGGCTTGGGCAGTATTTGGACGTGGCTTCCGGTGGCTTGGGTTTCTTTGCGGAGAAGAGGTAGAATTTAGAGATCTAGTCTGGGTAGATTGTCAATTATCGAAGGTTAAGGGGAAAGGGGGAGGAGGAGGCATGAGAGATCACTCGTTTTAGAGGGGGGGAAACACATGTAGAGATCGTCGCGGTATAGCAGAAGATTGTATGAAGTCCCTGCATGATAACCTTCCGCCCGCTGCCATGCGGAACATAATTGCGTGCAAATCTCACACGCCCGGCAGAGTGATCACCCAGTGTATGATAGTCATATTGCACTGCCTGATATTATACAATTGATACATGTATAGGAAGTACATACATGTACTTTGTAGATGGATAAACAATATTCGGTTTATTTGTGGCTGTCTTTTAAGCTTAAACTTTGCGGTTAATACTATGCGTGATATCCTCCTAGCTACAGGCTTGTTGATTGGTTCCTCTGACAATCTCCCAAATTAAAGCTACTCTTATGGCTAGAGCCAAAGAGTGGCGGTAAGTCTCGTGAACCCATTGTCGCTATCTATTCTCACTTATCAAATTACCACAAGCCTAGCATCTGAGCTCTCACGTCCCAAACTCAGCATCTAACGCCTCGAACCCGCAGCTGGTACTCACAAAGATAGAGAGAGCCCAGTCCAGCCTGTCCCAACAACAACTACAGTTCCCCTTACTCTCCTCCTCCTCCTCCTCCTCCTCCCCCCGTATCAACTCCAGATCCCGACAACCGCACCCGAACAAGGCTCTAATTCCCGACCAACCTTCAATGTTTCTGCCCCCCCCGTTTCCGCGCAGGGCTGAGGAAGTCAAGGGTTGGGTTCGGCCCCACTAGCGGCGTCCGCTCGAGCCATAATTCTTCTTATCCCGAATTTGGTATCAACAAGACGTGTGGCTTCCTGTCAGCGTAGTGGGGGCGCCGAGAAGAGGATGGTAAGCTCCGGTTGGCTGGGTGGGGGAGTTGGGGTAGGATCCTTGTACCTACTCTTTTAAAGTAGATAATTAGAGTTAGATCGACTAGTTAGAGTGCTCTCTATCAAGATCTTCTGCAAGGCTTCGAGAAATATAGGTGTGATATCATAGTGAATTCTGCGGAAATTTGGACTTTGGGGGACTAGTTAGCTGGTTAGTTGCGCTTGGTATTCTTGAGTTTGAAGGTCGAGGAACTCACGGGATATTCTCGTGAAGTATCAATTGATTTCTGTATTACTCGAACTGAATCAGTGCCTCAATCAAACTCGATTGCCAGCTGTTCCAGTTCAAAAAACTCAAGAGTCTTACTTGCCTGACTGTTGAGTAAAATTTGAGCCTTGGCTCCAAGCTTACGGATATCTCAGATTCAGCACCAGAAAAACCCTTCTGGGAGGTTTGTGCGAATATGAGACACGATACGGCCCAACGGTCTCAGTAACGTACAGCGGTATACTACCCTTAGCTCCTTGATACTACTGTCTGTAGCTTAGACATCGCAACAACAGCCACCGCCAGGGCTCTGTGCAGTTGGGGGGAATGGAAGAGAGTAAGCCGTACCGTGAGGTTCAAGCACTGTAACTATCACACCCCGTATCCAAAATCAATGGCTTCAGGATTGTATAAATGAGAGCCCCTCCCACCCCCAACTACAATCTCCATCCACTCATCCAGTTCATTCGCTCTACACAACTACACTCACTCACTACCACACTCACTCTACACTTCTTTAATAAACTTTCGTTTTTTAAACAAACCACCACCTCAATCAAAATGCAGTTCTCTACCATCTTCTCCATTGCCACTCTCGTTGCCGCCGTTGCTGCTGCTCCTTCTTGCAGTTACCCAAACCAGCAGAACGCTTGCGCTGCCCGCACTGACGGACACAACGTCGCCGCCTGCTGCAGCACCGTGTATGGCAAGACCGAGGAGGTCTGCGAGGACCTGGTTAAAATCAGTGGTGGTATGGGCTCCCTTCCCTCTTGATTGGTCTTCTCTCCTTTCTTTACAGATTATATTCTAACATCAATGCCTTCCAGGATTCTGTGCTGCCGTTGCTGGTGCCGCCACCACTGTCAAGTGCTGCAATGCTTCCAATGGAAATCAGAATGGTCTTGTCAACGTCGCCGCCCCTGTCTGCCTCTAGATCTTGTAAGCAGCTCTCGAATCGGCGAAACCAGTGGAGGATGATTGGGAGGATAGGAGGGTTTTGGAAAGGGGTTTGGTAATAGGATGGTGATGGATCATTGCTAGGGGATAGGGGATTATATTAGATGACGTGGAGGAAATAATATAATATTTAATATCAAGGAATCGGCTCCGGTTGCTCCTTAACAAACTTGTTCCAACTAGTGTGATTGATCGTGAGGTGATAGTGACTTTAAAAATTGCCCGCGACTTATTGACCTAGCTCCAGCCTTTAGTATTCGATCATACATCATTATAATATAATAGCTCCAGTGCGAAAACTCCGACTCTATTGAATCGATGAATGATTAAACACTTCGAGTGACTTTACATGATCCGCTCTCTCATCTTTAAAACCGCAACCCACCACCACCACACGCACATCAGGAGATCAGAAAAAGAGAGAACGCCCCCATAATGACAAACACTAATTAGATTAAATATTAATTCCCATCGATCTACATTCAACGCATTACAGTAGTTAGATCTAACTCACCTTCTTCCGCCCGGGTGCCGATTGGTTGAACTGCCGCGCACGGACCGAATGTCTCACCCTGCCCGCGTCGACAGGGGCCCAATTGTCAACACCTAAGTCAACGCTCACACGACCAGCGGAATGCGTGGTCGGTTGGAATGTGCTGTTCTCACGGCATACCGTCGTCGATGGAGTGAGTCACGAGACATCACTCGATCATGAGTCGATTGGGGTGACACAAGTAAAGATTGAGAAACATATGCTTTGATAAAGGGGTATCGAAGTTGTATTACCATACCATCTAGTGGCCGGGAGCTGGAACATAGAAGTACTTTTTCTTGTCTCTAGAAGTATATTGTCGGAAAGAAGGGTTCACGACAGGCCGTAGCTGTTCCGGACCCATATCTACATGTATGTTTCGGAGGTCTGGTTCTCTTCTTGACTAAACCAGGAAGCTTCAACAGAGCTCCATCCCAGTAAGATATATAGAACGAGAAGGCATCACTCGGCCTTCCTTCCAGGATTGTTGTGAGCCTTCCTCTTATCTTAAAGCCCCACATGGGGTAGTTGTACAGTTGGGGACATGTAAATGTGTAGACATCTCCTTTAACTATACTGTCAAGGATTCTATCATCCGGGTTTGAAGGCCCCCTCCAGGGCTTGTAGCGATACGGATCCAAAGGGTTGGTATTGTAAATATTAAGAGCACTGCTTGCTTCTCCTAGCTCTGTGTGATGCCATCACAGATATGTAGTTTTTAGTTCCTCCTGGAACGGAAGAGGGGGGTGAATTTCCTCTGTTAAACTTGATTCCAAGGGTTAGGGAGTAGTGGATATATCGATAAGGCTGTCTTCGACAACGGAGACCAGCATGACGCCAGGGTCTTTAAGCCGCATTGCCAAGCCTTATATAGTCGTGGGAACTAAAACCCAAAATTATGACTGTAGCCCACCATACTCGCGGACACAATCGCACACCCACCCGCATCAATGGCCTCACCACCGCCCTCCAAGCGCCAGAAGCAGTCCGGCCAGCGGACAGGTCTACGAGAAAAACACCGTAACAACCAGGAACGTAAGGAGGAAGCGAAGCTACCGCAGAAGAAATACTACCGCCAGAGAGCTCATGCGAACCCGTTTTCGGATCACCAATTGGTTTAGTGAGTGTAGTTCTGTAACGGACGGGATTGGCAGGAGGGAGTTTTCATGGTGGTTGCTGACTATGAGTTGGGGGTAGCCCATCGAGTCCAAAGCAGATGGTTTGGGCAAACCATTTCCCGAAGCACTTCCCAAGTGCTACAGCCATGGAGGGAGATGCTGAAATCAAGCCGAGTGGGAAGCAGGTCGAGGTTGCGGATATCGGGTGTGGGTTTGGGGGGCTTATTGTGTCGCTGGCGCAGAAGCTGCCGGACACTCTAATGCTGGGTATGTATACCAAATGCGGTTTGGTTCGGGGCTTGGTAAAGTTTACTGACTCTCGGGGAATTAGGAATGGAGATTAGGACTCAAGTTACGGAGTATGTTGATGAGCGAATCAAGGCGCTCAGAATACAGCATGAGGCCGAAGGCCATTACCAGAACATCAGTGTTCTCAGGGCGAACACGATGAAATTCCTTCCTAACATCTATGAGAAGTTCCAGGTCTGTTATCCTTATTCACGGAGGTGTAGGAGGTACGAAGAGGCGTGAATCTAACTGTTTATGACAGCTCAGTAAAATATTTATTTGTTTCCCTGACCCTCATTTCAAAGCGCGCAAGCACAAAGCGCGTATTGTCTCGTATTATTCCCCACTACACTGCAAAGCTAAATAGTATACTAACTAGTGCATTGATAGCCCTACCCTCTGCGCAGAATATGCTTATGTACTCCGCCCAGGAGGTATCGTCTACACCATCACAGACGTGGAGGATCTACACAAGTGGATGGCCAAGCACTTTGACGACCACCCACTCTTCGACCGCCTAACCGAGGGAGACCTAGAAGGTGACGTGTGTGTGGATGTGATGAGGACGGATACCGAGGAGGGGAAGAAGGTGGAGAGAAATAATGGTAGTAAGTTTGTGGCGTGCTGGAAGAGGAGGGAGGACCCTGAATGGTGATCTGGTTATTATATTCGTGTAGTAATAATATGTCTGTACCATTCTTTCCCTTCTTTCCCTTCATTTTACCCTCCGAGAGAGACAAAACGAGACACTACGCCCCCCGCATACCTTAAAAGCATGATGTTCGTATTGGGAGAGTATTGGGCCTTTCCGAAGGCTATTGGGGTGCTTTGTGCATTTTTTTCTATACTCTACAGATAGGGCTTTGCATAATTTAATGGTACAAGTCCGTACCTCGAACAAAATTCCCCCCACAGCATTTCAGGTCAAACTCCTATGAGTTGTGAGTATTTACTCTTTAGCAGCCGTTGGTATATGTAGCATGAATATGAGTTCTCATATTTTGCTCTCTATATGTACAATGCAGATAAAAGGGTCCGATCTACAACAGACCGTGTAGTGGCCATGTTTCGGGAGAGTACACTATCTTTGAGTCGGGGCTTGACAGGATGCACAACAATTGAGTCAATACTTTTATGTAGACCCTGATTTAGTTCCCAGTGTGGGTTGGGTTGGGTTAGGAGTTAGGGCCGCCGTTAGTAAGCGATGTCTCAGCCACATTCCGGCAATATCATGAATGGTCACTCGGGGGTATTCTGTCGATAAGATAAGATTTCACCCAACGCCAAGACATAGTCCTTCTAGAAGGTTCGTGAAGTATCGAGAGCCCATCCTTGGCAACGCTTTCGAGAAATACCCAGAGCTCCCAACGTCATACGTTCCCTGATCTCGGGAGCACCTGAAAACACCTGATCTTGCTAGACGATTCCACAATTCTCTTGAGCTATGGCCGAGTCGTCAGCGAGGGTGCTTATAAGGCATCTCATTATCCCCCCCCGATAGAACGTTTATTCAGATTATCAAGATACAGAAAGTAACTTGACCACTATTATACCCTCCTATAAAACGACCCCCTTCGCGATAAAATATAAAACCTCCTCTCTACTTTTAAACGAGTAAAACCCACCAAAAGCCTTTAACTTTTTCTGCATCTCCAAACCTTATAAACAACAACAACAAACAAAAAAATGTCTTTCCAGCCACGTGACTACCAAACTCTCTTCCGCATGCTCGGAGACCCTTCCCTCTACCAGAAATACCATATCCCTTCAAACACACAGGCAACCCACCGCGAACATACCGGCTTCTCACCCAACTTTGATGTCTACGAGACTACCACGGAATATGTCCTCGAAGGGGAGCTTCCCGGACTACATGATAAATCCAAGGTCCAAATCGAGTTCACAGATGCGCAAACACTTCTTGTGCGCGGGCGTATTGAGAGGGTCCCCAATGAGCAAGGTGTCCAGAGGAGGAGGAGTCTGAAGCCTACTGTTGAAGACGAAGAAGAGGCTGTGAAGAAGGAGAAGGAGATGGCGAGAATCAAGGAGACGGAGAGCAAGACTAAGTACTGGGTCTCCGAGAGGAGTGTGGGCGAGTTCCAGAGAAACTTCTCGTTCCCTGGCGCGGTTGATCTGGATGCTGTGAAGGCAAGCCTGGAGCATGGAATCTTGAGAATTGTAGTCCCTAAGAAAGTCCAGGTTGGAAGCAGGAGGATCGAGATTTCGTAAAGAGATTGATGCTCTATGGTTTGTTTTAAAACTGAATGAGCGGGCTTGTTTTGTTGGGGTTGATTGGGTTTTAGCATTTAACTAGTTGGGATTCTGGGCTTGATTGTTCTGGATGGTATGGCTTTGTGAAGGTTTTCTTGTTCTGTTCTGGTTTGGTGTGGTTCTATTACTTTATTCTTGGGAGTTAGCTTGCTTGGTTACGTCTTTTCTTTCCTCTTTGCTCTATGGAGATGGTAACCCAGTTGATTTGTTATTTTATACCAATCAATCAAAATCCGAATTCTATCATGAAACAATTCAGTTTGAAATCTTGTGAATCTTAACCAGAACCGATAACAAGCTTGATCGAAACATCAAATATCAATCGTGTATTAAAAGTATCCGTGTAAGTTCCTATGCGCCATGTATGTCCGTACACAACATGCTAAATTATAACTGCATATATAGTACATAACTTATTGTCCTAGCTAGCAGATGGAAGATAATACTAATTAGATTATAATTGCTCAATATCCAGTATTTTACCATCACTACTAGACCATCGAACGTCCGGACATATCTCCTATACCTACTACACTCAAGAGTCGTTACACAGATGAGAACATTCCCGGGTTCCTTATCTATCCGGGGCCTATATTTCATTATACTTACTGCTACCACCACCAGCAGATATTAATGGTTCGGCCGAATCTAGATTTGACTTCGATTAGACTTGACCAACTATCTTCAGGCTCGGGCTTAATCAGCTATCTGTTACAATCCAGAAAACCCACCCGTGACACTTTTCTTCCCTTCACTTTCCGGCCCCCCGTTAATATGAGCTCTTGATAAGTTGCTGATGAGTTCTAGGTCTCTATGATAAGTTCCCGAAAAGATATGAAGTCATTTCTTAGTCACTACCAGTTTAATAATAAACGGCCCAGTCCCCAGCTTACTATATGCTAGTATGCGTGAGGAATAACCGAGTGACAATTTGTGATTTCCCGATACGAGACTATACTAGATCTGGAGGTGCTGGCAACCTAAAACGGATTAGTGGCCGCACAGTCAGGGATTAGCTGCTTCGGTTATTTTTTCCAATATATTGTTAGGCTTAGGCAAGGTTTTGTAGTGTAATGGATAGCACACGGGATTTTGATTCCCGTAATCTGGGTTCGATCCCCAGCAAGACCTGGGATAAAATTGGCGATAGCATAGTTAATTTCTAGCCTGGAATTGGTATGAAATTTCACTGCTGCTAGCAATTTTTTTTTTTTACTTGTTGGATTCGATTCGTTGAGTTACTTCTGGGATGGACTGGTAAGCGAGTGATGAAACGTGATTAGATGAGGTTTCATCGCTGAATTCCTCGGGCTGAAAACTAGAAAATGCGGTTGTATTTCATGGGTTTATTATACAAGGGGCTACTTCAAAGCTACTGAGTGATGATATGATTTCAACTTATGGCGCACAAGTAAAGTACATACATTATTAAGGGTAAAGCAGGTAGGCGAGTTTAGTGGAATATTCCGTTTCAAAGGTTTCTGAGGGGATCAAATCATTGAACTCCCTAAAGATTACACCAAAAGTTTATAGTCAAGAATACAATCCATAAAACCACGGATGTGCTACGACATTGGGAGCCATCCCGTAGATATTTTATAATTAGGTGTTCAGATGAGGTGTAGTTTGTAGGCATCCCCCTGGGAGGGTGGTCCACTTGCGACCCTTATTGTCCGGAAATCTTCGTTACCGCCAAATTTTGTATGGGAATGTGGCTTCAACATCGCCTTACACCACACGCGTAAGAGAGATAAGACAAGGGATCCTTTATAGTTATATGGTCTACGGGCTCAAGGGTGGTACTTTCAAAATTTGGTTGTTGTAGGCCATTTGCTTGGTTCCGGTTACTTTTGACACCGCACCCCACAATGCTTCAGTCTAAAGATTCCGAGGAGATTGCTGTTCCACCATTGGCCATTGAAGACATCTTCTAGTCAGAATTTACTTTCCCCTCTATTGAAAGATGTTTTACAGGATTTGATGCGGTGAGCCATTGCCATGCAAGATTTGTGGTTTATATGGTCACTAAGGCGCTAGACTTGAAGCCCTTCAGGGTATCTAGGGGATGGATTCCATTTATTGATGTTCTCTACAAGGCTAGTGGTGTTGGGGCTATGAGCTGTTATTGTATCTCTTGTGGAGGCCATCGTCCATGTTATTTAAATCTAGCGCTGGAGGGTCACTTAGTTTCTACTCTGCAGAGTAGGATAGTGATACGCACCCCCCACCTTTCCTTAGCTATTCTTGTTTGATTAGTGACTAAATATGTAGTCTCAAGTGAACTTTCGAGAGGTTGTAAGTTGCGGGCCGGGAATAACAGGTAGATACAATCATCTTCTCTTTGCTAATTTTTGCGGGAGCCTATGTTTCAATGTCAATGGTATATAACCAACACTGGGGAACTATCATGTTCCAGGGGAGAGCAGCACCGTGTGAGTTTAAAGTTTGGGCACTGGCAATGATCTAAACCCGGGATTTGTATCACATCCTGCCCGCAATTGTTGGTAGAAATCTAAAGCTATCCAATTTAGTCCCAAAGAATATTAAACTATTCAGATTAAAAGACCATCCGATCTATTTTAATCCTTTAGTTTTACCGTATCCTACAAGAGAGAAAACCCCAGACCCCGTTTTATTTACACCAGGAAAAGAAACCATGCAACGACGAACGAAAATGCGTATAGACCCCATTTATGAAGTTAGAGAGGAGAGATAACTTCTGGACAAAAGAAATGAGCGTAGAAGGGAGATATATATGCTATAATACCTTTTGGATAACGTTAGACCTCGTTGTACTATTGAAAGAGGAGATATGCTCGTACTTACCAGTCGATTAATCCATCTTCATGTAGTAATCGATGGCAGCACTGAACGCCGCAAAGCCCGCACATCCAAAAGCCGCAGCTTGAGGTCCTGCTTTTACTCCGAGTGCACCTCCAGTCACACACCCAGCAGCCACACTATTATACCTATAACCACGGGAAGTGAACCGTTAGCATCTGCCAAACCCAAATAGTGCAAAACCTCTCAACAAAAATAAGTTCCAAGTGACTCACATGTCATTTTTAGCCCGAAGGCCTTCAATGCAACACTCCGAGCCTGCATACATTGCTCCCACAAGCCCAAAACCCTTCGCACTAGAATATGACCTTTGGCCCATATCCTTGAATCCTCTTCTTAGCTGTTCCTTCAGCGGTAAGTCTGCCAGTGATTTTGCGCCCGGTAGGCCGCCGGTCATGGGCGTGTCGTAGGACATCTATAGTATAGAATCCCTCGGTCTTAGCATAGGGTATTGCAATAGAATGGCTGCTTAAAGTATAAATGGACTGAGAGCCGTACACTGGCCATGAACAACCCAAAAACTCCTCCAAGAGCGAATCCAGCTCCTCCGGAGATTACAGTCTTGATTGGGCAAGATTCCATCCCTGCTTGCATCTATATTCCTGTATTAGATTCGTAGATAGTATAAATAGTAGGTGACGGGATATGCACCATTTTGATCATCTGCTGCTGTTGTTCGTCAGCAGACATCTCGCCGTCATTTGCGCCGCCATTTGCACCCCCTCGAGCACCTGGATATCCGCCGAAGTTCATAACTTAGGATCTTATATTTGCGCCGGATTGAAGGCCCTGGGTAGTTTGTTGAAGGCGGCTTAAAATTCGTGGCGGGTGTCAAGAAAAAGTCTTGCCAAGAGAATAGATCTCTATTCGTTCACATGCATGTCACGTGGTTCCCCACAGCTTAAGTGGGGGTTGGGAATCGATATCCCACCAAGAGGTCTCACGTTGGGAGGGATATTTTTGGTTTAAGTTATTTGGGCACTTTTATTTCACTTATGGGTTTGAGGAAACATTATCTGAACGCAAAAATATTGGCTATATTTAACATGCGCTATTCTAAGCTAGTATTCCAGGGAGGAGGTACGAGTATCTATTTCTCGTAAATCCAGGTGTGCTGGCACTGCTGGTAGGAGACAAGATCCTCCTTGGAGAACCAGAGAGCGATCTCCTTCTGGGCAGACTCAACAGAGTCAGATCCATGGCAGACGTTCCTGCCGACATCCTATATCATAACGTGGTTAGCCTAATGAATCGATAACTTGGCATGGGCCGGGAAAGCTTACGATGGCGTAGTCACCACGGATGGTTCCAGGAGCGGAGGCCAAGGGGTTGGTGGCACCGAGGAGGACTATACATAAAAGGTTCTTAACTGAAAATCATTCTTTCTATTCTTAGGGGATTAATTCTTACCACGTCCGGTCTTAACAACTTCACGACCCTCCCAGACCATGGCGCAGATGGGGCCAGAGTTCATATAGGTGATCAATCTAAGCACAATATCAGCTCAACGACCAACTGAAAGGCCTATTGTAGAAACTAACCCAGGGAAGAAAGGCTTGTCAGCCAAGTCGGAGTAGTGTTTCTCAAGGTGCTCCTTGCCGGGGGTGACGAGCTTGATGGCAGCGAGCTTGAATCTGCAGTTTCATTAGAAAAAGCCCGACTGGTGAACATTGCCTGGGAAAAGCTCACCCCCTGGCCTCGAAACGAGAGATGATGGGGCCAATGAGTCCACGCTGTAATGAACAATTAGTTACTCTTTATTTGATGGATCTGTGGTAGCAGCTGCATACCTGGACACCTGTAAAAAGAACAATGATTAGTGTACAACACCTAAATTATCAGAAAAATTTGGACATACCATCGGGCTTGATTCTATAATCAAAACCTAAAAGTCAATATCTTTCATCTACTCGTAGGTAAAATTCAGGGACTTACGCGATGAAACTATGATCACACCAATGTCAGCTTCATTAAATAAAAGATCAATTCAACAAGGATTTAAGTTGGGAATCATACGTCTGCTCAGAAGTCATTTTGATGGAATTGAGTGTGTATGGAGGATAGGATTGTGGGTTCTGGTGATAGATGGAGGGGTCGAGGGAGAGGGGGAATAAAAAGGGTCTTAGTGAACCGTTCTAGCGCGGGGCAGACTAGCGAATGGCTGCCCCTCTTTCCTATCTAGGCGAGTTTGCGGAGTTTCCCCGCCCTCATAATTCTGCTCCTTTTGGCCTCGCAGTGGGTTACCAGAATAAGGCCAATTTGCTCCAATCCATATTGCTTTTCACATGGGTTTCTTGGCTCCCAAGCTCCCAAACAAGTTGAAACAAGATCTTGCACGATAGATTTGTTCCGGGCGAGATCCTTACATGTGAAACGTAACGTTAATGGAACCTCCTTTTATTTTGTATCACAAGTCACAATCGGGCTTAACTACATGTACATGTATGTACATATATACCTATGGTGCGAGGAGCCCATGTAACCTTTTTAAGTCCATGGTTTCTACATACAT
This sequence comes from Morchella sp. 2016-72, assembly GCA_024713865.1. NCBI lineage: Eukaryota > Fungi > Ascomycota > Pezizomycetes > Pezizales > Morchellaceae > Morchella > Morchella sp. 2016-72. The sequence continues at coordinate 1,146,753 of JAMJEY010000019.1, forward strand.
GTACTTATCAAGAACTGTATAAAAGGGGGCAGATAATTGAGTCGTGCTCATAATGCGTGTGCATTACTTGTAAGTACTGTACAGCCGCACGTACTGGAGTACCTGAGGTACCATACATGTATAGCACAGGACTAAATCCAAATTAAACAGCCACAGACCATTTCACTTCTCTTGCTGTCTGCGGGAGTCTTATCGTGCAATTGCTCTAAAGTACATGTATCTTATTTACACATCTTATGATAACACTTGACTGAAACGCTGGGCCCTAACTCTAGGGATATGGGAGGGTTTATTAAAACAGGAAGGGTTGGTATCTATCCTACATCGCGGTTCTCCTTGCTAAAAAATTTATTATGATGAATGTTATGTTGAGCCTAAAGTAATCTTTCTAGCTGCAGCTGTCAGAGCATTTACTACGTTCAACCTGACGGCCCGCCGGCCCCGGAAGCGAACCCCGGAAATTTGGAAAATCATCCTAAAGGCTAGAAACCAGGCTTAGTTGATGAGAATCCCCGTTATGGGTTTCCCCAGATCCCAGCACAAGCCTTGCATACAACCGCCCCAACGGATATGACTGGTTGATCAGAGATACCACGAACTTTGGCTGATATCCCGGGGGTACAGGAGCTCGAGTACGGGCGCCTGTATCGGGAGACTCGCGGTCACTGATCCGCCTTGAAAGCGGGTACTTTGTTGAGGATGGAACCAAGCTATTCTGTGAGGCAAATGTCAGGCTTTTCCATTTACCCCCCGGATTAAACCTGAAAACCTGGGGGAAAAAAGAAGCGGGGAAATGATGAAATATTTAAGAGAGTCAATTTCCCTCTGATCTATCGTTGAGCAGGAAATTCCTGAGCCCTGTATTTCGACGACCAGAACAATCTCCCAGACTGCCAGGAAGCTGAATAGGTATCAGGTTGACAAATTGGCATCAAAATGCTTCGGTACGCAGCTTTGACCTTGCCAATTCTGGTCTTGGGAGGAAATGCCACCCCATTAGTAGGTTATCCCTGAGTTTCAAATTATGGTATTCAAAATTAACTCTCATGTAGGAGGGCCACCCTATTATTGAAAGGACAGTTGCTACAAAGACTGTCTCTTTCAATGCTTCCGCGGGAACTACCCATCTCCCTAACAATGACTACTCCAACGAGAGACTAGGGTTTCTCTGGAACCAAGTTGGACCAGTTGCAACACACCCGGTTGTTACTGCTACCGTAGAACCTACGCCAGAGCCCTCATATATTAGTCCAGATTCGTTATTTCACCCTCTTTTGGCAAGCAGCAATCCAGAAATAGCCAATGCCAAACTTCCTGCAAACTTTGCGTGGGGTCTCAGCTCCTCTGCATATCAGATTGAAGGTGCTGCCAAAGACGAAGGTCGTGGGCCTTCAATTTGGGATTTGCTCTCACATCGTGTCCCTGGACAGGTTGTAGATGACACAAACGGCGACGTTCTCGGCCAACATTATTACCTATATAAGCAGGATTTTGCACGGCTACAGAAGCTCGGTACCCCATGGTTCTCGCCCAGTATCTCATGGCCTCGTATTTTCCCCTTTGGTTCCGGGCCAATCAATGAGGCAGGATTAAAGCATTATGATGATGTTATTGCTGAGTTGGTCAAACTCGGAATCAAACCTGCGCTTTCTTTGTTCCATTGGGATACCCCATTGGCATTGTTCAACGAGTATGGTGTAGGTCTCCGCAAAATTTCTTGGGCGAGTGATAGTTTGTGATGCACATTTCTAATTGTTATGGTATTTAGGGTTGGACCAATCCAAAGATTATCGACGATTATGTAAACTACGCAAAGTTCATCATCTCGCGTTATGATGAGCATGTTCCAGTCTGGTTTACTATCAACGAACCTCAATACTGTAACTGGCAATATTCTTACTATCCTGCTGGAGAGTACTACCCCTCATATGGTATTGGCCCTGGAGCTAAAGCTCGCTGGCTATGCGGCCACCACACCTTGTAAGCTATCTTCTGTATACGCTCTCTAGAGAAGGATTTTGCTAATTGACGACGAATAGGCTTGCACACGCCAAGGTCGCTAAATGGTACAAGGAAGAATTCAAGGGAAAGGGCCGTATCACTTTCAAGAACTCTGGAAACTACTTTGAGGCAAATTCAACCAGCACGGAAGATGTTGCCGCAGTCTCTCGCGCTTATGACTTTGTTCTCGGTTGGTTCGGCGGCCCATGGACCGACGGAGACTACCCTCAGTCCCTCAAAGACACCCTAGGAGATCTCCTCCCCACGTTCACCGAGGAAGAGAAGAAGCTCATTAAGGGCTCTTGCGACTTTTATGCCATCGACGCTTATACCGGTTACTATGTGGCTGCCATTGATGATTTCCAAGCATGTGCCACCAACAGCTCTGCAGGCGGTTGGCCTGAGTGTGTATCGCAGTCATCTGTTAGCCCAGATGGATTCGGGGTAGGTCCTTCTGGAGACCTTGGTGTAACCTGGCTTAAGAGTACTCCTGGAGGCATCAGGAGTTTCTTGAAGACTATTACAAGAGATTTATTCCCAGCTGTTCCAGACATCATGGTTACTGAATTTGGTTTTGCGGAGCCGTTTGAGAGCGAATATACCAATATCCAGGATGCGACATGGGATATAAGACGGGCAGATTATATCCAGGGATATCTTGATAGCATTCTCCTTGCTGCCACCGAGGACAAGGTTAACGTTACTGGCGCCTTCATCTGGTCGATCTGTAAGCACTCACCTTTATTCCGTAATAATCGTATTGTTTGTAGCTAACAATGGTCTTTAGTCGACAACTTTGAATGGGGCTCTGGTGCCGCTGTTCGCTTCGGCGTCCAGTACCTCAACTACACTTCTCTCGAGCGAACTCCCAAAGCGTCCTTGTTTCAGGCTCTTAACTGGTTCAAAACCCACGGTGGTGAATTTGTTGGCAGTGCTGTTAACGCGACTTTGGGGAGGTAATGTGCAGGGAGATACTTGATCTAGTCATAATGTAATCTAGAATTTGTAATTTCACGATGGTGCTTTGTAATTTGCTTGCCTTGTGATATTACCACAAAACTATAAGCGCCCTTTGCATTGGTGAATCCAGAAACAGGAGAGGTGGGAATAGATCCACATCCCCATCACGGGACAAGAATAATTAGTGGGTGGCAACCTTGGGTGATTTAATCTCGTGATAGCCGTAGAGCTCAAGTTGGTTTATTTCTTGGTGGTAAAAGATTATAGGAGGAGTAAGTTGGTTGCGGCGGGAGAGAGATGTTAGTATGTACTTACTCCTCCCATCTTGGGGGAGGAGGGAGAGGGGTAAGCCTAAAGGATTAGGTCTTTATCTGTATTTCCCTAAAGATAGAATCGAGAAGCAGAATGGCAAGGGAAAGATGCTATAGTTCTGATCGGGGAACCCACAAAATCATCTTCATACCAGCGTCGACATGCATGATTGGGGAATAATTGGTATCCAAATTAAGTATATCATCGCTCGTGTATATATAGGTACATAGCCAATTACACATACGAGAGTTTGATACAACAGCGCGATGAGCAGATATATAATCTTGTCGATTGATTATTTACAGAAAGGTCTGTTAGAATGCCTAACGGCAGTCAATACTTCCCGCAAGAAAACATGAATTACCCTAGGAATTAGAAGTATTTGGAAAGATATGTGATCATTGGCTTTCTCTGTACGCCAAGTACATAGTTGTCTATGGTCACTCTAAAAAGGTCCTCATAACTTCCTCTCAAAGGAGCTATTTCCAGATATTTCTAGCCAGTGGGGGTAGCTTGGTTAAGGGGATAAGAATCAAGCTGCTTCTCTCTGAGCCTTATTGTCAGGTAGCAATATATACCGTCTTCCCGAACAGTTGGAGAATAAATTAAAGTAGGAAACATAGGCATATGTTATGTTGTGTATCTTGGAAGTTGTGAACTCATAGTGGGGTACCAATCAACACCAGTACGCAAAATAACTCTAACCATCCCGATAATAGTAGAAGCCACCTCACAAGAGCCAATAAGGTAAATAGTACAGATGAGGGCAAGACAAGAAAGGAGGATAATGATGAGGATGTTTGCCCACAGCCACTCCTGATCGCCACCATGAGTGTACGTTCCAGTTCAATTTAACCCCACCACCTGAACCACAAGCTCCAGGAACCAACCCCATTGCCCCAATCCTTAATACCTAAATCCTGAATGATAGACCCTAAAAGAAAGAAGAAAAATACAATGATAAAGAAGATGTATACAATCGCAGCAGGAACTGCAGCCATGGCAAACCAATGTAAAACCACAGGTAGGCACCCGTTGTCAACTATCGTATTGTCGATAATAAAAACATTATCTAGTTAGAGAGGTCGTGCGGGTACCAGGGATTAAATTAGGGCAGAAACAATGCTTTCTGATTTATTGACCAAAGGCTTCTGCAACACCCTTCATTTTGCCTTTGTGCTGAGGTGCTTTAGACCATCTAGTTTATCCTTGTAAGCCTAGGCTTTAGGAGGTTGGGGATAGGATGGACAAGGGGTAAAGTTGGAGATGCTTACATTCGCACTTGATGATCGTCACCTGCGGATGCAAACATATGTGGATTTGCTGGGTTCCATGCAACACAGTTTACGATGCCCGAATGACCTGGCAGAGTCTCGACTAATGTCCCATTCTCTTTGTGCCAAATATACACCATTGAATCTAGGGTATGTTAGTGATAGAAGAAGCCGCCAGACGAGAAACAAACCTTCACTGCCGGAAACTACGAAGTTTTCATCTGCCCCTCCAAAACAACTTCTTATCATAAACTGTTCCTGTTTCTGCCCAGCGAATTTCCGTACAATTTCTCTTGTCGCGAGATCCATCAATTGCACCTCCCGCAAGCCATTCCCCATGTTCATGAGTATGTACCGTGAGTCTTTGCTGACGGATATGCATGTAATTTCCGAGGCCATCTGGATTTCGTACTCTTTCTCCCGCGTTACGAAGTTATAGACATGCAATTTCCTCTGCGTGCAGATAGTGGCTAACCGTCGTCCGTCAGGCGTTATTACCAGATCAAATACTCTAGACCCTGTCCACCGATGCTTCTCATTTCCCTGTAGATCCCAAACTATCATTTTACTGTCTACACTACCAGTTACGAGTGTCTGTCCGTCTGGTGCCCAGGAACAACAGCTCACCCAGTCTGAGTGTTCTGATAATGTCAAAATACATTCACCAGTCTAGATAAATACATTAACTATGACCCGTGATAGATATAATGCGAGTACGGTGGGGGGAGCTTACCCTTGTATCCCATAACTTAGCTTTCGAATCTGTTGCGCAGCTCAACAAACGTGTATCATCCGGTGACCATTGAACACAGGTAACATGATTCGTATGCTCCTGTAATTTATGTATATAATCAAAGGTCTGTCCCCACGAAACTTAGCTTTAGTATATATGCTCCCAGAAATACGGAGTATGCTGCCAGTACTCACCTCAAGATCCCAAATGATTACTGTGTTATCTTTGCTCCCAGTCGCCAGCCTTGTCCCGTCATGCGAGAACTGCACAAACCATACCTCATCAAGGTGATCATCTAGAATGCGCACAGTCGATAGTGGGAACTGATTTCTATCGCATAAGTGATCTGAATATAGAGATGGAGAATTGGCTGTGTTGTGGTAAAGACATCTCGAAATCTGAGTTTGCTTGACTTGGTGCAGTAACGAAGCAAGCCGATGCTCAGGAATCATTACAGAAGGGGAAATTGATCCTATGGAGCAATGTAAGTTGGGGAACTTTTTAAAGTCCTTTGGAGGAACTTACTGGATAGCTCTGAGAGGAGATGTTGCCGGGAAAGTCCCGCAGCCCCGTCCCATCCTGCCTGCACTTTAAGGTCTTCGGCATCTAAACACATCATCAAACTATGCACCCGGTGTTTCAGTCAATACACGTGTAAATCTAATACAAGATGTAGCGATCTACACATAATAGACTATTATAGTCAAATGCTTACCTTGATAGTGAATGTAGTTTGTCCACACTTTGATTCAATGGTGTAAGTTCCGTCCTGAGGACTTGCAAAGCTTTTGATACCTCTCTAGCCTCCAGCAGCTCAAGAAACTTCTGTTCCCTCAAGTAAAATAAGAGAGCCTATCCAAATCTCCAGTTAGCACTGGTAATACACCATGGTCGGATGAACCCATAGACTCCCACCAAGCCAAACCAAACAGGCTCACATTTACGTCATGATTGCTGTCAATTTCCAATCCAAATAGCAAGACCTCCGCCTTTGTCCATTCGCCCTTTAATACAGCATTACGAAAGTCCGAGACCTCCTGTGACTCCAGTGTATACTCGCTTTCTTCTTCTAATACCCTCGCCGCCCGATGGTACCCCAAATCAACCAAGGACTGGATAGCAATCCTGGTTATCTCCTCCCGGTCATGACCGAAGTAGCTCGGTTTCGGTGTAGGTGGGGCCAGCATAGTGAATGAAGAAGAATTCGACTCGCCGTCGTGCTTTGAAGACCCATTGCGAACTGAGGTGTTACGGTTACCATTCACCTCAACCGACCTAAAAGGCGACGTAGCCCCATTGCCCGAAACACCTTGAGAGCTAACAGTGTTATTCTCAATCCTCATATTTCTGTTGGCGTCGCTGCCGGCAAGATTGGGTGGGGTAGCCGTCTCACTGCCTGGACTATACGCGGACGTCCGTCTGCGTTTCCTGGCGGGATGCTCGTTGCCTTCTTGCTGCAAAGTGGTAGCAGTAGAGGTGGTACCTGGTTGCGGGGCCTGCTGTCCAAGGGTCGAGTGCCTCGGACGCCTATCTGTAGAGGATTGGCCTTGATTGGTTTGAGATGTTTCGCTTTCACTTTCTTCGGAGGATGAAAGAGCTCCGTGAGATCTTCTTGTTGCCAGGACGACGATGATATAGGTGGTCTGGCGGATAGTCGATTACTGCCAACACTTCACACCTCGAGAACCAAGTCTTGAGATGAAAGGGTGCAGTGGGTGACGACCGCTAAACCGGTTCAAGGGGGTAAAGAAAGAAAGAAAAGAAACGATAGGGTGGTTAGCCGGAGAAAGGTGGTGGCACTATGAGATACGTCGTGAGGTTGCTGAATGTAATCTTAGTTATATCTACTATCAGATGCAGAGCAAATCAAGTGAGCTGTCGGAGTAAGGCCCAACAGGTGAGTCGAAGGATCGCTTTGACAGACTTCTAGAACCGACCCTTGACGTCTACGCGAGATTTTCAGTTAGGGGAACGGCGGAGAGGCTGCAGGGGCAATGCGAACGTAGTTGGGAAGGGGCAAATATGAGGTTCCGAGTAAATCAGGGTGCGGTAAATGGCGAATAAGGTTGGTAAGGACCAAACTTGAGAAGGAGTGCGGCGTTGTCAAAATTCTGTAGGCGAAACGGTCCAACACACGCTATCAACGTGTAAACTAGGCCTGCAAGGTGCGAGAAGACGAAACGAGATGTAGGCAGGTCAGGAACCAGGGGACGGATGATCGATTTGTCTGGGAAGAAGAAGCAAGCAGCGAGTCAAGAGAAAGCTAGAGCTGGGGAGGTTGTTGAGAAGCAGGCTACGGAACGGGCAGTTTTTGAATATGGGGAAGGGAATGGCAAGAATGATGAAGGCAAGTTGAAGTTCTTGAGAGAGGGGGGGAGTGGGGAGTGGGGGATAGAGTAGGTGGTTGAAGAGGTCTTGTCTCGTCTACCACATATATGTATGTAGATACTGTCACGCACCCGGAGCCCCCCCAGGATATTCACGCAATAAGAGAGTATCAGATACTAATACATGTATCTAATGCATCTAAGCACCAGATTCGGGAACAAACAAAGTGGTGGCCCCAGGCTGCATTATGTATCTCCAATCAGCAAATATCCTAGGCTTCACTTCAGGGAGCATGTCGATAAGCTATTCGCCGTGAACTCCAGGATGACGCTCTGGTTAGCTGTTTATTATCTGTGCATGGCACCTATCGCTTTTACCCCAACATATTCACTCCTCATGCTTCCCTCTTTGGAAACATGTAATTGGCGACAGAAGCAGATAGTGCTTGCTTCCTGCTATGAACGAGGCCCCAAAACTCTCGGCTGTATGTATCGTAGGTAAGTACCTACACTTCTCAACGGCGCGGCTGTATCGCTATCGCGAGGACCCTCCCTAGGTCCTTCCGGCAATCAATCATGCACCCGAGCACGACCGATAGCATTACCACATGCCCCGTGACCCCGTAACCAGCATCACATCCCCGTTATGTAACTGTGATGGGTCTTTAAGGTTCGACACCCATTCACTGGCTCTTTGAAGAGCCATTGACCCCGTGCCCTAAATCATTTATCGAGCCTCAGTACGGCTCCATAAATACACTAATTCGTATATACCTTTCTACCTAATTCACAGGCCAACGCCATCTATCCTATCGTGTCGCCTTATTTTACTGTTAGATTCTCCTCCAGTCCTCAGTTAAGAGAACTGAAGATTACATGTACATGTAGCTACATGTACCACTCACTATATGGCACTGATAAAGGGGCCAATACTAACTCGACGATAAAATCTATAGCAAGGTGACATGTATATAAAGCTTAGAGTCCCAACGTCATAAATACCTCAGAGGAAAAAAGGGATATTATCTGCCAAGATGAAACAGAAATGATAATTGTCTCTTGCTCGTCCTACGTCTTGGCAGGGCCTCCCTACGGTTTAGTACCTGCATGTAATCCTAATCATTGACCCAGTATAAAAGGTAAAACTCAACCACTCGTTACATATGGCTTTATTTCTATTACTATTAATACAATCAGCTATATGAGGCTTAGTAAAACCTACTAGGCAGTTAAACCCGCAAGCTTCTGGATTCGCCTCAACTGAACAAAGGTTCAGGCGGTTAAGGGTAATTAACGTTTTGAACCCTATAGTAAGGTTCGCCTGAAAATAAGTTTGGGATACTTCAGGCCCTGCCCGCTAACAAATGTCCTGGCCCATTTAGTCAATACTTAATCTATGGACCTTGGTTAGTATATTCCAGGCTGGGTAGCTAACTCGCCTTCTCCGCTACCAACCGGGCTAACATCCTGACAAGGGCTAGCATCGATACCATGAGGTTAGCTCCCCATACTGCGCATCTCTTCATATCTAAGAGCAGGTGACTTCTGTCTTCATAGGCGAGGCAACATCTCTAGTACTTGGGAAACCCGTTAGCTGGACACATCTCTCGTAGCCAGCCTATTCAAGAGACACTTACTTTGTGGGATAATCCATTCATAAGGTAGGCCACCCTTTCCAGATCTTTACCCCATGGAGCGCGTTCATGGGACAGGTCAGCCTCTTTTTGGGGGAAGATACCTGAGCTACGGTGGTCCTCAACAGTTCTTTAAACCACAAAGGCACGGCTTGATACTATTGGACACGAAAGAAAGCAGGAATGATTATTTGTTGATAGTATCAGTCACCCGATCAAGTGACGCTGAAAATATTTCGTCCGAGTGATGGCTCATGCAAAAAAAGAAACATATATTTAGTACCCACAAGGTCAAGGGCACAGATGCATGCCACAACCAAACCCAGCACCCAGCAGCTGTTGCTCCAAGATACTCACAGTAGGACAGAACAACGTAGAACAGAAACAAGAGGAAGATACATGATAACAGGTCGCAATATGAACACCCCCGCAAGACCTCCCTGGTATAGGTGGGATATGGTAAGCACAAAAACACAGTTTCTACAACCTAACCGTTTTGTTAGTATACAGCCAAAAAGATCCCTAAAAACGGCTCTCCACGTTGGCCCTGCGCCTGCAAAGTTGTCAGACCCATTTGGGCCGCGCCGTCGAAGCCACCGCCATTGTAATTCCTTCAATCTCTTCTCAGTTCACGACTCGACAGTTGTCGTTAATTCGTAATTCATCGCAATAAAAATAATAATCAGGGAACCTTCCAAAAGCGGACGAAAAAAGCCTTCCTCTCATTAAAACCTGTAAAAAAAAAAGGTGTTACAGCCCTGCAGGTGGTCTAGGTGAAAGAACGCCCCCATTGGGATTAATCCCCAACGCCGCACCTAGATTCATTGCGCCTTCCCAGCCAGACCAGATCAGTTCCAGTTCTAATACAAAAGACAAGGCACTATAGATAACTGGGCCTCGGAGAAAACGGCGTACCCTTTCTCTGTAAACTCTTCTCATATAGCCACTTATTATTTGGCACCACCGAGTTGCCGGCTCTTGCCGGCGCCGGGCTCGGACTCCCAAAAGTGCTTTTGCGGTCTACAACACCACCCATCCTCAGTGGGCTGGGATTCATTGGCGGCGGCGTCGCAGTGGCCTTACGGCCCTGTGGGGGCGATGGCGAGGTGACTGATGTGTTGAATGGAATTGGGGAGCCAGTGCGAGATGAAGAAGGTGCGTTCTTGGTGTATCGGGGGGGTATGATAATGCTACCTTCTGCGGCAGCGGGACTGAGGGGTGCATCAGGATTAAGCCCGAGGAGTCTACGTTGTTCGGGAGTCAACGGGATATCCGTGAATTCGTCAACGGGGCGGAAAAGCTTGTAGAGGCTCTCGAGTATGTTCCAGATAAGAAGGCTACGCACCCCCCAGAGGGCGTAGAAGGCATAGAAGGAGATTGTTGGTGAGTTAGGAACTAGGTCCCTAAGTGTGGAGCTGTGGGGAGGTTATTAGTGATTTGTGGTTGGATAATGGATGGGTGGGGCCCGGGGTACCTTTGGCGGAAAAAAGCAACGACAAACCAGCAGAGGAAGAGAGAAATCGCATTGATCATGAACCGGTGGGAGGTCGTCTCTGTGAAGCCTTTCTGGGAATTCCGTTGTGCTACAATGTCCATTGCGGGATGACGCCAGGACCCAGTAGGCGTACCTGACGGTGTCGAGGCAGCCGACTTGTAGGGGGTTGTGGGGGGTGATAAAGACATTGATGTCACGTAACTGGGATTGCTAGAGTTCGTTCACACGCGATGTTTGGATGTTGGGAAGTGAGGGACGAGGGAAGGAGCAGTAGCTGTAGTCGGTGAAGGGTTGATGATTGTGATGGTGAACAGCACTAGGGAGGTATATTGTTGGTTGGGGTCGCAGCCAGCGGTAGATCGTAGTATTGGGGTTGTTGCTTGGGGGACGTGAAGTTTTGGTTGTTGAAGAATGTGGATATTCACTGTCAATGGTAGGGTCTATGGTTGCTCAGCGCAACATCCGTTAGTGGCTAAGGTTAGGCGGGGATTACCCGGACATGAAAAGTCAAGCCTCAACCACAATTGTGTTTAGTGCCACACTGTATACTCTACGTCAGCCACCGTCATTACAAGCGATCAACGAAACCGTCAACAGCTGAAAGAAGTAGATCAGAAGAGTAGAGCGGCGTGCAAGGTGCAGGTTCAGCTCAATAATCATTTGCACCACAGCCCTGGCTACGGTGGCCCGGGTCCATTGGGCACAGGTCTAGCGTTAATATTAATACTACAGTTCCCGGAACATCTCTCTGAGAACACATATCCCCTCCACCACTGTTGGCCATACAAGCAGCTCAACCTCACGGCTGGTCTACAAACACATCTCATTCTCCCAATACGCAATAGCTCAATTAGAGCACTCCCATGTCCAACATGGAAAACTTTCTTGAATTCAACATTGTGACATACACGCTTGTCACTGTGGTGCTAGGCCTACTTTTAGTGCCCATCTTCTGGCAGACCGATCCTGATATCCACCCACTTATTCTCCACCGGCAATCTAATGTTGCCCCGTATGTTTCCTTCTAGGTTTTTTTTTTTTTTTTTTTTTGAGCTTTGCCTGGCATTTCTAATACCATGATAACAATAGTATCCGTAACCCCAAAGAGAGTGCTATCCACCGTTCAAATAATGTTCCGTTCAGTCAGCCCTTCGTTACTGGCCTAAACCTTGCTACCGAACAGAAATTCCAAAATCGTGATGGCGATATCCGTGACATCTGGAAACTGGCCATTGAGAAGGGGAATGGAAAGATCCTTAGTGTCCGAGGAGTTGATATTCACGAAATCGATATGGGTTTGTTTGATCATAACTCAAACTATAAAATATCTATGGAATTGTATTCCTAACTGCACTATTTCTTTACATAGCGGACCTGACGGCAAATATTCACTCCCTTGGAAGCCACCTTGCCTCGATTCCCGGCGCAAAACGGGTTGCTATCTACCTCGCGAACGATATCGAGAATATCGTGGCTACTTTCGCATGTGCTTTCTACAATCTTCATCTTCTTATTTTGCCATTCGACCAAACCGCCTCCGGTACCTCGGTAAATGAACTCCTAAAGCGTGGTGAACCCGATGTCCTCATTGCACCCGCCGGACAGCTCCCACTCAAAGATGTCGAAGGGGTACCCCTAAAACAGCTGATTTATGTCGTCGAACGTGGTTCCCAGCACCTAGATTTCAACTCGCCTCCCGGATCCAGTGTCAAAACGGCTATCTACCATGAGATCATCAAGACCCCCGGTAGTCCGCCTCCCAGCGAACCTATCGACCTCAAAACTCAGTCAGTGTTCACTTTCGCAACCAACTTCATCGGGGATACCAAGAAGATCGAGATTGTTCCATTCAGCCACCGCAACATCATAGCAGGTGTTGCGTCTGTAATCCATGCGCTGCCCAAGAATGAGCAGCTTACCAAGAACGATATCTTCATCCCGGCAGATACCCTCAGTGACCTATACACCCGCATCAATACCTACGCAGCTCTCGTATCCGGTGCAACGCTCGCCCTAAATCCCGTCAGTGGCTCCTCCGCCGACTTTGAGAAATGCGTGGCGCGCGTGCGCCCCACGGTCATCGTTGCATCCCCTAACACACTCGATGAAGTTCATCGTAAGACCGTGGGAAGTCAGATGGAGATGTGGCACGGCATCATCCACTTCTTCCAATCCCGCACGCTCACTGTCCACGGCTCAATCCCCAAAGGTAACTTCTGGACCCGTGTCAACGACTACGCGCGCCCTTCTGCGGGCAACCCAAGCCGCCTGCGCCTAATCATCACCGCTGAGTCCGCTGGGGACCTTGAATCTAAGCCACTAAACTCTGAGGATCTCTCCGACCTACGCGTGTTCTTCGGTTGTAAGGTCGTATACGGCCTCAAGCATTTCCGTGTTGCGGGTCCTATCTGTCAAACACATATCTATGACTACCGCGTGCAGCCCCAGATCCCCAAGCCGAGTCGCAAGAAGGGCGTGCTGAAACGATGCGCTCATTTTGGACCTGTCGCACCGGGGTGCGAGGTTATCACAAGGGACTACATGGAGTACAGTGCTGCCGACGAGGGCGGGAGTAGGGGTGAGATCGTCGTGAGGGGGCTGACGGTTAGTGGGGCGGGGAGTGGAGGGACAGGTGAGGTGATGTTGGGCGTTGTGGGGAGGTGGTGGCCGGAAGGCGTGTTGAGTTATGTTTGAGCGGGTGTTTGCGTGTATCGAGATAGGCAGCTAGGTTTTTGGCTTAATTTGGCTAGAAATGTGATTTATTTTGTTTAAGCTGTTTTTGAGGATCGATCCACTGAGCTGATTTAATGTCGCCATTCTTATTATTATTATTATTATTTTTCATTTACTTTGCTGTGTTGCGCTGTGGCGGGATACGTGCTGGTGCTTGGTGCTGCTGAAGATTTCCAATCTGCAATTCTGTTTCGTGATGTCTTGTGCCTAATATTGGAGAGGTTGAAATTCCACATGGGAGACACCAAGCCAAGGAGGCCAGCCAATAGCCACCCGACATTTTGTTGAGTGGGTCCCTACCGAGGCAACACTACGCTGGGCAGGGATAGACTCAGGTAGGCACCACAGAAGCGCGTCGGGTAGTCTCATACCTAGACTGTTTTGTCTTCAGGTAAACATCGTAAATTAAACAACGCCCAATATAAACTAAATACCCCTCTTAAAGAATCTCGAGCTCCCTATGTAGATATCTGCACACGGACAAGTAGATATCTAGTAGCTACATACATCTACGATTGCGCATTGCTTGGCAATTGGGCAATTTTTTTTCCTTTTCTCAGTCTGAATCCATTGTCAGAGCGAGAAATGCAGGTACCACGGTACCTTCCACACGCCCCGTCAAAGCTCTCTTCAGACACACATACGTAGAGAGGCACTTACTTACATACCTTGACACCCGTGGAGTATTTCCCCAGCCGATCCAGCCCATCGATTTATGCCGATTTATGCCACAAAGGGGAATAAGTTGACGTACTTCGACTTCCTTTCCCATTCCATCAATCGTCCCTCTACCCACCCCCAGATTACAGGAGCACCGTTGCAACGGGAACTTTCCCCAACCCCTGTATGTTCCGCCCCCTATGTCTAAGTTCCACAGCCAGAGTCCGACCACAACTTGATTGAATAGCACTCATCTTTTCAACCTGTTTATCCTTCTCCTCTTCTGCCCATCCACCCAATGTGTACAGAACTTCACCTCACAACTCCACCGGAATAATTGTATATTTCACAATGGAGGATATCTCATCCATGCATGGCCTAGATATGACCCGCGGCCCTCTCTCCCCTCCCCCGACTGCCGGGCCTCGACCCATGGGTGGGAACGGGACCATAACGCCTCCGGGAGCACCTCTCAAGCGTTCTCTATCTATCCCTCAGAAACGCCTCTCGCTTTCTTTCCCTATACTCCCTGCCGGCTCAAATCTCTCTCCCCGTGGCGCCCCTCCCTCTCCCGTATACTCGCCAAAGCACCAGCAAGATGTGGATAAACCGCTTACACCTGATGACCCAATGGCCTTTCTGACTGCTCTTGCAGCACAGGAACGGCGAGTGTTGGAGCTGAAGGAAGAGCTGGGGAAGGCCGAGACTGAGCTTGGTCGGCTAAAGAGGCAGTGGGCGGTCCATGAAGCAACTATGAAGCTACATGAGCTCACACCAACAGAACGGCTACGACCATTAAATACGTCGATTGCGGCGGCAGAAGGTGGAATACATAGCCCAGGACGGGAGCAGTACCAGGCAAGGGTGAGCCCGGCGACCGGGAGGAAGGTATCGAGCCAGAGACACACGAGGACCCTCAGTTTACTAGCAGGGAGTAGAGACGATGCGCCGCCGGCACTAGTTAAACGACATACTATTGCACATTCAGCGTCGAGCCCACTATCGGATGCGGACAAGGAGAAGAGGAACAGCCAAGATGCGTTATTAAGAACAGGGAAGCAAATGGCGGAGGACTTCAAAGAAGGTTTATGGACCTTCATTGAGGACCTCCGACAAGCAACTGTCGGCGATGAAGCGATTAGTTCGACAGTAAATAGCACTGGAATTCGTGCATCACCCAACGTCACCAGATCTACATCACCAAGAATATCAACAAGGAGCGGCTCGCCCGCCAGCAGCCTCAAAAGGGAGAAAAGGAAGGAGGAATCTCTGATCGACTTCGGAGATGACGACAATAAACCTGCTACGAACAGGATCGAGGAGGAGGAGAACCTACTACTCGACGATCCCTCATCCGCATACTCTTCAGCTTCCAACCTACGGTGGAGCACTGGCACTATCAACTCCGACACCTTGATGTCGTCATCATCGCGCTCTAGCACGCCCAGAACAAGCACAAGGTTCGAATCTCTCTCCACCTCCTCACTTTCCTCTCTCCTCATCCCTTCCTCCATCCTTATACTGGCCCTCTCTCTTTCTCGGAACATCTGGACTAAATCTCGTGCGATCCTTCTCTTGGTGCAGTTCTACAACATCAAACGCAATCTGGAATCAGGCCGTGGTGGCTACAACGCTGAAGAAGGCTACGGCATTAGTTGATAAGGTTGAAAAGACCCTTGCACCGTTACCAGCCACTGGGGCGGGGTCAACGGGATATTATGAGGGAAAGCAGGGCGAATTGAGAGCGAGATCGAAGACAGTTGGAAAGAAAAATGCATGAATTTATATGCTTAGAGATTTTTGAGCTTTTTTTAGGGTTCATGCTTGAGCCTGACGGATTTGATTGGACTGGATCGGATCCAGTCCAAAAGGCGTATTACATGATGAATCTTCCCTTTGTTTTTAATGACTGGTGGGGGCCTCTATTGGCATTTTCTTTTTGTTCCTGGCTGTTTTTCTTTTATAATGCCCCTCCATGATGATATCCGGCAGCAGTGAATCGGGTTGCTTTTTGATTGTTTTATACCTCGGTCTGCTGGCAGTGTTTTATTCTTTTGATCTTAACGGGGAGGGCCTAAGCTTGTTGTCAGAAATTATTATACGCAATTTAGCTTCCTACATTTTTGCGAGCTTGTGGTTGGTTATCTGTATTTTATGAATATCTCCATGATGAGCAGTAGAAGAACTTGAGCTTGTTATTAAGCATTGCTTTACATATACTTCTCGGTTTTATTGCTCTGAATATGATAGAGGGGCCAGAAACCGATGAGAGTCGGTTTAGTTTGTTACCACTCTGTAGAGTATTTGCACTATCTCGTCAGCTCTAATCATTGTTTCGTGAATCCTGTCGAAGGAATAAACCCCGAGGGGAATCACCTAGCTAAAACGGAAAATATTCCGATAGAGAAATCTTAAGATTATTGATTGCTGTATAGATACATAGGGGTGAGTCGTAGCTGTGCCGAATTTAAGAACAGTGACCGAGTGAGATATAGTGATTAAAATGCTCAATTGTAATCACACTTTAATGGTATTGGTACACTCTAAGGGAGTACTGCAGGGCGTGCCGCGGGTTCTAGAGGAGGCAGTCATCGCAGGGAGACCATACTTCACGTTTATCTTTTCGGTGTGCTTTGTCGGGGGAGGGGCGGCTGATGGCTTCGTGCTTGGATCCTTTAGCTTAGGCCAGATCGCCTGACAAGTTATGTGTCAAAAGTTTTACCCAAAGGTGAGGAGTATTTCATTTTCCATAGCCCCCATGAACAATGAGGAGCACCCCAGGCAATGAGTATCTGTATAGACAGAGCATCTGGAGACCACTCGATCTGGTTCCTAGTCCCGATAGCTTCAAAGGAAAAGTCCCACGGCCAAGTTCTTAAATTACTGGTGCGTGTGGTGATAGGAAATATCCCACTGCTAGGAGAGGGGAAGTATATAGCTAACTGCTACTTCATTAGAATCATTACTAAAAGTAGGGGTGGTTTGGAGTAACTCATATAGAGTATTGGGCCTTGGGCTGTACTAACTGTAAGAGAGTCCCTCTCAGGGTATCTCCCTTAATCCCGAGATTGTTCTCTACATATACTCCGATAAAATCATGCGCTTCCCACCAGTACCGCGCATAGAAAGGATCGGAGCTCACCGTAGATAGCGCTGGCGCCACAACTGACCATTACGACAACACCCTGCTGCCTATATGTATTCATCGATTGTAGCTTGGTGGTCTCAACCTTGCCCGGGAGTGAAACGATATCACCAACACCGTCGGTTTGATTCGCCTCCAAGGCAGAGGGAGCTCTATGCAATTAGGTAAGGGAAGTCAATTTAAAGCAGGTAGTTTCTACCGCCTTGCTGTTGCCCTACCCTCTAAAACATCTTTAGCTTCTACTCTTATATGGAGGCAACTTCCCCCGAAACGCAGAGAAGACTCGAGGAGGGGGCGAGTGATACAGGCCGTGCGTACAAAAGCCACTACTTAATACGTCCGCATCCAGAATATCATATGATTCGACAGGAATTTAGTGTTCGTAGGCTAGGAGGCTTCAAACTGGCCCTAGCCAGGGCACTGATGCTATACTGTATAAGTGGTCTCGGCTCGGGTCTGAGTCGGACGAACTCACAAACTATACTGTCATATCACACTTTTTCCAACAATCCTTCAAACCTCTAAATACTCAATACACAGACGAGAAAAGTACAATAATGCTGAACATTGATATATCTATTCCTGTTTCGTTAATCAAACCTATCTGCCCGGCGGTCTAGCTATACACATCTAGACAATCTACTCCTTCCTCTTCTCCCTCGCTGTAAGGGCCGCCACAGTCTCTTCAATCTTCTTATACGGCCAGCTAAACGCCGGATACAAAAACGGCCTCAAATCAAAGCTAATAGGCGTATCGTCAGCAAATTCATCCACCTCCTCGCCCATTCTCAAAAGATGGAGGAACTAACCGATTATCATCCGGACTATATTGCTCAGCATGATACGAAGGCGTCAGCACCGTCTGTTTATGCCTATTGATGGCATAATAGAAAAAAAAGTTCCGCGTCTTTGTTGCGATCTGCCTAGGGCTCATATGGTCGCCCCATTCATGAAGGAGCTTATTGAACGCGCCCCATGGACCCAGCTTATCGTTCTTACGCAAGCGGCCAAAGACGGAAAGCTCGTCATAGGTGAAGCCCATGTCTGCCTCGTCCGACTGTACGTACTCCTTTGTAATGGGCTCTAGCTCGGCGGTGGGGACGGCAGTGAGGAAATCGTGTAGGATAGGTATCTCGAACTTGTCTCGTGCATAAGCGATAAAGAGTTTCAAGTCTGTCTTTGAGATTCCACCGATAGGGTTGATGTCGGCGCTCGAACAGTCGTATTTGGTCAGGTAGCCACGGAGACTGCCATTTAGTCATGTTAGAGAGCAGATGTGGGGTGCTGATGATCTGGTAGACATACCATTCATCGACATTCGCACTCCCTAGGACCAGTAATCCACCTTGCTTCCCTCGTACCCAGGGCAGTAGCTGCGCAAACAAATACGCCAAGACCATCCTCAACCTTGCCTAAATATTTATTGCATCATCAGAAATCACTCGTTAAATTAACCAGTCAGTAGCGCGCCACACACCTGTATGTTCTGTAACGCCAAGTTCTCAGTTTTCGAGCCACCATGGACCTTAAAAACAGGTTTCTTGCCCGTCACAAATGCGAAGAGATCTCGCACAGAGGTCACAATTGTATCCATGTTCAAGTCAATATGGTAGGCCCCAATTGCCTCTGCGAGCTCTTTGGCACGCTGGCGTGTCTCCTTGCTCGAATTTTCAGTGCCCATGAAACATGTATGGAAGATCCGGCCCGCCAGTTCCTGGGGTGTCTTAGGCACCCATGTGGAATCGTCTGGTTCTCCCGTAATTCGGCGGGCATCCTTGATGACCTGTTCCGCTGCAGAGGAAAGACACGCTCCATTAGTTCTGCCTAGAATGTAACCCAAATTATACTCTTGAAGTGCAGCTTACATCCACTTTCACAGGCCTCGACGACAAGCCTGCACATAGAGTGCACGATCGTTGCAGTAGCACAGCTATCAATGCCACCACTTAGAGGTA
Organism: Morchella sp. 2016-72; assembly: GCA_024713865.1. NCBI lineage: Eukaryota > Fungi > Ascomycota > Pezizomycetes > Pezizales > Morchellaceae > Morchella > Morchella sp. 2016-72. The sequence continues at coordinate 1,165,982 of JAMJEY010000019.1, forward strand.
AGAAGTATCCGCTCACCCCTCCACACCTGCGCAAGTAGTCCCATAGCCAGCAGGCCGGGCCCAGCGCGATCTCCTCCTCTGCAGTGTGGAAGTGTACATCAATGGCCTTTGTGGGTATTATGGAGAGACCCACTGCGGACCCTTCCGCAGAGATACTCATGTCCGCTTCAATACGCGGGTATGGTGTGTTCTGGATCGCCTGTTGGCCCCGCGAGGGTGCGAAGCGGTAACTGCGCACTTCCTCGAGATCTACGGTGGCAGTCACAACTTCCTGGACAACACAGCAGGAGGTAAGAGAGGTGGATATGCGTGGTGGTAAGATTGCGGCTACTTACAACATCTTTGAGGGAGAATTGGGAGCCTTGCGCAACGATACGACCGTTGACACCGATGATGGCAGATCCGTCGTAGTACAAGCGGTCACCGTCGCAGCCTTGTTGGTTTGCATAGAGGTAAATTCCACCGCACTAGAAGACACGGTGAGTTTGTTTCCGTTGGAGGCTCTGTATCACTTTACCTTTTTTGTGGCCTCAGTCATCAACTCGATCCTAGTATTCAACTTCCGCAGTTCATGATGACTTCCGCTGGAATTAGTCATGATCTCAATACCGTCCAGCGACATGCCAATGTGTGGGCTTTCATTTCAATCAGTATACCACCACAAGTCAAACACCCCAAACTACCATTCTGCAATCCAGATCACATACCTATTTGGCGTAAATAGCTCCTCACAAGTCTCCGCCGCAATGCACGTATCCAGCGTCGAGATAGCCGCATCTCCAAACGAAACCTTCCTCTGCCCTCTGATCTCCGCAACCATTCTCGGAAGGTAGTACTCCTCGACATATTTTACCCTCCCCCATCCAGTGAAGTATCTCATCTCACGGTAGTTACCATCGTTGGCAAGGTAAAGCTTGGGGCGAATGAGGAGGATCCTCCTATTGTAGGCGATGATGCGGCAATTGTAGCGGACATTCTTGTGTCCAACAGGCCTAAAGAGACCAATGGCTCGTTAGGGCCAGCGGGTATATAGACAAGGGGCTAGCGTGGGTTACATACATTCCAATATCGAGGAGGATGTCCTGACAGTCATCATGTGAAATGATCTTAACGAGCATCTCCCAGGAGTGAAGGTAGGTGTCGCCTTTTCACATTGACTCTAGCTTAGCAATGTAGTCCCAGGGAATGAAGCAAGCAGACCAGTTGAAGGTACCTTCCAGGAAATGATCAAGGCACCCATAACCGCTGCACAATCCCAAAAGAATAAGTCCGACACTCCCCTACTATCCTTGAAACACTCGGCCATACGCACGTCACCTCCAGCTCCGGACCGACCCTCAACGACGCACCGGCCTTTTTGGCAATACGGATACTCTCAATAATACGCTCTGCATTCCCCTCAAAATCGAGAGCCCACTGGTTGAGGGAGCTGCACACAGCACAGGCAAAATTTTATTTGTATTAGCTCTATATTTCATGAAAGAAGTAGACATAGAAGGTCGAAAAGTTACCATGTTGCCAAGATTGCGAGATGTCCCATTTTCAAAAGGTGGCGGTTGTTTGTTTTTTCTGCTGCTAATCGGTCAACTGATCAATTGGTGGACAGGACAAGGCAGCCTAAATGAATGACGCATGCGGGGGCAGCCCTATCGATAAGGCCGTCCGGGTAACTAACTAACTTTTCTCCCCTCTCACGCTAATGTAAATACATGTAGCGAACTCTTGGTTCAGCCACAGGATCTCACTCGGCCCGGGCCATGGTCCACCATTTCCTATTTCTGCTCAACCCAGCCACCCAGCCCAGCAAGGATATCCAAATAAATGTGCGCACACGCAGGGGCGAGGAGGAAAAGAGAATAACTAATATTTCTATCTAACGTCAGCAGCCGTCGCTAATCGGGGTCCTTGGGGGGGCCTAACCGCTGCAGGATAGCGTACATAAGGTATATACACACATAGCACCTTAAGGTGTTCTACGTAGACAAAGTTCGAGCTCGGACTCCGGGTGATGATTATGATTATGATTATGATTATGATGATTGATGATGATGTAGATGATTACTCTGGGGTAGGGTGTTTGTAATAGCTATGACAATCAAGGTCGGGAACCTGGGGGGAATGAATGCACCGTCGGCCAAGCTATGTGCCCATACTCTCCATTATTCCCACCACCCAAGCGAAGCTATGATGTAGATCGCTGACTGATAATTGTATGCCTTGGATCCTTTCGGTGTATATAGGTTTCTTGGATTACTTTTCCTAATTTCCACATAATGGCTAGTAGTAACCGTATGCGTTGCACTACATGTCAGCAAATCAAACTTAAGCTACATTCACCCTCACGCGCCTGTGTCGTCTTCACGCCTTCTCACTCGTACCTATATTTGCGGCGGATATGGCGCGCACACGCACGGGCACTGTAGGTACATGTATGTACATGTAGGTACAAACCACCCGACCGAACCGACCGACCGACCGACCGACCCGACCGACGGGCCCAAACCCAAACTCTCGTCATGTCAGCCATGAGATCTTCTGCCGCAACGCGACTGAAATTCGTACCCAGGATATTGACTGTCGTCGCCGCCCTAAACCTGATCACCTGGCCCAAGGGGGGGGGGGGTTGAGTATAATTGTAGGCTGGTGTAACTGCATGTATCCCTCCCTCCCTCACAATTTAAAGAGTGTGTACCTACTTACCGACTCTGCTAGGCATCATAGAGGCACAAGAAGGACAACTAACCCTATTCACCCACCATCACCCGAGACAAAGGGGAGAAACTTTGTCTGTGCCATCCATCCCATTCCAATAATCTCATGTTCAAAGTAGGTACATAGGTTCGCCGCACACATACATGTACCTAAGTAGATACATAGTAAATACTTCTTTACATCTTGTACAGAGCATCCTCGCGTGAGATTATTATTGGAAGATAGAGTACAACCAACTGACAATGTCAGTGTCAGTTGTGCCAAGTTAGGTTTGCTGTTACTACAACACGTACTAATGGTAGAGAGTTGAGAGTAAGTGTTGCCCCGTTTCGTTTCGTTTCGTTTCCACCACAACCACAACCCCAACCACAATCACCGCCGCCGCCTCCCTTCAACCCAACTTAACCCAATCCACACGTCCGCATATTTTTCCTCCTATGTAGAACCCCGGTCAATGGCCACCGACACGGCGAGACCCATCCCGTCCCTTTGGGACCCCTCGATCAAATACATATTATCCAATATACCCACCCCCCCTGGTCGCGGCGGTTAGCATTATATCATGTATCTATATAGAGCACTATACCACGAAGTATATTGTAGCGGGTACCTAGCCTGCTAATTGTGCTAGAAGGGATATGTCAGGCTAAAGAAGCGATTGGCGAAAATAGGAAATAAATACCTGGGGAAATTAATTGAGTACATATGTACATGTATGTATATAGTATGAGAATGATGTATCTTGACATATCTCGACATGGGGGAGGGACCTGGGTATCGGGTTTCGCAGGAGGCCGTTAATAAATGTACTATACATGTATTTAGTTACATTGCGTACGTACTTACACTAACCAAAGAAATATTTACATGTACTAGTAGCTAGTATACATGTAAAGCGCTACTGGTGATGATTTTTTTTTTTTGGGGGGGGGATGGTTAGAGTGTATATACATGTATGCTGTATATAGACTTGCTGCGGACGGCGGTTTGGGGTTATAGAGTACTAAGGTACTAAGTTTACTATGACCAAGGGTTTACTATTTACAGGCCAACGACACGCTGATGGATAGGAATAATAGTGTACACTACAAGAAAACCAACAGACAGAAACACAAAGGAGAAATCAGTGACCAATTGCCCCCCTCCCCAACCCATTTGCCCAAACAAAAAAAAAAAAAAAAAACTCCGTATGGTATACCCCCCATTTGTTATTGCATGGTGACAAAGGAAAATGTTAAAAAAGCAAAGTAAAGTAAGTTCCCGTGCCCAATTCCCCCAGATCCAAAAACTCCCATGATTAAAACTAAAAGAAAGATCAATAAATAAAAATAGAATAAAAAAAATCCAATAACCCCCCTTCACTACGTATACCGCCGGCCTGGCTTTAAAAGTAACCTCCAACATCCAACTTCATCGGTGGCGCTAACACAGGCGATAGCCCCGCCTTCCTAAAAGTCAAGCTCAAAATCTTTCCCTTCCTATCCACCGCCACCAGGCGATCACCCTCAGGCGTAAACATCATTCTACCTGCGCTTTCCGGCATCTGCTGGTTTTGTAGTTTCTCCTTTGTGATCGAGGGGGCAAATGTGGTGAGGTTCTCATCCCCCTCCACGTACGACACAGGTGCGGTCCATATCGTGCCCCCTTTTGTCAGGAACGCTGCTGCGTTTCCAAGCGGCGCAATGGCGGTGGAGGTCACACGGAGACTGACTTGTCGGATGGGGCGTGACTGTGGTTTGCCGAAAGCGGTTCCAACGGGCTCGGTGAAAGAGCCATTCCACTCTCCTTCATTAGGGCTGGTCGGGAAGGTACTGACGAGTATGTGCTTTGAGTCCGGGAAGAGCGCTGCAGAGGAGATCATCTCGGAACCATAGCCCTGGAGTAAAGTTAGTGTGCTAGTTTTTCGGAAAGGTGAGGGGGAGAGATATGGGGGGAAAAACCTCAGTCACCTTAAGACGCCCGCTGTTAATGAGTGTGGGCTCTTCTATCCGTGCCTTGGCGATGTTCCAGGAGTAGTAGTAGCCGTGCTTGGGGGTTGCGCAAGTGAGGGTACCGCCGTCTTTGGATATTGAAAGAACGTGCGGGGCATCACGGGGAGACCTAGGGTTGATAGGAAGGTGCACATCGCGGAGCTTCTCGCAGCGCAGCCCAGAGTATGTTGGTGCATTCACGCGGAAGATGCGGACCATTCCCACGCTCTCTCCCATCAGCGACTTTGACAATCCTGCTACGAGCTTATCTGCTTCAATGGCGACGCAAGAAAACTCCCATGCATTTATATCCTCTGTGAAGACGACTTTGCATTCCTGCTCGAGGTCATGAACTTGTACCTATTACCCATCACTAGTAAGTATTTTATATCTACAGATCTAAAGAGAGGAGGAATGGAAGCAACAAACCCGCTTGCCAGTGACCGTAACCACATATTTCTCCGATGCCGCTCCGCCCTTGTAGGAGCCCCATGTGACTTTCCCCTTCCGTAGGCCCTCTGCCTCACCGAGCTTGTACGTAAACCTCGGCTTTGTCGAGGAGGTCTCCCCTGGCTTCGGGATTGTAAACACTTGGAACCCATGCGGGCTCATATACACCGCATATCTTGCATCTGCTGACATGAATACACTGAAACAGTTGTCCTTCGGGGCGACTTTGAAGATTTCCTCATACGGCTGCGACTCATACTCGATCGTGTCCCAGGCTCTGATTGGGACTGTCTCCACGCCCGAGAAAATCGGCATCATCCTCGGTTCGTAGCTATTCGACCTCCCATGACCAAGCGCAGAGTTGCTACGACCTCTCATAAAGTCCTGCTTCTCTCTACGGACTTCAAGAGCCGACTGCGAGCGTGCGGATTCGACAATAACTGGTGGCGCATTTGGATCTACGGGCTCTGGTGCGTCCTCAGATGTGTCCAGAGGTGGTAGGGGTTTGTTGAGCTGCAGGCTGCTCAAACGTGTTGTGGGACGGCCCATTAGGGAGCGGCGGGAGAAAATATTGCTGACGCGGTCGCCTAAGCGGCCCATGCCGGAGGCCGTACGAGACAGGGAGGGCTCGGGGTAGATGGAGAGTGGAGACTGTTGATGGGCTTCGAGTATCTGGCTGAAGTCTGTAGCAGGAGCCCTAGTGTGGAGGCTGTCGTGAGAATCCTTACGAAATTGGTATTCTTCTGAATCAGAGGACTGTTCCTCACGGCGAATGTAGACGGGCTGTGAGAGCGCGGATTTGCGGTCGTCAAATGCCTGGATGGGGAGATCAATGGATAGTCTTGAGACGTTGGCATCTTCAGGGTAGTCTTGGGGTTCTTCAAACAAGCTTTCGGTGAATAGTTGATCTAGATGGTCAAAACGGAGTGTGGCATCAAAGTTTGGGGTAATGGCTTCTTGAGGGGTGACTGGTGCGTTTGCAAGGGAGCTTCCCTGGGGCAACCTGAGTGGTTTACTCCTATGTGGAAGAATTGGAGATTCTACTGGGGAGTCGGAGTTTTGAAGCCTTGAGATCGGACTAAGAACTGAACGGGAAGTATCTGTAGGACTTAATAAGGTACATGTCTCTGTAGGACTAGGATTGGAATCGCAAGTCGGCGCAATACTGGATAAAGTTGGAGCCTGACTAGGAATGCTGCTTGGAACCGGACTCGCCGTCGTAGTAGACCTAGCATTGTCGTCCATTGGCCCCCAAGTACTACTACGCATAACCTGATCGATGTTATTGGTATTTCGGTATGAGGGCGTAGTAGCAGATCTTGTACCGGGTTGTAAGGCTTCAATACGACGCTGCATTGACTCGATGGCACCTTTGTACAGAACATTCTTCTCTGCACATCGATCCATGGTTTCTCGTTTTTCAATCTTAAGCTCTTCAATCCGAAGGTTTCCCTCATCGCTTGCTACCGGACCACTGATAACCCCAAAATACTGATCAATTACCAAGTCCAAGTCGCGCATTACCCCAAAGTATTCGGCCTCGGTATAACCTATGGTGGCTGATATAATAATCTCAAACTGTTTCTATTTGTTAGCAACGATTGTGTGCGGCGATAAACCTGATTGTTTTGATAACTTACAGCCTTATATCTGAATGCAGGTCTATCCGAGGTTTGTATTATCTTCATTGACAGACCTTTCGCCTGCTCTACAATCTCCTCCGAGTCAGGAAATGCAGAAACAAGTTGATTTAGTAAATCCAAAAGACCCGATATCATTAGATGAGCTTCGTGCTTTGGTAGTACTCCAGCAGGGGCGGTGATTGGCTCGCTTATTATTTCATCTTGCGAAGTGAGCGCCAACAACTCTTGTTCAGCCCTTTCTACGATCGACCTTGAAATATCTGCCGCTAAGATACCTGCGTATTGACATGCCCGGGTGGGGTTTCTAGACTGCGCCTGGTGTTGGAGAGAAATCGCACCAGCGGTTCCCTCGTAAAGATGTCGCATGTCCTTGTGCCATTCCGAAGGTGGTGCTTTTATTCTGGCAAAGATATTGTCTAGGTCCTCTGGGGTCGTTTCACCATCTAATTGGTTCTTAACGTAAAAAAGAAAGATTAGGACACGAGTTAAGAAAACGACGAAAACACGAAAAAATAACTCACAATAAAGCCAGCCGCAAAAAGGAAATGTATTGTTGGCTTGTTTAAATCGTTGAAACTTGGGATATCACTCGGAAAACATCTAATAAGATCACAAGCGTAGCGAACGAGGAACCCGATATCTCCACTATTAGGCCTTTCGTCGTCCTCTCCTGCCTCAAACCTAGCGCGGTTGTCTGCGTCTCTCTCCGATATATCCTTGAGTAGTTTTGCATATGTTTCGTTCTCGATCTTCTCGATCCTGACCTGATACAACAGTGACAACGCCGAAACAAGTGTGCGGAGCTGAAGTTCCCTCGACGGTGATGTGCTGTCCTTATCTTTCCGTGCCATTCTCCCAGCCATCAACTCAGCAATACGCAATACCAAACTGGTGTCAAGCAGCGTATCTGGAGGGGGTGACGAATTCAAGCCCAAATAGGTGACCTGGAGGTCGAGAATGACCTTTAAAAAGTAGACTGAATTGTAGGCGAACGATTTCTCCATCCTCTTCAACACATTCTTGACAATATAGTCGATCCCTGGCACAAGCCATAGTGTTTCCTTCGCAGTAACATATGGCTCAATAAACTCAACATCAAACCCCGCATCTTCCTTCAAAACATTATTGTCAAAAAACTCATCCCCGTCGTCGCTGGCGTACATTTCGATGGGTCGGTCAGACTCGATCAAAGGGACAGTGATCGTGAGTGTCATGGTAGTAGTCATAGTGTTAGTCCGAGTGAGCCCATCCGGCAAACAAAGCGATTGGCAAGTTTAGTTCCTTCAAACGAATGTATAGATCAGGTTGGCAGGTTGGATGGTTTGAAAGGTGCGAAATTCCTTTAGACTGTGTGTGGGCGGGCAACCAGATGATTTAAATTATTAACCCTCCATCAATTACACCTTAGACATGTGTAGCTGTATGTATGTGCATGTATGTACCACTGATGTAAGTGAGTGATCCACCTCCCCCCCCCCCCTCCCATCATCCCTCGCACACGCAAGGCCGGGTGTTTTTAATTGGATCAAGGGTACCACTTCTTCTGAGCCATGGACTGCAGTGGAGGGGGAGGGTAGCCCTGGGCCCTGGCCCGTCTGCGGCGGCGTGTCGAGTCTACCGGCTGAGCCCCCCTCCCCATAATAAGCCTCTCTACAACCGGACCCGATCACCGCAAAGAAAACCTTCAGAGTTGAGGGAAGCGAGAGCGATGAAACTTTACGCTTTACCACGCGAGTACTTACTCCCGAGGTGCTATCCGGGTGTTTCCTTGTGTAGTAGTTTTAGCATTAGTTTGCTACATTTACCTACTTTTACTACAACCTTAGTAACAATATACTTACGAAGTGGCCTCAAGAAAAGTACCAGAAAAAGCAACTGTAATGTCATAATATTATGCAAGAAGGAAACGGCACCAATGATAACCATTGACAGGGAAACAAAAAAGAACTGCCGTTGATTGCTGAGCAGGTCACCGAACGAGTCAGCTAGGTTCAGTCATCGGGTCCCCCTCCTTCTCTTCTTCTCGGCGAGGCTGCAAAAATTAAGTGTGGTTGACCACCCTAGGAAATACCATAAGACGATATCCATTATGCGGGGGGCTTGGATACGGAAAGAAATATTAGATGTGATACCGACATAGATTCCTAGCAAGACGGGCGGCTAAAGATCTTCTTACGTTTCGAACCTGCGTGCCTTTGCATCGGAGCCTCAACGTTAAAATAACAATCGCCAGGTACGGTGCAGTTGGGCGTAGCTACCTCACAGGCAGGCTAGCAAAATATCGATATCTTTCCTTCAAACCTCATTATGCCTTTTTTCCCCCGCATCAAGAAGAGAACATGATCCTGGCACCCACGCCCGTGCCTAGATACCTACATGTAGTTTCTACACAACCGCTCCTTTACCAGCAGCTCAAGCCAGGGACCTCCATATCCGCAGCGGCAAATATCTACATATCTACCTTCATCAGGAATTCGCTTTAACGTCAAGTGGATCTTCGTCCGTGGGCGGCCCAATTTTTTCTTTAGCGAAATTGCGACTTTGGACTGTGCCTGCCCAGGACCAGGCCACGGCAAAGATATGGATCACGAGTGATCAATTACCTTTCCACAAGGCAAGCCTTACAAGGAAAGACCTCGGCGTGATCGGCCTTCCCCTCTACAGCAAATACCTGTGCGTCTAACCGGATACAAAACCTCTTCAACAACTTAGTTACCAGCACCGTAGGTATTCGCGTCGACGGGAGGGATCGGTTGTGCTCCCACGGATTTTTGAATCCTCAGAACTACTCTTAGCGCATTCCAACTGCTTGGAACGATTGAGTCTCCTTCCACACTGGGTGAAATTTGCAACAATCTGGAAAAAATCACCAGAAACACGGCTGACAGGATAATTGCATCTTCTGATTTTGTCGTGCCTACGCAACCGTTTATCGAGACACCTACATGAGCCTGACATCAATCATATTAACAATTGCAACGTACCGAAAATAAAGATGGCTAGATACGGATGCTACTAATATCCTGAACGACCCAGCTCCTCCTCAAGCCAGAAGCAGGCAAATAACGGCCCACACTACGCGAACACCGTTTGTGCAGTACATAGATTACCCTCGCTGAAGATCAGGGGCTCGATAAGATCTAAGCCATGCTCATGGCAGACCATGATGAGCACGAGCTGCTGCTCTTGCACAATTACCAAATCACTCAAAATTCTACAAGCTTATAACCTAGGCGAGAAGTACGTGCAGTGACATCAAGGGGGGGCGGTTCCAAATTTAACTAATTATACGCAAAGGTATTTTGGTTTTATGGTTTGTAGCGGATGAACCTCACCATCCCTGCAGGGCCGGCTGTTGACTATGGCAACCTCTAGCATGGTGATCCTGGTGGGCCATTACTCCAACGAGCTTGCAGTTGCCTGAAGAAAACAGAACGAGACGTTTGGCGTCTCCCCGCTATGCTACGAAGGGAAAATTGAAGGATACTACTTCTGGCATTATCGTAAATAAACCCACGGTGGTTTAGATAATTGAGTTGGGTATTCACACCTATCCATTGGTAGGCCTGTTGGACTACTATTTTAGGAACGAGTGGGGCAGAGAAGTTGCGTAGAATTCCCTTCTTGACTTTACTATTGCATACGGTGGTGCAGCAATAAGTGTGTGGGGCTGGGTACGGACTATAATGAGATCACTAGAATCTCTATTATATCTCATCGTTTTGATATTGGTTCCAGAGGAACGGTTAGGCAATGTCAAATGGAAGCACTACAGTGGGCCATACCAAAACCATAGTATGTAGAAGTAAAAAAAGTAAGAAAAAGTAAAAATGAAAGACATGTGCGTTAAGTGTTCTTACTAGGTGTAGTCACGGGGTGAAACAGGTTGAATCTTAAAAAAATTCGTTAATATTAAAGATTTCATATGTCCACGATAGCTTTGTTATATATTTGTTTGGGCCCTTGACGGGCCGAAATCCGCCGGAGGTTATTCTAGAGGCGCAAACGTTTACCTGGAACTCATAGAAAGACTGTCGGTTTGAGGATATTTTTCGCGGGAGAAAAGCTTGTCCACCAGCAAATAAATTGCGTACAAGTTAAATGATAAAGATATAAAAAAATACACAAAGAGTCAGATAAGTATGACCCCAAAAGTTCGGATCAGTGTTGTCAAAGAAAATTAGGAAAACAGTCAAGTTCATGGAATTCAGCTTATCACGTGATCTAAGCGATGACATTGAATTGAAACGACAAGCCTTGCGGCAGCTCTTTTTTGTGTGATACCAGAAACTGTACTCGTAACCACCTCATCTACCCACCACAATCAGCTCTTCCACCGGCATCTACGCCAACACCATCATCCCCGTTTCCTCATCGTTGAATATTATCTTTCAGCTTCAGGTTTTATACTTGCGTACCGTGATTCGTCTTAATCCGCGATGGCACAGACCTCGTAACTATCCCCCCCTCATTTTGGTAGCTTGTGCACCAGAAGTTTGCCAAATGAGTTTTACCCACTGACTCTCCCCGCTATAGGACCAGTATCAACGTCAACGACCCTGGGCTAATCACATTAGTCAATAAGTTGCAAGATGTATTTGCAACTGTAGGAGTATGTAGTTCTCCGCTCCCGCCCCTATCCACTATCTTCAGATGTATGGGCACTTGTAACTACATGTAGGGTTGACTTGGCAATGTCATAGGTCCAAAATCCCATCGATCTACCTCAGATCGTAGTTGTAGGCTCTCAGTCGAGTGGCAAGAGTTCAGTGCTAGAAAATATCGTCGGGAGAGACTTGTAGGCTGCCGATTTACCCTCTATAAAATAACGCCCGAATTTCGTACTAATATATTGAACTTCTTAGCCTTCCTCGAGGTACTGGTATTGTCACGAGAAGGCCATTGGTGAGTAGTATATGTGTTTTTATTCAGAAGAACTATATCTAACCATGTGGTAGGTATTGCAACTTATCAACCGCCCTGGTACTACAAACAGAATAAATGGCGCAAATAAGGAGGAGGATGAGATGAAGCAATCAGATGTTGGGGCAAACCTCGATGAATGGGGCGAGTTCCTTCATATCCCAGGTCAAAAGTTCTTCGACTTCAATAAGATCCGAGACGAGATCGTGCGGGAAACCGATGCGAAAACAGGAAAAAATCAGGGAATCTCACCCCAGCCCATCGGTCTCCGGATCTATTCACCGAATGTCTTAACTTTGACCCTGGTCGACCTTCCTGGATTGACTAAGGTGCCTGTTGGTGATCAGCCGAAAGATATTGAGAGACAGATCAAGGATATGGTTCTCAAGCAGATCTCTAAGACAAATTCAATCATCTTGGCGGTCACTGCTGGTAACACCGACTTGGCAAACTCTGACGGTCTTAAGCTTGCAAGAGAGGTTGATCCCGAAGGTCAGCGAACTATCGGTGTCCTTACCAAAATTGATTTGATGGACGAGGGTACCAACGTTGTTGATATTCTTGCTGGAAGGGTCATTCCTTTGCGGTTGGGATATGTACCAGTTGTCAACCGTGGTCAGCGTGATATTGAGAACAGAAAACTCATTTCCTCGGCCTTGGAACATGAAAAGGCGTTCTTTGAGAACCATAGCGCGTATAGGAACAAGCATGCCTACTGCGGAACACCTTTTCTTGCTAGGAAGCTTAATATGGTATGGAGCATGGCCCCTAAATACTTCACAAGTGCCATGACTAACAAAACTCAAACCTATAGATTTTGATGATGCACATCAAGCAGACTCTTCCAGATATCAAATCTCGCATTTCATCCTCTCTCTCGAAATATTCAGCTGAGCTCGCAACACTTGGAGATTCACTCCTTGGCAACAGCGCTAACATCATTCTTAACATCATCACGGAGTTTTGTAATGAATATCGGACTGTGCTTGACGGCAACAACCAGGAGCTCTCTAGCATTGAGCTTTCTGGCGGTGCACGTATTAGTTTCGTTTTCCATGAGTTGTACGCAAATGGTGTAAAGGCTGTAGATCCGTTCGACCAGGTCAAGGATATCGACATAAGAACCATTCTTTACAACTCATCTGGATCTTCTCCAGCATTATTTGTGGGAACTACTGCCTTCGAACTTATTGTAAAACAGCAGATCAAACGGCTAGAGGACCCTAGCTTGAAGTGTGTTAGCCTGGTCTACGACGAGTTGGTCAGAATATTGACGCAACTTCTTCAGAAGCAGGTTTGTGCGTCCTAGTTCCAATTATACGCGATAATGCTCACTGGGTTCGTAAACACAGCTTTTCCGGAGATACCCGGGCCTAAAGGAGAAATTCCACCAGGTCGTTATCGCTTTTTTCAAGAAAGCGATGGGTCCAACCAATAAACTAGTCCAGGATATGGTTTCTATGGAGTCTTGCTATATCAACACTGGGCATCCCGACTTTCTCAACGGACACAGGGTAAATTACCATATCAGCTTATTACAAAAATAAGTAGTATAACTAATGGGTGTTTTAAGGCGATGGCTATCGTAAACGAGAAACATAACTCCTCCAAACCCGTACAAGTTGATCCAAAGACCGGTAAACCTCTCCCAGGGGGCGGCAGGGATTCGCCAAATCCACAAAGCCTGGACTCTGGTCCTGATAATGGTGGTTTCTTTGGCAGTTTCTTTGCAAGCAAGAACAAGAAGAAGATGGCCGCAATGGAGGCTCCACCGCCTACATTGAAGGCATCCGGGACTTTGTCTGAAAGAGAGAGTATTGAGGTTGAGGTTATTAGTAAGTTCTTCTGACTCGCTGAAAGCATTCGAAATTGAAACTAATACATGGACAGAGCTTTTGATCAACTCATACTACAACATTGTTAGAAGGACTATGATTGATATGGTGCCCAAAGCTATTATGCTGAATCTAGTCCAGTATGTTACAATCCACCCATCTTCTAAAAAAAAATCCCCAGCTTTAACATTTCTTTTGAACAGGTTGACGAAAGATGAAATGCAACGTGAGCTTTTGGAAAACCTTTATAAGTCTGATGAACTAGACAACTTGCTTAAGGAGAGCGATTACACCATTCGGAGAAGGAAGGAGTGTCAACAGATGGTCGAGTCGCTAACCAGAGCATCTGAGATTGTGAACACTGTTAGTTAGGTTCTGCGAGGGTGGCAGGGGGTAGGTACTTTGTGTCTGTGTGTGGAAGCTGGCGATGTTTTATCTATGGAATTGTGATGTGTCGATGAATTGATAATGATTAGGGCTTTGTCTAGGTGGAGTCAGGGGTTTTTTTTGTTCTTTCACTTTGCCCAAAGATTGTAGACCGTGGAGCTTTACTCATCTGCTCGCTTCTTTTCATCTTGCGTAATATATGAAAAGAATCCCTAATGATGATACCTGTTTTTCTTACTCTCGTTGATCTATTTGATTTATATTTTTACACTACTATTATTATTGTTCTCATTTTATGCCATACAAGTAAGCTGCGTGTGTGCTCGCATGTTTAGTCGCCATATCCGCTTTCTTGTTCTTATATCAGTCTACAGCGGGCTACCGTATTTGTACGATGGATGTTTGTGTTTCCGTAACGTGGTAGACTTTTGAACGCGTGATGCAGTATACGAATAATCAAATCTATATTAGACTCAGACCTACCGGCGTGAGAAGTACAATTTACCCTGTAAATAAAAACGCACAGCACAAATTCCTCTGCTCGTAGCCAAACAAGCAGATCCAGATCGCCTGCGAGTGATCCCTGGTGACCCCGAATACGATATTCTCTACCGAGCTTTGTTTCCCTACAACGGCTACGTCGAGACGTGCATATATTTTCCATATGGCTTGACTCACGGCTTGTGACTGTATGTAGCAATACTCCAGCGTCAGTCGCCGGTGTTGATCTTGGGGTCTTGGTGATGTCGGGGCCGATCCTTCCCTAGCGGAAGGGGGGGGGGAGGGAAGGTTGATTTGGTACTCGTAGCTCTTGGCCCCGTGGTTGGTTTTAGCATCCTGCACTTTTTTAGGTTAAATTCCTATGCTTGCTTGCTTACAGCTGCCGTCAGAAGATTAAGCCTGCCGATCATCAGAAGGTACACCCTAATGCTGCAATGTCTGGCTGCTATGCTTAGAACCCAGGAACACGACAGCAAAGTCTCCCTGGATCTGCTATAGAGAGTTCATCGCATTATATTCCACAATAAGGCTGTAATTGAGGGTTCACAGATCAAATGCAGAGGTACCGTTAGGAGCATCGTCCGATCTCCAATAAAAGAAAAACGGTGCAGGATGGTCCACAGAATCCGTGACCTAACCTATCATTCCCCAACTCTCAGCAAAGAGTAAGATTTCTCACTCAAGCGCAAGGATGCGGACCTCAGCTGTCTTGTGTCCCAGCCTCCCGGCCATTGGCTCGCCCCTCTATTGTAACACAAGGATGCAGACTAACCCCACAACCTTAAGATGCATGCCCGTGAGATGGAGGTACATAAGGTAGAGGGTGAGCTTGCGTTGCTCTCCATCCCTGTACTATGGTAGGTTCTTTATTGCACTTTGAGGTAGGTTGATGCATGTGACACACATAAAGGTCCCTCCCCCCCCCCCACGCGCCTTGAGCTTAAGGGTCCAAGATGGAATGACAATAGGTAGAAGACATTTCTTCTAATCATCTTCTGGAAATGATTGCTATTGCATGATTTTACCCATGATGTAGGGAAATCGGATAGTAGGTTTCTTATATTCTTTCGACCGGGCATCAGCACACCCGGGCTTACACCGCCGCCCCGAACCATGCCGCCCATGGTGGGCGATAAGTCGTACCCATATAATAACCTTAATTGATATCCCCTCCTCCTTCCCCCTCAATCGCTCTCGATCTCTCCCCCTCCCTCTCCCTCTCTCTCCATTCCATGGCCGCTTGACTATTGGTCTCCCCGCCCGGAACGCTATAGTCTTTTCTTTGCAGCTGCGCCTCGATCACA
This sequence comes from Morchella sp. 2016-72, assembly GCA_024713865.1. Lineage (NCBI taxonomy): Eukaryota > Fungi > Ascomycota > Pezizomycetes > Pezizales > Morchellaceae > Morchella > Morchella sp. 2016-72. Next base: position 1,181,707 of record JAMJEY010000019.1, read on the forward strand.
GCCAGCCGGCTGGTGGGATTAATTCTGTCTAGAGGGACAACGCAGTTCCTTCCGTTTTCTTTTTTTTTTTTTTGGTTGTTGCTGCTGCTGTTGCCGTTTTCCAAAAATAGCCAAAGCTTCTCGTATTGAGCGTGGGCCGTTTCCAACGGCCCACCACCCCGTTTTCCTTTTTCCTTGCTGCTGCTGCTGCTGCGATGGATATTCCCGTTTGTTTGCGTAATTATGCTTTTTCGTTCGCGGTTCTGAGAATTTGTTGGTCCGGGGGGGGGGGGGGAAGGTTACGAGAATGAAGAAGCGTTGAAGTTACTCCGGCCCCCTCCCCCTCCCCTCCCCCTCGAGGCCCTTCCCTCCACCGTATTAAGCCAGCATATCTTGGCGCATAGACGATCACTCGATATGGCGTCCAACGGGCTTCGCGGGGGGCGGGGGTGGGGGGACATGCATCTACACTTGTAGATGACTGTTACAGAGCTAGATTTGCCTACCTATCAAAAAAGGTGGTGAGGATCCCCAATAACTCGGAGCCGGAGGGTTTACCACGTCTGTTTCCATATACGTAGGCCGTCTCTTGCACCCCGTATTGCATTATGAGACCAGTCAGTCTCTTTCTACACCTATCTAGGCAGACCGGGGACCAGATAGGTCTCCACCTCCGTCATCCCGACACTGGATATGAGATATAGTTGGATACGAAAGAACCGGCTTATCTGTATCGGTCATTGTCCGCGCACCGTATCGACAGAAGGGGCCTACCTGGCTAGCTGATTGGGATAGCCTCCGAGGGGGGCAGCACCAAAGAGTGCTTTTAGGATTGGACGAAAACGTATTGGGATGTATGCAATCCTCGCTATAGGTCGATCGAGACGAACTATGTTAGGAGCGGGCACGTGTACCACCACCCCGGCCGGGGCCCTGCAAGTTCGAATCTGTTTATCGATTTAAACATATGAGTCCTCGCACCTGCATGCATTCTATTTCTGATGTAGGTGCATGAAGGGAGGTATGTCTTCTCACCACTGGGCCCTGACAGGTCCTCCCAGTGCCCGTCGTGTACTCTATTAACAACTCTTCCCCTCTGGGCAACTGGTCGCATGCTCGAATTCCCGGGAGCTAATATTCGAGAACCCCTAACCCTGCCAAGGTCAGCCAGTACTACTGATTGATTGATTGACTGATAAGGTTAGTACTGCTACATGTAGTCTGCCCATATCTCCATCCCCCATAGCTGCTAAAGGATTACAGTGGTTTGACTATAGCTATAGACGACCCCATGAGCGGGGCCCTAGAGTGGGGCCCAATCCAGCACAGCGGGGGGAATGTATTAAACATAGACTAAGAGCACCCCACATGTATCATTCCCTCCCCAAGCAAACCATACGCTAAACCAAAGACCCTCAGGCCTGTGGAGCTTTCTCCCCACGAGCTGCTGCGGCGGGGCTGGCGGATATGCAGAGACGCATTTAAATCACAGCCGGTCACTCGACCACTTACCTGGTCGCTAGCCACATGTAGCTAGCGCACCCCAACGTCACATCAATCTTCAACTCAAAAGCAAAATGGCGATGCCCTACAAAGCATAGAATATATCAGCTGCTCCGCTGCATCTTTCCCGAGCTGAAGCTCCGGTTAGCTACCTCCCAATACCAGCCAAACGGCGCATGCACGTGATGGAAGGAAGAAAGAAAGAGGAAGAAAGAAGAAAGAAAGAAAGGAGTATCCAAGTCCGCCAACACCCGCCCGGCAGCTCACATAAGAACAATGGATACAACCCCTAGTGTCTTTTCACCATACGCATCCTACCCTAGCATCATCAACCAAACATGTCTTCATCAGCGCACATGCAATCCGCATCCCAGACTACTGCTACCGCCACTAATACTACCAGCAACAAAAACAACACCGAGTACATCCCAGTCGAAGCCCGATGGGAGCACAACCTCATTGCCCTCGAAGCCGAGGAGAGAGAGAGGTCGAGGGCGGCCTTGGCGCATGCGCAGCTGGGCCCGAGCCTGCGTGACATCGAGATGGCGAAGCTTAGGATTCTGAGTGGCGATGGGAGGGTTCGATTCTTCGGGGGGTATAGGGAGCTTTCATGATATGTAGGGATAAATAACAAGTGTAGCTGTCGGTTATCGACCTGTCGGTGATGGACCGGGGATGGGTTACTACGTATATGTAGTAATAGTTACAAGACAAGCACCTGGGTATATATATATATCTACTACCGAAAAGAAGAAAAATACATGTAGTTTGCGAAAGCCCGGTTGGTATCAAGCCGCCAACACAACACTTCTCCCCCATTCCCCTAAAAACAACTACAAAAAAAAAAAAAATCTCAAACCACACTCCAAACATGAAACAGACTCCAATCCACCTCCCACCTTCCCTCCGGCTGCGTCTTCCCCGCCACCCTCCAATCATACACCTCGAACCCCACACCCTCACCACCCTCCACCGCCGCCTTCAGCCCCCCTAGCGTCCTCTTCGTCAGGCTCGTCTTATTCGGCTCCACCAGCACCACACACCTCCTGCTCGCCGGCACCAGGGAGCATACGTCCGCCGCGTCAGTAGGGAGCGCATGCACCACCGCAGGCCCATGCGCAGCGACTTTGGCCAGCAGCTCGGAGAACTTCATGAGGTAGCACGGCACCAGGACCGTTGCATTGAGCAGCGGGGATATCCGCGAGTGCCCATTCTTGAGGGCTTCTTCACCAGTACCCTCTGGAGACGTGGTGGTGGTGGTGGCACAGCTGGGGGTTGGAGGCGGGAGGGTGTGGGAGCGGCGAAGGCGTTGGGAATTCTGCAGTTCGTGCATGAGCTGCTGCTCGATTAGTTGGTTAGCCGTGCTCTCTGGAGCCGCTATCTTTGACTGCTGCTGTTTCTCTCTGCCCTCTGCTGCGGGTAAATTCTTAAATGTATTTCTAAGCAGATCAGTCCCATTATTAGGGTCCTCTAGCACTGCCAGACCCCCCCCTGTTGAACATATATCTATAGGCAATTTGTCATTACCGCCCAACGACGACGAAGACCGCCTTCTCCCCGCGGCGGTGCCCTCATTCACCTGCGGTGAAATCTCGCGGAGCACAGCTGGCGGCGACGTCTTTTTTCCTGCTGCTAGTTTAGGTTTATGCTTTCCCGTCCGCTTGTGGGCCTCCGCATTTTCTGCACACTGATGATCAGCAGTCTCTAGAATCCTGCACTCTTGATCATTACCCTCTGACGGGGCTTCCCCGGGTTTATTATCATTACCCTTAGACGCCTGAATTGCTGCTGTAGTAGTAGAAGTAGTAGTTACTGCCACACTCGCGCCTAGGTCAGCAGTCCCTAAATTCTTGAATTTGTGATCATTACCCTCTACGAGCAGGGGCGACGGGGCGGGCTCTCCGGCCTTCCTCCCCAACCCTTGCCCAGCCACATCCGTCTCTCCCGCCTCTTCAAGCCTCCGCCTTTTCCTCTCCGGAGCCCCCTCCACCGTCACCGCCCTCAACGCCGCCACCTCCACCCCCACCCCCTTCCCCGCCGCCGACAACGCCCTCTTCACGCCCCCGCCTCTATCCTCCCCCTCCAAAAGCCTCAGCACCCACCGCCGCTCCTCCTCCGCCTCCTCGCGCTCCTCGCAGCTCAGTCCTCCCGCGGCGTGCGCCGCGTCCTGCATCTCGTCCAGCGTCAGGGCGTCGAGGTAGTGGCGGTCAAAGTGGACCTTACACACGCGCGGGTGACGGAGGACATAGTATTGTGTCGTTGTGTGTTTCTCGAAACCGCCGCCGGTGAGTTCGAAGACGAGGGGGGCGGGGAATAGGTGTGTGGGTGCGGGGAGGGAGGGGAGGGGGTCGAGCGTGAAGGGGGGGTTGGGAGCTGTGGGCTGTGCTGGTTGTTAGTGGGTGTGTGATTTATAGATGGAGAGGGGCGGTGATGGTCAATGATATATATGCGGGTAAGATCAAATACATGTATATATGTGCATGTAGTTTAGGTTTAGGGTCAATGATAAATATCCCTCCATTACAAAAAGGCCCAAACACACATTGCAAATAATCAAGATGAAATTAAAGATTTAGTATTATTATAATGATAATACGAATCAATGAATGGCAAATCACGGCGAGTCTACTACGGAAATAAAGAGGAGAAGAGGAGGGGGATCTACTCACATCATATGGCACGGTACTAAACGGTGCCAGCCGGTTTATCTCCTCAAGATCATGCTTCGGCAAGCCGTAGCACACCTCAAACACCAGCTTAAACCTCGGCTTCGCGCCGGACTTCTGCACCTCCTCCTTATTCATCAAACAGCCCACATAAAAGACCGTCAGCGCCTTCGCGCCCACTACTCTTCCGTCAGCCCCTAAAATCAAAAAAAAAAAAAAAAACAAGGAAAACTCACCCCCAAACCTCCACCCCCTCTGCGCCTTCTCCCCCGCCCCCACAACCGCGAAATCCCCCGTATCCCCACACCCAACCATATAATCCTTCTTGAGCTTCACCCACGCCTCGCTTCCCCCGAAATGTCCATAACTCCTCCCATTCCTGTCTCCCCCGCCCGATGGCACATAGACGCCCTCCCACGGCTTCAGTACAAACCCCTCCCATCGCTTCACAACGCCCCTCGCAAACGCCCCTCGCAGCGTCTCGAGCGCGCCGCTGGCACAAAAGTCGATGATCGTGCGCTCGGCGATCTCCAGTTTCCCGGGGACGGGGCGCGGGAGCAGGCGCGCGAGGTGCGAAAGGCGGATGTGGTAGGGCTGATACAAGAGGGAGGTTCCGTCGAGGAGCAGGGCGTCGAAGAGGACAATCATGAGCTGAGAGTTTGGGGCGCGCGGGGGAGCGAGGATGTGGGTACCGGCGCGGTGGACGTGGGAACGGATGTGGTGGAAGGGGAGGATTGTGTGCGTGCTGGTGCTGTAGGCAAGGAGCTCGCCTTCGAGGATTGCGGTTGTGAAGGGGCGAGTGGTGGTGGCGAGGTTGAGGGCCGTGAGGATCGTGCTGTGGGTGGTGTGGTTAGGTTAGTGCGAGTGAGAGTGGGTGATGGGTGGGGGCGGGGAGGTACTCGTGCACAAGAATGCGGTCGTCGGTGGAGTTGCGGCCACTCTTTGAGAACAACGTCAGCCATGTGGTAGGGTCGGGGCGTGTCGTGTCAATGTGGATCTGAATATACTCCCCGTCGTACTTGCGCTCCATTGAGAACTTACGGCCCGCCGCGAGGGCCGCGGCGTGCTTGCAGCTCTAGGTGGTGGTTAGCTAGTGTTTTTTTTGTGCTAGTGCGATCATTGACAGCACTTACCCGTGCTTTCACGAACTCGGGGCGCCCGACCTTGACGCCAAGCTCGGGTTTGAGGGTCTCTTCGGCGAGGGAGCGTAGTATGCGCTCGCGCTCCCTGGATGGCGGGAGGCGCTCATGGATGCGGTATTCGGGGGCACAGATGAGCGCGCAGGCTTTATGGAGGTCTTGCTGGAACTTGAATAGGTGGGGAACGAGGAAGTGGTATGAGGATAGCGTGTGACTCTCTTTGGAGAAACAAGCAGCCATTGTATCATTAGCCCTAGTCTACTACTGCTATGTCTATGGATTATACAAGAAGAAGAAGGCATACCGGGCATCTCCACAGGCGCCAGACACTTGAGCACCACCCTCGTAACCCACTTTGCCTGCACACTGGTGAGGCGCCGATACAGCGCCTCGAGGATGGCTGCTCTTGTACAAGTACTGCCCCCCGCTGCTGCTGCTGCTGCTGCTGCTGCCTCCTCCATGCCCTCGCGCAGCCCGTCGCTCGAGAAGCGACTCTTTGCCGCAACCTGGTTGAGGACTGTGTCGAGGTATTCGACGGTTATGGCCTCGTCAGGCGGGTTCTCCGCCTGCGCCATGACGCGCATGACGACGGCAGCAAAGTCGCCATCGACCTTTGACTCGCGCCAGTTCTTGAGGGCGTCGGCGCGGGAGCCGAGGAGCTGCGAGCGGATGATGATCTTTGAGAGGGCGGCTTCACGTAGGGCGTAGCTACGGTCGGGGCGCAGGTGGGGGAGGAGCAGTGAGAAGAGGGCAGACAGGGTAGCGGGATTATTGTGGAGAGTGGGATGGTGGAAGTCGAACCAGGAGTTGATACGGGTGTGAGTTTTTTGCGTGATAGTCTTTGTGGGGAGTGGGGGGGTCTTTGTGTGTAGGGACTCGAGGGATTCGAGGAGGTCTGTGACGTGCGTGAAGGCGAAGGAGGCCGTTGCCATTTTGGGGTGAATTGATTGGCTGATAGAGACAGTGACTGGACTGGGGGACTGGGACAGAGTGAGCGGCGATGAGCGAGTGAGGTTTGGTGTTGATGATATGTAGGTGACGTGACGTAAAGTGTTTCAGGTTTTCCTTTCTTTCTCCCCGTTTCGTGTAAATAAAGTAGTTACACAAGTTGCATTAATGAAGATGTAGATGTAAATGTAGACACTCTAGATGCCTTAGGGTTGTTGTTTGAACGGGGGAGAGAGAAAGAGTTAGTTCCTACATGTGGGGAAGGAAGAAAGGAAGAAAGAAAGAAAGAAGAAAATATACCAGCTAGTCTGGTATATCTGTTCTAACCGTGTACTTAGTAAACTTCAATCTTCCCTCTTTGGCAACTCAGACCATTGTACATTTATCCTCTTCCCCCCGGTCCCTTTCCCTCTCTCCTCACCCCCGAGTTAGACCCTTCATTCTCCCTCTACCCACAAGACCTTTGGTTCCCAGCTGCTCGGAGATGCATTTTGATATGCCATGCCGACTAAAGCCGAAAGAGTGTATATAGAGGCCATTAAGGCTGACGTGAAACAATTCCCTTACATGCATGGGGTAAGGCTGTCCCCACACTAGCCATTGGTTGGTCGTGGTGTCTGTTATATGGGATGAGGAAGAACAAGGTGAATGTTCTTCGCACGGTGCCCCTGCCATGTTGACATTGAGATATCGGACAAGGCCCAGCGGTGCGGGACTAAAGTGAAATAATTGGGGCATATATGTGTGTATACAGTAGGGCAAGAACAGACACATACAGATAAATAAATACATGTAGATAAATAAATAAATAGATAAATAAATAAATGAATAAATAAATAAATGAGTAAATAAGTAAGTAAATCAAAAGTAAGAGAAGGTTCGAGTTGTTAGGTAAGACCTTCCCCATCCGGAAACATTGCGATAAGGCTTTATCACTATTGTTATTATTATTAACCGTGAACCCTGTCGACGGACCCGGAATACCGCCACCGCCTGGCAACTACATACATGTAGGTACAATACTGGCACATAAGGTACTATACTGTAAACCACAAAAGAAAAGGAGGGTTATAATTCTCATTAATACTTATTTTCCTTATGCGGAAACCACTCAAAAAAAGAAAGAAAGTTTTGGCTTAAATATCTCAAGGGTTGGTTGGGATAATATGGTACGGCACTTCCAGAGTATCCATCTGTCTGTATGAGTACTGAAAATCTGTCTATTTCTTAATTAAGCAATATCTCATCCTTCCCCCTAAGGTTGGAAGATTCTCCAATTACTGATAGGAAAGCCTGCCTACCAGTACATACCAAGCAGCATCTACATGTAGATTTATATATGCAGTTTCTTCTAGAGTGATACCTCGTCTGTCGACATTTAACAGGGTTCACGCGTTGCCACATGTGGTGGTGGGGATTTTATTAATAACCACATGTGCTCTAGCGAGGATAAGCTCTGATCATGATGATTGTAACTTAGTCCTGTTTGGGGGGAGGGAGGGGGGAAGTTTCACTGATTCGCAGCAGCGCGTCATCCCGCGAAATTGAAGGTTGTGAAGTAAAGTAAAAGTAAAGTGAACGCCTAAACCCGTGGGATCTCCCCACAACTACAAGACATATAACGAGAAACTATAATCTAATTCACAACCCCCACCATATTCGTTCCTTCTTCTTCTTCTCCCCTCCTTCTTCACAGTGTGTGGACCAGACCGTCCGTCCATCTCGTCTCACACTTCAACATCACAACACTTCTATCGACCATTATCTAAAAAAAAAAGAAAAGAGAAAGGAAAGGCTGCAATATCCACAGCCTTCCATCCCGTACAGAAATCCTATTACTTACCTGTAATTATATCCCCCCCCCCCCTTCTTATTACCAGCATCCCCTTACTCTCCCCCTCCCACCAGCAAGCATATCCCACCCCAAACGAAAGTCCAAAACCAACTCTCACTAACACCACCCCCAGCTCTAAATCACTACATACCATGTCCGCCCACGGCTGGGACTGGAATGCCACCTCCGGCCCCCCCTGCGCCTGGGAAACCGGCAAGGACGCCGAAAAGTACAACCTCACCATCACCTGGCTCGACCACACCTACCGCAGCGGGACTTCCGTCGGCGCCTCGGAGCTCGAAGCCCCCGTCCCCATCCGCGAGCTCGAGGCCCTCGCCATTAACGACGGGGCCCCCTTCATCGCCGGGGCAGGACAGACGTTCGAGCTGATTGGGCGCGCCGAGGATACGCCCGCGATTGGCTGGGACGTCGCGCCAACGAGGTCCGAACCCGTCGATACGTTCATCTGGAAGGGCGTCAAGACGTTCACCGTCCCGGCTCTGGGCGAATGTCCGCCGCCGAGGCCCGAGGATGCGCAGCGGCAGCGGGGTGGCGGCAGCGGGAGCGGGTATAGGGGACGGGGGTACCATGGGAGAGGGAGGGGGAGGGGGAGAGGGAGAGGGAGAGGTGGTGGTGGTGGTGGTGGTGGTGGGTACCAACCGCAGCAGAACGCTGAGCCACAGCCAATGTCGCCGCAGAAGCCGCCGATGACGGCGGAGGAGAGGAGGAGGAGGGCAGAGGCGGATCAATACGCCTGGGAGAATACTTACTCTTGGGGTGAGCCAAAGCCGCCGCCGAGGGGCTGGTAGTTAGGCCTCACCTCCTTTTCTTTCTCTCTGCTGGTAGATACGGCAGAGAGGTATACTTCTAATCTGTCCTTTTTTTCCTCCTCTTCTTCTTTCCTTTTTCTACCAGTCTCTTGTTCTTGTTCTGTTCTGTTTTGTTCTGTTCTCTTTTCTTTTTCTTTTTCTCCGGCGTTCAGGAAGGACTCGACTCAAGGCTAGCTGGCGGCGCGGATCGGACAGGGTGGGAAATTATACCTATTTTTGTTTTTTTGTTTCCCCTTCCGGGATAGGGACAGTAATTAGAAAAAATCAAAAAGCTCTTCTTTTTTGCACACACATATATATATACCACTCATTCAAGAGCACATTATAGAAGCTCATTTAATAACAACTGCACTTCCATGCAGGCGCCGAATTGACAGTAAGTAGCTACCAGCCTTACATCACGCAGGTATGTACTATGTATGTATGCACATGTGGGTAGATTAGCATTCTTCATGCTTAGTATGTAGGTGCAATAAAACAGACAATATAAATGGGTAGCTCTTCGCGTCCGATTTTGGTTGTTATTGTGAAGTATGTTTTTCAAAACAAAAAACCGAGAATTCCCTATCAAAACAATTGAACCGCACCCGGCCCATAGCACCCTAGCTCATGTAACTAAACTACATAGGGACCTAAACTACACCTTACCCATGTTTCAGTGCTAGCGCAGATCATGCTCTCCACCATAGCTACCCTTTCCGTCCATCCATGATCCAGCCCTACCCACAGTAGTCGACGCAGATACAGTATAGATACGAGGGAGGTCCGTAGAGTTACACCCACGGTGACAGTTACATGCACTTCCTGTGCCTTACTCCATGTTTCTCCCTTACCAGAGACAAAAGAGACACCTCCTCGTGCTATGGGGGGTGCGTGTGCAATCACGCCCGTACGCGTGCAGAGGCATCACTTTTTATTTTTTTATTTTTCCGTCTGAAGTGCCCTCCCCCCGGGGTGTGGTGTGCGATCAGGGCCTAGGAATCTCCGCCATGCGCATCAATCAAATCGGAAGCTTATCCCCCCAGCAGCAGCAGCAGAACGCCCCTTGCATGGGTTTGGTGGATGGTGAATGGTGGGTTGTGGGTGTGGTGGTGGGTTTTCTTTTCCCCAGTCCAGCCCCAGCCCCAGCCCACCTATCCGTCCACTCACCTCCGTCCCAACCCCCCAGCCCCAGAAGCAGTCTGTAAATGTTACGTAGGAGTAAGTAAAGAGTAAGGTAGACTGTAGACAGGTAACCATGGCAACAGTGTCGCATCTCTAATCAAAACACGATGCGTCTTCCCGAGTGATAGTTAGAGTGCTTTCGGCGAGACCACCACACACACACGTACCCGGGGGAGAGAGGAGGGAGGGGGGGGGGGGTGTTCGTTCGTTCCCTTCAACTCTCAACCCCAGCCCAGTCTACCTACCACCTACTAGTACAATACACACACCCCAACCCAGCCCAACACAACCCCAGTCAGTCGGTGTGAACATCACTTTCACATATCAAGCGCCCTACATACCCTACCTGTGCTGTGTGCTCTACTCTACTTTACCTCTACTTTCTACTTTACCTACATCATACCCTACCTACCCTACCTACAACCCTACACGGTACTGACCTCACCTACCCTACTTTATATTTCTCCCCCCAGAAAGTTCCTTCATTTTTTTTTTGATTGAAACCCTTAGTATCATAATCAATTCATATTCACGCACAACCACCCCCCCACCACAACCACCAACTATCACCGATCTCAATCAATCAACCCCAACATCCGTCTGAACGGCGAAGGGACAAGAGAGGGAGAGATTGTCGGAGGATGCCCGTCAACTATACAAACACGTCTGTTGACGTGCTAGCATCCAGTTTCCAGGTGTTGGAGGAACTTGGGAGTGAGTTACACAAGTCCCCCCAAAACTCCCAGTCATCCATCCCATCAACAACAAAATTTAAAAAAGAAAAACCATAGACAGATGATAAAAGGACAAAAAAACAAAAACAAAATCTCCGTTTACTAACCGATGGGGTTTTAAATAAAACAGGCGGTAGCTTCGGTGTCGTCTACAAAGCAGTTGAGAAGGAGTCCGGCACAATCGTCGCAATCAAACATGTACGTTGTTTAAAACTTTTTTTTTTTTTTTACAAAAACAAACCCACCATTATTTTTTTTTTGACGTGGCACACACCCACATACTTGCAACCCACACAAAATACACCACAACCACAAACTACCCCCCCCCCCTCTCCAAAACGAGGATTTAGCCTGCTGACGAGTATATTGTTTTTTTTCTTCCAGATTGATCTTGAGGAGAGCGCAGAGGACATTCGGGAGATACAACAGGAGATCTCAGTGCTGAGTAGTTGCGCGAGCCCATTCATCACGCAGTATTATGGTAGCTTTGTTCGCGGCTACAAGTTATGGATCAGTAAGTTGTGTGTTGTTATTTTGTTGTTGATGTTGACATCATAGCCGTTGTTGGTGTTGGGTGATTTGTGGCTAGAGAGGAATAGAGCTAATAATGATTGTAGTTATGGAGTATTTGGCGGGTGGATCGTGTCTGGATTTGGTATGTAAAGCCGATGGTTCCTTGCTACTTCGAGTACTGGTAGGGATGAAAGTTGACAGCTGGTAGCTGAAACCGGGGCCATTCTGTGAAGCACATATCGCGATCGTTATGCGAGAGCTCCTGCAAGGTCTCGTGTATCTACACAAAGAGGGAAAAATTCACCGCGATATAAAAGGTGAAATTAAATTTATATGAAAATGGAATGAAAGAAAAAATAAAATAAAAATCAATTGCTTACTTTAGGGTTTAATAGCGGCAAATATACTCCTTTCGGGAACGGGTCAGGTTAAGCTCGCCGACTTCGGCGTCTCGGCGCAGCTTAACAATATCAAATCGCAGCGCAATACTTTCGTCGGTACGCCATTCTGGATGGCTCCGGAGGTCATCTCACAGGTCAATCCGTATTCGTTCAAAGCCGATATATGGTCGCTCGGAATCACGGCAATGGAGTTGTGTAATGGAGAGCCACCACATTCGACAATGCACCCAATGAAAGTTCTATTCCTCATTCCAAAAGATCCTCCGCCACGCTTGGAAGGGAACCGCTGGAGTAGGGATTTCAAAGATTTCGTGGAAAGGTGTTTAGTGAAGGACCCTAACCAGAGAGCTAGTGCGAGGGAGCTTCTGAACCATAGGTTCATCAAGAACGCCGGAAGGGTCGATGAGCTGCAGAGCTTAATTTTGAGAAAAGAAGCTTGGCAGCTTAAGAGAGATGCTCGGGGTACAAGAAAAACACACCCAAAGTACTACGAAGAGACTATGTTCGTTGCCCCTAAACCCTAATCAGCCACACAATTGCTTACTTTATTGCTCATAGGAATACCCTGGGAGGCCATTCCGAAGAGAGTTGGGACTTTGACACCATCCGCACTAATCCTCACTCAGGCACTATCCGCATCGACCACCACAGGAACGCCATGCGAGCCACTGAAACTACCCCAGAGCGTACCGTGAGCTCGGCGTTGCAGAAGCTTAACCTTAACGCCGCCCCCCAAAGCGGCGTCAGCGTCACCGAGACTCGCAAGGTCTCAGAAACTGCAGCCAAAGCCTATAATCAGAAGCGTAGGCGGTCTTCAAACGCCAAGAAACTAACTGAGAAGGCGGTATTAGAGTTGACTACCCCTACGAGGGCTAATCAGAAACCTACTAAGCAAGAGCGGCCTATGACCGCCGAAACTGATTATGGAAAGACCCCATCGACCGTTCGGCAGTTTAAGAGGGTGCCGGAGAATACGCCCAGGAACTATGAGGCGGTACAGCTCCAGGAGCAGGAATCGAAGGCGAGGAAACAGGAGCCGAAGGCGGAGAGGCCGGAGTCGAGGGCAGAGAGGCCAGAGTCGAGGGTAGAGAGGCCGGAGTCGAGGGTAGAGAGGCCGGAGTCGAGGGCAGAGAGGTCGGAGTCGAGGGCAGAGAGGTCGGAGTCAAGAGCAGAGAAGCCGGAGTCGAGAGCAGAGAGGTCGGAGTCGAGGGCAGAGAGGTCAGAGTCAAGGGCTGAGAGGCCGGGGTCGAAGGCAGAGAGGCCGGGGTCGAGGGAAGAGAGGCATGAACCGAGGGTGGAAAGGCAGGAGTTGAAGGCGGGGAGACAGAGGCCAAAGGCGGGAGGGCAGGGGTCAAAGACGGAGAGGCAGGAATTGAACATGGAGGGTGAGAAACCAGTGATGAGTATCCCAACTACAGAAGAGGGACAGTTGGGGAGGAAGCTTTTTTCGACGGTCGTGCAGAAATCGATTATTGAGGTAGGTGTGCTTTCTTAGTGGAAGAAGACAAATTCTGACGGCAGTAAAGGTGGAAAACAAGGCCATAAAGAATGGTAATTCGGCTACAGCAGTTGCAACATCCCGTCTGGCTGAAGCTTGGAGTCAGCTTGATGCTATAGACCCGGAGAGTAGTTATGAGCTCTTGCGCACACTGATGGATCGTTTCCAGCAACAGCGGCCAAAGTCACAGCCGGAGCCGCAAGCTGAAAACCAGCCTATCCGACAGTTGGCAAGTTCGAGGCCATTCCAGAAATCACCGGCAGCTGAAGCAGCAGCAAAAATGATAACACCAAAGCCTTCCCTCTCTGGTGAAACACTGACGTCAACCTCTACTCCACCTCCAGAACCGACACCCAAGGTTATTACAAGAACCAAAAGAACACCCAGCAATGCCACGAATAAAAAGAAGAAGAGAAGTTCAAGGCAGAGTAGTGATTTTAGCGACGCTGTTGACGATGATGATTATTTGGGTTCGACGCCAGCTGGTAATCAGTTGGCTGATGTACTCTATGGGCGCTGGGTGGAGGGGCTTAAAGGTAGATGGGGCGCCGTGGCCAAATAACGGAATTGGCCGCCTGTTTGATTACTACACCTGCAATAAGTATGAATTAACGATTAACGAGTATACGTGCGAAACGACGCGACGCCTACATTGTTTTGGTAAATCTTTCATGTTATATTTACTCAAAAGTGCTACTTTACTTTTTTTTTATGTGTTTGTTCACTGTCTTTTAGGATACCTCTTTCACTCTCTTTCTTTTGTCACCTTCTGGCGATAATTCTCATTTTGACATGACAGATAACGAGGAGGATGTTTGTATTGCGCATGCGCGGTCTTTTCTTTTCTTACTTTTTGGGGCATATGAATAGGGTGATGTGAACTGATCACTTTGCGTTCTTGCATTTTCCTTATCCGGGCGTTTATCTCTACCGATTATTTTAATGGCGTATAGTGTGCTTTTGTTATTTCCCTCTTAATCCCATGTATGGATAACCACCTGTCTTCCTAATCTCTTCCACTTTGTTTGTGGTAATATGCTTTATCGTGCTGAGTCTTAGTGCGCGTCGTGGTAATTTTGTACGTGTTTGCGGGTGCACAATGGGCCTAGTAAATTGCAAAACTGTTGACCATTTCTGTAATATTCATTTGAAAAAGATTCCCTTGTGACCTACCCCAACACTGGCTGGTTACTGGCGCAACTTCTGACAGCATCTACTGCTTAATAACCTACATGTTACTTACTACATGTGATGCTCACGACACTAACAGGCAATTTTCAAAGTGCTAAAGGTTTTGTCATACTAAATCTTCTTGCTTGTTTGATTCACGGCTGCTCACTCGACCTCACCCCACCATTTAAAGTGGCAAGATTTTAAACTCAGATCTGCAGACAAGTGGCTGAACCTGCTATCTGAGTTATATTCATGTATGATATATAATATACTTTCTACCATTTTTTTGGTCCATCTGACCTGCGGGGGATTCTTGCAATAATTCCCATTCCTGAAACAATTAGCGGAGTATGCTGACTCATCATGGGCTAAAGTGCCCTGTTTGAGCACGGCCTCACTCAACTACGATCGATTCGCAGGTGGGCGTGCTGGAGGAGGGAATCAGTGGGAGATAACCAATTTGCAGTTATTAGACTGCTGCTGCTTCTCAACTCCACCAAACACACGAACCCCGCGCGTGGTGCTCAGGTAGGCTTACATACAATACAACAACAGCTCCTCTGACTAGCTCCACCATTTTTGTGTTTACACTGGCGGTTGAATATTGCACATCGTATCTTTGCTGCTGTCTGGGTTCTGGGTTCTGTGTTTGTAGCAGTAGCTCTCTGTTGCTGGCGCCCCGCTCGCAATTGAGCCCTACCCTCCTGCCCCTGACTTCGTGCTCAGCAGTTCATACCTTCCTTACCTTACCCTCCAGAGAGAGATCTAATATCATACTGAAGCATACGCCCCTCTCTCTCTCCTTCCCCGGTTGGCTCATTCTATTCCCCATTTACACATCTGTTCGCCAAGTTAGTAATAACAATAACAATAACAACAAGAGGAAGTGGAATAACCAGCAAGCATCTGTAACTGCAACAACAGTCCTTGCCCAACCCCTAACTATCATAATTCACCCTCGAGCCTCCTGCAAAAAAGCAGTAGTAGAAAAGGAAGCAGGAAGGTGATAGCGTGTTAAATCATCGAGCAAAGAGAGAGAGGGGGAAAAAAAAAGGTCTCACACTCAAACTCAACTATCCGTCATCCTGTTTGTGTCCCGCCAAAACGTCTCGTTTCTATCACCCGTTACGAATCCCCCCCATCCCCGTGGTTATCCAACGACAGGCACACCCACCCAACCCACCCAACACCCCCCATCTTGAACCATCTCCAATCCACACACGTCCCCTCTTGGCAGCACAGTATCCTCCGCTTCTCCCCCCTCCTCACCATCTCTATCAGGACTTCTCCCGCTGTCTGGTTCTCACGAATTGATTGATCCGGAGCCCCACAACGCAACAGCAACCCCTCCTTTCCCTGTCGCTCCTTTGTTTGTTAAACTTCCCGGCCTTTCGAGCTTCAAAGACAGGCTTTACTACCTCTCCCGGTTGCCATTAGGTGGATTTAAAGATGAAGGGCTTTAGGCAGAGAGTGGGTGTATGTCCCCTTCCTCCACTCATTCCCCATGTTTCCCTGGATCTTGCGTTGTTCCAGGATGAATATGCGGTACGGCGTGGACAGCGGCCCATTGTTACTAACCTTCTCTTACTGTAATTTGTTTCGATATTACTTAGTTATCTCGGACCAAAGATTCGTCCAAAGCCTCATCCAAGAAGGAGAAGGGTACTTCGCCTACCCCCGGACAGGCAGCTCCATCGTCATCATCCTCCTCAACCTCTGACAAGAAGGGTAATGGTCATGAAGGTGGGGACAAGGCTTCAAGTCACAAGAGCAAAGATTCATCGCCATCCGCGTCTTCGATAGCGTCTACTCAGTCTGTTGGATCAGCCTCGACAGCTTCGTTGTCGAACTTACAGCAACAGATCGCAGCGAGCCCGTCAAGGCTGATCACACCATCAGTCATTATTAGTCCGTCTTCAGCTCCTGTATGCTCGCCCCCAACCCCCCACTCACCCCACCCGCTTGGTGGTTCGGGAGCCTGGTCGCTAATCTATGCGTGACTTGGTTTTGGAAGCATATTCCCCCTCCAGGTGCTGCCGAAACCATGCCCGGTGACCTTGCGCCGCCAAAGGCTGGAGCAAAGGGCGTAGCTTTCGATAGACTTCACACAGCACCGAAAGCAGATCAGATTCCAGAGGGACTGAAGACGCCAAAGAGGCAACACAGTTCTAGGTTCGATATCTCAGAAAAGAGAGAGCTAGAAAAATTGCCAGGATTTCATGGTAAGTTTCTACCTGGGTCTTATTGGCGCTTTATAGCTATGGCCTGTAAAGTTGGGGCATTTGTTGGGCTCGCTTTCTAACACCTGGATGTGCAGAGGTACCCCCTCAGAGGCGCCAAGAATTGTTTATGCAGAAGATTGAACAATGCAATGTCATCTTTGATTTCAACGATGCTTCCGCAGATATGAAGTCTAAGGAGATTAAGCGTCTAGCTCTTCACGAGCTGCTCGATTATGTTGCCAATAACCGTTCAGTCATCAACGAGCCAATGTATCCTAAAGTTGTAGAGATGTTCGCCAAGAATCTCTTCAGGCCTATCCCACCTCCGGTGAACCCCGTGGGTGATGCCTTTGACCCAGAAGAGGACGAGCCTGTTTTGGAGGTTGCATGGCCACATATTCAAGTGGTCTATGAATTCTTCTTGAGGTTCATTGAAAGCCAAGACTTCAATACAAATATTGCGAAACAGTACATTGATCACCAATTCGTTCTCCAAGTTAGTTGAGCTCCTTTACAGGCGCAATATTCATATACTGATGATATTTCTGGTAGCTACTTGAACTTTTCGACTCTGAGGATCCCCGAGAGCGCGATTTCTTGAAAACGACACTCCACCGTATCTACGGGAAATTCCTTAATCTCCGATCTTACATTCGACGATCCATCAACAACGTCTTTTTCCAGTTTATATACGAGACAGAGCGCTTTAATGGGATTGCTGAATTGTTGGAGATTTTGGGGAGTATCATCAACGGTTTTGCATTACCGCTCAAGGAAGAGCATAAACTGTTCTTGACCAGGGTCCTCCTCCCTCTACATAAGGTTAAGAGCTTGAGTATGTACCATCCACAGTTGGCATACTGTATAGTACAGTTTTTGGAGAAAGATGCGGCTTTGACTGAGGAGGTATGTTTCTATTGTTCCTTTTTTTATTTTCCCCTAACACGATATGTATGAACCGTATCTGACTTGATAACGAAACAGGTCGTTCTCGGTTTGTTAAGATATTGGCCTAAGGTTAATAGTACTAAAGAGGTCATGTACCTCAACGAAGTTGAAGACATTTTTGAAGTGATGGATCCGGCGGAGTTTGCTAAAGTTCAGGAGCCGCTCTTCCACCAACTAGCTAAGAGCGTTGCTAGCCCGCATTTCCAGGTATGTCTCTCCCTCGTTATTAAAAACACCCTGCGGTTATCTAATTAATACTAGGTCGCCGAGAGAGCGCTATACTTCTGGAATAACGAGTACTTCTGTAACTTGGTGAGCGACAATGTCGAAGTCATTTTGCCAATTATGTTTGCACCGCTTTACGAAAACTCGAAGGGTCACTGGAACAGGTATGTCCTTGATTTCCCTAGTCAAACGGGCATTTGGTTGATGGCTGTTTAGAACAATTCACGGGATGGTATACAACGCTATGAAGCTATTTATGGAGATTAACCCAACGCTCTTTGACGAATGCACGGCCGCATACGCAACCGATCAGGAAACCGCACCTCAAAGACTCGCCGACAGGGAGAACGTGTGGAAAATGTTGGAAGAGAAGGCAGCTCTGAATCGGAAACCCCGACCAACAAGTGATGGTAAATCCCTATCCTTGTCGTCACAGAGCCAGCAGGTAGTAAGAGGCGGATCGCCAATGCAGATCACAGATGATAGTACCGGAGAAAGCCAGAGACAAATGGGCGCA